>OZ024794.1:50437607-51115107 GCA_964017045.1 Omphiscola glabra | reverse complement strand
CCACAGGGTCATGTTGTGGTACCACAGAGTCATGGTGCGGTACCATAGATTAATGGTGTGGTATAGCACAGAGTCATGGTGCGGTACCGTAGAGTCATGGTGTGGTACCACAGGGTCATGTTGTGGTACCACAGAGTCATGGTGTGGTACCACATAGTCATGGTGCGGTACCACAGAGTCATGTTGTGGTACCATAGATTAATGGTGTGGTATAGCACAGAGTCATGGTGCGGTACCGTAGAGTCATGGTGTGGTACCACAGGGTCATGTTGTGGTAACATAGAGTCATGGTGTGGTACCATAGAGACATTGGGTGGTACCACAGAGTCAGGACGAACTTGTTAGCTCGCTTACACTAGAGTACGGGACGAACTTGTTCGTTCGCTTACACTATAAGGGAACGGAATTAACTTGTTCGTTTGCTTACACTAGAGTACGGGATTAACTTGTTCGTTTGCTTACACTAGAGTACGGGACTAACTTGTTCGTTCGCTTACACTAGGGTACAGGATTAGCTTGTTAGTTTGCTTACACTAGAGTACAGGACTAACTTGTTCGTTTGCTTACACTAGGGTACTGCAGATTTAACGTTAGTTCGCACACCCTTAATTCCTAAATTTAAATTTCTAAGTTAATTGAATAGCTCTCACAGGGTTAACGCCATACCTTCCTAGCCCCCGTACAACCCCCCTTCCTTTCCCTTACAGACAGACACAGACACACACACACACCCATTACCTCAGGTACTTATCTGTTAGCTTATTTGACATGGTCAGTTTAAACCGCCGTTATAAATAAACTGTTTAAAACACACACTCACACTCACACACACAAGACAAAAAAGATGCACGTGCTGTTAAACTCTGGCCACTACAAGACGGCCTTGTTGCCGGTTTGGTGCCTTCTCCTTTAATGTTCAGCATTATCTACCTGTCCCATTTGGCCTTCCTTGTTGGTTGTTTACACTGAGGAGCCGGCCACGGTATCTTCCCCAATGTCAGATTATTCAAATGATGATCTAAGATAGGGCAAGAAATAACATAGCACTCAGTGCATTCCCCCCTTGGAGTCGTGGATATAGTCTGGTACTGAGTACATCCAGCCCGCATATAATCTTGAACTCAATCGTGCGTGTTTGATCTCACGCGTGTGTTTATCTGCCCTCCCCCATAGACCCCCCTCCCACCGTAACCATTTCAGTACATACATAAGTATACAAAAAACTTTCTTTATAAATACCAACACTGTGCTCCGTTTTTTAACAGTACCCCAATAGCTCTTCATGCTCAATTGCACCCAACAATGAATAGCACCCCCATTATCATAAAACCATATGCTCACTATCACTTCATATAATCAGCAGAACCTAGCAATCAGTGCAAATAGAGGAATTAATTACTTTTCTGCGTTCACTTTATGTTAATAAATCGCTAACAAATAAACCAAGTCTTACATAAAACAATTTCAATGAACTGGTTTGCTGATTTTAATTCAATTAAACAACCATTCCATTAAACCACTATGCCATTAAACCACTATGCCATTAAACCACTGTTCCATTAAACCACTATTCCATTAAACCACTATGCCATTAAACCACTTTGCCATTAAACCACTATGCCATTAAACCACTATGCTATTAAACCACTTTGCCATTAAACCACTATGCTTTTAAACCGCTATTCCATTAAATCACTATGCTATTAAACCACTATACCATTAAACCACTATGCCATTAAACCACTATTCAGTTCTCATTCATGGAAAGAATCTTTGTGTAGCAAGATTCTCCCTTTTTTTGTCCACCTCCAAACTTCCTCGCCTCGGTCAACACCTATGGTTAACACAGGTAGCCAATGTCCTCAGTAATATTCAAACTCCAAAGATACGCTATAATTCTATATTTGCATCAAATGGTGTCCGATTCAACATCGGCCTGTGAACGTAACGTCATCTAGCGTTGGGCTGATCCGGGTACTGACCTGATCCGGGTACTGACCTGATCCGGGTACTGACCTGATCCGGGTACTGACCTGATCCGGGTACTGACCTGATCCGGGTACTGACCTGATGCGGTATTAACCTGATCCGGGTACTAACTAGGATACCAGGACATAACGAGTATTAGCATACTCGGCTATATACCCGGACGGGACAAAACCGGGTCCGGGTGGTAAAAAAGAAGAAACTATCTTCTCAGGATCTGAGGGTGTTCCTCGCAGTAAGGAGGAATGAAAAGTGCCAAAATGGAAGCAGTGCATCGTTTTTACATCATTTTGTACATTTGACCCGATTTAAATAAGTAACGATAGACACTGATTAGCGATTGGTGTCAAACTAAAAGGGAGCTAAATGAAACTAAATGTAAGCTGAATGAAACTAAATGTAAGCTGAATGAAACTAAACGTAAGCTGAATGAAACTAAACGTAAGCTGAATGAAACTAAATGTAAGCTGAATAAAACTAAACGTAAGCTGAATGAAACTAAACGTAAGCTGAATGAAACTAAACGTAAGCTGAATGAAACTAAACGTAAGCTGAATGAAACTAAACGTGAGCTGAATGAAACTAAACGTGAGCTGAATGAAACTAAACGTGAGCTGAATGAAACTAAACGTGAGCTGAATGAAACTAAATGTAAGCTGAATGAAACTAAACGTAAGCTGAATGAAACTAAACGTAAGCTGAATGAAACTAAATGTAAGCTGAATGAAACTAAACGTAAGCTGAATGAAACTAAACGTAAGCTGAATGAAACTAAACGTGAGCTGAATGAAACTAAACGTGAGCTGAATGAAACTAAACGTGAGCTGAATGAAACTAAACGTGAGCTGAATGAAACTAAACGTGAGCTGAATGAAACTAAACGTGAGCTGAATGAAACTAAACGTGAGCTGAATGAAACTAAACGTGAGCTGAATGAAACTAAACGTAAGCTGAATGAAACTAAACGTAAGCTGAATGAAACTAAACGTAGGCTGAATGAAACTAAACGTGAGCTGAATGAAACTAAACGTGAGCTGAATGAAACTAAACGTGAGCTGAATGAAACTAAACGTGAGCTGAATGAAACTAAACGTGAGCTGAATGAAACTAAACGTGAGCTGAATGAAACTAAACGTAAGCTGAATGAAACTAAACGTAAGCTGAATGAAACTAAACGTAGGCTGAATGAAACTAAACGTGAGCTGAATGAAACTAAACATGGGCTGAATGAAACTGCAAAGCCTGGAAAGTAACAATGTACTTGCTTTGAATTCTGTGCGATTACTTGTTGAAGCAAGATGCAAATCTTTGGTTATGAGCCTGTAACTTTATATTTACAATTGATATAACACGTCACATGCTGACTGGCTGATGATTACTGAGCAGCTAAAGTTTTGTGAGTTCAGTTGGGGGGGGGGGGGGGGTTATTTCTAAGTTTAGTCATTGATTTCGAATAATTGTAATGTAAGTACCGTAACTGAAAGAAGGCGATCATGGTATCGACATATTGATTATATATAAGAAAAAATAAATATTATGCGTATGTTTGTATCAGAAAAATTAAAACTGCTACCCACGAGTGACCAGCTACACCAACTCATATGTTGGATTATTTTTTGCTGTTGTTGTTGTTGTCTTTATGCGTTAGGGCGGTGGTTCTCATTTTAAAATGTACTTTTAAAAAAAAAAAATTATTTACAGTGATCGTATTAGTGATCTTATTGTAATTATACTCTTGACCACACTAAATCTACGTGCAATAAAAATAGAAAAAGTAGATTCTAGATGTCGGCGCTAATGTCATATAAATATTTTAGTAGTGTCTTTATTTTTGGAAAGAAAAAAGTAATTTTTTTTTTTGGGGGGGGGGGTTGTTTTCTTCCTTTGTTTCATGTATTGCTCTTAACTAAAAAAAAAAGTTGGCGCATTCCCGGAAAACTTTAAACCAGGCATGTGAAGTTATCTAACTTTTTCTGGGGATCGACTTACAGAGCCCCCTTTACAGATCCCTCCACCCTTCTCAGCACTTATTTCTGCTTCCCCAGCCCCCCCCCACCCCCGATCAAAAGTATAGAACAACACCCTTTTATCTACACATAAAGAAACCTCTACCCCCCCCCTTTTCTCAACATCTGGATGTCAGTTTCAAGGATTACGGTCTCCACAACTTGGTAAATGCTATAAAGTGGTCGCGGCACTAAAATGCTGAGAACCTCTGGGTTAGGATCATACCATCAACCTATTATTGTATAGAATCTAACAACTTTGATGTCTTGTGACTGTATGGTTCTGTTCATTCACTTTTCAATTCTCCTCACTGGGTGGAACACGCTATAGAAAATAAGAGAGAATAACTCTAACACCCGGACCACAACTCACCGGGTATTGCCTCAGAGTTATCGGACCCGGACCAGGTGTAAAACAATTGCAACCTGCTCAGCCCTAATATAAAAACATATTTCTATCAATGTCCTAATAACTAATACATTAAGTCAGTGGTTTGCAAATCGCAGCTCGCGAACCGCATGCGGCTCTTTAGCGACCTGAGTGCGGCTCGGCCAGTCGGCCACAAATCGAGTTTGACTCCGGAAAACATGGTTCTTTACAGGTTCTTGAAAAGAAATCTGGCTCTCAATAATGTTTGAATCGTCCTGCTGCTGATTTTTTGTCTCTTTTGACTAATTAGTTTGTCGACCACTGCATTAAGTCATGCGATATATTTTTGGAAGTGCACGTAATTGGCCGACATTAAGGCTTTTGTACCACTAACACTTGATTTAACAATGTCGTCAATATGTACCACTATGGTTCTTAATCTAAAATCCATGAAATATATATTCCGTGTTTTCAATTGGATTTCTTTTTTTTTTTAATGAAACGTCTTGGTTAAACTCATGGTAAATATGCCGAGTTCTACCGTCATCATCAGATTGCCCAATGGACCCGTGGCCTAATAGTTTTAGAAACCTCCCTCGACATCAACCAAGCCCCGCCCCCCACCCCCCACCCCCACTCACCGTGGCTTTCAACGTTTTGATGTTAAAAAAATCTACGTCTGAAGGGTTGGACTTTAGTATCGTTTTGACTCCCACTGCAGGTTATTTATAGCTCCCTGTCCCCCCCCCCCCCCCGAACATCGTTATTGTCCCAATGTAAGACTTATCTCTGAACACCGTGCCCCCCCCCCCCCCCCCCGGAGCATACCTGTGAGTGAATTAGTACAATTGCGAGGCGTTTATTTACACTGGGAGATAAGTCGGCTTATCACCCTTGTACATCACCACCACTTATCGCGGCCGATGCTCACCGCTCTTGTGATCGCGTGATGACAGACAATTTATCCCCCATCCGGACACAAGCCACAATATCGCATCTATAAATAGCTATTTTATTGACCCGTCGTTGAAAACATAAGCTCTGGACTCTGAAGTATCTTAAACTCCCACTCCTGGCACATAAGCTCTGGACTCTGAAGTATCTTAAACTCCCACTCCTGGCACATAAGCTCTGGACTCTGAAGTATCTTAAACTCCCACTCCTGGCACATAAGCTCTGGACTCTGAAGTATCTTAAACTCCCACTCCTGGCACATAAGCTCTGGACTCTGAAGTATCTTAAACTCCCAATCCTGGTACATAAGCTCTGGACTCTGAAGTATCTTAAACTCCCACTCCTGGTACATAAGCTCTGGACTCTGAAGTATCTTAAACTCCCACTCCTGGCACATAAGCTCTGGACTCTGAAGTATCTTAAACTCCCACTCCTGGTACATAAGCTCTGGACTCTGAAGTATCTTAAACTCCCACTCCTGGTACATAAGCTCTGGACTCTGAAGTATCTTAAACTCCCACTCCTGGCACATGATGTCATTCATGGATTACGTTGCCAGATTTTAAAAAAAAAAAAATTTAAAAAAAAAGAATTGAGAAATCGCAAACCAAGACAATTAAATGGACGTCTCCTTTGAGAGCCTTCCTCGGCAACAATACACAATAAAATCTGAAGAAAACAAAAAAGACGTCACATAGCCGTAAGCTAAAAGAAAAAGTTAACAATAAAAAGATATTTTATTGTTAATAATCAAAGAAAACCAGATGCATAATAATAAAGTCTTTCATTTGTCTTCTTCCAAGATATGTACCACTATGGTTTTTAATCTTTCGGCCAAGAGTTTCGTGCTCAGTGCCGCTTCTGCCGATTATTCGTCTTCCAAGACTCTTTACTCATTTTCTCTTAGCCCCCGAGGATGGAATACACTTTTACATGCTTCCAATGCAGATCGAATACATTTTTTGTCTCTTCCCATAACGAATTAATATCTGACCTTTTTCCCAAGTCTACTTTAACTTACATGACTGTTTGACGCGACTATTCGTCTTACCAAAATAATCTTTGACTCCACAACACTTCAATATTGTTCTGTTTGAAAAGTAATGTTATTTTCTATGTTATTCTCGTGGAACACAAAACGCAAGATAACAAAAATTTAACACTTTTTTGTGAAGGCCTATAGCTGATTACTTCAGCACCCAGTTGTCACATAATCTTTATAAACTAGGAGTACACGAGCCAGACATGAGTGTTATCATTTGTACACAACAGAGTGGCACATAGGTGCGTTGCTGCGTACGACACCCTTCTTTAAGAAATGCAATAATAAAGATGATGACCTAACGCTCTTCATCGAAGTTGTCCTAATCTGTTCCACTGTTCGTATAGATTTGCGTCTTAGACAGTTCAGCATGAGACATGTATGAAGGTTGTTTTCAAACTTTCATTTGAACCTCATCCAACAGGGGCAGGGATCACCAAATTACGGGCCCGCGCCGTCAGTTCATAAGACCCGCCGACGTCAGTTCATAAGGCTCGCCGACGTCAGTTCATGAGGCCCGCCGACGTCAGTTAATAAGTCACGCCGACGTCAGTTCATAAGGCCCACCGACGTCAGTTCCTAAGGCCCACCGACGTCAATTCATAAGGCCCACCGATGGTGCTTGAATTATCTTGATAAAACGTATGGAACACAAGGCGCTGTGATAAAATTTAAATTTAAATAGTTCGTATTAGAATACTATAGGACATTGGTTCTCAACCTTTCCAATACCGCGACTCCTTAATACAGTTCCTTGCGTTGTGGCGAACCCCGACCACAAAATTATTTTCATTGCTACTTCATTACTGTGGAGTAAATGTGTTTCCGATGGTCCTAGGCGACCCCTTTGAAAGGGTCGTTCGACCCCCAAAGGGTCGCGACCCACAGGTTGAGAACCGCTGCTATAGGATATCTTCACACATGCGGAGACCTCCTGGCTGATATGCTTCTTAAATTTACCATTTTAAATCATTATATCTAGATTTTGTCTGTAGTGGTTATGTTTGGTGTATTTTTGTCTGTAGCGCTTTTGACCTCGCTTTTGTCTGTAGTGGTTATGTCTGTGGATTTTGTCTGTAGCGCTTTTGACCTCGCTTTTGTCTGTAGTGGTTATGTCTGTGGATTTTGTCTGTAGCGCTTTTGATCTCGCTTTTGTCTTTAGTGGTTATTTCTGTGGATTTTGTCTGTAGCGCTTTTGTCGCCTCGATTTTGTGTCCTTGTATCCATTCAGGTGATTATGTGCATTGGACATGCAGCATAGATAATAAGAAACCATTAACCAACTTCAACGTTTACATGGAGAGATGCTCTGAAAACTTCAACATTTTTTATCACCACCTCCGTATTTAAATTATCATTGTTTTATTTCAATGATTTCTTCATCAACGACGATGGAATGGCCAGCGCCAAAATGGCCAGCGTTAAATTGGCCAGAGCCAAAATGGCCAGCGCCAAAATGGCCAGCGTTAAATTGGCCAGAGCCAAAATGGCCAGCGCCAAAATGGCCAGAGCCAAAATGGCCAGAGCCAAAATGGCCTGCGCCAAAATGGTCAGCACCAAAATGCCCGGCAGTGAAATGGCCCGGAGGCGAAACAGCCGGTGGATGAAATGGCGGTCGCGAAATGGCGGCGGCGTACCGTCATAGATCCATGCTGAACCTTGATAATGAATAATGAATACCACTGTATCGATTGATAATACTCTGGTTGTTATTTCCAAGTGGTTCTATGGAATGCTTTAAGCTATTGCATGTAATAATAGTTGTTATAATTTTGTTTTTAAATTCAAAAATTCAAAATTCAATCATCTGAATTTCTTCCTCTCAACAAAACGATGCATAGTCTACCTCCCTGGTAGTTTTTTTGGTAGAAATTATTTTGTTAAGTTATGCGTGTACCACCCTGACATCCGTGAGTCTCGCTATGTTTGCTTTAGTGCCAGGCGTGATAGGCAAGATTACATCACAGTTTGGGTTAACGGTACTTCAGGGAGAGCTCACACCTTGTCTTATGTCAGGTCCCTGATGTTTACCGTCATTAAGTGCTCAGAAATTAAGACCTCCCCCCGAGACCCCCAACGTCTGTGTGTGCCAAGACGTTGTACGAGAGGCACACGCAAAAATATGCGCCGTGAAAAGAACACTTGTCAAAAAAACTAAACAAAAAAAGCATCAGTGGTGACAATGATTTATGGCCCGGGTGTTGCGGGAAGTTGCGTTAGTGGAAGATGCAACAAATGAAAGGGAAGTCACTAACTCAAGTGGTGTGCATGCCTAGCAGGGGAGAGCATTCCGAGCACTCAAAATATGACGGCTGTGATTGTTTTAAGATGTGGCGAAACCGTAGAGGTGAAAATATGGCTGAGAGAACTGCTTGTTGTGCGCAATTCTTATAAAGAACAGCTCTAACGTCATGTATCAGTTAGTTTTCAGCACTAAACTCCAGGTTCACAATAAGTCTATAAAACAGCTATAACGTCATGTATCAGTTATCTTTCAGCACTAAACTCCAGGTTCACAATAAGTCTATAAAACAGCTATAACGTCATGTATCAGTTATCTTTCAGCACTAAACTCCAGGTTCACAATAAGTTTATTTCTCAAATACGATTTATTTTAATTCTTAAAATTGGTTAAATTGTATCCTTTAATATTACATCATCCGCTTATTCAATTACAAATTGCGAACCCCTCTGAACCATAGGAGCCATAATGATCAATGCATTGATCGTGGGCCCTGAAATCATAGAAGAAGAAGAAGAAGAAGAAGAATTGTACCAATGTACAAAAGAAAGAAAAAGAAAGTGAAGCTACTTTCTGGAGCCAGACGATATTACCCAACAATATTACACACTAATATTACCCACCAATATTACCCACCAATATTACCCACCAATATTACCCACCAATATTACCCACCAATATTACACACCAATATTACCCACCAATATTACCCACCAATATTACCCACCAATATTACCCACCAATATTACCCACCAATATTACCCACCAATATTACCCACCAATATTACCCACCAATAAGCCATCAATAAAAAATAAACCTCTCGTCTAAATAAACGGATCACGTTACAATCTCTGCTTGCTAACCAGATTCCAGCTAAATCAAATGAAATTTAAAACGCATACATTTGTGAACTACTTTCTGATATTTAAATATTTTTTAGGTTAAATAGTGTTCCCCCCTTCTAAGCTATCTAGAGTACATATCGAATAAGTGATAATAATATATTTTAAAAAATGAATAAGAAAAACTTACTTATAATGTGTGTATATAATGAGCCGAGGAAAGGCGCCAATCTCATTGTGCATTTGTAGACTTGTAGACATGATGTGTGTGGGGGGGGG
The DNA here is from genome assembly GCA_964017045.1 of Omphiscola glabra. Taxonomy (NCBI): domain Eukaryota; kingdom Metazoa; phylum Mollusca; class Gastropoda; family Lymnaeidae; genus Omphiscola; species Omphiscola glabra. Next base: position 51,105,385 of record OZ024794.1, on the reverse strand, counting down.
GGGGGGGGCGCGGACGGGTTGTGTTACAGGACTTATGCGCATATCAAATCTTGTTTTAGGCGTTACACTTTATGGAGCTGACATGTGTCATTTGTTTCCAACCTTTCCCAGATGTCATATTAGCCACATACTAGCCACATACTCGCTACTCACACACCGGAAACTCAAATAACAAAATAATGGATTCTAAAATTATTTTTTATTTAAATGAGACATCTTGTTTACGTCTTAAACTTTAAAAATTAAATATCTGAACATCTTGCAACGATTAAGCCCAACATATAAGTTCACACATGTTCACATGTTGCCTTTAACTAGGACACTCGACCATCTTATTTCGTTTCGTGTCCTCTCCTTGCCGTGTCGGGTATTCAGACCTGTTTACCCTCAAAATCTTAAAATCGTAAAATATCATCACAAAATCGTTCAATACATTATCTTAATAGTAAAAAAAACAAACACACAGTATATATTATAATGTATACACATCAAAATCGTACATTGTACGCTAAAATCGTAAGAGTAAACAGGTCTGGGTATTTCTGTTGTATTTTCCTTTTTTTGTTTCTGAAGGACGTTTCCATTAATTTTAGCTAAAAATAGCACGGCTTACGCGGAATAGAGATTTCTGCTCAGTGCTCAATAACGCGTGTGAAATGTTATGACCAAAGCTGTAGAGCTCGCACACAAAGGTGTACGCCCGGCGCCAGCGGATTACCGCACCTGGGTAAACGATTAGGGCGATTACCAATGTGGGACCGCTAGGCAAGAGATCCGCGGGCATGTGTCCCAGGCCGTGCCTGTTTTTACTTCTCCGAGTGGCTGAGTGCAGCCGCACACATGATGAAACTTGCACCCAGTGTGCTCGCATGCAGGTATGTTGTCATAAGAGACACCTGGAGGTGCGCACGGTGTAGAACAAGGATGTCCTCATAACCGCATGGTGGGCTCGATGGCCTCACGGTTCATAGGTACGCTGCTTTTTTTTTTTTGTATCTTGTGCTCCCTTTACTTTTGGTAATCTTTGGTCCTGTCAATTGTGATGATCTTTTGATCTCTTCACTTTTGGTGATCTTTTGGTCCTTTCAATTTTGGTGATTTCTTGGTCCCTTCATGTTGAAGATCTTTGGTTTCTTCACTTGTTTAATACACATTGGCGAAATATTTGCTATTCGTCTTTAGTGATCTTTGTTTAATGAAGTTTTGCTTATCTTTTGGTTAGTTTAGTTTTCGTGATCTTTTGCATTATTTAGAAGTTTTAAAGAATTGTTAAGTTTTCAAAAGATGACAAATGAATATATGATAATACAACCGTTTATCTCTTGTTGTCTAACACATGTTTGTGTTGTGTAGTGTTTACATGCGTGTTTTGTGTACTGCTGTGGACGGAGCTTTTCTCAGCGGAGATGTCCGTTCCATTTGTCTTGTTTCGTTGTTTTTTTTTCCAGCTTCAAGATTTCTAGTCCTAAATATTTCTTTCACGCGGTTTGATCGCTTGATCGCTTGACTGCTTGATCGCTTAATTACTTGATCGCTTGACTGCTTGATCGCTTAGTTGCCTGATCGCATTCTCTTTTTTATATTCGTTAATTTGAACATATTGACACTGCTAAATCTATTTGCCTTCTATTTTTGTCGAAATAACGTCACGTAAAAACTTGATACACATATTTTAAACAGCTCGGTTCTCTTGAGACTTTTCTACCAACCTCTCAGAAACGAAACAAAACATCTGTTTATAAAGCTAACTAAAATAAAGAGTGGACACGGGATTAAACAAGTGCAGTTTATTATGTTGTGTCCCCGTTCATGCACCGACTGCACAGCTCACGAGACTTCCAAAGTGTTCCCCGTACATGCACCGAATGCACAGCTCACGAGACCTCCATGCGTTCCCTGTTCATGCACCGACTGCACAGCTCTCGAGACCACCAATTGTTCCCCGTACATGCACCGAATGCACAGCTCACGAGACCTCCATGCGGTCCCTGTCCATGCACCGAATGCACAGCTAACGAGACTTCCATGTGTTCCCCGTTCATCCACCGAATGCACAGCTCACGAGACCTCCATGCGTTCCCTGTTCATGCACCGAATGCACAGCTAACGAGACTTCCAACGTGCTACACGCATGTGCGAGCTGTGACTCGGGTGGCTAGACTTGAGATGTGGTCAGGTATAGAAATATACTTATGCAGACATCATCGTTTCGTTAGTATAGATAACGTGTAAATATGATTTAATGTCCTGGTGTTTAATGACGTAGGTATAACATCAATAAACAAGCACTTTGTCGAGTTTCTAAACCTTTCAATAGTACCAACCATAATGGAATCTTAGACATTGCAGTTACTGGTATATTGTATGCAAATAACTACCCGATATAATGTATATGGAAAATAATTTTATAACAAGATTTGGTACGTTGACACCATGCGGTATACACCAAATTCACACTTTTGCATTTTTTTTTCTTACTGATCACGGCATTTGCCGAAACGTCTACATTTGTATTCTGTATGATCATTTTTAAAGCTGACCCTGCATTGTTTTATTTCCACAAATTGTTTGTGTCTAATTAAACTTAATGACTTAGAATTGAGCTCTGTATTTTAAATAAAGTTAAAGCCTGTTATTCTGCACATACGCCACACTGTTTTGGCCGGCACATATTTATTATTGTTAATTCCATTTATATGTTCAAAGATTCGGATAGAGACAAGAATGCCGAAACATAAAAGTTTTCAAAATGTGCTTGTCTCGATCAACTGTTTAATCAACGTGTTGGATTTGTTCCCCCTGTCTTTGAATGCTCCTGTCCACGTGATGATGCCATTAAAACCATGAAATATATATTGGTACTATCACTCATTGGCAAAAGGATTGTTAAAAAATTAAACGAATAACATGAGCAGCGTACTGATTTTCACATAAAAAGGACATTACAAAAGGCATTGCTCAATTGTAGCGCAATTAATATTTGGACTAAAATTCTAGTAACGAATGCATTTGAGTCTGATGAGCGTGTACCTTTGTTGTGGAGTTCAAATCGAAGTACTAGGAGTTTTTAAAAACAAAGTTACAATCTCTGTTATCAAACGATGACTTTGTTTTTTTTCCCAACTTTGCACGTTATATTGTGGAATGTTGTTTTGTGAGAATGTTGTTTTGTGGGAATGTTGTTTTGTGGGAATGTTGTTTTGTGGGAATGTTGTTTTGTGGGAATGTTGTTTTGTGGGAATGTTGTTTTGTTGGAATGTATTGTAGAAATCTTGTTTTGTTGGAACGTATTGTAGAAATCTTGTATTGTGGCAATTTAATATTGTGGGAATGTTGTATGTGGGAATGTGTGAAAAGTAAAGGAATTTGCAGGAATTTTCAGGAATTTGCAATTTTCGAACCCGCACTCAATGTGGAATTGGTTAGTTGATTTACGTGTGATGCTCATTTTCCCCTATGCAACAATTATGTTGAAGATGCATGTATCGCAGATGTTTCTATTATCTAACAGATGGCATTGTGTATTATCACAACAGGTGTACGGAGGTACCCAGGGGCGCTTCCTCGGATAACCAACACATCTTGTAAATAATGTAATCAAGTTTTTAGACTAGATGAGTTCACGTGATTTTACAGGAAAATGGAATAAATAATAAATATTTAAGGATGTGGGACCAGCGATTATATTATATGTATTTCAATGGAGACCACCAACCTTAACAAATTATTATTTGATATGTCTCCCGACTGAGACTAAGACTAATCATTTAAACTGTTCTAACAGTTAATAATTTTTAGACTTGCTGAGGCCCTAAGCTATACAGAGTCCAGAGGCCCCCTACCAAATAAAATTACACGAGGTGGTCAAAGAAATATTTTTAAAAAAATATATAGCCAGCACATTGTGAGGCCCTTAGCTGTGGCTTATTTAGCTCTTTCTTAACAATAGATGATACTCGTAGACCTAAAGTTAATTTTAACACCAGATTATGCTAATAGACCTAAAGGAATTTAATTTTAACTCTGGATTTTACTAGTAGATCAAAGTTAAATGTAACACTAGATTTTTCTAGTAGAGCAAAGTTAATTTTAACACTAGATTTTACTAGTAGATCAAAGTTAGTTTTAACACTAGATTTTACTAGTAGATCAAAGTTAATTTTAACACTAGATTACACTAAAAGACTTCGAAGCTTCTTTCAACCGACCCCAGCCTGGAAATAAAAAATCTTTACCGACTTAATTAGAACTAAAGGAATGTTACAAAATAAACGTGTTTTTTTGTTTTTTTTTTGGGGGGGGGGGTGTAAATAATGACAAATCACAATTTTAAGTGATTTTTTATCGGCTAAAACAGCGGTTCTCAACCTGTGGGTCGCGCGACCCTTTCACAGGGGTCGCCTAAGACCACGTGATAACAGATAAACTCTACAGTTATGAAGTAAAAACAAAAATAATTTGTGGCTTGGGGTCGCCACAACATAAGGAACTATATTAAAGGGTCGCGGCATTAGGAAGGCTGAGAACCACTGGGCTAACACGTACTCACTTACTTCTTAGAAACGTTAGATAATAAGATTCCCGTTGAGTTATTAGCGGCCTATTGTTATACGCCTACGTGGTTTTGTTTGGAAAAGAAAAGTGTGTGGGGGGGGGGGGGGTAATTATAGGACTCGGTTTTGCGATGAACAAGTAATCTGGGGTTATTATTAAGGGGGGGGAATGACGACACAAGGGCACCACAATTCTTTTCGCAGACACTTTTGTTGGATATTAAAATTGGAAGTTGTAAGATTGACACCAGCTTCAAGTATAGGATAATGTAACAAGGGGGCAGTCCATTGATGATATAAATAGATTCAATAACTAGGTGGTGTGTATTTTTTGTAATTTTTTTGTCAACTGAAAATTTATTGAAACTTTGTCACCAAAAATGCTCCATTTCTATTTTGGGTTTCCAGTCAGGATTTTCTTTTGTCCACTCCCACCACTCCTACTCCAGGTTATACATTTGCCACCCCCACCACTCATACTCCAGGTTATACATTTGCCACCCCACCACTCCTACCCCAGGTTATACATTTGCCACCCCCACCACTCCTACCCCAGGTTATACATTTGCCACTCCCAGATCTACTTCGCCAAGTATTGTTATTATTTTAAGATTAAAGGAGATACATACACTTTTAAGTTGGATTTTTTAAAAATTTATTTCAGTTTCGTTCAAAAAAACAATTTTCTCACAGACACCCCCCAGCCCCCCCCCCCCCCCCCCAAAAAAAACACCTACACAATTAACAAAAAAATATGTTTAAAAACGTACCCTTTCTTTTTTAGATTACAAAGCCAAACTACCACATTCTAGCTACTAATAAAGGCCTTTTCCCCCCCCCTCTCTCTCTATCTCTCCTCTCTCTCTCTCCTCTCTCTCTCCTCTCTCTCCCCTCCCTCTCTCCTCTCTCTTTCTCCTCTCTCTCTCTTATCTCTCTCTCACTCTCTATCTCTTTCGCTCTCTCTCTCCCTCCTAGTCTGGACTAGGGCCTGGAAACTCCCGTAACCAAGTAATGCTGAACGAAGAAGTTGTGTTAATTCCATGAGCCATGGCGCAGTGGGGCGCCGCGTCTCACAGACGTAACTCGCCACGGGCGGCGTCTTACATTACAGCACAGTGGAGGATCATTAGCCAAACCAGGGTGACGGAGAAACCCTTGCTCTCTTTTGTTGGATATTGGTCTATTGTTGGATGTTGGTCTATTGTTGGACTTTTGAGAAGGTTGGAGTTTGGAATGATTACAGTTGGATGTTGGTCTATTATTGAACTTGTGAGATGGTTGGAGTTTGGAGTCATTAATGTTGGATGTTGTTTATTAATGGAGCTGGCATATATATTACTCCAAAACGCCAGGTGGGTATTGAGGTTACTGTCACCGATAGTTTGGGTACCTAATTGTTACCTAATTTACTACATAACTCAAAACCTAATGTAAGGAAAAAAACGCAATTAAAGTCCTTGATCAAATTGCTCGTTGAAGTGTACCATGATTATTCAACCAAAGCACGGACAAAATGGCGGTGTCCAATATCTTAACCATCTTAGGCTACCATCTCAAATTCGTCAAATCATTATGACCGTGTGTGCGCACAACCAGTGTTAAGAAAAGAATCTAGATTTTAAAAAAAACACACATAAAAAAAACGTGTCTTTTAAAATAACGTGAACCCTAATACAAGGTGTGGGGGGTTCAGTTTGGGGTGAGGGGGGTTCAGTTTGGGGTGAGGGGGTGGTTAATTCATTCAGCTCCTTGTCAATTCTTACATTTAAAAATCCTTTCGTAATAAGCTTCGTGGTTCATTAATTCTGCCGACTCACTGGACAACGAAGCTGGACAAATGAGAGGAGCGAATGAATGACTGACTGACACCGCCGGTCTTATCACACGTGTCAGAGATCATGCTCGATCATAACATCTGGGGCTACTTTGATGCCATTTGGCAACATTCAAGTCTTACACTGGGTTAAGTTGTGTTGGCCTCGAGTAAATAATCCGCCTTTAAAAGCCGTGTTGAAATATACCATTTCCCCTGTCAGCCCGCGCATCCATCCCTTGTCTGTAAATCCACTTCCGTTGTCTATAGATCCACTTCCGTTGTCTGTAGATCCATACCGTTGTTTGCTATTCCCAGCTTCTGTTTTCCCCCGTTCGCCAGCCGCCCTCTCTTTCCCTGGTCCCTACTGCAATCAGAATTTGGGCTATCTGATTTCTATCACAGCAGGCCCCTATTTTTATGCCCCCTTATTATTTTTTTTAATCACCCCCCCCCCCCTCACACTTTTTACATTATCAGACACGTTTTGCGCTCATGATCACCTGTTGGTTGATATTGTTGCCCCCTAGGACTGTAAATCATATTTCTGGTTCCGATTGTGTAACAGTTTGTCGAGTCTTCGCTCATCTTTGAAACATCGCGTCCTGCTGTTATACCCTTGAACGTCTAAAAGGTGATTAAAATCCTCGTACCTGACTGATGTTCTTATTTGATTGATCCAACGGTTTTAGTAATTAAATGCTATCTAATCTCGTAGGAAGGGTCGACAGGAAATAAAACACACCGTTGTTTGTAAAAATGTGCCCCTTTTTTTCCCGAGAGAAGACTATTCCAGAGTCCGCAAGTTGAAACAAAGAGACACACATTTCACTAAAGGATCTCAAATTTCGTTCACCTCTATATAGTATTTATGAGACGAAAGTGGCCCAGATTTTTTTCATCTATAATTTAAGTTACGATGTACTTTTTTGTTGTTGTTTTGTTTTTTGTTTTTGGTTGGTTTTTTTTTAGGAATTTTTGTTTTTCTAAGTCATGAAAGGGAATCTGTATTTTTAACGCTATTCATTTCATTATTCTATCTGTCAAGTATTTTGCATGCATTAAATGTGCTAAACATTTTTAAAATAGTTAGGTTAAAAATGGGAAAAGAAGGATTTAAAAAGAACAAGCTATTTAAATTTTAGTGGTAAAACGTTACAACAGTGGCGTAGTGAGGGTGGGGGCAAGGGGGGCATCATGCCCCGGGCGCTACTCACAAAGGGGCGCAAAATGGTATATTTTACTATAATATTGTATGGTTTTCGAATAGGGGGGCGCTAAAAATGTATTGGGGGCGCTAAAAAGGTATTGTGCCCCGGGCGCGAGTTAAGCTCGCTACGCCACTGCGTTACAATGCTAATCCATTTAAAACTATATTGAAACAACATGTTGGAATAAGGCAGAGTTGTTAAGTGACTTTATTTTAAACTTTTTTCTTTCTAACTAATGCTAGGGCCTCTCAAAAAAACAACACCTAGACTCCAGGTCAGTGGCTCCCAAAATTTTTTACTCGCTGAGTTCTTTTTGAGAATAAATTTCTATGCGGGACTCCTTTGGCATATCTTATGGCTTTCAAGTCAGTAATTGTTTATAGGGTTTCAGGAATAGGTCAAGAAGCCCTTGAGAAGTGCACGCGGAGCACATGTTGGGAACCACTTTTCTAGACACATGCCCGGTTACCATAGTTACGCCATATGGGCCATTATGTGCTAATATCCGATTAAAAGAAAGATAAGATTACAACTGCAGTAAAGCAGAGCAACAGAAGCTGGAATTTGGTCACAGATTATCTCCCGAACGGAGAGGAAGCAAATTGAGGAAGAGAAGAAGAAAGAAAACGGACCAGGTAGTTGGTTGCTAAACATCCCCCTGCTTTTGTTTAGGCAAACGACAGTTTTTGTCTAGTGGCGTATAAGCAGATTAGGGCCATGGAAAAATAGCAGATTATTTATCCAAAGTACCGATATTTACGACCGATATTTACGACCGGTAGATGTGGTTTGATTAGCGCAAGATTGAGACGCAGTGTCGTAGTACAGGTTACATTACAATTGATGGCTTCTATTTCTTTCCTTCTAATAATAACATAATTTGAAGAACTACGCCTTCTTAACTTATATTCCCAAGCTAAATATTTGTATTGCATATTTTATGACATTTCAAAATTAGTTTTAATGCAGTAACTCCATAAATGACATACACATCAAAGTGTTAATGCAGTAACTCCATAAATGATGTACACATAAAAGTCATGGAGTGGTGTCAGGTGAGTTGACATTTAATTTACAGATTAGCTTAACTGAAAAAAAAAGTGTGTGTGGAGTGGGGGGGGGGGGTCCGGCTAGTCACCGATGATGAGAATAACAATTATTACATAATCCAATCCAATGGACACCTCGTCGTAGCTATGGTTAGAGCCACCCGGTGCTGGCGCCAAGATTTATGCTGCCCCCACACCCACGAAAAAACTCACTAGTGAATGAGCACGCCTTGTTAGTTGATTTTATTAAAAAATTTAATGGCCGAATAACTTGCACACCCCGACTACAATGTACACGCTGGTGTAAAGCGAGAAATGTCACACGATCGACTTAAGAACAGTGTAACTACTAGCTGGGATATATTGCACCTTTAAAGTAAACCTTGCTTTTTTTTAAGACATGGAAGGCGTTGCCCAACAATGAAAGTGAGACAACTGCTGAATTTCATCATGCGAGCAAAAGTGTCTGCCATTGTCAGTATATACAGCTGCCATTGTCAGTATATACAGCTGCCATTGTCAGTATATACAGCTGCCATTGTCAGTATATACAGCAGGCTTTGGAGCTAATCGGCGCCAGGCGATATCTTCAAATTCTTTTTCATCCCAAAAGCGATTACCTAATCCACGTAATCTTGATTAGCGCTGAGATTAAAAGGTCGAGATTAGCGCTTGGCGGGTTAACAGTGGAAGGCTTGATTAATTCGGAATAAATCTCTCCCTCTCATTCTCTCTCTCTCTCTCTCTCTCTCTCTCTCTCTCTCTCTCTCTCTCTCTCTCTCTCTCTCCATTTCATCGAGTTCATTCACAAAGTAGGGACAAGTACATGAAGTCGACAAGGCTGAGATAGAAATCAGAAACCTCGCCGTTGTGTTTACCTAGTTAATCGGACGGAACTTTGTAAAGATCTACCCATTTAAATCTCGTGCTAGAAAGGAGGTCATTGAATCAAGAGGAAGCCTGGAAGGATTTTACAGTTCCGTCCAACGGTTCTAACATTCTGTCCAAATTGTGTCATCTTCAGCCCAGCTGCTTTGATATTTGGTCCAGCTGCAGTTATATTCGGCCAAACTTCTGCAATGTTTGGCCCAACTGCTGTAATATTCGGCCCAACTTCTGTAATGTTTGGCCCAACTGCTGTAATATTCGGCCTAACTTCTGCAATGTTTAGCCCAACTGCTGTAATATTCGGCCCAACTTCTGCAATGTTTGGCCCAACTGCTGTAATATTCGGCCCAACTTCTGCAATGTTTAGCCCAACTGCTGAAATATTCGGCCCAACTTTTGCAATGTTTGACCCAACTGTTATATAATATTTTGCCCAACATCCTATAATATTCGACCCGACCGCTGTAATATTTGGTCAAACTTTTGTAATGTTTTTTTTAATGCACCTTAACTACAGGTATGAAGGAACACTTACCATTGAAGATAGTTGGGTTAAAGCATCCAGCCCAGACTCTTATTTCCGCGCCTTTTTGTTTACGTATGCTACCTCACTCATCTTTTCTTCAAGCCGATTTAAAAAAATTATACTGAGTAGTATTATCCTTAGTAGTATGATCCTGAGTAGTGTTATCCTGAGTAGTGTTATCCTGAGTAGTCTTATCCAGAGTATCCTTATCCTGAGTAGTGTTATCCTGAGTAGTGTTATCCAGATTATCCTTATCCTGAGTAGTCTTATCCTTAGTAGTCTTATCCTGAGTATCCTTATCCTGAGTAGTCTTATCCTGAGTAGTCTTATCCAGAGTATCCTTATCCTGAGTATCCTTATCCTTAGTAGTCTTATCCTGAGTATCCTTATCCTGAGTAGTCTTATCCTGAGTAGTATGATCCTGAGCAGTCTTATGTATTATTAAAGTAAACACATTTAGTTTGTGTCTCTTGGGGACGGGGATAGCCATTAAAAGAGTAACATGTATTTGTACGTCTATTCATTTGAATTTGATTCAATGTGCTTCTTAAATTCACTAAGGAGTTTGGTAGATCTCAACATGTGTTTTTGTATTGACTATGTCAGGATGAGAGAAGGAAAAAAAGACAAAAATAAATACGCGATTGGTTGATGTGTGTAAATTGTGTTGTATTTAAAGCCTGTAAATTGTGTTGTATTTAAAGCCTGTAAATTGTGTTGTATTTAAAGCCTGTAAATTGTGCTCCACTTATCGGGTGTCAACAGAGCCTGAGATATCTCACTTATATTTATAGTATCTTTGAGGGTTTGCCGTCTGCTGTTATCTCGCCAATTTAAAGACTACACAATTTTAAGGGTTTTTTTGTTGGGTTTTTTAAAACAAAATTTCTTATAATTAATTTCCATAAATTATCCATAATTGCTGGTACATTACCGAGAAAATGAGATGTTAGGTTATCTACAAAAAAAAAATATGTTGGCTGATTAGCTCCCTTCGTAGATGGTTCTCAAAGTAAGCGATGGGCTGTTTTTTTAAAAAAGAGGGGTTTGCTTTGTTTGTTTGTTTTTTTGTTTGTTTGTTGTTGTTTTTTCAAGGAAAATTGATTACATTGAATCGTATTCTTATCTATTACATAACTCGTATAATGAACTTTTTAATTTTTGTTTTGTGGATGTTGGTCAAGATGAAAATTGGATTTTCTACAAAATTAGACTTTTAACAAACATCGATATTAATTGCACTAGTCTTCATTAAGAGATAATTCAGTCTATTGTGGTAACGCCAGTCTATTGTGGTAACACCGGTCTGTTGTGGTAACACCAGTCAGTGTATTGTGGTAACACCAGTCAGTCTATTGTGGTTAACACCAGACAGTTCTATTGTGGTTAACACCAGTCAGTCTATTGTGGTAACACCAGTCATTCTATTGAGGTAACACCAGTCAGTCTATTGAGGTAACACCAGTCAGTCTATTGAGGTAACACCAGTCTATTGTGGTTAACACCAGTCAGTCTATTGAGGTAACACCAGTCGGTCTCTTGTGATAACACCAGTCAGTCTATTGTGGTAACACCAGTCGGTCTCTTGTGATAACACCAGTCAGTCTATTGTGGTAACACCAGTCGGTCTCTTGTGATAACACCAGTCAGTCTATTGTGGTAACAACAGTCGGTCTCTTGTGATAACACCAGTCAGTCTATTGTGGTAACACCAGTCAGTCTATTGTGGTAACACCAGTCAGTCTATTGTGGTAACACCAGTCAGTCTATTGTGATAACACCAGTCGGTCTCTTGTGATAACACCAGTCAGTCTATTGTGGTAACACCAGTCGGTCTCTTGTGATAACACCAGTCAGTCTATTGTGATAACACCAGTCAGTCTATTTAGGTAACACCAGTCGGTCTCTTGTGATAACACCAGTCAGTCTATTGTGGTAACACCAGTCGGTCTCTTGTGATAACACCAGTCAGTCTATTGTGGTAACACCAGTCGGTCTCTTGTGATAACACCAGTCAGTCTATTGTGGTAACACCAGTCGGTCTCTTGTGATAACACAAGTCAGTCTATTGTGGTAACACCAGTCAGTCTATTGTGGTAACACCAGTCAGTCTATTGTGGTAACACCAGTCAGTCTATTGTGATAACACCAGTCGGTCTCTTGTGATAACACCAGTCAGTCTATTGTGGTAACACCAGTCGGTCTCTTGTGATAACACCAGTCAGTCTATTGTGATAACACCAGTCAGTCTATTGAGGTAACACCAGTCGGTCTCTTGTGATAACACCAGTCAGTCTATTGAGGTAACACCAGTCAGTCTATTGAGGTAACACCAGTCAGTCTATTGAGGTAACACCAGTCTATTGTGGTTAACACCAGTCAGTCTATTGAGGTAACACCAGTCGGTCTCTTGTGATAACACCAGTCAGTCTATTGTGGTAACACCAGTCGGTCTCTTGTGATAACACCAGTCAGTCTATTGTGGTAACACCAGTCGGTCTCTTGTGATAACACCAGTCAGTCTATTGTGGTAACAACAGTCGGTCTCTTGTGATAACACCAGTCAGTCTATTGTGGTAACACCAGTCAGTCTATTGAGGTAACACCAGTCGGTCTCTTGTGATAACACCAGTCAGTCTATTGTGGTAACACCAGTCGGTCTCTTGTGATAACACCAGTCAGTCTATTGTGGTAACACCAGTCGGTCTCTTGTGATAACACCAGTCAGTCTATTGTGGTAACACCAGTCGGTCTCTTGTGATAACACCAGTCAGTCTATTGTGGTAACACCAGTCAGTCTATTGTGGTAACACCAGTCAGTCTATTGTGGTAACACCAGTCAGTCTATTGTGGTAACACCAGTCAGTCTATTGTGGTAACACCAGTCAGTCTATTGTGATAACACCAGTCGGTCTCTTGTGATAACACCAGTCAGTCTATTGTGGTAACACCAGTCGGTCTCTTGTGATAACACCAGTCAGTCTATTGTGATAACACCAGTCAGTCTATTGAGGTAACACCAGTCGGTCTCTTGCGATAACACCAGTCAGTCTATTGAGGTAACACCAGTCAGTCTATTGAGGTAACACCAGTCAGTCTATTGAGGTAACACCAGTCTATTGTGGTTAACACCAGTCAGTCTATTGAGGTAACACCAGTCGGTCTCTTGTGATAACACCAGTCAGTCTATTGTGGTAACACCAGTCGGTCTCTTGTGATAACACCAGTCAGTCTATTGTGGTAACACCAGTCGGTCTCTTGTGATAACACCAGTCAGTCTATTGTGGTAACAACAGTCGGTCTCTTGTGATAACACCAGTCAGTCTATTGTGGTAACACCAGTCAGTCTATTGAGGTAACACCAGTCGGTCTCTTGTGATAACACCAGTCAGTCTATTGTGGTAACACCAGTCGGTCTCTTGTGATAACACCAGTCAGTCTATTGTGGTAACACCAGTCGGTCTCTTGTGATAACACCAGTCAGTCTATTGTGGTAACACCAGTCGGTCTCTTGTGATAACACCAGTCAGTCTATTGTGGTAACACCAGTCAGTCTATTGTGGTAACACCAGTCAGTCTATTGTGGTAACACCAGTCAGTCTATTGTGGTAACACCAGTCAGTCTATTGTGATAACACCAGTCGGTCTCTTGTGATAACACCAGTCAGTCTATTGTGGTAACACCAGTCAGTCTATTGTGATAACACCAGTCGGTCTCTTGTGATAACACCAGTCAGTCTATTGTGGTAACACCAGTCGGTCTCTTGTGATAACACCAGTCAGTCTATTGTGATAACACCAGTCAGTCTATTGAGGTAACACCAGTCGGTCTCTTGTGATAACACCAGTCAGTCTATTGTGGTAACACCAGTCGGTCTCTTGTGATAACACCAGTCAGTCTATTGTGGTAACACCAGTCGGTCTCTTGTGATAACACCAGTCAGTCTATTGTGGTAACACCAGTCGGTCTCTTGTGATAACACCAGTCAGTCTATTGTGGTAACACCAGTCAGTCTATTGTGGTAACACCAGTCAGTCTATTGTGATAACACCAGTCGGTCTCTTGTGATAACACCAGTCAGTCTATTGTGGTAACACCAGTCGGTCTCTTGTGATAACACCAGTCAGTCTATTGTGATAACACCAGTCAGTCTATTGAGGTAACACCAGTCGGTCTCTTGTGATAACACCAGTCAGTCTTTTGTGGTAACACCAGTCGGTCTCTTGTGATAACACCAGTCAGTCTATTGTGGTAACACCAGTCGGTCTCTTGTGATAACACCAGTCAGTCTATTGTGGTAACACCAGTCGGTCTCTTGTGATAACACCAGTCAGTCTATTGTGGTAACACCAGTCAGTCTATTGTGGTAACACCATTTAGCAAAAAGGGTATTTTAAAAACAAACACGTAAAGGGCTTTCGTTGACGGATGAAAATCCCTATCTGACATTTTAATGAAACCAACTGGCATTTGAAAGCCATCAGATGACATATAAATAACAATGGTAGACCTATGAATGTCACTAGCTATGAAATGAATTCAATTATAGCTGATGTTTCTTCTATGAAATAGTCCAAACTATCTACTTTTTCTAGAAAAAAAACTATACTATTTTATGCCAATATGTTTTAACTGGTGCATATGCACTTAATGTATCTTTTACCGTAGTAACTATACTTTTTTATGCCGATATGTTTTAACTGGTGCATATGCACTTAATGTATCTTTCACCGTAGTAACTATACTTTTTTATGCCGATATGTTTTAACTGGTGCATATGCACTTAATGTATCTTTTACCGTAGTAACTATACTTTTTTTATGCCGATATGTTTTAACTGGTGCATATGTACTTAATGTATCTTTTACCGTAGTAATCAGACGTCAAATAAAACAAGTGTGACATCATTGACGTTTATAGTGCAATCATCACAGTCTCAAGGCAGTCAAGAGATGAGCCTACGGTACCCACCATCAGTGTTTCTTTCAGAAATTTTCCCCCGAGGGGGCACTTTTGACGTTCGGGGGGGGGCAGTGCCAGTTTTTCAGTGGCCAGAGGCGTAGCTAAGGGGTGGCAGATGGGACATATGTCCCCGGGCGCCAGACTAGCGGGGGCATCTAATGGGCTATAGTGTTAATGGATGAAAATAATAGGTTCCAGAGTTTAGCGGGGGTGAGGGGGTGAGTGTAAAAATGAATCTTGTCCCCTGTCATCAAAGACTCACGTCAGTGACGTAGAAGTGGGGGGGGGGGGCGAACATTTGGTCTTCCCAGGTGTCATTTTTTCTTTATATAGAGTGGCAGGATTTCCGGACATCTGCAGAGTTTCTATCGAGAAAGCTAGCGTGGCAAAAAAGTTAACCCACCTAGGGTGGCGCTAACACTAGGCACGCCGCTGGGCAGTGTATATATCAGCACCAAATTTGGCTGTCATGGCAAGTAATTTTTATCGGGAAGTAGGGCAGCAGAAAATGTGTGATTGTTTAACAATCAAAAGGTTCATTTTGGAGTATACATGATTCGAATGTTTTGATAAGACTTCCATTTGATCGGGGGAAATAATTTTTCAAGCGTCGGGGGAGGCATTATGGCGACCAGTGCCAGACACAAACTAAATTCATTCTGGTTGTGGTGTGCCGAAGAAAATCATTTGACATAAGATTAGATTCAACCCGGTAGTCACATTGATCGACGTCAAGGAAAAAAAAGGGAGGGGGGGTAGCAGAAATTGAGGAATCCGAAGAGTTTGAGCAAAAGTGAGGGCAGGGGTCACCTTAATTTAAAAATAATAAATTCAAAATGCAGTGATGCATTGTGGTGCAAATTTTTCTTCTTCTTTTTCTGTCTATTAAGGGCCCACGATCAATTTATTGATCATTATGGCTCCTATGAATGTAGATGGGATTTGCAATGTTTCTGTGCCTGGTGTTGATGAGGATATTTCACTGGTAACAAGAGTTACCTAGTGAGGGTATCATGCACTGTATGCAATGTGTGAAGGGGCATTTCAAACGTTCATATATTTACTGTTAGATGTCTCGTAGAAAAATACTAAGAATACATCAACATACACCAACTATATGTGGACTACAAATCAGGTTATGATAGCATAGACAGGAAATACATGAACGATGCTGTGCTGGAACTTGGAGTCCTTAACAAACTTACCCGACTCATACATATGACGATGGATAACTACAAAAGTATAATCTAAGTACAGAGGGAGTACTTGAGGGAGTTCCCAATCAATCTGGGCCTCAGACAAGGAAATCCGTGTATCATTTTCAACATCACTTTAGAAACAAGCATTAGAAACATACGTGTGAGCACCTGAGAGGTGGTACAGAACAACCATAATGAACTTTATAAAGCCATCCACAGCAATACCTGGCCTACACAGACGATATAGCGCTACTTAGTAGAAACAGCATTGATGATATAATTAAAACTTTCAGGGAACTTGAAGATGTGACGGTCAAAGCTGGTCTTGATGTAAATAAAGCGAAGGCAATATTTATGATAATGTCAGGAAATACGCACTGATGACTTCATCAATATGAACATCTACGCCTTTGAGAGGGTAGCTACTTTCAAATATCTAGGGGTGACTATAAATAAGCAAGAGGAAATACAATCGGAGGTGCAAGAAAGAATAACAGCATGCAACCGTTCTTATTTCAATTTACAAAAGCTAATTCAAAGCAAAAATCTCGCTAAGGGAACAAAGAAGGCAGTATACACCACTATCACAAGACCAGTAGTCAGACTTGGTTCCTACCAGAAAAGCAGAGAACCTGCTAAATATATGACCTGATGATAGACAAATTTGTTTTGGGAATCCGTACAAACTAAGAGCTATATCAATTGTACAAATACCCATCCATGGTCACAACAATATAAAAAAAGGCAAATGTGTCATTTCACCTAAGAGCCATCGTGTGCGGTCTGCAACCCACATAGCTGCATAGGGCCTCGTATATTTTAGGGGCTAAAAGTTGGGCTGTAATTACATTAAATTATCAACTTTTACTGCTAGGTAGGGAAGGAAAAAACCGAAAAGTAGCACGGGTGCCATAAAAAGTCAAGCGACGTCTCTGCTTGACTAAGTGTGGTATGCAAACATTTTTTTTTAAAATTGAAAAGTAATGTATTTTTAAAGTTATTATTTTAAAATATTTTTGGGATCAACTACATAAAAATAATGAATTTACTACAAAATATTTTTAAAATTAAGAAAAAAGAATTCCGTCCAAAAAAGGTATCCATCCCAAAAAAGAAATGCTAAAATAGTTTTACATTTTGAACGAAAAAGAAAAACCAAAAACATATGTTTATTTCAAAATATTTAAAAGTTTCACCAAAGTCAAAAAGAAAAAAAAGCTTTTCTGTACAAAAGGCTAAAGACTATATCTTTATGGGTTTTCAAAATTGGTATTTATTTATAAATCATATGTAACCGACACAATTGTTCAGAAGTCAAGAATTGTTTACAAAAGACTCATATATTTATTAATGTGTGGGTTTTTTTTCGTATAATTTATTAAAGTTTCAATTCTCAATATTCAGTTGATTGAAATGTTAATTAAGAAATTTAGACTACTATAATTTGCTTCAGATCATTACAACTTGCCTCTTCGATATTATACTTGAAAACAATTTTTTACCAATTCCATATACTTTTTTTTAACTACTACCAAAAATGGCATTTACAAGATAATCGAAAAACTCGATTTTTTTTAATTCGTTGTTTAAATATATATTATATTCTTTCTACTGGATTATCATCTTAAAATATTTTTTTAAATAGTTCAAACAGCTGGGGAAGGTTGTTTATTATTATTATATTAACAGAGAAAGTCATTGGGGATTTAATAAATAAAGACTATTTTTTTTAAAAATCATTTTACTCTGTTCCCGAAACTGTGTTAAAAAATTAGAAACACTCGATTTAATAATTATGATGAAATGTCCACTATTTGTATGTAACCGGTAAATTCCTAATTTTGTGTTTTAAAATTATTATTATTATTATGTTTAAATTTTCATTTTATCTATGTCAGCATACATCTATGGAATCTACTACATTAAAATGTTTGCTAAAAATGATTTTTTAAAGCATGATGCTATTATACAATATAATTTTAAAATAGATTGCACATGTTTATTTCTTAGCAAGAACTATATTTAATTTACAGACATTTATATCGATGAAAAGGTAGTTTAATACAGGGTTATTAAAAAGTCTTTTAACTTTTGCAGCTGCAAAATGTAATTAAATAAAAGATACCCATATCTGCGAATCAGAAAAAGTAAGTTTTAGCTTATGATCAGGAGCGGCCAATTTTCAAAACAATACCATATTTATAATCGATTTCTGCGAGCCTGTGCTATGGATCATCAATATATATCGAACAAAGTGATATTTTATTTGTTCCAATAATTGTAATCGATTAAAGGCACACATTTCAATAACTTTTAAAAATTTTATAAAAATTAAATTTAGAGTAGTTTTTTTGTTTTTATTTTTTTTCTTACACATTTTCCCCCGGGAGGGGGGCACTTGACTTGCTCCGGGGGGGCAATGCCCCCCCGGAGGTATGCCTGAAAGAAACACTGCCCACCATCATCACAGTCTCAAGGCAGTCAAGAGATGAGCCTACGGTACCCACCATCATCACAGTCTCAAGGCAGTCAAGAGATGAGCCTACGGTACCCACCATCATCACAGTCTCAAGGCAGTCAAGAGATGAGCCTACGGTACCCACCATCATTACAGTCTCAAGGCAGTAAAGAGATGAGCCTACGGTACCCACCATCATCACAGTCTCAAGGCAGTCAAGAGATGAGCCTACGGTACCCACCATCATTTGTCAGCCCCGTGGGGCACGCTCATTTCTTTGGACAATGCCCTGGGTGCTGCACCGGTCTCAATATTCCAATACAATAAGCTTTATTGTTACTTGAATGCACGGAAGCCAAGTCATAAATCACAGCTTCGGCAGTCCCCACAGGAGTCGGACCCCACAGGAGTCGGGCCCCCACAGGAGACGGGTCCACGGTGACAAACTGTCTCAGATAATACTGTATATCCCTGATCCATGGATCCTGGTTCTTTAGGATAAGGGGCCACCCTAGGCTCTTGGCTCTGCCGATTAAGTGCTTAAATGTTTTCGAAATCCTCGCTGACTGGATCATGTCCCCGACTGATCTAAAAGCTCTGCCCCGTATCATGAAGTCGGGTGACCAAGAAATGCGCACTGTACATAGCGTGGCATTGTTGCTTGGCGACTATAACAGGTGCAAGGGGATACAAACAAACAGTAGGTATCCACATAAAATTTATATTGAAATATTGGCGACTATAACAGGTGCAAGGGGATACAACAAACAGTAGGTATCCACATAAAAATTATATTGAAATATTGGCGACTATAACAGGTGCAAGGGGATACAAACAAACAGTAGATATCCACATAAAAATTATATTGAAATATTGGCGACTATAACAGGTGCATGGGGATACAACAAACAGTAGGTATCCACATAAAAATTATATTGAAATATTGGCGACTATAACAGGTGCATGGGGATACAACAAACAGTAGGTATCCACATAAAAATTATATTGAAATATTGGCGACTATAATAGGTGCATGAGGATACAACAAACAGTAGATATCTACATAAAAATTATATTGAAATATTGGCGACTATAACAGGTGCATGGGGATACAACAAACAGTAGATATCCACATAAAAAGTATATTGAAATATTGGCGACTATAACAGGTGCAAGTGGATACAAACAAACAGTAGATATCCACATAAAAATTAAATTGAAATATTGGCGACTTGTTGTACAGGTAAACTTGATGTCATGGCCGGCGTTTGTATGGGGGCATCACATTATACGCTCCTTTATCGTTATATTCATAAATTAGAACCGTTAAGTAACTGCAGAGGGTGGAAAAAAAGCTGTTGTGATAGATGTACAGAAAGGAAGAGAAAATAACAGACCCCTCCCCCCAACCCGCCAAACCTAACGTACGGAAAGGAAGAGAAAATAACAGGACCACCGCCGAAAAAAAATATTCAAAATCAGTATCTAAAGATAGTCAAAGACTGCAGTTTTCCAAATGCGACACATGTTGACAAAGCGTGAATACTCTCAAAGTGAGGTTGTTTACTCATGGAACCAACAATGGGTTGCTGCGATTCCAACAAGGGCTTCCTATTTAAGGAAGGCAAATTCGGGTTTGATTTATAGGAAAGGAAGCCGACAAAAACATTTCTGTGAGGTGTACTGAAAACGGTGGCGTAGATTGAACGAAGTGGACAAACAATGGTACTAGCTGTAGACAAAAGATGTAGGGCCTCTATTACATAGCAGTCTTTCATGCGTAAGACGTGGAGGGAGAGAGAGAAACAGATGGAGAGAGAGAGAAAGTGAGAGAGAAGGAGAGAGAAAGGAAAAGATCGAAAAGGAGTGAGAGATGGGGATGGAGAGAACTAAGAGAGAGACAGAGAGAAAGATAGATAGTTAGAGAGAGAAAGATGGAGAAAGACAGGGGGAGAAGGAGACCGAGAGAGAGAGAGACAGAGAGAGAGGGGTGAGAAAACAAAAAGAGGCAGACGGAGAGAGAGATAGATGATATTGAGAGAAATAAGAAAGCAGACAATGCTTACTTTGCATAATTCTATCTGTTTTACCAGGTCGTCTAGGCAAGTAAATTCTGTCAAAATGATGAAAACATTCCAAAGTAAAAATTCAAATTTCAAATAAAAACATTATTTTGCACAAACTTATGTTGCTTTATATCATTATAATCAAAAGTCTATATTGAAAACGCACAGCCAGTGAAATGATACACAGCGAAATATAATATTCTTTCCTAGATTGTACTTTGGTACTTTCAGATAATTAAACAACCCTTAAGATCAAAGTATGAATCCTTTATAAAATGTTAAATCCCGCGATGGGATGTGGGTGGTGCTGAACAAAACACGCATACAAGTAACGAACTTTATAAGAATCCCAATGACCCCCCCCCCACCCAAGCGATGTGAGGTGGGTGGGGCTGAACAAAACACGCATACAAGTAACGAACTTTATAAGAATCCCAATGCCCCCCCCCACCAAAGCGATGTGAGGTGGGTGGGGCTGAACAAAACACGCATACAAGTAACGAACTTTATAAGAATCCCAATGACCCCCCCCCCCCGCCCAAGCGATGTGAGGTGGGTGGGGCTAAACAAAACACGCATACAAGTAACGAACTTTATAAGAATCCCAATGACTGCCCCCAAGGCTAGCAGCTGCATATTTCTTTCACGCCCCTTAACAATATTAATATTCTAATGATCCACCCGCTTTTACGCCGCATACTTATTGCACCAAAAGTTGAAGAAAAACAAAAGAAAATATTATGCACTAAATGCACTTGAAATATTTTTATTTTAATAATTTCATTTATCGCAGTTTTCGGGAATGTTATTTTATCTTCCACTTGAAAAACAGATAAAACTGATATTTTCTTTTTAAGGGGGATAGGGCTGAAAATTTGATCGATTGTGTTGTCGTTGGCATCGAATCTATGTCTATGTGCCAAATTTCAGCTCGAAACATTTACGGGAATTAGGTCATTAGCAGTTCGAAAATTTTGCAAGCCACCCAGCCACGAACAAAATCGAAGTTAATATAAAGGATTTAAAAGCTAATCTCTCAATTGAACGCCGTTGAGCAATATTCCCCAGCCGACTCTGTATAACGTCTCCCATTGTTATGTCTATAGGAGACTGCAACTTTCCTTGTCACCCAGAGTTATCGTTCATACCGGGGAGTACAAAGCAAGTACCAAGATGGCTGCTCACATGGCGAAAACATGTCGAAAAATGCATTTGAGACCTGGCGAGTTGAGGAAATTAAGAAATGTTTACGGGAATTGCATCACTCGGTATCTGGAAATAAAGCAGAACTTGTAGATCGGGCACGCGGCTGTGTAGCGTTGCGAATTTGTGGGGGGGGGGGGGGAAACTTATGTCTCTGAGACATTTTTCTAATTTCTAGGCGAAAAAGATTAACAAAGGCAAAAAAAACCTGCTTTTTCAGGAAGTTGCAGTCCCCTATATGCCAAGTACATGATGGGGTCTTGTTTGGTTTTTTTTCAGCATTATCAACAAGACGGGGATAACTTTCAAATGTCTTAATAGACTAACATTCAATTTCTATTTCAGAGATCTTCAAGGGAACAACCTAACAGTGATAAGGAAGTCGGATTTTCAAGGCTTTGGCCACCTACGCATATTGTGAGTATCAATGACGTCATCTATCCTCAGTCTTAGCTAACATGCCCTGGGTGAGAAATGGATGCCAATTAAAAAAAGAAAAGAAAGAAATAGTATGTTGATTAGTGTTATACTTTTGATTACAAGTTTTAAGTGTAGGCAATCTTTCCGTTATATTTAAAATCTCATCGTTAGATTTCCCTGCAAAATGGTAAAGTTCCGTGCACAATGTTAGACTTCCCTGCACAATGTTAGATGTTCTGCAAAATGTTAGAATTCCCTGCAAAATGTTAGATTTTCTGCTAAATGTTAAATGATAATCGAAAACATTATCGACTTGGTTATATGATGTGTCATCTTGCCTTTCTCCGTGAACGTTGATAAGAGAAAGTTAATACTTCCAGACGTCTTATTACGATGGCTTCTTTGATTGAAAATGTTTTGGGGTTCTTACAGTGTGTTATATTCTTGTTGTTTGGTCTTAAATTGTTAGATTTTCTGCACAATGTTAAATGATAATCGAAAACATTATCGACTTGGTTATATGATGTGTCATCTTGCCTTTCTTCGTGAACGTTGATAAGAGACAGTTAATACTTCCAGACGTCTTATTACGATGGCTTCTTTGATTGAAAATG
This sequence comes from Omphiscola glabra, assembly GCA_964017045.1. Classification (NCBI taxonomy): domain Eukaryota; kingdom Metazoa; phylum Mollusca; class Gastropoda; family Lymnaeidae; genus Omphiscola; species Omphiscola glabra. The sequence continues at coordinate 51,082,422 of OZ024794.1, read as the reverse complement.
TTTTGGGGTTCTTACAGTGTGTTATATTCTTGTTGTTTGGTCTTAAATTATTTATTTTTAAAATGAGTGCCAGCGTTTAAGTTTAGGCATATTTGGTCGTGTGTTGACAAGTACAAGCCGAGGCCGAGTGTTGAAAAGAGCTAGTTGTTTGCTGTCAAGTGCTTGCCGTGTTTGTTGTCAATCGAGTTACTCATGGCAACTTGTTTTTATTTTTACACAGTTTCTATCTTGTGGTTCGTATTTCTCTTCAACTTATATCTTAGTTAACAACCGTTTCAAAATATTCTAGTAACTATATATAATCATGACGTTGTTATATCAATGGATCAACTGCTGGCCCTGACACTGATCGTCACTGCAGCTGGTCAACGAGCCTCCCTGTGTTTTGCTACTGGTGTAAGCTCATCTGGCCCCCATTCACCCGCCTGAGCGCAGTGGGTGACATACCCCGTGGTTGCGACTGTCTAAAGAATTCCCCGCCACGGAAATAAAAACGAGGCTGAACGTGGTCTGCGTCTGGCGCCACCGCGTGTCGTGTCACGGTTCCCGAGATGCCCGACTGCCAACCTGGGTCTGACCTCACACCACATCATGTCACAGTTATCAAGATGCCCAAATTCCAACATGGATCTGACCTCACACCACACGTACTGTCACAGTTATCAAGATGCCAGAGTGCCAACCTGGGTCTGACTTCACACTACACGTACTGTCACAGTTATCAAGATGTCCAAATGCCAACCTGGGTGTAACCTCACACCACATCATGTCACAGTTATCAATATGCCCAAATGCTAACCGGGGTCTGACCTCACATCACACGCCACGTCACAGTTATCAATATGCCCAAATGCCAACCTGGATCTGACCTCTCATCACACGTCACGTCACAGTTATCAAGATGCTCAAATGCCAACCTGGGTCTGACCTCACATCACACGTCACGTCACAGTTATCAAGATGCCCAAATGCCAACCTGGATCTGACTTCACACCACACGTACTGTCAGTTTTATTAAAATTATTTACTCTAAAAGCGTTTTTCCTTTTCTTTGATGCATCAAAACAAATATGACCATGTCAACGTTTAATGACTTTTTCCATTTTTTCAGACAACTCTTGGATAATCAAATTCAAAGCGTTGAAAAGGGCGCCTTCCAGGACTTGACCTCAATGATTCGATTGTGAGTACAAGTCAAGTCATCATTTTCCTATCATTATCTTTTCTTTCTGTTTTTAAACTTATTATTGTGTACGCCCTATCGAGATATTCCTTACAACGCTACACTAAATAAATTTTGTTTTAAAATACACCAATGGTTCCCAAAGTGTGCTCCACGGAGCCTTAGGAGATCCATCTGAATTTTTCAGGGGCTCTGCAGTCGCTCCGAGGAGACTCTCAACTTGTACAAAAACGGGTAGTTCTAAGCCCCCCCCCCCCCCCTGTCCCTTTACCCAAATAGAAAATGATTCTAAAAATGGCACAGTGAGTCAAAAAGTTTGAGAACTACTGAATTACACAATGGTGAATGCATACTTGGGTGGGCAATTTTTTTATTTTTTTTTATTCCTTAGATCGAGTCCTAAATTTAAATGCTTTAAAATGTCTGAGACCTGTTTAACACAGTCTGGTCTGTCTTTTGTGGTGAGAATTTTACAGCGTCTCTTAATGTTTAACCTAGGCTCAATAAAAGTTTGGCAGTCGCGCTGATCTTTCTGCCGAGCAGACGATCGAGATTGTAAACACCTTGAAAGAGTGGTTCTCATTTCGCGAAACCATGACGCAAAAAATATATATTAAAACAATTATAATAAGATTTTTACCTGGAGTTCCCACTCTACATTATTGTATAATCATTGTTATTGTTACCAATAAATTGTGTTGGTTAATCCACCACCCCCCACAACCACCTTAAAGTAATGACTTTAATGCGCATGCATCTTTACAATACGGATCACTTTTACTTCAGAAAGAGACTTTGGAGCTTCTTCGTCTAGTTGTGACAGAGACTGTTTAGAAACTTTGTTGTTTTCTCAAATGCGTACTAATTATAAATCCGTTCACAGTATTACTTTCCTTATAGATTAGCCGTAGATTAATTATATTTTTGTCTTAAATTCAACGCAGGACTTTTCGAACGTGTTCCTTATCTGTTTAAAATGCTTTCGCGTTTTCATGTTTACAGACCTGTTTACCTTCAAACTCTTAAAATCGTACAATATCATCACAAAATCGTTAAATACATTATCTTAATAGTAAAAATTAAACATACAGTATATATAATGTATACACCTGAAAATCGTACATTATGCGCCAAAATCGTAAGAGTAAACAGGTTTGTTTTTAGTTATTGAATTAGTGTATCCCTACTTAATTATAAATCACATCTTTTGATATGGCTCAGCCTCTCTATTCTTTAAAACTGTCACACGATCCGCTAGTGACCCCCAGCATGTTTTGTAGGTTGTGTGTCATTGGCTCCTGCAAACGTGGTGGGGGACCCCTCGGCCCTAATCTCTGATTGGAATGGATTTTGATGTGTTCCCGGTTGTGGACGAAATTCCCTCAACAACACCCGTTATCACGTCCTGAAACACTTAAACCACAGAGTCCAAACAAGATCCCGAGCCAAATGCTGATTCACAGATTCGTCAATCGTTTAGCGCCTGCGACCTGAATTCTTCTCCAGGAGCTTTTAGCCAGTTGGCCGTGTTTTCACTTAGGTGTGAGTCTAAACACAGTCCACTAACTGCAGCAGGCAGAACGAGATCTTTCTCTTTTTTTCCTTACGGGTCTCTGGTGTTTACATGGGTAGAGCGAGGGTTCATTTCATCAGGTCCTAATAAACACGTGAGGTAATTACAGGCTCTGTGGTAGTTTGTGTGTGTGACGGTATGTGGGAGTGTGTGAGACGGTATGTGGGGATGTGTGGGAGGTTGTGCTGTTTGTTTGAGCAAACACGCCCTAACAATAAGACATTCAGAAACTAATTGATGACGGGTTTGGCTGCTCAATAACAGACTTGCACAATGTTTTTGACGATTTCTCCACAACTTTTAGATCTCAGCCTTTGGGTGACTCGTTGCTTTCTGTGTGAGTAACAATCTTGTAATAGTCCTCGTTTCATGTCTATGAGAAAGGAATACCTAAAATTTCCGTTTATTGGCGTAAATATTTTCCTAGAGTAACGTTTCCACAGTTTTATACTAAACATACTTAGAGATAATATAATCCGTCCCGGTTCTTTGTTGATTTCGCACCCCCCTACCTTTCCAAATAAACATTCCACTAACAGCCAAGCGACACATTCAACTAACAGCCAAGCGACACATTAAACTAACAGCCAAACGACACATACACATTCAACTAACAACCAAGCGACACATTTATCTAACAGCCAAGCGACACACTCAAATAACAGCCAAGCGACACATCAAACTAACAGCCGAGCGACACATTAAACTAACAGCCGAGCGACACATTAAACTAACAGCCGAGCGACACATTCAACTAACAGCCAAACGACACATTCAACTAACAGCCAAGCGACACATTCAACTAACAGCCAAGCGACAAATCAAACTAACAGCCATGCGACACATTAAACTAACAGCCGAGCGACACACTCAAATAACAGCCAAGCGACACATCAAACTAACAGCCAAGCGACACATTCAACTAACAGCCGAGCGACACACTCAAATAACAGCCAAGCGACACATTAAACTAACAGCCAAGCGACACATTCAACTAACAGCCAAGCGACACATTCAACCACATACGAACAGAATAGCTTAATTCGAGGTGCGGTGTAAACTCCGCGGTTGGAGTGGGTTTTGTTGAAACGAGACCATTGAGAAAACGCTGTGTGGATATTGTTTTAACGGCAATAAGGTCTACAGTCTCACTGCCTCCAGGCATGTTTTGACACGTCCCGGCCTTTGTTGTGGCGATGGTCATAGATAGTCCCGGCCGATACCTGGTCTGTAGAGTATGTAGACTGCAGCAGCTCGACATGGGAGATCACTTTACAGCATATCACCCCGTAACAACATTGTACCGGCAGCGGTTCTCGAACTTTTCTATGCATTAAATATAGATTCAAAGAAAAGTAAGAAAGAATATTAGAGGTCACTTTCAAGCAGTGTGAATAAAATCGTAAGAACTTGGCACGTGCAAATAAAGTCAACAGACAATGAACATGACTTTTCAAATGAAAGGCTTTATTAGCAACAACAATTAAGACAACAGATTTACAGAGCATAATATCACAACATCGCGTTGTGGACAACAGGAAGGTCTTCAAATTACCAACAGCATGACAGTATTTCTAAAGAAGCATCTAATAAAGTTTAAGAATTTTGGGGACGATGTTAACAAGAAATGTGAAATTTAAATAAGAATTTTTAAACAATTTTTTTTTAAAATATTAAAATAAAATTGGAAATAAGCTGCATAGAGTTCCCAACATCGTGCCCTGAATAATATAGGGAAAAGATAGGGGTGGAGGGGGGATACGATTGTCCAAAATATTGTCAAAACGCTTCCATCAAATCCATGGACATTGAACTGAGCTCTTGGGAAATACATCGACCTGAGTTCATAGAAAACACTTGCAATGGGTCGTACTAGCTGGCGAGGCAGACTCGTTGTTAGGGGACAATCTTTATAGAGTAAACGCATCGCTCACGACCAAAGAAAGCGCACATAGCAAGGAAAAGCAAAAAAAGTCCCCCCCCCCCATACCGCTATGAACCCAGGACACGTGTGTCCTACATGCGGGAAAGTTTTCCAGGCACAGATAGGACTGGCAAGTCACCTGCGACTCAGCTTCGAGTATAACATTGGTCATCTTCGCGTGCTAGGCCGAAAACAACAAACGTGGGTGGGTGGGGGAGACGTAGTGCTTAATGCGCAAGTTTTCCATAACTAGACTTTTAGTGTTCGATTTGAGACACTTTTTATTCATATGGGAATATTGACTTGAAGAAAACAGAGCGCAACAAAATGGCTCTTCGGAGCAACGCGTGGTTTGTGGACTTAATTGGTGAAATAGTTTCAAAATAGCAATACATTGTCCGATAAAGAATAACACAATTTTTTTTTTAATGTTATTAACGAGATGGCCCTCTAACTAAAGTTCAAATCGCGTGAAAACAGCAACAACAAAGCAAAAACAAAAAGGCGGGATGTGGATCTGACCCAACAACAGCGCGCCATTCACTTTTGGCTTAATAATTGGGTTGTCCAATCTCCAAAGAATCCGATTCCTCAAATCCGCCATAATTCTCTGTCTAAAACTCCCCCACAATCCTGTTCCTAAAAGTAATGACTCCGTGCGTCTTTTCTTTGTTGAAAGCCTTCCGTTCCCACTCAACTAACTCCCCCATCCAGCTACCACGGGATGATCAATGAGATACCAGCCATTACCACGTAGGCGTCGGTCCAAATTTCTATTTTGCATTTGGCCACGCTGTTGTAATCAGCCTTAAGGCAAACCCTCGAAATATTCTATCCATTGTTTTATTTTAAAGTCGAGACAAAGTACCCTCTGATTTCAAAAGCCGAGATAGCACTAAACATGTTTTTAAAACGGCATTAAATTAACATTTGAAACTGAACATAAACCTTGACGTTAAAAAAAACTCTGCAAAATGCATTTTCGTTTCGACATGATAAAATGTAGAATGTCTACTATCTGGACAATATTTATTGGTTGTTTTTTTAATCTTGTTTTCTCTGACGACATGTGAGTTAGATTTAGATCTAGGTTTTTCTGATGAAATGTTAGATTGAGATCTTGTTTTCTCTGACCATATGTTAGTTATATTTAGATCTTGTTTTCTCTGACCATATGTTAGTGTGATTAACTTATTAAAAAATTAAATTATCCGTGTTACTTTGTTTCTTCCAAACTTTCCTGCCTATGAAATTTAAAGTTGTCAAGGCTGCGAGAATGATCCCATATGTATAGTAATTGAAGTTATCGATCCCTTACATAGCGTACTTGAAATTATCCAACCCCTACATAGTGTACTTGACGTTATCCGTCCCTTACATGGCGCACTTGAAGTTATTGATCCCTTACATATAGCGTACTTGAAATTTTCAATCACTTACATAGCGTACTTGAAGTTATCCAACCCCTACATAGTGCACTTGAAGTTATTGATCCCTTACATAGCTTACTTGAAGTTATTGGCGTCTTAAGGTGTCTCATTGAAAGAAAGAAATGATTCATTACATTAGATTATACCAAGTCTCCTAACTGTACTTTTGAAGGTATAGCATTTTCTCACTCCACACTTAAGTACACATTTTAAAAATGCCTACAATTGGAACCATTTCTCAATGAGAATACGGTGAGGTACTGATATGTATAAAACCTGCCACAGCATACGGCCAGGAAATTTGACCTCCATCCAGGTCGTATCTGCCACATCCTCCCGCCGGTAACCTGCGTGCTCTTAATGCATGTCTAATTGATGTCAAAATTAGCCAATTCTCGCACCTGCCACCCGACGAAATGCGTGGCCGACTCGCGTTATTAGAGAAGAAAATGGAAGACTTAAAAAAAAAAAATCTTACTTTCTTAATAGTCTAGTACAGTGGTTCTCAACCTTCCTAATGCCGCGGCCCTTTCATAGAGTCCCTCATACTGTGGCGACCCCCAAACACAAAACTATTTTCGTTGCTACTTCATAACTGTTAGTACGTGTGTTTTCCGATGGTCTTAGGCGACCCCTGGGAAAGGGTCATTCAACCCCCAAAGGCGTCGAGAACCACTGGCCTAGTACGTTTTATTTGAGTCATTGAATTTATAAACATTTTTTTTTCCTTCTAAATTTTTAAAACCACGGTCTAGAGAAATGTTAGACGATCACCTAAGCGTCCATAAGACTGCTGGTATCTTTTTTGTTTTTGTTTTTGTTCAAACAAATAAAAAGTACACAAAAATAAATGGATTTAGATATGTGCGCGTGTGTTTTAGCTGAATGTGAAGGTCATCCAAGAGTGGGCTTAACAAATTTGTTCCAGCGTTACAGATAACACTTACGGTGAATGGTTTAATAACGTCCTTTTAACTTCATTCTGTGGCAATGTTTTTAGACGTAGATATTGATGTCTCCACGTTTGGTGTTCAGGAATTGCAGTTAAATGCTTAAACCTGTGGTGAATGGAAATCTACAGAGACGAACTTTTGTTTCAGAGCTCAGTCTTTAAAAAAAAATAAAAAATAAAAAAATAATGTGATGTGGGGGTTGGGGGGGGGGGGGCTTTGCTTTTACTTTGTCAATATTAGGTGGATGCTTCATGCAACAATAGTGTAGACCAGGTCTGCACAACTTACGGCCCGCGGGCCACATGCGGCCCGTCAGCACCCACTTGGCGACCCGCGAAGTAACGAAATATTCTTTGTTATTATTATTTTCATACTAGCTTTCGCCCCTGTCCTATCATCTTTCGGCACGCACACGTTTTTTTCATAAAGTATTATGGGCCGCACAAGTTTTTCATAAAGTATTACGGCCCGCCTACATTTTGAGTTGTGCAGGCCGGGTGTAGAGAAATTATGAATCACAAGTAGCAAAAAATGGTGGCATAAACTTCCGTTTTAACTGCGTTCTCTTCGTGAACAGTGCAGCCGTGTGTAGCAGTTTAATATAACTTCCCGAATTTTCCTTTTAATTAATACAGAATATAAGTACTTTAAGAAGTCCTTTTGCAACAAATTGTAATCTTGTACACATTTTTTAAAATCATTCCGATTCCATGTCCGTGTTTCAAAGAGATGTACAACCGCTGTAGAATGGCCCCGGTGTTTTTATCATTTAGTTTCCCCACACCTAGTGCACCTGTTTTAATTTTTTTTAGAAAAAAAAGGGGGGGGGGGGGTTGCAACAGATGGAGTCTGTGCTACATTCGCCACCAGTCTTCTTAAACCCAGAATCACTTGTTAAAATAAATTAATTGTCCTTCTAGCGACTTCCCCCCCCCCCCCCCAACCTCACCCACCGCCAGCTAGCGTCTAGTTTCCATAAAAACCCTTCCAATATTTTCCCCGTGGAGTAGTGTGTGACGAGCTTACATTTCTGGACTGTGCTTGTTATTTTTGCTTTTGATGCTTCGGAATTACCCCGATAATTTTCCTTATGTGAAAACTTTTATCGACCAATTTAACTAATTACATGTTAGCTCTTTTTCTTAATGTCACTACCGTAAGACGTCCGTTTTAATAGTGTTATCACCTGCTTGTTTTAGATATTAGGCGGTATTTGCTGCATTCCTTCTATTCATGTTTTAAAATGTACTTCACAAACAAAGTCAAGAAAATTAAATTATATGTAATTATATATATTTTTTTTTTAAAAAGAAGCTTGACTGGTTGGTGATAGAAGAGGCATAATGAAACGAATACTTTGTCAGCCATACAAACTTAAAGTTTGCTTCTTTGAAAGCGATGTTATCAGACAAATATAAAGAGTTAATATATTCTATAATCTACAAAATTATTATCGATTAATTTCAAACTTCTTTGGTAGTAAAACGTGCGCACCATGGCGTTTGGCGCTGGCATCTATTACAAACCGATGCGATCTTAAAGCAGTCGCCCATGGCAAATGTAACAAATATCGACGCTACGTTTTTCCTGTCAGACAAAATGAAAAATCTAGCTCCACCTTTGAATACTTCAAGAGTCGCAGCTGAAAATGAATGTGTCATGGTTAGCATCCTCGCCCCACCACCACCACCACCTCCCTTGTCGTTTACGCATTCGGTTCTATTTTGTAACGTCCCCATGATTGTGCTGCTGTCGAGTTATTGCTGGACGTAAAACTCCCCCCCCCCCCCCTCCGTCAATTGCCTGCAAGCAGGTTTGTTGCTGCTGCGTGAACCGCACGGTTGGACACGTTGATGCCTCTTCAAAATGGAAATCTTTAAACCCGTGTCCTATGATCTCGTTATACCCTATCTGCGTACTATTATTTCACAAGTCATTATTTTACCACTTACTATAGCCCACCAAACAATAGCGGACGTAACACGTTAACTTACCATCTACTAAAGTTACTTGACAAAATATGAATTTAAGTAACGCCCAATTAGTGCTACCCACCAAAGCCTCTGAACTATATGAACATTTTAATGCCCCCCGCCCCCCACCAAAGCCTCTGAACTATATGAACATTTTAATGCCCCCCGCCCCCCCACCAAAGCCTCTGAACTATATGAACATTTTAATGCCCCCCGCCCCCACCAAAGCCTCTGAACTATATGAACATTTTAATGCCCCCCGCCCCCACCAAAGCCTCTGAACTATATGAACATTTTAATGCCCCCCCGCCCCCCCCCGCCCCCCCCCCAAGCAATCATTTGACAGATTTATTGTACCCTTATTTCCGTTAATCAAAAGAAAAGTATTTTGCGATTTTTTGTAAGAATCTCGTTAACGCCGTTATCTGGAGTTGTAGTTAGTAAGATCAGCGTTATCTGGTAGCGTTATCTGGTAGCGTTATCTGGTAGCGTTATCTGGTAGGGTTATCTGGTAGCGTTATCTGGTAGCGTTATCTGGTAGCGTTATCTGGTAGCGTTATCTGGTAGGGTTATCTGGTAGCGTTATCTGGTAGCGTTATCTGGTAGGGTTATCTGGTAGAGTTATCTGGTAGCGTTATCTGGTAGCGTTATATGGTAGCGTTATCTGGTAGCGTTATCTGGTAGGGTTATCTGGTAGCGTTATCTGGTAGCGTTATCTGGTAGCGTTATCTGGTAGGGTTATCTGGTAGGGTTATCTGGTAGGGTTATCTGGTAGCGTTATCTGGTAGCGTTATATGGTAGCGTTATCTGGTAGCGTTATCTGGTAGGGTTATCTGGTAGCGTTATCTGGTAGGGTTATCTGGTAGCGTTATCTGGTAGCGTTATCTGGTAGCGTTAGGGTAACATAACAAGTTAACCGTACTCAGTCACATGACAGTATTATTTTTTTCTATTCACGGTGGCGTAGTAATAAATCATATGATGAGAATAAGCAGAACTAATTTTTGTTGCGAATGAAGAAGTCATGATTTTGTGAGTAAGTGGGCAGGCACGGTTTTTGGTCAAAGAGGGATAGGACGCCATATTTCAATGTAATGTTAATTCATGGATAAAATAATATTTAAGTGTGTCATATTTCTTATATTGCAGTAACTTTATCAGTTACATGGATGTAACCATTTCAAGGACCATATTTGTACCAATTATTTGGATAACAAAGAACTGTGTGATGTATATAATCGGACCTGTTTAAATCTTGAGATATGAGGTGAGAGGCTGTGGTGGAGCCTCTGGCCGATGATTCTAAATATGCAGCCCTGAGAAAGCTGCTCCTAGGCAACCGTTTCATCCCAGCTACTTCGCGAATTAGTTGCGAGGTGGAAACCCACTGTAGAATCCCTCTTAGAGGGCGTCCGATGCTTCCCCGGGACGCGTGGGGGGAGATATTAGGACGTTAATTTACCGTCCCGGCCCCTAGGAAAGTGGACTGCGGACGCTTTAAACGCAGCGTCTTCGGTCGACCAGATGTCTCCGGGCGGGGAGGGTCCCCGCCGGCAAACCCGATCGAGCGGTTGCTGGTGGGGACGTTTCACACCCGGGGAGGTCTCTGGCGTTCCCCCGCACGGCCCGACGTCGGGGAAGCCCGGCGCCTGGCAGGTGTGGGTGGGCGCCAGGGAGGGCATAAGGAGCGCGAACTCGACGGCCCGCTGACGCCATTTCCTAATGAGACATTTAAATTCTTGAGATAAAATGGGACTGCAGCAAAATTAAGGATGACAGTGTGAGTGGTAGCTGCATATATACATTAATAAAGTATTAGATAACATACTGAATGTACAAGAACATTCAGCTATGTTACAGTTAGTGACATTGTTACATAGAGACTAGGCTTTTCTTTGTTTTATTTTTTTTTTTTTTTTTTTTTGCGTTTCCTATATTCCTTTACTTTTTGTTTTGGAAAAAATGATCTTTTGTCTAGAGAAACTGATGTTTTGTCTGGAGAAAATGATGTTTTGTCTAGAGAAGCTGATGTTTTGTCTGGATAAAATGATCTTTTGTCTAGAGAAGCTGATGTTTTGTCTGGAGAAAATGATCTGTTGTCTAGAGAAAATGATGTTTTGTCTAGAGAAAATGATCTGTTGTCTAGAGAAACTGATCTGTTGTCTAGAGAAACTGATGTTTTGTCTAGAGAAACTGATGTTTTGTCTAGAGAAACTGATGTTTTGTCTAGAGAAACTGATGTTTTGTCTGGAGAAAATGATATTTTGTCTAGAGAAACTGATGTTTTGTCTAGAGAAAATGATGTTTTGTCTATAGAAACTGATGTTTTGTCTAGAGAAAATGATGTTTTGTCTAGAAAAACTGATCTGTTGTCTAGAGAAACTGATGTTTTGTCTAGAGAAAATGAAGTTTTGTCTAGAGAACTGATGTTTTGTCTAGAGAAAATGATCTGTTGTCTAGAGAAACTGATGTGTTGTCTAGAGAAACTAATGTTTTGGCTAGAGAAACTGATGTTTTGTCTAGAGAAAATGATCTGTTGTCTAGAGAAACTGATCTGTTGTCTAGAGAAACTGATGTTTTGTCTAGAGAAACTGATGTTTTGTCTAGAGAAACTGATGTTTTGTCTAGAGAAACTGATGTTTTGTCTGGAGAAAATGATATTTTGTCTAGAGAAACTGATGTTTTGTCTAGAGAAAATGATGTTTTGTCTAGAGAAAATGATGTTTTGTCTATAGAAACTGATGTTTTGTCTAGAGAAAATGATGTTTTGTCTAGAAAAACTGATCTGTTGTCTAGAGAAACTGATGTTTTGTCTAGAGAAAATGAAGTTTTGTCTAGAGAACTGATGTTTTGTCTAGAGAAAATGATCTGTTGTCTAGAGAAACTGATGTGTTGTCTAGAGAAACTAATGTTTTGGCTAGAGAAACTGATGTTTTGTCTAGAGAAAATGATGTTTTGTCTAGAGAAACTGATCTGTTGTCTAGAGAAACTGATGTTTTGTCTAGAGAAACTGATGTTTTGTCTAGAGAAACTGATCTGTTGTCGAGAGAAAATGATGTTTTGTCTAGAGAAAATGATATTTTGTCTATAGAAACTGATGTTTTGTCTATAGAAACTGATCTGTTGTCGAGAGAAAATGATGTTTTGTCTAGAGAAACTGATGTTTTGTCTAGAGAAACTAATGTTTTGGCTAGAGAAACTGATGTTTTGTCCAGAGAAAATGATGTGTTATCTAGAGAAACTGATCTGTTGTCTAGAGAAACTGATGTTTTGTCTAGAGAAACTGATGTTTTGTCTAGAGAAAATGATGTTTTGTCTAGAGAAACTGATCTGCTGTCTAGAGAAACTGATGTTTTGTCTATAGAAACTGATCTGTTGTCGAGAGAAAATGATGTTTTGTCTAGAGAAACTGATGTTTTGTCTAGAGAAACTGATGTTTTATCTAGAGAAACTGATCTGTTGTCTAGAGAAACTGATGTTTTGTCTGGAGAAAATGATCTGTTGTATGGAGAAAATGATCGGTTGTATGAAGAAAATAACGTGTTGCCTTATCTTCTTAGGGTAAAAGACACAAATGTTTGCGTATACAAGGAAGAGTGATGAATTCTCTTGAACGTTTTCACAATACAACCGCTTGTAATGAGTTAATCCTTTTTAGTTTAAGACATTACTTAACGCAAGAAACTTATGTGACATCTATTACTGTCTATACTGTCTGTCCTTAAAATTTTTTAATCGTTTTCAATAAATAATAATGGCCTAAAAAACTGATATCCTTCTGAAGGTAAACCTTTTTATATATACAATAAAATCACTTTGGAAGATTCAACGTGGGAAAAAAGTGTTTTTGGTATTTTTTTAAAAGAACTGGACGAGAGCAGTCATTTGCTAGAAAGCAAGGAGCAGACGAGATGTCAGACGGTCAGATCTGGGCGCGTGATGCCGACTGGACATTCGGGAGTAAAACGAAATACGAAACGTGCCGCAGAGATTAGGGTCTAGTGTCGGGTACAGGAGAATTCTAGGGCGTGTCCTCGTGCATTGGAGTCGGGGGTTGGGGGGGGTCGAGGGATTGTAATGGCATTGACATCAGTGGGAATATCATCAGCAGGGAAACTGACATCGGGCAGATGTCGGTGGGAGGGTGGAGGTGCTGACTGCGGTCATAAATCTTGACGGGGATGCGAAGAGGAAGAAGGTGAGAAGAAAGAAATGCATGACAAAGGCTTCACGCTTTCGAATTCGGCTCTGGTGTGAAAACAAACGAAATAAGGGCGTCACAATTGTATACTCCCTTCACTCCCTTTTTTCCACCCCACCCCGAAGACTGAAAAACTTTTTTTTTTTTACAAGAGATTTAGGAAATTCTATACAACTCCAAATCCGAAAAGAGCGTTTAATGCACTGGTCCAACCCCACAGTCTAGTGGTAAAGGACAGAAGTGTATATAACAGTGATAGGAAAAATGGAAAGTCATGCACTGGAAGCAAGGATTTTAGAAATAAAATAATGCGTGACAATGGGATTACTGATTGTGCAACAATTTTGGATGGTATATGATGGGATGGTAGATTAAAAGAACTATGATGGTATTGTAGATTAATATAATTATGATGGGATGGTAGATTAATAGAACTATGATGGGATTGTAGATTAATTGAACTGTGATGGGACGGTAGATTAATAGAATTGTGACATCACCGTCAATTGTAGAAAGAAAAGGGGAATGAAAGAAGAGATAATGTTTAGATAAAAAATGAGAATATCCTTGAGCAGTACGGCACACGGAGAGAAAGGGAATACAGAAGAATGTACGACAGACAAATAATTCTATAGATCTTGCAAACACAACGTGTATTGTAGAGTGGATTGGTAGAATGTGAGGGCAAACGGATCACTAGAAGTTGTGGTTGGAAGTCGGTTTGGGGGTAAGTGGGCACAAGCGCGTTTCGTTAATCTAATTTATTCTTTGAAAGTTTGACGTTAGCAAAGGGATAAGGGGGGAAAGAGGGATGGGGGTTACAGAAAACAAGACGAAAACGCCAAGGGGAGAAAGGAAAAAAGCTTGAAAAGATTTCACTCATTGTTTCTTGCAAGATATACGCCACTCGTGAAGGCCCTGTCTTTCCTTGTGGAATAACAAATATCTTTTTAAAAACATAGGAAGTTTGAGAAGAGAATGATCGATATAGAAAGAGAGAGAGAGAGAGGAGGGGGGAGAGGGGAAAGAGGGGGGAGGGAGGGAGGGAATAACGAGGAGGAAAGAAAAATCATTCACAAATTTATTTATTTTTTAAAAATACAATCACAAACAGTAACACACAACAAAAATGTTTAGATCAGAGCCGTGACACTTTGTCATTATAACTATTAAAGACTGCTGATATCTTGAGGTGGGTGGGGGGGGGGTTCCCTTTTGACGGGGGTTTCGCTTATCTCGGGGAAAATGGGAAGTTTTCCTCATGAGAAATATATAAACTGAATTAAATTATAAATGAGTGGTGGTTTTTTTTTTTTTGGGTTGTTTAATTGTTGAGTGCTGGGTGGTCTAAACTAAGCAAACCCCAAGTTGATGGTCAATGAGTTCAATCCCCACCAAAGCCCAGTCAAGCAAAAACATCACCAGCACCCGCGTGGGGGGGGGGGAGGTGGTACTCTAACGTTAACCTTGGACGGCAACTCATCTAAGAGAAGGAAACTTTGACTTCAAACCCGGAGATGGAGTCCCGTAGGCGGATAACATTGGTGCAATGAAGCGATCTGACAACTCATGCGAGGCGTAACTAGAGTGTTTCGCGCCCGTGGACAAGATTCATTTTAAAGAGCCTTCCTTTATTTTTTCAACTCTCAAACCCATTATTTTGATCAATTAAATAATATAAAAGCACGTTATGGCGCCCTTAACTAGTCTGGCGCCCAAGGACATCTGCCCCTTCCCCCCTCCCTTAGCAACGCCTCTGCATACCTGTGCCCTCGGGTTAGGAACCACTGTAGCAGAGCACAGGTTTCCAGCCCATGGGAGGCTACCTCAAATGGGGATGTAAAAGGATTTACTTCGGGTCGCCGGTTGAAACAAGAGACTAGGAGATGTAGGAGATTTTGGAGATGTTGGAGATTTTGGAGATGTTGGAGATGTAGGAGATGTTGGAGATGTTGGAGATGTTGGAGATGTAGGAGATGAAGGATATGTTGGAGATGTAGGAGATGCAGGAGATGTTGGAGATGTAGGAGATGTAGGGGATGGAGGAAATGTAGGAGATGTTGGAGATGAATGAGATGTTGGAGATGTAGGGGATGGAGGAGATGTAGGAGATGATTGAGATGAATGAGATGTTGGAGATGTAGGAGACGTTGGAGATGCAGGTGATGTTGGAGATGTAGAAGATGTAGGATGTGTAGGAGATGTAGGCGATGTAGGAGATGTTGGAGATGTAGGAGAT
Source organism: Omphiscola glabra (assembly GCA_964017045.1). Lineage (NCBI taxonomy): Eukaryota > Metazoa > Mollusca > Gastropoda > Lymnaeidae > Omphiscola > Omphiscola glabra. The sequence continues at coordinate 51,066,946 of OZ024794.1, read as the reverse complement.
GTTGTAATTTTTAAATGGGTTTCTTTCTTTTCTATAATTGGTGTATTCAAGTTTGAGTTGCCATTTCATGCATGAAATTAAATATGTTGCTAATCATATTATATTGAAAAAAAAATTCTTCTTTCCGAGAATTTAGCTTATTTAAAAAAAAACTTTTTTCCCCCCAATATAGCGTTGTGAGACCGCTTTACTTCTATATGAATGTGGTCGTGAATTGAAAACGATTGAGAACCTGTTTATTAGAGTTCCCGAGTTTAATATAATAATTCAGCTCAGTTAACTAAGATTTCACAGGGTTTGGCTAATAGCGACAATTTATGACAATCTATGACAATCTGTCTACTGCTGTCCCTACTGATAGCGTCATCAGCATCTCACAAACGCTTCATTCTTTTAAGCTGATTTGTCGCTCCTTGTTTCTGCTCCGACCAGAGCAACTGAAGCTTCTTGAATTCCTATAACAAAAACCTTGTGTCGCATTCATAGAGAGATGCCGTACTCCCCCCCCCCACCCCCCACCCCCCCCCCCCACAATTCCACAACGTCTCCACGACGCCCAGTCGTAAATTACCATAGAAAACCACTCACAGCGTAGGGACTAGGTAGATGCCGTACGAGATGTAGGAGGGGTGTGGGGGGTGAGGGTAAGATACAGTAGTGTGTGTGGAGGGTGGTGGATACACAGTAATGTGTGGGAGGGGTGGGAACAGACCGAGAAAATCTGAAAAGGGAAGGTTAAAAAAAAAAAAGGATCAAGCAGAGAGAAAGAACTCGAAGACTTGCGATGTTGTTGTTTTTATTAGCGTGAGTACCGTCATGTGTGGCCAGTGGCGTTTTTATAGGATGTGCCCGTCCCTCCCTTGTTTCGCGAGTGTCTCCTTCTTCACATGCCGTCTTCATTCACACGTGGTCTGTTGTGTCTGCGCGAGTCGCAGTCCCGTCCTCTATCGGGGTGAAAACGCAAGCGGTGGTGCACTGATTTTTTATCCGTTACAGTCCAGGCACGGACACAAACATGACCGTGATGCTGCGCAATTAATTATGACGCGTAGAGATATCACTTTGACCTTTTCACTTCATATTTATTGATCACGATACTCAAGGGTTGGGGGGGGGGGGGGGGGTGTTGGGGGTTGGTACCATTTCAAAGAGGCAAAACATTACAAGGCTTCTCACATTTCAAAGGACAGATACTGCGAACTGATGGGGCGCTCAGCTACTTTTTGATACCATCACTTAACAAACTCATAAACCTTTAATAAAAGACAACCTTTGACATGGTTACATTTGTTCTCTGAACCTGGACTTATTCAACAGTGCAAGCCGTGGTTAACATTACCAAAATAGTCTACAAGAAGTCTGAGATCGGCCTTCTTACTATAGGAAGTCTGAGATCGGCCTTATAGCTATAGGAAGTCTGAGATCGGCGTTCTAACTATAGGAAGTCTGAGATCGGCCTTCTTACTATAGGAAGTCTGAGATCGGCCTTCTTACTATAGGAAGTCTGAGATCGGCCTTCTTACTATAGGAAGTCTGAGATCGGCCTTCTTACTATAGGAAGTCTGAGATCGGCCTTCTTACTATAGGAAGTCTGAGATCGGCCTTATAGCTATAGGAAGTCTGAGATCGGCGTTCTAACTATAGGAAGTCTGAGATCGGCCTTCTAACTATAGGAAGTCTGAGATCGGAATTCTTACTATAGGAAGTCTGAGATCGGCCTTCTTACTATAGGAAGTCTGAGATCGGCGTTATAGCTAAAGGAAGTCTGAGGTCGGCCTTCCAACTATAGGAAGTCTGAGATCAGCCTTCTAACTATAGGAAGTCTGAGATCGGCCTTATAGCTATAGGAAGTCTGAGATCGGCGTTCTAACTATAGGAAGTCTGAGATCAGCCTTCTAACTATAGGAAGTCTGAGATCGGCGTTCTAACAGGAAGTCTGAGATCGGCCTTATAGCTATAGGAAGTCTGCTATCGGCCTTATAGCTATAGGAAGTCTGAGATCGGCGTTCCAACTATAGGAAATCTGAGATTGGCCTTCTTACTATAGGAAGTCTGAGATCGGCGTTCTAACTATAGGAAATCTGAGATCGGCGTTCTAACTATAGGAAGTCTGAGATCAGCCTTCTAACTATAGGAAATCTGAGATCGGCCTTATAGCTATAGGAAATCTGAGATCGGCCTTATAGCTATAGGAAGTCTGAGATTGGCCTTATAGCTATAGGAAGTCTGAGATTGGCCTTATATCTATAGGAAGTCTGAGATTGGCCTTATATCTATAGGAAGTCTGAGATTGGCCTTATAGCTATAGGAAATCTGAGATCGGCCTTATAGCTATAGGAAGTCTGAGATTGGCCTTATAGCTATAGGAAGTCTGAGATTGGCCTTATAGCTATAGGAAGTCTGAGATCGGCCTTATAGGTATAGGAAGTCTGAGATTGGCCTTATAGCTATAGGCAGTCTGAGATCGGCCTTATAGCTATAGGAAGTCTGAGATTGGTCTTATAGCTATAGGAAGTCTGAGATCGGCCTTTATAACTATAGGAAGTCTGAGTTACAGAACAAATTAACGTCACCAAGCAAATATTCCATAAAACAACCACACAAAAAAAACTCTTCCATCTACTGAACATTCAACAGCTCATATCACGCCCTAGTTACTAGGGCCTAGTAAGTTGGTCAGTTATTAAGTTTTTTTCAAAAAGTAGAAGAAGAATTACGTTATAAAATGGATTATAAAAACCATATACCTGAATGTAGACAAAAATAAAACCTTGCACTTAAAGCGTAGCACCGACCCCCCTATCTAGCACCGACCCCTCTATCGTAGCATCGACCCCCCTATCGTAGCACCGACCCCTCTGTCGTAGCATCGACCTTTCTATCGTAGCATCGACCCCCTATCGTAGCACCGACCCCCCTATCGTAGCACCGACCCCTCTATCGTAGCATCGACCCCCTCTATCGTAGCACTGACCCCTCTATCGTAGCACTGACCCTCTATCGTAGCTGTCACGATGTTTTCACATAATATAATCATCCCACCGAAAACGGCAGAGTCTTCTAATATGATTTTTCAACTAATAATTTATATACATAACATCTAACAAAAGCGCAAGCTGAGATATTTCATTCTTGTTCATTGATAACTGCTGTTACCTTCAGTTTCAGAGGCGTAGCTGGAATGTGTGTCGTACGGGGGGCAAGATTAATTTTTGAGCCCCCTCTCAACTATGGAACCCTTTATTTTCATCAATAAAATACCCAAACATCCCATTTTGGCGCCCGCAACTGGTTTGGCGCCCAGGGATATATGTCCCCCTTGCCCACCCCCTTAGCTACGTCTGTGTTCAATTTTCATTTTTCTGTAAGGATATTGCAATATTTGCTCATGCATCTCATAAATCTGTTTTCATTTAAAATTACTTTATTTTTATTTAACCCACAAAATCTCCCTCTAGTGCGTGCTCATGTCGCCATATTTGGTTTTTTTTTTTTTATCTTTCAGGCGATTGGATAGAAACGAGCTTCGATCACTTCCGGATTTGTTGTTTGCTTCAATGACCAAACTTGAGAGATTGTAAGTGTTTAACTTCTGTGTTGTGTTGCTGTGGTCTCTGTTATTGTTGATTTACGATTTTACGACCCCCCCCCCCCCGCCCAATGCCTCGTATTTGTTGTTGTTACTGTCGTTATTAACGTTGTTAAATTGTTAATGGTTCACCAATACCTCAAGTTACGTTGCGGTTGTCCCTCGTCAGCAAGTTTTTGCCGCTGCAGTTGATTTTCTAGCTGCTGTTGCTGTTATTCATCTTTCATTATGCTTCAACCATCATATGAGCAGATGTGAATGTTTTGAATAGTATCACCCGCCTTGACGATTGCAAATGGCGGCGGCTGTGCAGTTGCATTTCCTTGTTGCTGGCAAGCTTGTCAAAACATTGAAGAGTTCAACCTTTTCGGGCGAAGCTCTTCTTTATCATTTTTTTTTTTTAATGATTAAATTCTGTCTCCCTGAGTTTATAATGTTACTGGACGTACCTCAAGCTGGAGAAAACAGATGTACTTCTTAAAAAGACGTGACTGTATTGATTAGTTTATAGTCATCGAAGAGCGCTCATTGCTATTTACCTTTACATTTCTAGGACAAAAGAACAGATACACCCAAAGAGATCTCATTTACAAGTACAATATAAACCTAACTCACGTTCTCTGCCATGTTGCACGATTGGTATTTTACAATGATTATTTGTTTATTCCTTTTTTTAAATTATGTTTTTTTGTCTTTAAACTACACTATACAAATTTAACTCGTGACTAATCTCATCTCTTCGATTCCGATTTTCGACTCCGAAACATTTACATCAACGTGGAGTCTTAAAGTCGATGATATCGTTGAGTATTCACCCCCCCCCTTTTTCCCACAAACCGATGGGGCCACTACTACACCGCACCCCCTTTTTTCAATACCACGGCGCCCTCTGTAAGCCACATCACCATAGGAGACTCCGCTACTGTTTACGTCAAGTAACTTTGTGTGGTTTAGCAGAGTTGAACTTCAAGTTTGGTTAGGGTAACTGCCCTTGTCTTCTTCTAGTGGTCTGGGGAGGCTTAAAAAAGTGTGAGTGTGTACGTGTTTGTGGTGGGTTGGGGAATCTGGTGCTACAGACGAGTACCTTGCGTTTGCACTTAACGCTAATCTCATGCCACAGGTATTATGGCCCACAGGTATAGTGGCCCACAGGGACTCACATAGACTTGGATGAAGATATTCGATAACTTGGAAACTTCTTATCAGGAAATGTGGAAATGAAAACATTTTTTAAACATTTTCAAAGTGAGTGGGTGTATAGAAAGGATCTGAATGTCAAATATCGGAATTTCAGTTCATTTTGCCTGTAATTCAAACAACAACAAAATTGTTTCACTCTCTGGTGTAAATGTAGAAACTGTGTACGACATGTGATCTTTTTAGCTGACTCAACAAAAGCTTTCACAATATGTTTCTTTAAAATACGCCGGCAGTTGAAATATATATGAAGACACGAGTGGAATAATGAAAATCATCTCCTTATAACTCGTGCTGTGTTCGTATGTAGATATCACTGTCAAGGGTATGAGAATCACTGGTGTTAGTGTGAACGCTTTTGGTCCGTGAGTTGTGTCATGAGTGTTATTATTGTGGCTAAATGGCTAAACAAGTGTGCGAATATAACGCGCGAGAGCGAGAGCGTTCACGATAGTTGACAACGGAGATAATGACGTTTGTGTCCTTGCTATTTCAGCATGCTCACAGCGCTATGATATCCTAAAAATCTATTTAAAGAAAAACATCTTCAAAAAGCTTTTTTAAATGACTTTTCACCATTGTCAACTTTCCCTCAAAAATTGAGGCAAACTGTTCCACAATTTAGGCACAATAGAGTTCATGAGAAAGTTAGCGAGATATGGAAGAATGCTTTTTGAATAATGTTCACTGCTGAGGATATTTTCCAACTATGTGAATCTGTGTGACGGATACGCAGAATAAAGATGAACCATTTTATTTCATGACGTTTTTGCTGTTCTAGTATTCAGTTTGCCTCGTTTTTTAGTGCACAGGTTGACAGTGTTACAGTGTACCTGTCACAATCACAACCATAACAGAGGCGTGGTGGTCTAAATAATAGTGACTATTTTATTGTACACGTCGTAACACGTTCAGTGACATTCACAATATGAAATAAATATCACAAAAGCAAATCCGAAAAACACTTGGAATGTATCATGTGTATTTCAATACTAGCGTCTCGGTAAACTTCTTCTGTACTGGATAAAGTGTTAACACACTATAAATCTTCATTTAAAACTCATTGGTCAGTTTTTTCCAAGTCCCATTACTCTATATATTACATAAGTAATAATTACCATATCTCCCATATATTCGCATATATATGTGACAGTGCCCTAGACAACGTTGCCAGAAATACCCGAAGAGTCTCGATTCGAGAAAGCAGAATATTTTGACAATCTCCATAACGTTGATCTCATTCAACTTTGATCTCATTCAACGTTAATCTCATTCAATGTTAATCTCATTCAACGTTGATCTCATTCAACTTTGATCTCATTCAACGTTGATCTCATTCAACGTTGATCTCATTCAATGTTAATCTCATTCAATGTTAATCTCATTCAATGTTAATTTCATTCAACGTTGATCTCATTCAACTTTGATCTCATTCAACGTTGATCTCATTCAACTTTGATCTCATTCAATGTTAATCTCATTCAATGTTAATCTCATTCAACGTTGATCTCATTCAACTTTGATCTCATTCAACGTTGATCTCATTCAACGTTGATCTCATTCAACTTTGATCTCATTCAATGTTAATCTCATTCAATGTTAATCTCATTCAATGTTAATCTCATTCAACGTTGATCTCATTCAACTTTGATCTCATTCAACTTTGATCTCATTCAATGTTAATCTCATTCAATGTTAATCTCATTCAATGTTAATCTCATTCAACGTTGATCTCATTCAACTTTGATCTCATTCAACGTTGATCTCATTCAACTTTGATCTCATTCAATGTTAATCTCATTCAATGTTGATCTCATTCAATGTTAATCTCATTCAACGTTGATCTCATTCAACTTTGATCTCATTCAACGTTGATCTCATTCAACTTTGATCTCATTCAATGTTAATCTCATTCAATGTTGATCGCATTCAATGTTGATCGCATTCAATGTTAATCTCATTCAATGTTGATCGCATTCAATGTTGATCTCATTCAATGTTGATTTCATTCAATGTTAATCTCATTCAATGTTGATCGCATTCAATGTTAATTTCATTCAATGTTGATCGCATTCAATGTTGATCGCATTCAATGTTGATCGCATTCAATGTTAATCTCATTCAATGTTGATCTCATTCAACGTTAATCTCATTCAATGTTAATCTCATTCAATGTTAATCTCATTCAACGTTGATCTCATTCAACTTTGATCTCATTCAACGTTGATCTCATTCAATGTTAATCTCATTCAATGTTAATCTCATTCAATGTTAATCTCATTCAATGTTGATCTCATTCAATGTTAATCTCATTCAATGTTGATCTCATTCAATGTTAATCTCATTCAATGTTAATCTCATTCAATGTTAATCTCATTCAATGTTGATCTCATTCAATGTTAATCTCATTCAATGTTAATCTCATTCAATGTTAATCTCATTCAATGTTAATCTCATTCAATGTTGATCTCATTCAATGTTAATCTCATTCAATGTTGATCTCATTCAATGTTAATCTCATTCAATGTTAATCTCATTCAATGTTAATCTCATTCAATGTTGATCTCATTCAATGTTAATCTCATTCAATGTTAATCTCATTCAATGTTAATCTCATTCAATGTTAATCTCATTCAACGTTGATCTCATTCAACTTTGATCTCATTCAACGTTGATCTCATTCAACTTTGATCTCATTCAATGTTAATCTCATTCAATGTTGATCGCATTCAATGTTGATCGCATTCAATGTTAATCTCATTCAATGTTGATCGCATTTAATGTTGATCTCATTCAATGTTGATCGCATTCAATGTTAATCTCATTCAATGTTGATCGCATTCAATGTTAATTTCATTCAATGTTGATCGCATTCAATGTTGATCGCATTCAATGTTGATCGCATTCAATGTTAATCTCATTCAATGTTGATCTCATTCAATGTTGATCGCATTCAATGTTAATCTCATTCAATGTTGATCGCATTCAATGTTGATCTCATTCAATGTTGATTTCATTCAATGTTGATCGCATTCAATGTTAATCTCATTCAATGTTGATCTCATTCAATGTTAATCTCATTCAATGTTAATCTCATTCAATGTTAATCTCATTCAATGTTAATCTCATTCAATGTTAATCTCATTCAATGTTAATCTCATTCAATGTTAATCTCATTCAATGTTGATCTCATTCAATGTTGATCTCATTCAATGTTGATCGCATTCAATGTTAATCTCATTCAATGTTAATCTCATTCAATGTTAATCTCATTCAATGTTAATCTCATTCAATGTTGATCTCATTTAATGTTAATCTCATTCAATGTTAATCTCATTCAATGTTAATCTCATTCAATGTTAATCTCATTCAATGTTGATTTCCTTCAGTGTTGTGTACTTTGAGCTGTCTCTTCGTGCCGTCATTTCAGGGGAGCATTAAGTCATGTATGATAAGTCAACGTTTTGATTCCTACAAGTGTGCCAACTGTGCGGGCTCCCTGACTTAGGTGCCTTTATCGGGTAAACACAAGTCATTTGTATCGGTCAGATAACCGTAACATCGTCATTAACGCATGATGCGTTGTTTCAAGACGAGTTTAACAGCAAGTGCCCTGGTCAATGTCCTTCCAGGCGAGGAAGGCTGCGGTTCTTTTTGGGAGCTGTTAGCTGTTTAAATAATCCCAGTGGTTCTCAGTCCTGGCACATAGCTTTGCTTAGAGGTATCTATTCATCTCGTAACCTATAGCGGATCTTACGTCTGCCTATTCCAAATAAAATTTGTTGTTTGTGTATTCATTAATTTTTTTAATTCGTTGTTAAAATCAGGATGGCGTATGGATGTAGGTGAAAAATTTTAAAGTTAGCAGTTGTGTCATGAAATTGATTTTAAAAAATGAAATGGCTGAAATTATGTTTTTATCGTTTAGATGGTTATTATGTTACCTGTGAGATAAAAATTCACGCTCTAATTAACACAATTAAGGAGTGTATACATCTTTTTTTAAATTTGTTCTTTCTCTTTCTGTTATGCTACAAAATTCGATATAATTTAATTCATTAAAAGCCATATCATTTAGGACCAGAAATAGGGCCACCAGCCGCAAACGAATACAGCGATAAACAGCAGATTGCATGCACTCGTTCAGCCAATATTCAAGGCACGTCTTGTTGTCATGAGTCTTAGCGGCCCCCTGAGAGCTGCGCTTTTCGTGGCGATTAAAACAAACGCACAAGTGAAGTCGACGAAAGGGCTAGCAGTATGAGGAACAGCCTACCGAAAAGCCGCCTCTGCCTCACTAATTGCTGCCGCGACGCTCGTGTAAGACCGATTTCATTCACAGCCCGGGGGGTAGCAGTATAGGACCACTAGCATATCAGAAGCAGCCCCGCGTCCCACTAATTGTTTGTTGCGACGTTCGTTTTGAAAACCGTCTCATTCGCATGACGGCAGTGGCGTCACACAGGCTTTTAGAGGTGGACTGGAAGTCATCACGTGGAGTAAGGGCTTGCCACTGTGACGTTCATGTGGAGCCGTGTTCCCCCTTCCCCCCCTCCCAGGCCTTCTCGTCGTCTAGACGTAGACTTAATGATCATAGACCTGGCTATCTCCCATTAACGTTGTTACTGCTGAGAATTACACTCTTTCGTCAGGCGGATATTGCGTTTACTTAATATTTTAAAACGAATTCAGGACATGGTATGACGATTGGTTTATTTGCAGGTTTGTAATTTTGAACAATGCTGTCTCAATTGATAGTTGAACAATGCTGTCTCAATTGATAGTTGAACAATGCTGTCTCAGTTGATAGTTGAACAATGCTGTCTCAATTGATAGTTGAACAATGCTGTCTCAATTGATAGTTGAACAATGCTGTCTCAATTGATAGTTGAACAATGCTGTCTCAATTGATAGTTGAACAATGCTGTCTCAGTTGATAGTTGAACAATGCTGTCTCAATTGATAGTTGAACAATGCTGTCGCAGTTGATAGTTGAACAATGCTGTCTCAGTTGATAGTTGAACAATGCTGTCTCAGTTGATAGTTGAACAATGCTATCTCAGTTGATACGTTAGGACAGAACTCAATCTCATTTAATGGCATGTAAGTCAAATCTGTACACAGTATCTTTTGTGGAAGTCGGGGTCAGAATCAGATATTGTAGTTACTGCGGGAATGAATCCACTTATGTTGTTGTTTCCAAGAGAATGAATCCACGTATGTTGTTGTTTCCAAGTGAATGAATCCATGAAAGTTGTTGTTTCCAAGTGAATGAATCCATGAAAGTTGTAGTTTCCATGTGAATGAATCAATGTATATTGTAGTTTCCAAGTGAGTGAATCCATGTTTATTGTAGCAGCCAAGTGAGTAAATCCATGTTTATTGTAGCAGCCAAGTGAGTGAATCCATGTTTATTGTAGCAGCCAAGTGAATCGATCCATGTACATTGTAGCAGCCAAGTGAATGAATCCATGTACATTGTAGCAGCCAAGTGAATCGATCCACGTACATTGTAGCAGCCAAGTGAATGAATCCATGTACATTGTAGCAGCCAAGTGAATCGATCCACGTACATTGTAGCAGCCAAGTGAGTGAATCCATGTTTATTGTAGCAGCCAAGTGAATCGATCCATGTACATTGTAGCAGCCAAGTGAATCGATCCATGTACATTGTAGCAGCCAAGTGAATCGATCCATGTACATTGTAGCAGCCAAGTGAATCGATCCATGTACATTGTAGCAGCCAAGTGAATCGATCCATGTACATTGTAGCAGCCAAGTGAATCGATCCATGTACATTGTAGCAGCCAAGTGAATCGATCCATGTACCTACTAGGAGTTCTAATCTCAACCCCTATAAAAAAAATGTGTCCATTGTCACGTGGCAGCCTTTCCTTTCGTAAAGACAATTGATTCCAGCTGATGTTTAAAAGTGTCGTATGAAAAAATCGACATCAGTATACAAAACATACTTATTCATTTCTCACTAAACAGTATCAAGGTCATCCTATTGTTTCAAGTAAATAAATCCTATAGTCTTATTAAGTATTAAGCAACTCCGTCAAGTATTTAATTGGTTTGAGAGTCACTTGCTGTACATTGTTGTAGACTAGGGATTGTTTACAGTGGGGGAGGGGGCTGCTAGGCATGGCGTGCGATGTGGGAATCTCAGGGGGTACGAGTAAACGGGCTCATAAGAACAGAAAGGGGGGGGGCTTGACTTTTTAAGCTGTGATACAAATGTTTGTAAATTTTTTCATTAACAAATTACTTTATGTATGGCAACATTCCGTCTTCGAGAGACGGAGTAGCTATGTACACTTCAACGAATGGCTCACTAGGTCAATCCTGGAATGGCAATCTCAGCTGCATTTCTCACAGGAAAATAATCACCCCTGGTTAGATTTGACCTTCCGTGTTGTTCTTTTTGTTGCAATGGCTTCGTTTCGCGCATCTTCTGCCTTTTTTACTCTATTCTCTGCTGTTCGCCAGCAGCTGGAACGTTGTTCAGCAATGACCTCCCATTCGTTGATTTCAATGTTGGCTTCCCTCAAGCTCCGTTTGCTAACGTCCATAAATCTAAGGCGTGGCCTTCCAATAAGCCTTGTCCCTTCTGCAAACTCTCCATACAGCAGCTTCTTTGGAATACGGCCTTCCTCTATTCTCCTTGCATGGCCTAACCACGAAGGTGCCCCTTGCGAAGAGCGGAAAATATGTTACTCATTTTTGCACGTTCCAAGACCTGTGTTAGGCATCTCGTCCTGTCATCGAATGCGTAAAATGCGACGCAGACATCTTTGATGGAAGCTGTTGAGTTTCCGCTCGTGACTGGTGTATGTGGTCCACACTTCACTACCACATAGGAGCGTAAAAAACACACATACCTGATAGACACATATCACATATCATTTAGAATGAGATTATTCCACACCCGCTTATTCAGTTTATCCATAGTTGCTGCTGCTTTTGCAATCCTGATATGTACCTCTTCGTTCACTAAATCTAAATTCTAATAAGGTAATATTCTAAGTTGTGCAGATCTGTTTACGTCAATAAATTTTAAAAGGATTAAAAAAAATCAAGTTCTTTTTACATTTTAAAATGAATTTTTACTTTTGCAGAGGGTGCAAGGCTTAGTCTAACAATCCGTAAAGGGTGCGAAGCTTAGTTAGACCAATCATAAAGTCGTGAAACTTAGTCAAGTCACAGGGGTAAACACAGAACACGGTTAAGACACCTTGCCGTACGCGGTCTTAGTAAGTCATTTTAGAAACAAATTCCGAAATTCAATTTCTCAACTCAGTCGGATTCGAACACCCCCCCCCCCCCCCCCCCCCCCACACTTTTTTTTTTTTTTTACATGAACACATCGGTGTGTGACGGAATGAGAGAATGTTGACGTCCTGTTAATAAAAACGCCAATGTCAGGTGGGGTCACTGCAGCACCTGAACGGATCGGTTGGACCGCGGTTTTCGTTCTTGAACGCCCTTTGATACAATGCCGTGAATAAAAAGTTCAATTATCTGAATGTTTGGGGGGCTCGGGGAACATTTTCCGAGAGTCATTTTCTCCATTCAGCGTTCTGTTTCCCCCGCCATTCACATGCTGTTCAAAGTATCGAGGGGACCACACGCGTAGATGACGACTGGCTACATAAGCGCCATTCTTGATAGGAAATTGCAGCAGTTTTCTTCCTCGTTCTTCACAATCAGATCTGGTGTTTTTTTTTATGATTACCGCTGTCAAAGTTCTGAGTGGGGTGAGGGGCTGGTGGGAGAGAGCAATTTAGCAGAAGTTTATTTTAAACGATTTGATTTAGAAAAGTAATTCAATATTATCATTAACTTTTGGTTTGGCGCAGGACTTAACAGTGGTGACCAGATTACTGGGCTCGTAAGACCAAATGGAATCGCCACACACCTTTTCAGTCTGAGCACAACTGTTTAGTTCTAGACTCTAGACCAGTGTGTCCCAACCTTTTTTTGTGCCATGACCCACCTATGCCTTTCTAAAATTCTTATGCCCCCCCCCCCCCCATGTATCATATAAATAATTTTTAATATTCAAAAATAGTTTTTTTCATTGAAGAAACTTAAATGATTGGTTTTTGAAAGAAGTGATTCTAGTAAGTTATTTTTCAAAACATTTAATGGAGAACAGAAATTCAATTATGAAATAATTTTAATTAGTAATTATTTTTTTTTTTTTTTGAGATGCTTGTGCTTGATGTTTGCTCTGAATGTTAGGTTCCATTTTAGTTAGCTTCAGTCTCAAGTCTCCCCGTTGTGTTATATCATTTTAGTTAGCTTCAGTCTCAAGTCTCCCCGTTGTGTTATATCATTTTAGTTAGCTTCAGTCTCAAGTCTCCCCGTTGTGTTATATCATTTAGGTAGCTTCAGTCTCAAGTCTCCCCGTTGTGTTATATCATTTTAGTTAGCTTCAGTCTCAAGTCTCCCCGTTGTGTTATATCATTTTAGTTAGCTTCAGTCTCAAGTCTCCCCGTTGTGTTATATCATTTTAGTTAGCTTCAGTCTCAAGTCTCCCCGTTGTGTTATATCATTTAGGTAGCTTCAGTCTCAAGTCTCCCCGTTGTGTTATATCATTTAGTTAGCTTCAGTCTCAAGTCTCCCCGTTGTGTTATATCATTTAGTTAGCTTCAGTCTCAAGTCTCCCCGTTGTGTTATATCATTTTAGTTAGCTTCAATCTCAAGTCTCCCCGTTGTGTTATATCATTTAGTTAGCTTCAGTCTCAAGTCTCCCCGTTGTGTTATATCATTTAGTTAGCTTCAGTCTCAAGTCTCCCCGTTGTGTTATATCATTTAGTTAGCTTCAGTCTCAAGTCTCCCCGTTGTGTTATATCATTTAGTTAGCTTCAGTCTCAAGTCTCCCCGTTGTGTTATATCATTTAGTTATCTTCAGTCTCAAGTCTCCCCGTTGTGTTATATCATTTAGTTAGCTTCAGTCTCAAGTCTCCCCGTTGTGTTATATCATTTTAGTTAGCTTCAGTCTCAAGTCTCCCCGTTGTGTTATATCATTTAGGTAGCTTCAGTCTCAAGTCTCCCCGTTGTGTTATATCATTTAGTTAGCTTCAGTCTCAAGTCTCCCCGTTGTGTTATATCATTTTAGTTAGCTTCAGTCTCAAGTCTCCCCGTTGTGTTATATCATTTAGTTAGCTTCAGTCTCAAGTCTCCCCGTTGTGTTATATCATTTAGTTAGCTTCAGTCTCAAGTCTCCCCGTTGTGTTATAAACTGTCGATTTTTTTTCTTTGCGAAATAAAATTAATGGCACTAAATCCACATTCAGCTAAATAATTGAAGATGGAAAAAGTAACACTATTTTTCTTGCACGTTTGATTGAGCTTGGATATTTGATTTCTGTTTCCTAAAAAAAGCCATGCCATCGCTCTTTTTAAATTAAGTAACGTTTCAACTGTCTCGTCATTCTGCATTTCTGTGAGCTCTTCCTAAAAATAAATATTTGAAATATCACTAACATTGTCTGTATCATCCAAGTTGGAAAATCAATTTGTTTCCAAGCAGAAAATCTGTCGCCGATAGAATTTTCAGATGATCGACAAATAACAAGTATAGCGGTTATCAGTCACTTCACATTTGTGGAGCCAATGAAACGTTTTCAGAATTTTTGTTGTAAACATTTTTCTGACACAATTCAATAAAGGTAATGAAACCAAGTGTCTTCGCTTTTACATCGACAAGAGTTTCATTTGTTGGTTGTTTAATGCATTTAGTTTTTCAAGGGTATCGGCTAAATCACTCACAAATGCTTTACAATCGATCGTTAACAGATACTTCACTAAAGGTTTCTCACTTAGAAAGTCACCAAGAGTGTCAAATAGTTCCAGAAATCTTTTCAAGCATTTTCCTTTCGAGGGCCAATTTACTTTAGTATATGAAGTATAAGTCTCACACAGTCTGCATTTCGTTCTCACAAATTAGCTTGAAGAGACATTCACATTTGGCATTTGCTTTAATAGCATTGATACACTTTAGAACTGAATTTAGTACTTCAAACACGCGAAATGTTTTTAGTTTTAGGTACTAAGTTTCCCTATGAATAACAGAATGCACAAGTAGCATTTCTGGATTGTCCTCTTTTAACAATTTAAAACAGCCCTTGTGTTGCCCATCAAATTAAGAGCCCCATCAGCAGCACAAGATATTATATTTTTCATTAATATATTACTGACATCTAAGTCATTTTTAGCTTATAATATATATATATATATATATATATATATATATATATATATATATCTTTGGTGGTAGTTGTGCTTTCTAATGATTTACAGAACATTTCTTCAGCAAAATACCCTTTATCAATATATATTACCTAAGTTATCAATACAACCGCACTGTCTCTCCAAGTTGATTCATTCATTTGCACTGAGAATTTCTTGTTCACTGCTTTTTAACAAGTTGTATTACAATACCTTCACTCATTTCGTCTGTTCTTCGTCAATATTGGTTATTGTGTGAAAATTATTTTCTTAAAATAGTTTTGTTTTCTCTCAATATGGAGTTCTTGAGATGAGCATGCATCAGAGAATTGTCTCAACGGTTTGAATTTCTGCTGCCGGGGTCCCCCCTCCCCAACGCCCCATAGTTGTAGTGGGCACCCATAGTACAGAAATAGTGTTGTGTTACCACGGGCTCTCCAATTTCCAGGAGGATCGCATTCCGTGGGGCTAAATGTGTCAAGACAGTAACAGGAGATGTCTCGATGGCAGTTTGTCTGTCTACGTCATCCTGAACACGCCCCAAGCTGGGCCGCTGGTTAGGCTATATATTACAAAGTAACATTTGGGAGGGGAGAGGGAGGGCTCTCACATAAATGTACACATTTAAGGATAGTCAAGTTAATCCCATCTGTACTTTAAAAGATAGACGGGGGGGGGGGGGGGGGGAATTCACATTAATTTCATGTTCACGCAGAGGCGTAACAACGCTTACACATGTACGGGGGTTGAGTGGGGGGGGTGGGGGGGCGTTGTATCCAGACGGACCTATTAGTTTTCTATTGGCATAATTTCCTTTTAAAAAAATTTTACTACAGGTATTTATTTGTGTTTATTCTCTTTTTCCCGTCAGATATTGAAATAATAATTGAATAGCTTGATTCTAGGTAAGATAAATATGTATTCTACACTCGTTCAATAGAAGCCCTAAGACTAGATGTCCGGCGGTCTACGATCTTATAGGTCCTTTAATTTTACTGGTGTTTATTTTTTTTCGTGTGTGTAGTGGGGGTGTCAATGACTTTGTTTTGTTTTTTTAACAACAATGGCGGATATATTTGGAGAAGAACAAATGTATTCTTTTTCTTATTTTCCTGAACTTGCTGTGAGTGCCTTTTGTAATAAGAATGCAAACGATATCTCCTACTCGCCCCTCCTCCTTCTCCCAATCTCATTTCCCTCCTCGCCCTTCCTCCTCTTCCTCCTTGCCAGTCCTCCTCGCTCCTCCTTCTCCTCCTCCCCATCTCATTTCCCTTCTCACCCTACTCCTCCTGCTCCTCCTCCTCGCCCCACCTCCTCACCCGTTCTCCTCCTTCCCATCTCATTTCCTTCCTCCACTCCTCCTCCTCGCCTTCCTCCTCGCCCTCTTCCTCCTCCTCCGTATCTCATTTCCTGCCTCGCCCCTTCTTCTTTCCAACAGCTCTCCAGTAAGTAATTTTTAAGCTATCTATATAGCAGTCAACATTGAGACGTACTGACCTCAAGGACAACTATTTATCAAGCAAAACAACCAAATTATATCTACAATACAATATTCTGGGCAATAGCCAACTGAACAAGAGATAACAAATAGACTTATGGAACCTCACTTCATTTGGCAAAAGTAGACCGCTCACCAGGTCCACGGAAAGTAAAAAAGATTCCTTTGGGGGAAAATCCTGAAAACTGGCGCCCTGCTCTGTTCCAAAAAAAAGTATTTATAAATATACATATATTTTATAAATGTGGATGCCCCCACCGCACCCCCTTTGTAGGCAGGGTTCTGGTTCCGCCCCTGCCGCTCACAACCTCTCACCGACAGTTTTGTGTGTTATGTTCTTGTGTAAAATACCATAATCGTATCTGGATCATAACTTAGTTACGCCACGAATGTGAACCCGTGTCTTGTCCTAGTAACGTCACGTACAACAGTTTCGGCAACTTGAAACTCTAGCTCTGTTAAATCTAACCGTATTAGAGATTTTTAAATTTAAAAAAAATAAAAAAATATAAGGTTTGCCAAGCTATTAATTGTGTATTTTTACTATTTAGGCGTGAGCGATGTCGTAAGAAATGTGTGGGGGGAGGGGGCATATTTGCCCGAATGATTCGAGTCTCCCTATCCACCAGCCAAGTCACACAACGGCACAGCCACGGTTAAGTAGATGCCCGGGGGAGCGCGTTTGCCCAACACTAATATAACGGCGACAGTTGAATGACATGAAAATATTGTTGCAGGTCTTCCATTCACATCTCTCTTTACATCCGGACAACGCTCGCACGAAAGAAAAAAAAAGCTTGGAAAGGGTGACAAGCATGTCCCTTTTTATTTTTTCGTGAGGACACCCTTAATGGAGGAATATAAGGTGTTGTGAGGTGCACCCGGCGAGTCAGCACGATCTTCCCTCGCTACAAGCTACCCGCCTGCCTCGCCTCGTCAAACAGCTTAACGTCTTCGTACCTCGGCCGTGACCTGTGTGTTAAAAGATGGTCAATATTGACTCACTCAGATCCCAGGCGGACAATTTTTAAGGCTTGTATATTTTTGTGTGAACTTACGGTAATCCCAAAGCGTTCCCGAGTTTGCATGCCACTGTTAAATTACCAAAATATTCGCAGGAAATTTGTTGAAGAAGGCACCCGATGGTATAACTTATATATTTTATGTAGATTCTCCCAATGTTGAAGGAAGGACGATGCTTCTGATGTGGCGACACGGGCCAAATGTGTCGAGCTTGTACATCCTGCAAGTGCAGGTGCTGTCTTCTTTCATTTTGATGTACCGACTCTCCGAACAAAAAGAGTTAAACCCTTCAAACCTCACTGTTATAGCGCACTGATATACCTTACTGTAATATCTCACTGATATACCTTAATGTTATACCTTAATGTTATATCTCACTGATATACCTCGCTGATATACCTCACTGATATACCTCACTGTTATACCTTACTGTTATATCTCACTGTTTTACCTCACTGATATACCTCACTGATATATCTCATTGATATACCTCACTGATATATCTCATTGATATACCTCACTGATATACCTCACTGTTATACCTTAATGTTATGTCTCAATGATATACCTCACTGATATACCTCACTGTTATACCTCACTGTTATACCTCATTGTTATACCTCACTGATATACCTCCCTGTTATACCTTACTGTTATATCTCACTGTTTTACCTCACTGATATACCTCACTGATATCTCATTGATATACCTCACTGATATCCTCACTGTTATACCTTACTGTTATACCTTACTGTTATATCT
This sequence comes from Omphiscola glabra, assembly GCA_964017045.1. Classification (NCBI taxonomy): domain Eukaryota; kingdom Metazoa; phylum Mollusca; class Gastropoda; family Lymnaeidae; genus Omphiscola; species Omphiscola glabra. The sequence continues at coordinate 51,048,638 of OZ024794.1, read as the reverse complement.
CACTGATATACCTCACTGATATACCTCACTGATATACCTCACTGATATACCTCACTGATATACCTCGCTGATATACCTCACTGATATACCTCTCTGATATTATACCTCATTGTTATCCCTCACTGAAGACATTTCTGAAACTTTGTATTTCTATAGCAAAATAATTATAAAAGAGGACTATGAGATTGTGTCAGATGGGGGTCGGCCGCCATTTTATATAATGATTTACAGGGGGGGGGGGGAACTAACCTAGAAATGTTAATCGATTTTAAATCCCCACGTGTGCAGCCATTGGCTGTCATCGGTTCACACAGAGTCCAATCAGTGACTAACAAAACTTACTTCTTCTCAGAACAGGTTATGTCCTGAACACGATCATTCAACTTCCATGGATTTTTTTTTTCTTTTTTCAACTGATTTAACCCTCCTCTGGACACGGTCCCATTTTCTTGTCACTCTCATGTCAGCCTGCTATGACCCGAGAGCACATTGAGGGCACAGCACCCAGTTTGACAAGGTCGGGTCTGTAAACTATTCCAGATTCTAAATCAGCCCCCCCCCCACCCCCCTTTCCCCAACCCTCCCTTAAACCCTTATTTTTTGTCCACCAGTGTTTCATGAATGCTTCCGATATCCCCGCCATAGAGAGATTCAGTAATTGGTCGCCCACATCTCACGATTGCGTAACAGCAATAAGCAGAACTGATCGGCTAATATTCTATGGTTAGTCCCTTGGCATTGATTCCGATTTTTTTGTGTAATTAATAAATACATTTTAATTTCGTTTCATTGAGTAATTCTGCTTTTTTTAAAAATCTCCGTCCCGATCCACCCCCTCCCCTCTCTCTCTCTCTCTCTCTCTCTCTCTCTCTCTCTCTCTCTTTCTCTCTCTCTCTCTCTCTTTCTCTCTCTCGCTCTCTCTCTCTCTCACACACACACACACACGCTCTCTCTCTTTCTATTCTCTCTCTCTATCTCTCTCATTTGATTCGTGGGGGTGTGGGACTGGGGGTGAGGGGATGGCGTTGCCATAACTGATTGCTCCGGAGTCTGGGATTGATCATTGTTAAAACCTCGGGACAAATTAGAAAACTTTCAGTTTTGTTTGTGTAGAAGAGGTGACCAGGGGCGAAAGAAGTTTAAACAAGATGACATGAGATGATTGTGTGTTGTGTAGATGATTGTGTGTTGGTTTGATGATTTTTTTTTTGGTTTGATGATTGTGTGTTGTTTGATGATTGTGTGTTGTGTAGATTATTGTGTGTTGGTTTGATGATTGTTTTTTTGGTTTGATGATTGTGTGTTGTTTGATGATTGTGTGTTGTGTAGATTATTGTGTGTTGGTTTGATGATTGTGTTTGTGTAGATGATTGTGTGTTGGTTTGATGATTGTGTGTTGTGTAGATGATTGTGTGTTGGTTTGATGATTGTGTGTTGGTTTGATGATTGTGTGTTGGTTTGATGATTGTGTGTTGGTTTGATGATTGTGTGTTTGTTTGATGATTGTGTGTTGTTTGATGATTGTGTGTTGTGTAGATGAATGTGTGTTGGTTTGATGATTGTGTGTTGGTTTGATGATTGTGTGTTGGTTTGATGATTGTGTGTTTGTTTGATGATTGTGTGTTTGTTTGATGATTGTGTGTTGTTTGATGATTGTGTGTTGTGTAGATTATTGTGTGTTGGTTTGATGATTGTGTGTTGTGTAGATTATTGTGTGCTGGCTAGATGATTGTGTGTTGTTAGATGTTAGGTGATTGTGCGTTGTTAGATGATTGTGTGTTGTTAGATGATTGTGTGTTGTTAGATGATTGTGTGTTGTTTAGATGATTGTGTGTTGGTTAGATGATTGTGTGTTGTTAGATGATTGTGTGTTGTGTAGATGATTGTGCGTTGGCTAGATGATTGTCTGTTGGTAAGATGTGTCCATTTAATTAAACGTGTATACGTTGATCACTGGATTAGTGTTATTTTTTGGAAAACTTTTGTGTAGCAGTCCATAGAGATGATGAACTTTCCATTACATGGACTTGAAATTAATTATTGATCACTATGTAGAAATAGATATTTGAATATATTTGAATGGACATTTGTGAACGGACTTCCTACCATGGCGCCATTCAAAGCGACCGTCCAGTGTGTCAAGTGAAACGGGTCCAAATGTTAAAATAGGTCAATATTTACACCAGTTTCATTACAAAACATTTACACTCTTCCTTTAACTGCCATGGTGGGCGCTAAAAAACCTACATGGGTCTAGGCGCGAAGATAGAAAAGTAACATTTGAAGTGGATTGCTGATGGGGGTCAAACTACCAGGGGTCAAAGAGCCAGGAATCGAAGATCTAAAGACTGCCAATTTTAACGGCGATTTATTCCCAGTGAAGCCCTCCACTCACGAGAGTCAGGTCACACAGTTCGCTGACGCTAATTTATTTCCCACACTTTTTTTTTGGCGAGCTCCCCCTACGAGGGCCGGTCTTAACCCTCTGGGTGAGACAACAAAAATTCCCGGTCTTCCAGTCAAATAGAGTAGAGATATCAGGATCATTGGAATTCATATGGGAACGTTGGCTTTAATGACTTTCACGACCGCCAATATTTTTTCTTTACAATAGCATGTACGGTAAACCCTTTTTTTTTTTTTTTTTTTTTTTTTTTTTTTTTTGTCGTTCATCTGTGTTGTCGTTTAATTCAAACAGGTACCTCACAATCCTCCCTAACAGATATTCCCAACATACCTCCCGAAAGCTAACACTCTTTCCAGAGGCAAAATTAGGGTGTGGCAAGACACGGCACGTGCCGTTGACGCCACTTGAAAGGGCGCAAAAATTAGTTATCTGGACAAAGAATTTTCTACCGTAAATAAAAGTCGTGTTTTGTTTACTTATGTTTATTTATTTTTGTAAAAGTTTGACACTTATATCTGCTTACTCCGCAACAAGAATCTGCTTACTCCGCAACAGGAATCTGCTTACTCCGCAACAAGAATCTGCTTACTCCGCAACAAGAATCTGCTTACTCCGCAACAAGAATCTGCTTACTCCGCAACAAGAATCTGCTTACTCCGCAACAGGAATCTGCTTACTCCGCAACAAGAATCTGCTTACTCCGCAACAAGAATCTGCTTACTCCGCAACAAGAATCTGCTTACTCCGCAACAAGAATCTGCTTACTCCGCAACAAGAATCTGCTTACTCCGCCGTCCTGGAATACTGTATCGCAAAACGTTATTATATAAAAAATATATTTCTCGAGTTTGATAGGGGCCAATTTATTGTTCTTCCCGCGGACTTTGTGTGGCCTTGGTGTGCCCCTGTCCCACCCCACCCCAAAGCCGTTGGCTCCAACTCCAAGCCCGACTACTCGGACCCCCAACCCCGACAGTTCGGACGGTGAGTGGAACAGTGATTTATGATTGCCTACTGGAGTGCCACGTGGCGATAAGTTTGGGGGGGGGGGTATTGTGAGAAGTGTGCGACTAGTATATATATTATATGTAGATGTATAAACTTTTATTTGACAGTTGAAGATAATGAAATGAGGTACAATTCATGGTAGCTTATATGAAGACTTTAACCTTTGATTTAGATAAAGAATTGTGTGTGGTCAGATTGTGTGGGCAGATGATGTGATCAGATTGTGGGGACTGATTTTGTGGTTAGATTGTGTGGTCAGATTTTGTGGTTCGATTGTGGGGGGTCAGATTGTGGGGTCCGATTGTTTTAGCTTGTTCCAGTCATATTCTTTTCAACAGTTCAAAATTGGATGCCATGTTATCATAAAATAATAAATACATCAGATGTTTTGAATGATTTCCCACTTTGAATACATTTCCATTCAATGATTGCGCAGAATTTATCTCAGCCTTGTGCAGAAATTTGCATTCTGTCAAAAAAATGACATCATTGGATATGGGGGAAGCCAGATTTTGAATATGGTGCACTCACAAATTGAAATCAATTCTTGATGCAATCTGCCCCATACAACATGAGGCGGAAGTGGGTGGTGATAAAAACGAGTTATATGAACTTATAAACAGTTATAAATAAGGCTGCTAAGTTAGAAAAAACGTTCGTGTGTCCGATTGTGGGATAGCATCTCAGATTTCAGTAACAATTAAATGACATTAAAATATTGTTTGGGAAATTTAATATTAATAACCTGAAGATATTTTAAGACTACAAGTCATGTGGGAAAATGAGGGAAACAAACGCCGGACAACGAATGTCCGAATACTAAACCAAGTTGTAAAAAAGAAATTTGCCAAACAATACTTTATTGGCAGAACTTGAAGGCCCAAACATAACCTTAACTTATCTCAACAACACTTTATTGGCAGAATTCGTTGGACCACATAAGCTTAAAACTCATCACGAACCGGACCAGACACAGCTGATGCTATCTAATCCTTTACTGTCCCCTCCGCCTCAGCCCCACAATTTAACATCTTCGTTCCTAAGGGTAGTTGTTGGGATGGTTTTTTTGTTGGTTTTTTTTGTCCTTTTGGAACGACAACAATGCCTAAGTCTCGCCTTGGGTAGATCTCTTTAAGAAAGTGAGTCTTTGAAGTTTAATTATCCTTCGTTTACAAGACAAACCATTTCAGAATGAGCGGCCCGGCAGTACGCGTAGAACGTGGGTAACAAATATGCGAAAGAAGATCAGGTACCCATAAGTAAAGACATGGAAACTGGCCATCTCCTACTGTAAAATGAATCACCAAAAGACTTCCCCCCCCTCCCCTTTCTTATTAATGAATCTTTTCTTTCATTATAATTTTATTAGTAACTGGAATATGTTTGTAAAGTAAAAATCACCGTATTTATCAAATTAATTTAACAAAATGACCACATTCCCATCACAGTTCAATGCACACCAAAAATAGCCACTTTCCCTTCGCTGCACACAAAAAATGACAAAGTTCCCTTCACAGTTCACTTCACACCAAAATGACCATGTTCCCTTCACTGCACGCCAAAACGACCACGTTCCGTTCACTGAACCGTGGTCGTTCTATATTTTTTATTGTTCACCACTAGCAGTTGTTCTACCCTGCTCCTATGCCACTGTCTGTCAGTAGCCGGAATTTACAATGAATAGCGTTGTATTATTTTCCATGACTGATTGTTTATTTTACTATCCTTGCCACTCTGCACAATTCCTTACAAAAACGAACTTACGCAGACAGTTAGGAACACATTTTTGTTTTGGAAAAAAAAATACTGTTGACATTTGCTTTTAAAAAAGATTTTGTTAAAGATTTGTTTATATTTTTCAAATATTTTTTTATAGATATATTTCTAAGACACTTCATAAAGCAGGGGTTCCTAATTTTTTTTTTTTTTACCTCTTTGCCACTCAGATGAAGGCAACGGACCAATTTCTCGAATATAATTTGTCATAAAATACAAAGTAAATTCAGCTTACGGAGTACTATTGATAAAAGGTTCTACTTGGTAGTTCAGAACTGTTTACCCACAAACTCTTAAAATCGTACAATATAATCACAAAATCATTCAATACATTATCTTTGTAAAAAAATAAACACACAGTATATATCATCTTTACACATCAAAATCGTACATTATCACACGAACCCCAGTGCCATCATTTTTGTATAAACTGTTTATTCCTTTGTTTACAGAAAAAATATAATGTTTTTATTCTAAATAAAACAATTTTTTTTACTTTTTTTTTTTTATTTAATGAAAGAAATGGAAAAAGGAAAAAGAAAGAAGAAGAAGAATGTTCAGCACTTTTGCCCTCCATTGGCTCGATGTTTCACAAACCCGTATAGTTCGGCGATATCTAGTTTCGATATCACTGTTAGGCGATACCTGCTGAGAGGCTTTAAACACATCATCAAAAAATGAGCTATGCCCAGCCGTAAACTGAGCTGAACAACAGGATCCCGTCTTCAGATCAGTGGTCCCCGTCTTCAGATCAGTGGTCCCCGTCTTCAGATCAGTGGTCCCCGTCTTCAGATCAGTGGTCCCCGTCTTCAGATCAGTGGTCCCCGTCTTCAGATCAGTGGTCTCCGTCTTCAGATCAGTGGTCCCCGTCTTCAGATCAGTGGTCCCCGTCTTCAGATAAGTGGTCCCCGTCTTCAGATCAGTGGTCCCCGTCTTCAGATCAGTGGTCCCCGTCTTCAGATCAGTAGTCCCCGTCTTCAGATCAGTAGTCCCCGTCTTCAGATCACTGGTCCATGTCTTCAGACCAGTGGTCCCCGAACAAAACTTTAAGCCACTCAAAAAAGAAACAGAAGAAAAATATTCTAGATGACCTCATTTCAGTATTTTTTTTATATATTTTTTTTAAATCAATCAATTATTTAAATTTATTTAAACAAGTAACATCACGGGATGTTTGGTTTGGAACGTTTTATTCTATTGCATTATTCTCAACACTTCTATGGTTGACAACCTCTGCTTTGTTAGACGATATTGTACAATTTTTAATACCAAGTGACTTAATTCTTATTTAAAATTGTTACCTTTATATTTTTTTTCTTTTTGCTTCCCGCTCTCACTCAACTCAGCATTGTCCCTTCCACTGTACGCCTGCACGTGAAAACCACGTCCACATTTTTTTTTGCGTACATTATGGTCGGCCGCAAGAGCCTGGATTCGTTACCTCTTTCCAAGAGTAACAAAACAATACAACAACAAGCGGCGAGTACGTCACGTGATGGTATGGTAAAGTCTTGCTTGACATCAATGGCATTTTAAGCTGACGTGAGCCAAGTAAATGGCTTTATTAGGATCTCCCGAAAAGCGCGGATTGGATTAGCTGGTAACAGAAGATAGTTGAATGGGAGATCTCTGGACAAAAAGAGGGGGGGGGGGGTATACCGTGACCATTGGTTAATGAAATTGTGTTATGGGCCAGGGGGGCGGTGTGGGAATGTTATCGGAATAAAGTTATTGGGTTAAAAATGATTATATTAAATATAGTGTTGGTCGAAGGGGGGCGTAAATGAGGCTGGGAATCCAAGCATCGAAAAGAAAAAAGCATCAGTTAGGTCTGAGTTGAAGGATGTGGTGAGGCAGGCGGAAGCCCTACAAGGGCTGTACGCCATAGGGATGGATGGTGTGTTTAAGAATGCTCGTAATCAGGGGTGTATTGATTTGGGGGTGGGGGGTGTGGCGCCGTGAAACATGCCCTCCTGCTAAGAATATAATTTTGCTTTAGCAATGGCGCCCCTTACCCTCTGCGTCTTGCGTCGTCTCCCTTCCATGGCATTATGTCTGCGTGTGCCACTGTCGGTTGTGATACTAAAATATTCCGCCCGCGAGCCAAATCCACTAATGTTTACTAGTTAGCATATTTAAAGGGGTACTGCAGGACAAATCGTGACAGAAAAAAATACATCTTAGCGTTAATTGGTGATATGGACGGCGTTCAAGCCGAATGAAGTCAACAAATAGTGGAACAAGGTGTGTTTAAGCTGGAGAATAAAAGACAGGACTTGAAATGGGCGGAGCGATTCCTTTGAGACGATTGGGGGATTGCATATGGGGCACGGGTATATTACACACATCTGTTCGGGTTGTATTCAATCTGGAACGGTGGGATCGATGCTGTCCATAAACAGGATGTGTTTGAATATGTCTTCGGCTCCTGTTTGGAGTCCACAACAGATCAACTTTCCAAGGGAGCAACCTCCCTACGATACGATACTTTATGTTATTTCTTGAATGTTGACCATGTCTGGAACACGACCGGGCGGTGGTGGTCTTGTAAGGGGTGCTGGTGATCTTGTAAGGGTTGTTGGTGGTCTTGTAAGGGGTGCTGGTGGTCTTGTAAGGGAAGCTGGTGGTCTTGTAAGGGAAGCTGGTGGTCTTGTAAGGGGTGCTGGTGGTCTTGTAAGGGGTGCTGGTGGTCTTGTAAGGGGTGCTGATGGTCTTGTAAGGGTGCTGTTGGTCTTGTAAGGGGTGCTGGTGGTCTTGTAAAGGGTGCTGGTGGTCTTGTAAGGGGTGCTGGTGGTCTTATAAGGGGTGCTGGTGGTCTTGTAAAGGGTGCTTGTAGTCCTGTAAGGGAGCTGGTGGTCTTGTAAGGGGTGCTGGTGGTCTTGTAAGGGGATCTGTTGGTCTTGTAAGGGGTGCTGGGGGTCTTGTAAGGGAAGCTGGTGGTCTTGTAAGGCAGCTGGTGGTCTTGTAAGGGGTGCTGGTGGTCTTGTAAGGGGAGCTGTTGGTCTTGTAAGGGGTGCTGGTGGTCTTGTAAGGGGAGCTGGTGGTCTTGTAAGGGGTGCTGGTGGTCTTTAAGGGAGCTGGTGTGGTGATTTTCTGTAACAAAAATGAGGGGTGGGGTGGGTGTTAAAGCTTGGTAGCTACGTGAAATGAGGTGAACATGGCATGCACGTCAAAAGTAATGGGGATGCTATGTATCACTAAGTGAAGTGGATGAGATGACAACCATACGTTCAAGCCACGGTTATTTAAAGGTTTCTATTTTTACATTGGAGATCAAATTTTGTCCAACATTACTGCGAAACATAAACCTTTATTTGTGACATCTTATATAGACTATGTGGCTTATATGTACAACAAGACGGGAAAGTTGTGGTCAGTCTGAAGTAGTATGACATCTATAATAAACAATGTGGCTTATAATATGTAAAACACGGAGAAAGTTGTGGTCAGGCTGGAGAATAATGACGTCTTATATAAAAAATGTGGCTTATATGTACAGCACCTTGGGAAAGGTGTGGTCAGTCTGGAGTATAAACAGAAACAGGTTTACTAAATTTATTAATTGTCAAGATTCCATCTCTCCATCTCCGTCAGTAGCTTATTGTACCCACTGTGTTCTGTATTGTACCCACTGTGTTCTGTAACTTGCTGTAACTTGCTGCGTACAGTCTTGCTAATCGCTGCTGGTATATTCCTTCGTCTGGTCACAAATCCACCGTCTTATCGTGGCTTCCCTGGCGACAGACAGATGACCAGTCCCCTCCTTTCATGTGTTCCCTTGCCTGGATCACTCCCGCTGTCCGGTAGTTTATCCCTTAATGACAGTCTGACGGCTAGCTGTCCACCACCACGGCGTAAGGCGAAAGCGCGTGGCTGTGAACATTGATAGAAGTCTTCCCCGGGAGATCTCGGAATTAAACTAGTCCACTTGCTATGTGAATGAATTGGCTTCTGTTACAGAGAAAGAACAAAACCAGAGGTACAGATGATCTTAACTGCTGAACACAGAGAAAGAACAAAACCAAAGGTACAGATGATCTTACTGCTGAACACAGAGAAAGAACAAAACCAGAGGTACAGATGATCTTAACTGCTGAACACAGAGAAAGAACAAAACCAGAGGTACAGATGATCTTAACTGCTGAACACAGAGAAAGAACAACACCAAAGGTACAGACGATCTTATTTGCTGAACGGCGTTTTATTTGTTTCGGGTGAAGAATTCAAGTATTTTTTGCTTTTACATTGGAACTTTGCACAACACATCATCGACTGCCTTCAAGTCCGTTCTAAGGATTCTTGCGTGGTGTTTCTTCAAAGGAGAATCCTTGCTATTTGTTAACCGATTAACAGAGGCGGGGCCGCAGTACTGGGTGTGGAAACTGAAATAAGAAAATATTTGGCTAGTTGGAGACCGTCAGGAATGCTGAGCCAAGGTCGATAAGCCTCGGTTCCTGGTGCTAAATACACGGATTCTCATGTTTTCAACCCACCCTGTCCCTTTGTTAGCAAGTAACTGATTTTAATTGAACACATAATTCAACCGTTTCAAGGAGACAATAAATCAGATTAGGGAAATGTGTCCTTGACCTTATTGTTTAGAAATCTTGGTCGACTTATAGAAATGGATGTTACATTTTGAGTTAGACTGTCTTCATTTGATTTTATATTTTTCATGACGATAGTGATATGAACTCCTGAGTCGAGTAATTTGGAATTCGATACTGACAAGTGATAGAGTCATATTAATGACGATAGTGATATGAACTCCTGTGTCAAGTGATTTGATACTGACGGCACATAGGAGATGGCGTCGGTGGGCCGTCGAGCGCGAGCTCTTAATGCCCCCCCGGCACACCTCCACACGGGCTAGCCGTCGGGTCTCCCCACCGACAGACCATGCGGCGGCGCGCCGGAACCTCCCCCCTTGCCTGGGGAAAGTCCGGTTGACCGAAAACCCTGCGTTTAAAGCGTTCGCGGTCCACTCTCCGGGAGTCAGGACGGCTTTGCTTCCACTCCAGAGGGATGGTGTTGCGTTACCACCCCCCACCGCCCAGGGAGTCTTTCGGTCGGGACGTTAAGGTGGGACGAAACGGTTGCCTTGGAGCGGCTTTCCCACGGCCGCGTAGCTAAAATCATCAGCATGGGTTTGTTCGCCACCCAAGCCTCATATCCATCACCGGCAACAAGTAATAATTTTAGACACTTCTACTCCCGTTGCGTCGGGAGTCATGCAGTCGGTTGGGGTTTTGGCTTCGGGTGAAACAGGTCCACCCTACTAATCCGCCACGCCACGAAGAGGCAAACCCCATGTGGACGCCCCCAAGATTCCTCAGAGACGCTGCCGGTCTCGCGGCACGGTTTTGATACTCACAAACGACAGAGTCATGCTAATGACGATCGTGATATGAACTCCTGTGTCAAGTGATTTGATACTGACAAATGATAGAGTCATGCTAAATGACGTTAAGCTGAAACAAATTTGATACCGACTTTGCCTCATCCGTACATGTGCATTGTTGAATTCAGTTGATCAGTCTTACATCTATATTTTCTCCATTGTATACAACCATTTGTTAAACTTGTCAACACCTAGAGGGAAATGATGGCATTAACAAACACGCCAGCTTAATCGGTCGACAAACTTGAAACTATTGGGTTTTTTTTTAATTCTATAATTAGGAATGTCATAATATTGAAAAAAATAAATTGACCAACTTCCGAATTTTTTTTATGTTTTTTTATTTTTTATTTTTGTTAAATATATTTAAAAGTGAGTATCAAAACAGATGTTTTTGTTTATGTTTTCATATCAATTTATGACATATGTGATCGTTTTTTGTTGTTTTTGTTTATGTTTTGGGGTTTTTGTTGTTGTTTTTTATTTTTTGTTATCCCATGTCCTAAGTCATTTTAAGCAGTGACAACGCTCTCTACTCTGACTTTGCTCACTTCCTCATTACCCTAACAACTCGATTTAAGGCTCTGGTTTCAAAATATCCCCTCACCCCATGCTCCCCGCCACCCATCATTCCGTACTCGCCCAAAATGCCTGGACTTATACATGTGCTGCACCCCCCCCCCACTCCCCTCCTCCCCCCCACACACCATTCAGACGCCACAAGAAATTGTAAGTTATTTGAGTACTCAGAGGCGTACCACGGCCCCACTTTTCAGTATGGTTTACATTGTCTCAAATGTCTGCATTGTTTTATCTCCCCGTGTCTTTATGGTTGTGTCCGCCATTTCTGTACATCTATAAAGATTCCCCCAAAGGTTATGCAACCTGTTACTCCAATGCCTTTTCACCATATAGATTCCTCATTGGCTATTTTATAGATGCCCCAAGAATATGAACCAAACGATCCCAATAGCTATACACCGTGTAGATACTCTATGGCCATGCACCTTATATAGATACCCCAATGGCTATACAACCTATTGTTACCACAAGACTATAACCCTATGAATCCCAATGGCTATACACCCTAAAGATACCCCAATGGCTATACAACCTATACATACACTAATGGCTATAATATACAACCTATAGATACCCAAAGGCTATAACCGTATAGCCTATAGATACCCCAATTCATGGCTATAGACCGCACAGATGGCCCAAGGCTATATATCATTACGTACCCCCTCGTGTACGCACAGTTATTAAATAAATCCTATTGTATTATAATTACTATGTACCCAACAATTTCTTTTCCTTACCAACTATTACCACCTCCTAGATAGCCACCTGTCTCTAACTATTTTTTATGTAGTTACATAAACTTAGATTCCACACATTGTTCACTGTCATGTCTGTCAGTTGACAGAGCTGCACTTGCAGCCGTTAAGGAAGATATACTAGGGAAAGTGGCTCCGCCTTAATCAAGTTCTGCCCATACGACTGTTGAACCTCTCTTCTCTGGCATATCTATAGGTGTATACTGTGTTCCTTCCCTCCCCCCCACCCCCGCTCCGATGCTCCGAGGTCACATGTGTTTCACAAAGCTCCCAGTCACATAATGGCGCCACTTTACAACTCTGAGATTTTGTCATGGATCTCCCACCGTGCACTTGAAAAAAAAATCTTTTATCATGGAACTACTATTTTAGATTATTTTATAGATTATATTAAGGGTATTAATAGGAAAAAAAAACAGATATCTCCGTATGAGTAGCGAGAATAAGACATGCAGAAAGCGAACGATGGTCTAGGTTTACTAACCTTAACCCCTCTTGCAATGCACAGGAAGTCTCTGACGTGATATTTTCTTTACTTTCCAATGCAGAAATAATGCGAAATAACCCGGAAATCAAGGTGTTTCAAGGGGAAGAATTTGTGTATGCCAAGAGTTGTCATTCTCCCCTTACTTTTGGGTTAAACATGACGGTAAAGGGGGGGGGGGGGGGGAGGAGCGAAAACCGAGAGGGGAGGGGGGATAATGATTGAAACGCAAACGTCGAGTTTTGGCCGTCAGGGGTTCTCTAAACTAACGTGACTGGTTAACCGTTTAGGTCATCGGTTCTCAACCTGTGTGTCGCGACCCCTGTGGGGGTCGAACGAGCCTTTTATAGGGGGTCACCTAAGACCATCGGAAAACGCATATACTTTATAGTTATGAAGTAGCAACGAAGATAATTTTGCGTTTGGGGGGTCGCCACAAGGGTCGCGGCATTAAGAAGGTTGAGAACCACTGGTCTAGGTAAACTCGTGTTCTTTAGATCATTTGAGTTGTCACGGATGCCTAGGCATCCATTCGCTTAATTTTACACTGACATGTTCTTTTAAAATATGTAAGTGATGTATTCTGTAGTTTGGTTTTTCATTTCTAACAATGTGACGTTTCTATGATGTATTTATAACGAAACCAATACATACTCTCTCCCCTCCCCTCTCAAGCCTTTCTCCAAAACTCTCATTTAACCTCCCACCAAACCTCCCACCAAACCTCCCAACCAAAGCTTGCAACTAACCTGGAGTTGTTTTGTTGTTGTTTTGTTGTTGTTGTTTTGTTGTTGTTTTGTTGTTGTTGTTTTGTTTGTTTTTGTTTTGTTGTTGTTGTTTTGTTGTTGTTGTTTTGTTGTTGTTGTTTTGTTGTTGCTTTGTTGTTGTTGTTTTGTTGTTGTTTTGTTGTTGTTGTTTTGTTGTTGTTGTTTTGTTGTTGTTGTTTTGTTGTTGTTGTTTTGTTGTTGTTGTTTTGTTGTTGTTGTTTTGTTGTTGTTGTTTTGTTGTTGTTGTTTTGTTGTTGTTGTTTTGTTGTTGTTGTTTTGTTGTTGTTTTGTTGTTGTTGTTTTGTTGTTGTTGTTTTGTTGTTGTTGTTTTGTTGTTGTTGTTTTGTTGTTGTTGTTTTGTTGTTGTTGTTTTGTTGTTGTTGTTTTGTTGTTGTTGTTGTTTTTTTTGTTGTTGTTTTTTTGTTGTTGTTTTGTTGTTGTTGTTTTTTGTTGTTGTTTTTTTTTTGGGGGGGGGGCAGTCTATCACAGCTTGAGCCCCTCTCTGCCTCTCATGCACATACCTGGTGTTTGCTTGGTGGGGCAGTCTATCACAGCTTGAGCCCCTCTCTGCCTCTCATTCACATACCCGGTGTTTGCTTGTTGGGGAAGTCTTTCACAGTTTGAGACCATCTCTGCCTTTCATTCACATACCCGGTGTTTGCCTGGTCGGGAAGCTTGTGGTAGAGATTCTAAATTGCTCGTTGGGAAATGTCTTGAGATCTTTGGGACACGTGTATGATGCCTGTCACTAAGGTCAGCCTTTGCCAGTTACTGGACAAAACATGCACTCTCTTCCATTTACGCACTATATAAGAACCTACATAGGTGCTTTCGCCCCTCCTGTACGCCACCGCCCATGTACTACATTAATTGTCTAATGTCCCACCCTCTTTTACGCCAAAGAAATATGACATCTATTTCCGTGAAACAAAAGAAACGATTACGCAACAATCGCAGAATCTCATTTAGCCCAGTCATCGAGATTTGTATTTAGGGAAATCTGCGCCATCTTGTAGCGTTAGTGACATTGTTACATATAGAATTATGTAGTTTGATGTATATATCAATTTATTTAACTTGACTAGAGCGGGTGAGGTTTGTTTTGTTTGTGACGGTTTGTGTCTGTTTGTCGTACATTCTGTGCCTGTAGTGGCTTGGCTTATTAAGAGTTCACCTCTGGGGCTTTAAAAGGTGAGGGGTTGACGTCTGCAGCCGCAGCCCTCCGACAGCTGCTTTCTGTTCTAGTGGACGACTCTTTTTGTTACAGCAGAGATTTATTGACTCAGCAACGAAAGACAGCATGCTTCATTTAAAGACAATTAACAATCAATATGACTTCATAATATGTTTTTCCCCTCATTAACTTAAGGGTCGTTCGCAAATTGCGTCGTGCTCAGGGGAGGGGTGTGGGGCGTCGAGAATGTGTTACACTTTGTGCTCAATGTTTTAGCATCGTCCATCCATATCATACCGGTGGTTGCTACAATGATTTAGCATCGTCCATCCATATCATACAGGTGGTTGCTACAATGTTTTAACATCGTCCGTCCATATCATACCGGTGGTTGCTACAGTGTTTGAGCATCGTCCGTCCATATCATACCGGTGGTTGCTACACTGTTTGAGCATCGTCCGTCCATATCATACCGGTGGTTGCTACAGTGTTTGAGCGTCGTCCGTCCATATCATACCGGTGGTTGCTACACTGTTTGAGCATCGTCCGTCCATATCATACCGGTGGTTGCTACACTGTTTGAGCGTCGTCCGTCCATATCATACCGGTGGTTGCTACACTGTTTGAGCGTCGTCCGTCCATATCATACCGGTGGTTGCTACACTGTTTGAGCGTCGTCCGCCCATATCATACAGGTGGTTGCTACACTGTTTGAGCGTCGTCCGTCCATATCATACCGGTGGTTGCTACACTGTTTGAGCGTCGTCCTTCCATATCATACCGGTGGTTGCTACACTGTTTGAGCGTCGTCCGTCCATATCATACAGGTGGTTGCTACACTGTTTGAGCGTCGTCCGTCCATATCATACCGGTGGTTGCTACACTGTTTGAGCGTCGTCCGTCCATATCATACCGGTGGTTGCTACACTGTTTGAGCGTCGTCCGTCCATATCATACCGGTGGTTGCTACACTGTTTGAGCGTCGTCCGTCCATATCATACCGGTGGTTGCTACACTGTTTGAGCGTCGTCCGTCCATATCATACCGGTGGTTGCTACACTGTTTGAGCGTCGTCCGTCCATATCATACCGGTGGTTGCTACACTGTTTGAGCGTCGTCCGTCCATATCATACCGGTGGTTGCTACACTGTTTGAGCATCGTCCGTCCATATCATACCGGTGGTTGCTACACTGTTTGAGCGTCGTCCGTCCATATCATACCGGTGGTTGCTACACTGTTTGAGCATCGTCCGTCCATATCATACCGGTGGTTGCTACAGTGTTTGAGCGTCGTCCGTCCATATCATACCGGTGGTTGCTACACTGTTTGAGCGTCGTCCGTCCATATCATACCGGTGGTTGCTACACTGTTTGAGCGTCGTCCGTCCATATCATACCGGTGGTTGCTACAGTGTTTGAGCGTCGTCCGTCCATATCATACCGGTGGTTGCTACACTGTTTGAGCGTCGTCCGTCCATATCATACCGGTGGTTGCTACAGTGTTTGAGCGTCGTCCGTCCATATCATACCGGTGGTTGCTACACTGTTTGAGCGTCGTCCGTCCATATCATACCGGTGGTTGCTACACTGTTTGAGCGTCGTCCTTCCATATCATACCGGTGGTTGCTACACTGTTTGAGCGTCGTCCGTCCATATCATACCGGTGGTTGCTACACTGTTTGAGCGTCGTCCGTCCATATCATACCGGTGGTTGCTACACTGTTTGAGCGTCGTCCGTCCATATCATACCGGTGGTTGCTACACTGTTTGAGCGTCGTCCGTCCATATCATACCGGTGGTTGCTACACTGTTTGAGCGTCGTCCGTCCATATCATACCGGTGGTTGCTACACTGTTTGAGCGTCGTCCGTCCATATCATACCGGTGGTTGCTACACTGTTTGAGCGTCGTCCGTCCATATCATACCGGTGGTTGCTACACTGTTTGAGCGTCGTCCGTCCATATCATACCGGTGGTTGCTACACTGTTTGAGCGTCGTCCGTCCATATCATACCGGTGGTTGCTACACTGTTTGAGCGTCGTCCGTCCATATCATACCGGTGGTTGCTACACTGTTTGAGCGTCGTCCGTCCATATCATACCGGTGGTTGCTACACTGTTTGAGCGTCGTCCGTCCATATCATACCGGTGGTTGCTACACTGTTTGAGCGTCGTCCGTCCATATCATACCGGTGGTTGCTACACTGTTTGAGCGTCGTCCTTCCATATCATACCGGTGGTTGCTACACTGTTTGAGCGTCGTCCTTCCATATCATACCGGTGGTTGCTACACTGTTTGAGCGTCGTCCTTCCATATCATACCGGTGGTTGCTACACTGTTTGAGCGTCGTCCGTCCATATCATACCGGTGGTTGCTACACTGTTTGAGCGTCGTCCGTCCATATCATACCGGTGGTTGCTACACTGTTTGAGCGTCGTCCGTCCATATCATACCGGTGGTTGCTACACTGTTTGAGCGTCGTCCTTCCATATCATACCGGTGGTTGCTACACTGTTTGAGCGTCGTCCGTCCATATCATACCGGTGGTTGCTACACTGTTTGAGCGTCGTCCGTCCATATCATACCGGTGGTTGCTACACTGTTTGAGCGTCGTCCGTCCATATCATACCGGTGGTTGCTACACTGTTTGAGCGTCGTCCGTCCATATCATACCGGTGGTTGCTACACTGTTTGAGCGTCGTCCGTCCATATCATACCGGTGGTTGCTACACTGTTTGAGCGTCGTCCGTCCATATCATACCGGTGGTTGCTACACTGTTTGAGCGTCGTCCGTCCATATCATACCGGTGGTTGCTACACTGTTTGAGCGTCGTCCGTCCATATCATACAGGTGGTTGCTACACTGTTTGAGCGTCGTCCGTCCATATCATACCGGTGGTTGCTACACTGTTTGAGCGTCGTCCGTCCATATCATACCGGTGGTTGCTACACTGTTTGAGCGTCGTCCTTCCATATCATACCGGTGGTTGCTACACTGTTTGAGCGTCGTCCTTCAATATCATACCGGTGGTTGCTACACTGTTTGAGCATCGTCCGTCCATATCATACCGGTGGTTGCTACACTGTTTGAGCGTCGTCCTTCAATATCATACCGGTGGTTGCTACACTGTTTGAGCATCGTCCGTCCATATCATACCGGTGGTTGCTACACTGTTTGAGCGTCGTCCTTCCATATCATACCGGTGGTTGCTACACTGTTTGAGCGTCGTCCTTCCATATCATACCGGTGGTTGCTACACTGTTTGAGCGTCGTCCGTCCATATCATACCGGTGGTTGCTACACTGTTTGAGCGTCGTCCGTCCATATCATACCGGTGGTTGCTACAGTGTTTGAGCGTCGTCCGTCCATATCATACCGGTGGTTGCTACACTGTTTGAGCGTCGTCCGTCCATATCATACCGGTGGTTGCTACACTGTTTGAGCGTCGTCCGTCCATATCATACCGGTGGTTGCTACACTGTTTGAGCGTCGTCCGTCCATATCATACCGGTGGTTGCTACACTGTTTGAGCGTCGTCCGTCCATATCATACCGGTGGTTGCTACACTGTTTGAGCGTCGTCCGTCCATATCATACCGGTGGTTGCTACACTGTTTGAGCGTCGTCCGTCCATATCATACCGGTGGTTGCTACACTGTTTGAGCGTCGTCCTTCAATATCATACCGGTGGTTGCTACATTGTTTGAGCGTCGTCCGTCCATATCATACCGGTGGTTGCTACACTGTTTGAGCGTCGTCCTTCCATATCATACAGGTGGTTGCTACAATGTTTTAACATCGTCCGTCCATATCATACCGGTGGTTGCTACACTGTTTGAGCGTCGTCCGTCCATATCATACCGGTGGTTGCTACACTGTTTGAGCGTCGTCCGTCCATATCATACCGGTGGTTGCTACACTGTTTGAGCGTCGTCCGTCCATATCATACCGGTGGTTGCTACACTGTTTGAGCGTCGTCCGTCCATATCATACCGGTGGTTGCTACACTGTTTGAGCGTCGTCCGTCCATATCATACCGGTGGTTGCTACACTGTTTGAGCGTCGTCCGTCCATATCATACCGGTGGTTGCTACACTGTTTGAGCGTCGTCCGTCCATATCATACCGGTGGTTGCTACACTGTTTGAGCGTCGTCCGTCCATATCATACCGGTGGTTGCTACACTGTTTGAGCGTCGTCCTTCAATATCATACCGGTGGTTGCTACACTGTTTGAGCGTCGTCCGTCCATATCATACCGGTGGTTGCTACACTGTTTGAGCGTCGTCCGTCCATATCATACCGGTGGTTGCTACACTGTTTGAGCGTCGTCCGTCCATATCATACCGGTGGTTGCTACACTGTTTGAGCGTCGTCCGTCCATATCATACCGGTGGTTGCTACACTGTTTGAGCGTCGTCCGTCCATATCATACCGGTGGTTGCTACACTGTTTGAGCGTCGTCCGTCCATATCATACCGGTGGTTGCTACACTGTTTGAGCGTCGTCCGTCCATATCATACCGGTGGTTGCTACACTGTTTGAGCGTCGTCCGTCCATATCATACCGGTGGTTGCTACACTGTTTGAGCGTCGTCCGTCCATATCATACCGGTGGTTGCTACACTGTTTGAGCGTCGTCCGTCCATATCATACCGGTGGTTGCTACACTGTTTGAGCGTCGTCCGTCCATATCATACCGGTGGTTGCTACACTGTTTGAGCGTCGTCCGTCCATATCATACCGGTGGTTGCTACACTGTTTGAGCGTCGTCCTTCAATATCATACCGGTGGTTGCTACACTGTTTGAGCGTCGTCCGTCCATATCATACCGGTGGTTGCTACACTGTTTGAGCGTCGTCCGTCCATATCATACAGGTGGTTGCTACACTGTTTGAGCGTCGTCCTTCAATATCATACCGGTGGTTGCTACACTGTTTGAGCGTCGTCCGTCCATATCATACCGGTGGTTGCTACACTGTTTGAGCGTCGTCCTTCAATATCATACCGGTGGTTGCTACACTGTTTGAGCGTCGTCCGTCCATATCATACCGGTGGTTGCTACACTGTTTGAGCGTCGTCCGTCCATATCATACCGGTGGTTGCTACACTGTTTGAGCGTCGTCCTTCAATATCATACCGGTGGTTGCTACACTGTTTGAGCGTCGTCCGTCCATATCATACCGGTGGTTGCTACACTGTTTGAGCGTCGTCCGTCCATATCATACCGGTGGTTGCTACACTGTTTGAGCGTCGTCCGTCCATATCATACCGGTGGTTGCTACACTGTTTGAGCGTCGTCCGTCCATATCATACCGGTGGTTGCTACACTGTTTGAGCGTCGTCCGTCCATATCATACCGGTGGTTGCTACACTGTTTGAGCGTCGTCCGTCCATATCATACCGGTGGTTGCTACACTGTTTGAGCGTCGTCCGTCCATATCATACCGGTGGTTGCTACACTGTTTGAGCGTCGTCCGTCCATATCATACCGGTGGTTGCTACACTGTTTGAGCGTCGTCCGTCCATATCATACCGGTGGTTGCTACACTGTTTGAGCGTCGTCCGTCCATATCATACCGGTGGTTGCTACACTGTTTGAGCGTCGTCCGTCCATATCATACCGGTGGTTGCTACACTGTTTGAGCGTCGTCCGTCCATATCATACCGGTGGTTGCTACACTGTTTGAGCGTCGTCCGTCCATATCATACCGGTGGTTGCTACACTGTTTGAGCGTCGTCCGTCCATATCATACCGGTGGTTGCTACACTGTTTGAGCGTCGTCCGTCCATATCATACCGGTGGTTGCTACACTGTTTGAGCGTCGTCCGTCCATATCATACCGGTGGTTGCTACACTGTTTGAGCGTCGTCCGTCCATATCATACCGGTGGTTGCTACACTGTTTGAGCGTCGTCCGTCCATATCATACCGGTGGTTGCTACACTGTTTGAGCGTCGTCCGTCCATATCATACCGGTGGTTGCTACACTGTTTGAGCGTCGTCCGTCCATATCATACCGGTGGTTGCTACACTGTTTGAGCGTCGTCCGTCCATATCATACCGGTGGTTGCTACAGTGTTTGAGCGTCGTCCTTCCATATCATACCGGTGGTTGCTACACTGTTTGAGCGTCGTCCGTCCATATCATACCGGTGGTTGCTACAGTGTTTGAGCGTCGTCCTTCCATATCATACCGGTGGTTGCTACACTGTTTGAGCGTCGTCCGTCCATATCATACCGGTGGTTGCTACACTGTTTGAGCGTCGTCCGTCCATATCATACCGGTGGTTGCTACACTGTTTGAGCGTCGTCCGTCCATATCATACCGGTGGTTGCTACACTGTTTGAGCGTCGTCCGTCCATATCATACCGGTGGTTGCTACACTGTTTGAGCGTCGTCCTTCCATATCATACCGGTGGTTGCTACACTGTTTGAGCGTCGTCCTTCAATATCATACCGGTGGTTGCTACAGTGTTTGAGCGTCGTCCTTCAATATCATACCGGTGGTTGCTACACTGTTTGAGCGTCGTCCGTCCATATCATACCGGTGGCTGCTACACTGTTTGAGCGTCGTCCTTCAATATCATACCGGTGGTTGCTACAGTGTTTGAGCGTCGTCCTTCAATATCATACCGGTGGTTGCTACACTGTTTGAGCGTCGTCCGTCCATATCATACCGGTGGCTGCTACACTGTTTGAGCGTCGTCCTTCAATATCATACCGGTGGTTGCTACACTGTTTGAGCGTCGTCCTTCAATATCATACCGGTGGTTGCTACACTGTTTGAGCGTCGTCCTTCAATATCATACCGGTGGTTGCTACAGTGTTTGAGCGTCGTCCTTCAATATCATACCGGTGGTTGCTACACTGTTTGAGCGTCGTCCGTCCATATCATACCGGTGGCTGCTACACTGTTTGAGCGTCGTCCTTCAATATCATACCGGTGGTTGCTACAGTGTTTGAGCGTCGTCCTTCAATATCATACCGGTGGTTGCTACACTGTTTGAGCGTCGTCCGTCCATATCATACCGGTGGTTGCTACAGTGTTTGAGCGTCGTCCTTCAATATTATACCGGTGGTTGCTACAGTGTTTGAGCGTCGTCCTTCAATATCATACCGGTGGTTGCTACACTGTTTGAGCGTCGTCCGTCCATATCATACCGGTGGTTGCTACACTGTTTGAGCGTCGTCCGTCCATATCATACCGGTGGCTGCTACACTGTTTGAGCGTCGTCCTTCAATATCATACCGGTGGTTGCTACAGTGTTTGAGCGTCGTCCTTCAATATCATACCGGTGGTTGCTACACTGTTTGAGCGTCGTCCGTCCATATCATACCGGTGGTTGCTACACTGTTTGAGCGTCGTCCTTCAATATCATACCGGTGGTTGCTACACTGTTTGAGCGTCGTCCGTCCATATCATACCGGTGGTTGCTACACTGTTTGAGCGTCGTCCGTCCATATCATACCGGTGGTTGCTACACTGTTTGAGCGTCGTCCGTCCATATCATACCGGTGGTTGCTACACTGTTTGAGCGTCGTCCGTCCATATCATACCGGTGGTTGCTACACTGTTTGAGCGTCGTCCTTCAATATCAGAAGTTTAAAAAAAAGAAGCTAATTGTTGAAGTTTAGAGTGCGACAAAACAATTGAATGTCGTATGTCCATTGTAACCCATTTCAAGTGCGTCTGATCACAGTATATAGAGATAATTTGTAGCGAGGTATAGTGTGATACTATTGTTATATGTGATTATAGTATAGATAACAGATAATTCGTTGCAATGTATAACTGTCATACTTTTGGTACACAACTGTTAGTTGAACTTCTTTATACAAACGTTTCTCTAAACCTAAAGAAATAACGAGAACTAATGGAGATTGGGATTTCATTATCGTTTTAGTTTCGTGTACACGGCGTACAAACAAAAGGCGTGTGTGTGTGTGTGTGGTGGCTGTGTGTGTGGAGGGGGGTTAACAAAACAAACATACACGAAACATGAGCATATCCGTCAGAAGCATCAACAACTTGTAACAGGCCGGTAGTCGGCATAACGCGAACTATGGCGGTCTGAGGGAGGCATGGCAAAGAAAACATCAGCCCGACTGTGAGAGAAAGGAAGTCTATGACGACTGTTTTACGATACCCTGTTGTAAGACTGCTCGCTGCTCGTGGAGTCCTGCTCGTGGGGTCCTGCTCGTGGGGTCCTGCTCGTGGGGTCCTGCTCGTGGAGTCCTGCTCGTGGAGTCGTGAACGACAAGAAAAAGTGAAAAACCTAGTTTGATGACGTGTTGAGCAGTTCTGATACCTTATATATATCAAGGGGTCGTTCGCAAATTACGTCACGCAAAAAAATACCTTTTCAGACCCCCCTTCCCCACTGTTACAAAGTGTCACAAATTATCCCCCCCTCCCCCCCAGTGTCACGTCACACCTAAAAAATTCAAAACATGTGTAAAGTTTTCATGACTAAACTAAAATTCAATTTTATTCTTTAACATTTTAATCCAATGGATTAAGTTTTGGTATTATTAGAAAACTTACGCACAACAACGAAGTCATCCCCGAGCCAAATTTAAAATGACCACAACCGTTGTTTTTTTGCGTCATTTTTCGATATGAGCAGAAAGTAGTGCTGGGAACAGAAAGTAGTCGTGCGTACTATCTAGCTATAGGTGAGGCATTTATGTTTTTTAAAATATAAAAAAAATTATTTACAAAGTTAAAACAAACACATTTTTCTAAACACTTGGACATTGCTACCAGCAATGATGGAGCGTTAGACATTGCAGTTGCTGGTATTTTGCACGCAAGTAGTACACCTGATAGAATTTATATGGAAAACAAAATATTACAAGCATTGGTACGATGAATCCATACGGTATAAACCAAATTCACAATATTACATAGCTGCAATGTCCTTTTCCTGTTTGGTTTTACATTGTGCTTCCATCCAATTTCTTTCCGTTGCTCTGATATTTTTTTTTCGTTAGGGATTAGAGCCCATTCTTATTCTTTCCCTTTTCTAAACTATTAGTAGGATATCCACTTATGTCTAATTAAATGATAGTTCTTTGATAGTTTTTTTTGCGTATCCGTAAATTTGATCGAAAGAAATTTCGTCGACGGGAAATTGATCGAACGGAAATTTGATCGAACGGAAATTTGGTCGAATCGTTTTTTTTAGTTCATACGTTAAAATTTTGCGTCAAGTTTCTTTTGATGAAAATTGTAACGTCTGAACTGAAAAAAAAAGATTCTGCCAAATTTCCGTTCGATCAAATTACCGTCCATCAATTTTCCGTCGACGAAATTTCTTTCGATCAACTTTCCGGAAACCGTTTTTTTGTGTTGCACTGATGAAGGCATTGTGGCAAAACGTTTGAATTCGTATTTTGTCTAATCATAACTAAAATCTTGACGTACCTTGTTTTAGTTCTTATTCACACAAATTTGTCGTGTACTCATTTATTTTTAAGAACACAGAAAAAAAATTGAATTGGTTTTATAGATAGAATGGGAAATAAGGTAAAACAAATGGACTGCCTCTTCAAATCAATTTTAACCAATTTATTCAGTGAACAATCTCTTTTTTTTTTAAATGTGCACCGAGGCAAAGAAGTCGTAGGGACGGTCGGTAACAGTTACGCCCCTGGCTGGGTCAAGTCTGTGAAGACCATCCTACCTTTTGAATTTTGCGTGGCCTTGGCACCACTAAAGTATTAGTAGGGTTTTTGCTCGTTTGATTGTG
Organism: Omphiscola glabra; assembly: GCA_964017045.1. Lineage (NCBI taxonomy): Eukaryota > Metazoa > Mollusca > Gastropoda > Lymnaeidae > Omphiscola > Omphiscola glabra. The sequence continues at coordinate 51,024,529 of OZ024794.1, read as the reverse complement.
TGAATCTGACGTGGTCGGTGCGACACAAGTCAGCCACTCCAAACGTGGTAACATGTGGAGCAGATAACGAGGTGGCCAGGAAGAGACTTGTTCACTTTTATCACCGAACTTATCTCCCCCTAGTCCATCTTAGAGCACTTTAACCACAAACATCAATGGATTTTTTTTTTTTTGTTGTTTGTTGTTTTTGTTTGTTTCCCATTAAAACCAGGACACGTACAAAACATCAGTGCATTAAAAGAAATTGCGAATCTAATCTATTCTCTTTGCATTAAATGCACAGCCATTCACAAGAACTCACAAAATGCGCGCATACCACGTGATCATGGTGAACTGATCGACCAATATCATTCACCCTCTTATCCATTAGTAGTAATTTTTCAGAATTAAAATTACTTTTCGCTCACTCCTTTCAAAAAACAAAAACAAAATAGCAAAAATATTTTTTTTTTAAAGTGGTAGCTTGGACCCCATATGATAGAAATAGTCATACTTTCAAGTGTGTATTTCTCCGCGCAAATGGAATGGACCACTCGGTTTGCCACATAGCCGCAATGTCTTCAGCAAGGCCCGGTATTGCACGGTCAGGCTACGACTATTTACATTTATTTTAAAATGAACAATTAGTCAAGTATTACTTGTGACGTCAGTCTTAAATACTTTGTCTTTTTATGATCCCGTGGCCATTTCCATATCTGATACAGTCAACACCTGGCGATTAGAGTCAAGTAGTATTTACGACACTGGCAAACGACAATTATCAACACGTCTGTCAATCTGTCATGCGGCTGACGTTCATCTCAGTGCTGGACAGACATACAACGGTCACACAAACACTAGACGCATCCGTTCGCCGAGATTCGTTGTTGGGATAACGATGAACTCATGGCGGTCCACTGAGACCGTCGCAGTGCAACATCGAACACCGAAGCCCATGGTGGTGCTTTCGTTTCTTTAGTAGCACATGGTGCTGCTCTCATTTCTTTAGTAGCACATGGTGGTGCTCTCATTTCTTTAGTAGCACATGATGGTGCTCTCATTTATTTAGAAGCACTTGGTGGTGCTTTCATTTCTTTAGTAACACATGGTGGTGCTCTCATTTCTTTAGTAGCACATGGTGGTACTCTCATTTCTTTAGTAACACATGGTGGTGCTCTCATTTCTTTAGTAACATAGCAAACAAAGAGTTAATATATTCAAATCTGAATATTTGACCAGGTCTTTGTCTGAAATTTTGCGTTCAATAACCAACTTCACATTTTGGTTAGAAAAACTGACTATCGAGGTACATTTTAAATGCCTCACCTATAGCTAGATAGTTCGCACGACTACTTTCAGTTCCCAGCACCACCCTCTGTTCCTAGCACCACCCTCTGTTCCCAGCACCACCCTCTGTTCCCAGCACCACCCTCTGTTCCCAGCACCACCCTCTGTTCCCAGCACCACCCTCTGTTCCCAGCACCACCCTCTGTTCCCAGCACCACCCTCTGTTCCCAGCACCACCCTCTGTTCCCAGCACCACCCTCTGTTCCCAGCACCACCCTCTGTTCCCAGCACCACCCTCTGTTCCCAGCACCACCCTCTGGTCCCAGCACCACCCTCTCTTTGTTCCCATCACTACCCATAAGTTACCACCACTACCCTCTGTTCCCACAACTAACCTTATGTTGCTACCCAGCACTGTTCGCTATGTTCCTCCCTACTCACCACCACCTCTCTGTTCCCACCACAACCCGCCTGTTCCCACACAAACATGCTGTGTAAATCTGCACTACTCTCTGTTTTTGGTACTTGTTCCATGTTGCCCACTAACGCCCACTACACTACTATCTTTATCTGGTTCTCTCAGAAGATCAAAGCTTCTTCAGGTGGGTGTCTGGACGTGTTCAACAGATACTGAGACACATTGAGACACACTCAACACTGTGGAGTGGATGATTCAAGATCTCCACCCCCTTTCCCGCTGTCCATGTCCATAGTACTGTGTCCAGTACTGTGTCCAGTACTGTGTCCAGTACTGTGTCCAGTACTGTGTCCAGTACTGTGTCCAGTACTGTGTCCAGTACTGTGTCCAGTACTGTGTCCAGTACTGTGTCCAGTACTGTGTCCAGTACTGTGTCCAGTACTGTGTCCAGCTGTGGTTATATAATAAACTACATAATATCAATTAGTTTGCATCTAAGAAGACTTATTTAAAGGGGGACTTGGTCTTACGTCTGCTTCAGTCAGTTCAATGGCGGCTAATGTTGCCCTTTCAACTGCTCACTCTCACTGTCCTATAAGGTTGGAACGATCGAACCCCTCTCTATAATCAACACTTTGATATCTAAGGGACGTTTAATGAATATAAATGAAGTATTGAAAATTGATTACATGAAAATGTATAGTGACTGTTTAGAGTGGTAAAAATATAGTAACACGGGAGCTCTCCGTGGCGGCCCGAGCCACCGATATGAAAGCGGTGATCCCAGGTTCCATGTTGCCTGCCGTCTGCACACATTTTGAAGCTTATTGGCGGTGACAGCTATGGGTGTACGTGGGCATGTCGCGCCGTGTGAATGAAACGGTCCCACGAAGGAGATCACAGGCCCGTCGCCCTGTTATGCGTGGGCTGGTGGCGTAGGTCGACTGTTTGATAGCGTGACCAGAAGAGGTGGGTTTTTTTTTGTGGTTTTTTTTGTTGTTGTTGTTTTTTGTTTTTTTGTGGTTTTTTTAAAGCGTGAAGCTGCGCAGTGTTACCCGTCCGACGGCATTTACAGTTGAATCCGTTTTGTGAGATATGTCTGGGATTAAACGAGACAGTTACAGAAGTCTTGATTTACCATGTTCTGTTTGCAGACATTAAGCTGTGCCCTGGGGAAGAAAAAAAAAAGGGGGGGGGGGACTCAGGGGGGACTGATGAGATAAAGGAAAGCAAGGTGTCTACTGTGAAGAAGTTAGTTGTGCAGCATCATATTGAGTGGACACATTCCTAGTCTTCTATTATGGATTTTGCATTTTATCAAATGTAATGTTTGACTTTAAGCCAAACACCGTTCATAATAGAGATGATAATAATTTTTATTGATATATATTACAATTTATTTGTTTGTTTTTTTTAAAACATGGTTAATAATTATAAATTACTGTCAACAAACAAAAGGTCTAATGTAGACACCGTCGGTTTGGTGGTCTTGGCCTTATTGATCAATAAGTTAGATTTAACTTGGGAGATTGTGAGATAGTTATGACTCTAGGTGGCTCTTTAAAGACAAGACTGGCACTTTATATTTTTTATATACTTTTTATTTCTATAGTCTTAGGGCACTGGTCAATGGTGGCCGGACAAGGTCATCTGGTGTCACTGGTCAATGACAGCCGGACAGGGTCAGCTTGTGTCACTGGCCAAGGGTGGCCGGACAAGGTCTTCTTATGTCTCTGGCCAATGGTGGCCGGACAAAGTCATCTGGTGTCACTGGTCAATGACAGCCGGACAGGGTCAGCTTGTGTCACTGGCCAAGGGTGGCCGGACAAGGTCTTCTTATGTCTCTGGCCAATGGTGGCCGGACGAAGTCATCTTGTGTCACTGGTCAATGGCAGCCGGACAGGGTCAGCTTGTGTCACTGGCCAAGGGTGGCCGGACAAGGTCTTCTTATGTCAAAGGCCAATCGTGGCCGGACAAGGTCATCTTGTGTCACTGGCGAATGGTGGCCAGAAGAGGTGGCGCACGGTTCACAAATATTGATTAAATCTTTAAAAACGCAGCTACGTTACACGGGAAACCATTCTGACTGCATGGGCATGGTCGAAACTTTTGAAACTAAAGGCTACACAGGTAACGACTTTGACCCCACGATAGAAATGTGTGAAGCTAAATGTCTTAAATGAAATGTAACGATAGAGTCTAGATAGAGGCAATTACAAGACGACATGAAAGTATGTTAGAAATATTCAACACACGGATTATGCTAATTTCGGTTTAAACCATGGTTTGGGTGACGACAAGGGTGACGACAAGGGTGACGACAAGGGTGACGACAAGGGTGACGACAAGGGTGACGACAAGGGTGACGACAAGGGTGACGACATGGGTGACGACATGGGTGACGACAAGGGTGACGACAAGGGTGACGACATGGGTGACGACAAGGGTGACGACAAGGGTGACGACAAGGGTGACGACAAGGGTGACGACAAGGGTGACGACAAGGGTGACGACAAGGGTGACGACATGGGTGACGACAAGGGTGACGACAAGGGTGACGACAAGGGTGACGACAAGGGTGACGACAAGGGTGACGACAAGGGTGACGACAAGGGTGACGACAAGGGTGACGACAAGGGTGACGACAAGGGTGACGACAAGGGTGACGACATGGGTGACGACAAGGGTGACGACATGGGTGACGACAAGGGTGACGACAAGGGTGACGACAAGGGTGACGACAAGGGTGACGACAAGGGTGACGACAAGGGTGACGACAAGGGTGACGACAAGGGTGACGACAAGGGTGACGACAAGGGTGACGACAAGGGTGACGACAAGGGTGACGACAAGGGTGACGACAAGGGTGACGACAAGGGTGACGACAAGGGTGACGACAAGGGTGACGACAAGGGTGACGACAAGGGTGACGACAAGGGTGACGACAAGGGTGACGACATGGGTGACGACAAGGGTGACGACATGGGTGACGACAAGGGTGACGACAAGGGTGACGACAAGGGTGACGACAAGGGTGACGACAAGGGTGACGACAAGGGTGACGACAAGGGTGACGACAAGGGTGACGACAAGGGTGACGACAAGGGTGACGACGTGGCTGACGACAAGGGTGACGACAAGGGTGACGACAAGGGTGACGACGTGGCTGACGACAAGGGTGACGACAAGGGTGACGACAAGGGTGACGACAAGGGTGACGACAAGGGTGACGACAAGGGTGACGACAAGGGTGACGACAAGGGTGACGACAAGGGTGACGACAAGGGTGACGACGTGGCTGACGACAAGGGTGACGACAAGGGTGACGACAAGGGTGACGACAAGGGTGACGACATGGGTGACGACAAGGGTGACGACAAGGGTGACGACAAGGGTGACGACAAGGGTGACGACAAGGGTGACGACATGGGTGACGACAAGGGTGACGACGTGGCTGACGACAAGGAGCTTTCTACTCAAACAAACAGATAGCCAGAAGTTTTGCAAAGTTGCGGCTGACTGAAATTGTGAACGTGTGGGGAAAGGGGGGGGGGGTGGGCGGGGGTCTGAGAAGTGGTCGGAGGGAAAAGGGGGGCGGTTGCAGGGGAGGGTAACCCAAAGGGACGTGTGTAATGGTCTGCCCTTGGATTAATCGTCGGATTAACTTTGAAAAGATGTTTGCGCATGAATGAAGCAATGTTTGCACAACTAATATAAAAGTTTAACCTTGGAAATGGAGACTAGTTTTCTTTGTCGCGGCATATTTCTACGTTCGTCATAGGCATATTTCTATTGTGGACCCTAAGACTCAAAAAAAAAAAATTTTTTTTCAAGTGTAAAATTCCAAACTGATCATGAATGATATGCTTTCAATTACAGGAACTTTCATATGTTAAGTTTATCATGTCTACATTGCTAAGTCGCGTGGTTGTAAAGCAATAATTAACACATACAGTATTACCTTTGGGGAACATCATTCAAAAATTCTACATGAATATTCGACTTTCTATATTATTTTCACTACTGGCCTAAAATAGTCAACGATATTTTTTTTAAAAAGACTAGCTTTGCCTCCAGCACATTCATTATATTGCGACTAGTGTGTACCTACAAACTTGTTTGAGATCTATTCCGACGGCTAAGATCGTCCTTATAAGGTTATATATCAGACGAGCGCCCTGGAATATAATATATCTGGTTCAGTTCAAAGCCTTGACAATATTCCGACATTGTTAATCGAAGTTGTTTTGTTTGTTTTTTAAATCGAGAAAAAAATATTTCCTAACTACTATTGTATGTATGATACTATGCCAGTAACGTAAATTAATAAATAATAACATGTTTGTTGTGCATTGAAGTGGTATCATTCAAATTTGTCCAGAGGATTTCTTCAAAAATATTTTACAAAGTTTCTTTAAAAACCTCCTCAGCTGAAATATCCAAATATTTTGAACAATGAATTCAATGGTGATAAAAGGGAATTTTAATGTTTTAAATTAAAAATAATAATAATAATAATTTTAAAACGTTTTCTAATGCAATCTAATTCCATTTGACCGCGCCAGGCAGCAGGAGAATTTAACATTTGTCGACTTAAGTTGTGCTCCGACTTAATCATTCGGTCTGTCTACAAACCGATGGCCCCTTCGGATATCCAACACCTTCCCTAATACGCATATGTCAACAGTCCTCCATTGAACGCCGACCGACGGTGGAATTCTCACGTGGTCACTATTAGGGAGGTGGCGGAGCGCTGGCGCCGTTGGCGGTGCCCTACGCCCCCGGTCCTGATGGGGCGACCAAACATTGACATGGGCTCCCATTTCCATCTTTGAGAAGTCCATGTCAATAAGACAATTCGATAAGACGAGTAGTTCCGTTGCTTGTCAATGAGACGAGATGGACTGGGCAATGAGGAGGGTGAAGGTTGGGGGCTAGCTCTTCAGATTCTACCGGGTTGACGCGAGGTTGGCCGGAAGAAAAAGAGGAGAGCCGGGACAACATGACGACAACCGGGACCACGTGAGGACAACCGGGAGAACGTGACGACAACCGGGACAATGTGAGAATAACCGGGACAACGTGACGACAACCGTGACAGGACGAGGACCACCGGGAAAACATGATAACGTGAAAACAACCGAGGACAAGACAAGGAGACTTAACTCACTTTGCAACTAGTATGCAACTTTAGTTGATCATTTCAAAGAGCTTCAATGGTGTATAGATTAAGAAAAAAACTTTACCATCTGTCCGTATCATAAATTACAAGGATTCTCAGATTTTGACACCATGAAAACCTCCCAAAAACCCGTTTTAAACTTTTTCTTTTTTAAAAATAAAACTATTACAAATGTTACTTCACATGATCGCCAGTTGACCCTGGTAGACGTCGAAGGCTTCCAGCCAAGCCAATTAATCCAGCAGTAATCGCATACATGCATTTAAAAACGCTCCGAGAATCTCGATTTAGACCACCACCCCAGCTGCCACCCCACCCCCACTCCCGCGCCTATCCCCCCTCCCCCCTGCCCTCCCCCACCCCCCACCCCACCTTCATCCCACCAATTCCTTGCAAGGCGTCTATAATGCTCAGCTCATGTTGCCTGTGTCGTACAGCAATGAAACCAGGCAAGGCATGCAGCTCACGGAGCGCAGATCGGCTCCAACTGGGTGGTCTGAGCGAGAAATGAGTTCTGCAGCAGGCCTTGAGGCGTGTCTGTATGTTTGGGTAGGCGAGCAGAGGGACATCTTAAGTTCTGCTAATCGATGTTTGCGCAACCCTGCCGTGCATGAAACGGTTCTTAAAATGAAATCAATGCGCGGTCAACTTATTCACCCCCCCCCCCCCCATCCCGGGGTCGTGCTGTAAAGACCTTTAAACCCGGGTGTCATGCTGTAAGGACTCTTAAACTACTTAAAGTGGCATTACGGGTGTTTATGGGCTTTGGCTTTCGCCGTTGTCTGAGGGAACATGGCTTTTTAAAGGTTTCTTGAATGAGGGAACATGGCTTTTTAAAGGTTTCTTGAATGAGGGAACATGGCTTTTTAAAGGTTTCTTGAATGAGGGAACATGGCTTTTTAAAGGTTTCTTGAATGAGGGAACATGGCTTTTTAATGGTTTCTTGAATGAGGGAACATGGCTTTTTAAAGGTTTCTTGAATGACGGAACATGGCTTTTTAATGGTTTCTTGAATGAGGGAACGTGGCTTTTTAATGGTTTCTTGAATGAGGGAACATGGCTTTTTAATGGTTTCTTATAGCTTTTTAATACGTATTTGTCAAATTTTTATTTTTTTTAATTTTTATGTTTAAACTTTAAACTTAAGTGTCGACAAATGTTACATCCTCTGTGCCTGGCATGGTCAAATTCCATGAGATTGCGTTAAAAGAATATTCTAAAGTTCTAAAAAAATGTTGTTTTCTTTAAAATCCTTTTTTTTTTTTTTATAATTCATAATGGGTGACAACTGCACTCAATTACTGTGAACGGGTAACTGCTTCATAATTATTTTTAACATTTCATTGGCGCTTTTCTTGGTGGTTGGAAAAAAAAGGGGGGGGGTGCTTCTGTTAGACAATGAACATCTCTTGTCTTACATTAATTTTTTCTGGAAACTGTAAATTCGTATCCGTTACCTTTCGTCAAAGTGGTGGGGGGTGGGGTGTCCTGATGGGGTGGCATCCTGATCGGGGCGACCGTCTTGGTTGACATTGTTGGGGGGATTATTATTGCATTATGTAATGATTTTCGCGTGTGTTTGGTGGGGGGGGGCGCTCAATTTGGGGAGTTCGCCCCAAGTGGCGGCATTTAATGAAGGTAACGCCAATGACCATTCCGACTTTCGCAGTACACACGCAGTACACACGCAGTACACATATTTTACTTTGACTTCACAGACCTTGTCATAACGAAATAAATTCCTATGCACGTCAATCTTTTCGATGTTTACAATGGAAGATGTGGTCTATTGGGTCATTGTACATCTTGTTGTACATACGGACGATGTTTAGAATGGAAGTTGTGGTCTATTGGGTCATTGTACATCTTGTTGTACATCCGGACGATGTTTAGAATGGAAGTTGTGGTCTATTGGGTCATTGTACATCTTGTTGTACATCTGGACGATGTTTAGAATGGAAGTTGTGGTCTATTGGGTCATTGTACATCTTGTTGTACATCTGGACGATGTTTAGAATGGAAGCTGGGGTCTATTGGGTCATTGTACATCTTGTTGTACATCTGGACGATGTTTAGAATGGAAGCTGGGGTCTATTGGGTCATTGTACATCTTGTGTTGTTATTTGAAAACAGCTCACGAGAAAACCATTGTTCAAGTGTAATATCGGCACTTTACATATATATTCATTAAACAGTTATAAGTATTAAGTCCTTTAGCAGGTATGTATTTTACCATAAGTGTTGCGTTAACTACGCTCAGTCAAACTAGATATGTGACCAGATATAAGACCAGATATGTGACCAGATATGTGAACAGATATGTGACCAGATATGGTCACGCAGGAGGCTGTAGACTATTTCAGATAATATTATCTTTATAAAATGGCGTCACTAAATTGTACTACTCGCCGTCCCAAAATTCACTATTCTGAAACCCTACTTATGATCTTTACGATTGATGTTCTATGACAGGAAGTGACAGTCGTCAATGATATTCTATGAGAGTAAGTGACAGCCATCAGAGCCCCCCCCCCCCCCGCCCCGCGCAAACCCAGGGTTGAATAGAGCTGAGGGTGTTCTAGTTCGCACTGAGCTGTGTTGATCTGTTTTCAAAGTTGCGTATTTTATTCTGTTCTGGCTGACTGCCAACCGCGTTTAGTGGACGATCACGTTACCAAGATGAAGAGTCGGGCGTCTGGAGTTCAGAGCAGTGGGGCAACATCACGGACGGTGGATCCCGCTAATAGAAGACTTGTCTCATCAAGGGTTTGGTGCCGCGGCTTGGAAGGTGCTGGAAATGATACAAGGTACCCCCCCCCCCACACACACACACACACACGGTGCCATTTGGGTGGTAGGAAAGGAATGTTGGCCGGGACAAACAACGGGTTTGTGGCCCGTGGATCAGAGGGCTCGCGCCTGCTGCCTTTTCAAAATAAACGCGACCATGCTGAAGATATTCCACCTCCATTCTGCCTGTCCAGAGCAACAAATGTTTTAATGAGGCAGAGATGGCGACTGAAGAGTGAGTTGCAGACCATATCAACTGGATGCTGTAAATGTGCGCCTACGTTACAAATACAATGGAGGGGCTGGTTGTACACATGTTATATTTTATATATAACTTTAAACTCGGGCTCGCACTTATGGATTCTAATTTTTATGATTGTCAAGAAGGTGTGCTAATCCGAAGAGGGGTTTCTGCTATGACTGAAAAATTACCTCATTAAATGGGGGAAAAGTGGGGGGGGGGGGGGGATTTGGAATAAATATTCATATTCAGCATCACTGACGTCATGTTCTCCTCTTGAAATTAAGTGATCCCTCTTACAACATTGTAAAACATACCTGTGGTCACTACTACATAGTAAAACATACCTGTTCAGTTGCTACATCATGGTAAAACATACCTGTTTAGTCTTCGTTATTTAAATGCTTTTTAAAAAAAAAATCATGGCACTGATGTCCTGTACCAACACACCATAGAGAGTTAAAAAGGAAAACAACTTTCTGTTTCAAGCTTCCACATAACTTGTTCCACTATTCCCTTCACACAGCTTCAACGCAGTCCTTCATTTATTATCCTCTTTTGTATTTATTTTTTTTTTTTTTTTGAGGATGAAAAATGGCCATTGAGATAATGTTCTTTTGTAGCAGCAGACCAGTGAAATATCCCGTAAGGAATATCATGAATATCGAGTTGAAGCGCGTATTGTCTGTGTCCAATCTCTAAATATGTTGACTACATGTCGAGCTCTCTAGGGCCATTCTACACGTATTTGTTTAAAAAGTGTTTAATTGCCACTTTACGGCATTGGAAGACATTTTGTTATTTTAATAGCAACTGTTTTAATAAAAAACGTCTTGGAATGAGACAGCTAACTGCACCACATATGAGACAGCTAGCTGCACCACATATGAGACAGCTAACTGCACCACATATGAGACAGCTAACTGCACCACATTATATTTATGTTTCGATCTTCTCCTTATTTTTTTGTTCCTCCCGTTTATTGGCTATAATACTTCGCTTAAAACAATCCATTGGGAGCGGGGACGGTGTTATAGTTTCACATTTTCTCAAAGATTTAAACGATCCCAACAGTGCCTTTTTTTTAAAAAATCAATTTTTCTTCTTTGATTTTTCAAACCTGAAACTTATGCACGCGATCAAGCAGACGTACGCTTAATTCTAAAGCCTCTGCCATTAACCCTGACCTTGTTACATGTTTTGTTCTATTCCATTTCGTCATGTCTCAAACATGTCACTGCCTCCTTCGTTCTTCATTTTAGCAGCCGGTGAATATGTCTCTCGCCCCCATCAAGGCGAAAAGATGTTGATATTAACTTCCGCTCGTCAAACCGGAAAGACAGGCCCGCCTCCATTGTCATTTTTTTATTTTTTTATTTTTTAAAGAGTTCCAATGGGGGAGAAAAAAAATGATGGGGTGGTAGGAGTTAATCCAGGAGTGGATCGTGTTGCGGGTTCGTCTGACACCTCACAGTGGTTGAGAGTCCAGGTGGATCAGCATCCATCACCTTGTGTCGTGGTTTGGAGACACATACGGTATGAATGGTTGCAAGGGTTCCCAAACTTAAGGTGGAAGGGAGCGATAAACCAATAAAATAATCGTGAGGCGTGTATAAAAAAAATACCTGTACGGTCCACTGATTCAAGGGTCATGCGCGAAAAATTCGAACTTATTTTTAATTATGCACTTAATTTGACATTTGAGAATTCCTATTAAGTTTGCTTGAATTTTGTATGTTGTTCACGTGGAATGCATTTTTTTTTTTTAAATCTTGTTTCTGTCTTATTTATATTTGAAACTGCTGCACCGCTAAAAGCGTCTGCAGTTAAAGTGAGTTCAAATATAAACACTTAACCACAGACCTCGTTGATACATAGAATTTTTCAACGACTCTACGTCTCGTCTTACTCGTACACGCAGTCAGCGTTAGGTATTGAGTGTAGAGAAGTAATTATTTTTGTTTAGATTCAAACCCCCCGTGCTCATTAAATAACTGTGGGGGTACAAGAAGTAGAAGAACTCGAACGTGTGTCCAGCTGGTACCATCCTGCTGGAGTTTAGTACGTGCGTTATTCCATACTTCTCTTACGTGTGTCCGGCTGGTACCATCCTGCTGGAGTTTAGTACGTGCGTTATTCCATACTTCTCTTACGTGTGTCCGGCTGGTACCATCCTGCTGGAGTTTAGTACGTGCGTTATTCCATACTTCTCTTACGTGTGTCCGGCTGGTACCATCCTGCTGGAGTTTAGTACGTGCCTTATTCCATACTTCTCTTACGTGTGTCCGGCTGGTACCATCCTGCTGGAGTTTAGTACGTGCGTTATTCCATACTTCTCTTACGTGTGTCCGGCTGGTACCATCCTGCTGGAGTTTAGTACGTGCGTTATTCCATACTTCTCTTACGTGTGTCCGGCTGATACCATCCTGCTGGAGTTTAGTACGTGGGTTATTCCATACTTCTCTTACGTGTGTCCGGCTGGTACCATCCTGCTGGAGTTTAGTACGTGCGTTATTCCATACGCCCACCGCCCCGCCAGTCAACTGGTTACACAACTGACGTAACCTCGTTTGGATTTGTTTTGACATTTCGCGCATATTGTGTCTGTATCAAAGACTGAATAGATGACATGGTTATGTCTGTATCTTAGACTGAATAGATGACATGATTGTGTCTGTATTAGGGACTGTATAGATGAAATGGTTGTGACTGTATCAGGAACTGTACATGGTTGTTAGTATCTATCAGGGACTGTGGAGATGACATTGTTGTGTCTATCAGGAACTGAAGAGATGACATGGTTGTGTCTATATAAGGGCAGCTCAATCATAAGTTTTCAATTTAAAAGCAAATACAAAATTCTAAATATCCCGTCCAATGGGCATCCTATCACCTTGACCATCCTGTTACATAGACCCCCGAGTATGCCTGTAAATTCCTCAACTTGCCTATCGCCCACTGCTTTTCCTAATTTTTAGGACTCATGTGAATCTCAATGGCTCTCATCAAAGACTCTCTGATGTCTCAGTGTGATTCTCAAACTGTCAGTAGTGAGTTGGTAGGACCGATTTTACATCTCACCCCCAGCGCTAACAATATTCTCTGAAGATCGAACGTATCTTGGGCAAAGATTGAAGTCAGAGACTAATAGATCTATTTGGATTTCTACCAGGATTGAAGTCAGAGACGAATAGATCTATTTGGATTTCTACCAGGATTGAAGTCAGAGACGAATATAGCTATTTGGATTTCTACCAGGATTGAAGTCAGAGACGAATAGATCTATTTGGATTTCTACCAGGATTGAAGTCAGAGACTAATAGTTCTATTTGGATATCTACCAGGATTGAAGTCAGAGACTAATATCTCCATTTTGTTTTCTAATTGAAAACTCAAAATAAAATAGTTTCAATTACGAAACATTAAAGTGTTTTTTTTTCGTGATTCCAACTCCATCTAAAAATCACCATATTTCTACACGTTACAAAATCTCATTTTCCTTTTTTAATCTCCATCTTTTCACGCCTCGATTATATATATATATGAGTACAGCACTGAACAGTGCCGAACACGTCTTTAGCTAGAGATTAAACAGTTTCGTTCATTGTTTGGGTAACTCAACGACGGCCGTTGTTGGAGAAATATGGCTTGTCTAGATTTCAACCCTCTCTCTCTGAATTTGCGGCCATTCAAACCCTCTCATTGACAAGGGGGTCATCATTGCGCGCCAGCAATATCAGAATCATAGCACAGAGAACTTCGGGGCGTGAGCTCACCACGAGGACATCACGCTGTTGGGAAACACACACCAAGTCATGAAACCAGATATGACTACATAGTGGTGGGGTTGGGGGGGGGGAGCCATTCTGCTCTGCTGCCCCAGCCCCTCACCCTAACCGATTCACCACCACCCTTTACTGAATCCACCACCACCGGCAGCCCTCTTCCAAGCCATGCTGCCTGTAACAGCTGTCAAGTCAACTCTTTCATTACGCTCGCCAAGGCCTACACGGCCTTTCACTTTGTTCTTTCAGGGAAAACGTCACTCGCTATCTCGTCTAATGAGGAGAGAGGGGACGAGCAAGCATCGCACGAGGAAGCAGCGAGAGGCCAGCACCTCCAACTAATGTCTTCACTGAGGCATTTCACGGGATCTTGATGATCTGTTTCATTCCCCACTTTATTTCATTCATTCATTCTTTTTTTTTTTTTTTTTTACTTTTATTTTCCTCTTCTCACCCGTCCCTTCTTTTTTTCCTTAAAATCTGTCCTTTTATATTCATTACTTTTTTCAAAAGGTATTGCCTTTTCCTATCAAAAATTATATTTCTCACGGACTTCTGGCGATACCTGGAACACTTTTACCTCGAGGTGTGCACAACTATGAAACAAAAGAAAGACGATGAGATGGCATTGATGAAGGTTAATGATTGGAAGCCCAACTAACAGGAAACACACTCGCGTGCTGACTTGACGTCAATTTGGGTTAATTGTTAAGGGGTGGGGGGAAATAATCATTGAGATTTAATGACGTAACAGTTCCCCCCCCCCCTCCTTTTTTACGGTGACTCAGTTTGGATGTTGTCTCGTAAGTTCGTTTTTATAATTTATTTTTGGTGTCTGTCAGAAGGGGAGGGAGGGGAGGGGGGTGACACTCTTGCGCCCACTATAATTTGAATGGTCCAATTGTGTCAACTTATCAAATAAACCCATACCTCGACCTGTAATCTTGAGGCAAGCAGTGCTGTAATCTTGAGGCAAGCAGTGCTGTAATCTTGAGGCAAGCAGTGCTGTAATCTTGAGGCAAGCAGTGCTGTAATCTTGAGGCAAGCAGTGCTGTAATCTTGAGGCAAGCAGTGCTGTAATCTTGAGGCAAGCAGTGCTGTAATCTTGAGGTAAGCAGTGCTGTAATCTTGAGGCAAGCAGTGCTGTAATCTTGAGGCAAGCAGTGCTGTAATCTTGAGGCAAGCAGTGCTGTAATCTTGAGGCAAGCAGTGCTGTAATCTTGAGGCAAGCAGTGCTGTAATCTTGAGGCAAGCAGTGCTGTAATCTTGAGGCAAGCAGTGCTGTAATCTTGAGGCAAGCAGTGCTGTAATCTTGAGGTAAGCAGTGCTGTAATCTTGAGGCAAGCAGTGCTGTAAGATTCAATGATCATCTCATTCAGTCTCATAGATGAGTACAGAAACCTCCCTGGTCGATGCCATGTTCAATCATTCACGGCGTAAACCAGTTGTCTTTGTTGTTTTTTTTAAACATTCGGATCACGTGAACATCAACAAGACACAACATCAAGGAGCCACAAAAGTTGTGTTTGTCACTGATTCAACCTCACCCCTTTCGTTTTTCCCCCATGCTAACGTCCCTAGTAAATTCGGCAATTAACCCCCCCCCACGCAGTTTTCCCTTCCAACAGCGCCCCTCCCCCACACACACACATACACACCCACCCACCCACTACCATTTTTTTCCCTTCACTTCTTTTTAAATAAAGAAATAGAAAACAAAGATAAAGCTTCTTTTTTTTCTTCCAACTTCCAGTGGTTCCCGTTTTTTTAGGGCTCAAGAGGTTATTGCCATGATTTCACCCGACCCTTCTATGGGTTGAGAACCAGTTGAAATAGAGCAGTCCGCCCTGTCCTCGGCACACTCGTATCCCTGCTCCACAGAGATACCTGTCCATCCTTCTTACGCCTGATTTATCCCTCCCAGCTGACCTTTTTGCCGATGATAGACCTCTTGTTTTACTTGGCCAAACTTAAAACATTTTGGTTCTTCAAAGTATCTCGGGGATCTAGAAGAGTGTTGTAACTAATATATTTGGTGGGGTGGGGCTTAAGGAGGGGGGGGGGTGGGGGGCAATAAATGCAACGAGGCTCATCAATGTTGTGTCGAGCAGGTATCTTACCCTGCTCGATAGCTTCGTTTGTCTACGGGTTATGGTAACCACACTAACCATCGATTCTTAGAATAAAGTATATCTTCATTAACCGCACAACTAAACTACATTGTCAACTGCTGCCATTACACAATCACAACACACTACACAACAATACGTCATTTCCCCTTACGCTAAATACGTCACAAAATCTCATGCATTTAATACCAACATCTACCCAAATATTTTCCAACCAATACGCAATCACAAAATACATACAAGTCCTTAACATTCTCCCCCCCCCCCCCCAAAACCCTCATTTTTTTCTTTGACATTAATTTGAAAAACATTAACTTCTTTACATTTAAGAGGAAGTGACTTATTTAATTTACCAAAACACAATTTAGACTTCATGCTCTTATCCAAATAGGAACAAATTATTACATTGACAACAAAAATTGTCACACACCCAGAAAGTGACCCTAAAACAAACTCTGCTTGCTAGTGGGGAAAAATGTCAACACCTATGAACTCATGCGGACATTGTCCAGTCCGAAATTCACATTTAAAGAGGGCGGGGTATTACGTCTGTCAGTCGCCAGACAAAATGAAGGCAAATTTGTTTTCGCAGCTCAGCTCTACACTCTCAATTCTCACTTGTTTCATTACACTACGGTCTTTTGACACACTGTCGACCAACGAATGAAGTATTTTCACATTTAAATTCTTAAATATAACAATATCAAAATCATCAAAATTGTAACAATGAACACAATCAGAGCAATGAACACGATCAGGGCAATGAACACGATCAGGGCAATGAACACAATCAGTGCAATGAACACAATCAGGGCAATGAACAGAGCAATGGACACGATCAGAGCAATGGACACGATCAGAGCAATGGACACGATCAGAGCCATGGACACAATCAGAGCAATGAACACGATCAGAGCAATGGACTCAATCAGTGCAGTGACCGCTCTCTTGAAATAAAACATTTATGATGTCAACAACCTCGACAACACCAACAACCTCAACAACACCAACAACCTCAACAACACCAACAACCTCAACAACACCAACAGCCTCGACAACACCAACAACCTCAACAACACCAACAACACCAACAACCTTAACAACACCAACAACACCAACAACCTCGACAACACCAACAACCTCGACAACACCAACAACCTCGACAACACCAACAACCTCAACAACACCAACAACCTCGATAACACCAACTACACCGACAACACCAACAACCTCGACAACACCAACAACCTCGACA
The DNA here is from genome assembly GCA_964017045.1 of Omphiscola glabra. Classification (NCBI taxonomy): domain Eukaryota; kingdom Metazoa; phylum Mollusca; class Gastropoda; family Lymnaeidae; genus Omphiscola; species Omphiscola glabra. Next base: position 51,007,463 of record OZ024794.1, on the reverse strand, counting down.
ACGCCAACAACCTCGACAACACCAACAACCTCGACAACGCCAACAACCTCGACAACGCCAACAACCTCGACAACACCAACTACCTCGACAACACCAACAACCTCGACAACACCAACAACCTCGACAACACCAACAACCTCGACAACGCCAACAACCTCGACAACGCCAACAACCTCGACAACACCAACAACCTCGACAACACCAACAACCTCGACAACACCAACAACCTCGACAACACCAACAACCTCGACAACACCAACAACCTCGACAACACCAACAACCTCGACAACACCAACAACCTCGACAACACCAACAACCTCAACAACACCAACAACCTCAACAACACCAACAACCTCAACAACACCAACAACCTCACCTACCAACCTATGGAAAACACTCACCTCAAAAAACCCAAACCATTTAACAAACGTTAATTCTCAGATATCATGGCTCTTAAGCTTTGAGCACTCCTGGCTCTCATGGCTCTCAAGCTTTGAGCACTCTTGGCTCTCCTGGCTCTCATGGATCTCAAGGTTTGAGCACTCCTGGCTCTCCTGGCTCTCATGGCTCTCAAGCTTTCAGCACTCCTGGCTCTCCTGGCTCTCATGACTCTCAAGCTTTGAGCACTCCTGGCTCTCATGGCTCTCAAACTTTGAGCACTCCTGGCTCTCCTGGCTCTCATGGCTCTCAAGCTTTGAGCACTCCTGGCTCTCATGGCTCTCAAACTTTGAGCACTCCTGGCTCTCCTGGCTCTAATGGCTCTCAAGCTTTGAGCACTCCTGGCTCTCGTGATATAATAAATCAAATATATATCGTACACATGAACATCCAAAAAAAAAAAGTTTTCCTACCCACATCTCAAGGGGAAAAACTCACACCCTCCACTTAATGTACATAATCAGGATTTTAAAAAAAACAAAAATGTTAATCTCAGCACCAACACGGTTCTCAATCCTCGAGCAACCAGTGTCTCCAACACCACAAAATTCACCGATTAGACAACTACCCTCGTAGCTCCACGTAAGGTCATCTCCACTGATCTCCACTTTGTTGAACTGACGTCCCCTTGACAAGCTCACGGCCCCTACCCCGTGATCTCCGTAGCTTGTCCAATTGTTAATATTATTAACATCTCCCTCTTGCACTAAACCAACATCCCCTTGCTGTACAAAATCCACAAATCCCTCTTCAACCAAACCAACACTAACAACATCTCCCTGTTGTCCAGTGTCGAAACCCTCATGTTGTGCAATTACCAAAGCTGCGCCCCTTATATTACCAACAGCCCCATCTAATACTTTCTCAGCATCCACATATTGTACAATTCAATCAACGGTTTGCACATTTTCACAATACACAAAATACCTACAAGAACAAGTCCTTAACAAATGTATTTTAAGATAAGATCATTTTTAATATCGTTTTTATTGATCCAAATAAATGGAACATGTTTTTGATTACTATTACGGGCTGTTATTAATGGGGAATTTTATCTCTTTTTTAAGTCTATGGCTCTTTTCGAAAAAAACAGTACATAACAAAGGATGATACCAAAGCAGTGGCGTAGCGAGCTTAACTCGCGCCCGGGGCAAATACCTTTTTAGCGGCCCCCCCCCCATTCGAAAACCATACAATATTATATGTAAAATACACCATTTGGCGCCTCTTTGTGAGTAGCGCCCGGGCATGATGCCCCCCCTTGCTACGCCACTGGGTGGGGGGCACGCTGGTAAATAAGAACAAAAGAATTGTTCTATCTGTCGGCCCTGGTTTTCAGAGAACGAATTCCCCCTGATGGAGCTGATCTTTAATTAATATGGTTTGGGAAAACACAAGAAAAGCTTTGAAAATGCCGGAAATTAATTTTAATATCTCTCAGACTCAGTATTAGATATTCAGACTCGGTATTAGATATTCAGACTCAGTATTAGATATTCAGACTCGGTATTAGATATTCAGACTCATTATTAGATATTCAGACTCGGTATTAGATATTCAGACTCAGTATTAGATATTCAGACTCAGTATTAGATATTCAGACTCAGAATTAGTAATTCAGATTCGGCATAAGATATTCAGATTCATTAGTAGATATTCATACTCACTATTGGATATTCAGACTCAGTAATAGAAATTCAGACTTAGTAAGATATTCAGACTCAGTATGATATACAGAGTTAGTATTAGATATTCTGTGTTAAATATTTAGATTCCGTATCAGAGTCCATGCTAGTGCGCTTCCGCTATTGACAACCCAAAAATACGCAGCTCAAAATAAAGGTTCGTGACTTCACGCTTGGACTCACAGTTATAGTCAACAGAATGATTTGCCAGATGGCAGTCTCTGGTATTTATACTAATGACGAAACACTTCTTTCCCCCATTCGGACAGAATACACACCCGTCCGATCTAAACGTTGACCTATACTCGGTAGTTGACGGCCGTTAAGATTCCGGTAAGCTCGCTCTGACACCAGTACGACAGCGTGATGCACGGGGACGAGGAGCCGGCTGCCACAGGAGGAAGCTACTACCAGCCATACGACACTGTGTGGAACAATGGCCGCCCTTGCCGCGCGGTGTTCATTAAGGCGTTACCGGTCCCGTGTATGGCATAAGTCAAGACCAGCGCCATCTTTGTGTGGCTCTCGGTGACAATGGCGGCACACCGTATTAGTTTCACACTACGCCACACCCCCTACTGTGCACTTTTTTTTTGGGGGGGGGGGGGGTAAAAACGGCTCTTCAAAAGGTTTCCTGATAGAATAGGACAGGGCCAGGCAATAGATTGATATACGAGGAGCAGTTGATGTTAAACTATACTTTATTCTTAATGATTGTCGGCTAGGTATTATTGAGGGTTGGCGAATAGAAGCTTTACACCAGTGGTGTTTGGACACTGAGACACTTCTTGTTATGTCAGTGTGTCTCGTATAAGAATGACACCGAACAGCAGCAAATTTTAGCCATCTCTCATGTCTGTTTATAAATAAATATGTGAATATGCACCAATATGTGAATATGCACCAATATGTGAATATGCACCAATATGTGAATACGCACCAATATGTGAATATGTATACCAATATATGAATATATGTTTACGTATACCAAGATTTGAATACGTATATGTATTCCAATATTTTTAAAATGTGCATATAATATATGCATTAATATGTCCAATGCACACGATTCACATACAAACAGAAAGGACTGGTGTCTTAATAAGAGGTTATTCCTCATTTTGGTGTCGGTTAGCTTTATGTATATTTGTGTGTATTATTATCTGTAAGATACTACTATGTTACCGAGTGTCACCCCTTTTATCTGCAAATACGCGCTGAATTGTTGTATATCACATACATAAATAGTTAAAAACTTGGAGAAGTACAACGATATTCGAAATGTACTTGCAAGTAAAATGAAATATAAAGAGAATAAATGGTTTCACTTGTAGACAGTGTCTGTCTGTGACACTGCGGACACTTCTCATAAACATGAAGTACTTCTCTGTGATACTGGTGGGTACCGCTAATAAAAATGAGGGAATGGCCTCGGAATGTCTGATTTGGTGTCAGATTTCAAACTGACGAAAGCATTGACACCAAGGCGTGTTGGCACGCGGAGTGGAATTGAGGTAGACAGAGATCTGGGTCCGAAGTAAGTTCCTTCCCCATGCACACTTACGGCTTTAGGGTGCAAATTATTGCAAGAGGAGTCAATTTTTTGTCTGGGGTGTCAATAATCCTATCGGCTAAACCCATCAATGCAAAATTTAAGTGCCTGGGCTGGTGTCATTTGAAATGGTAGCCTATAGTATAACTTGATGTCATTGTCAGGTATGAATTCTAGAACAGTTGCAAGAGATTAGCATAGGGTTAACTTCCAGTAACAGGACGTAACGTGTTAATATCGTGTCTAAACTGCAATTATCGTGGCTGAATTTCTAGAATCATAATCGGGTTTAGCATAAGTGTAACTTGTGTTAGCCTACACGACCCGAATGTGTCGATACTATCAAATATTTCTCAATGTCTCGTCAAAGTTTCACGTCTTCCAAACCTAAACGAGAGCACACTCAACTTTTTATTTTATTTTTAAAAGACCCTTCAATGTCATATTGTAGCTTTTGGCTATAGTTTTTTCCCCACTCCCCAAAAACCCTCGAGTCCTCCTCGGCTTTGGCTTCTACGGTTAGAAACGCTTCCAACGGTATTCCTGTGTTTCCTTGATACTCTGCTGATAAGACAAGAGGTTGCTTTTCGGTCCGTGGTTCTAAATATTTTTTGAGTCCATTGACCCCCCCTTTGACAGTCGTATGAAGGCCACTAACATTTTCACGGACGCCCAAGTTGGGTGTCCCTAAGCGCCAAAGGGTAAGAACCCCTGATTTAGGTCGACAACTTTTTCTGACAGGGTGACACTCCGGCTATCTACACGGCCTGTGGAAATTCGATTTGTTTCCGGTCAAACGTTAGCAACTCCCCCCCACAGCTGATTCGATGAAAGTGCTGGAGATAAGATCTCACAAAAAGCCGGCGGATTAGCCGTGGAGAGTGTTTAGATGTCAAACAAATTAAAGCACTTGAGGCGCTATTGGTAAAGTGATGGTACTCAGTGCGGACACGTTATTTTTTAAGCGGCTGGTATTTGTGTTGGTTTCCTTACGGCCTTTTTCGTTGACAATCTAACGGTTTGATGAATTAGTTGGTGTTTACCCGTTACATTCAACTGCACATTAAATGTTGTATTTTCTTAAGAAGTTGGCAGTGTAAATGACTGTCGTGTGTGTCTGGAAACCAACTACGAGCACTCTCGACACTCATTCTGACAGGACTCTGTAGACCCATACCATTCTGACAGTACTCTCGACACTCACCCGTCTCACAGCATTATCGAAACTCACCGTTCTGACAGCACTTTCGACAATCACCATTACCAAAGCGCTTTCATCACTCGCCATTCTCACAGCCTTTTTCTACACTCACCAAATTAAAAATGCGATGTCCTTCGACACTACTTCCATACAAATCATGACCCCCCCCCCCTCCCCCCCCCCAAAAAAAACCGCACGATTTCCATAGCAGTCTTGGCCCTGGCAAAATCCTTGGCGTTCTCACCTGTCCCTTAAGCTATTCTGCTCTTGTTATTTTGGACAGCTTTGACAAATTCAACATCTTTGTTTGATAAATATATAGTTGCTTTGTCTGTATAGTATAATCACTAAACTAGTTCCATCGTACAATGCGCCCTGCTTTGTCTGTATAGTGTTATCACTAAACTAGTTCCATCATACAATGCGCCCTGCTTTGTCTGTATAGTGTTATCACTAAACTAGTTCCATCATACAATGCGCCCTGCTTTGTCTGTATAATGTTATCACTAAACTAGTTCCATCATACAATGCGCCCTGCTTTGTCTGTATAGTGTTATCACTAAACTAGTTCCATCATACAATGCGCCCTGCTTTGTCTGTATAGTGTTATCACTAAACTAGCTCCATCATACAATGCGCCCTGCTTTGTCTGTATAGTGTTATCACTAAACTAGTTCCATCATACAATGCGCCCTGCTTTCCTTTGATTATTTTACTTAGTAAGTGCGGCTGGGGGATCAGTGGCAGATTCTTTTGAACCCCATTCACCCACACATACGCACACACTCGCAAACAAAATGAAACCATCTTTTACTCCGTGCGAAAATCACATCATGATCCTCTTGGGAAAGAGCGTACTCTGTGCGCAATCGCCTGGTCCCAATTATTGTTATTCAATCTTTACTATACGTGTTCAACAGGCCTCATGCATAACTTAGCATGAGGAAATCATTTAATAAACTTTTGTGAATTATAATATGTATACATGACAAAAATAACAAACACATATTTAATCCCAAGTGAGAATCAAACCATGATTGATTGATTGATTGATTGATTGGAGTTCTTATATAGCGCTCATTCCATGCTATGATAGCATGCTCGCGGCGCTCCGATGTAAGATGTTCCGAATGAGCCGCTGTTATTTTCTATTTACTATTGTTCAGTCGATAATCAAAATTTATATGGACTTAAAAATATATTTTCACTTGATAAATAGTACACTACACAAGAGTTTATACTTGACATATAGTGTGACTTTTTTGTCCTGTGTTTTTTTTTTTCTTGTTACTTTTTTTCTGTGACTTTTTTTTCTTCCTCTGAATTTGTTTTCCCTACTTTGCAATGTTTTCCATTCTCCAACCCAGTAGCCAAGCACAGTCGCTAAAATGACCAAAAAAAAACCTGTTTTCCACTAAACACATTATTTACTAGTCATCTTCCCATTAAGCAGTTCAAACTTCCCCACCCCCGTTACTAACTACTATCAGAGGCGGATCGTTTTGTTTTTTTTATTTGCATTAGGCTTTGACCGAAAAAAAAGCTTTATTAATGTTAGCGGAAGACGACGTCAATGTTGGTTATCACGGGGTGCTGCGTGACTAAATAGCGTGTTATCAGCACTTCTGCCTCGAGAGTTCCACGTCGCCCCCGTTGATGTCTTTCATCCGGCGACTACTGGTGTCAGAAGCTATCTACGTGAAGCGGTGCGGACGTCGGTCGACTCGTTACGGTCCGAATTAATGCGAAAGTCATCGCTACTATGCGTGATGCATTTGTAATGGTCACGGCTACTTTATGATGACCGCAGGCCAGACGGGAGGAGACGTTTACCCAACGACTATATCATACGTTCAGACCTGTACGATGAATGCTGAACCCGATATGTAAAGTCAATTTGTTTTGCAACATCTTAGACCAGTGTTCGGCAAACTCATTAGTCAAAAGTGGTCGGAAAACTTATTAGTCAAAAGTGTTCGGCTAACTCATTAGTCAAAAGAGCCAAAAACTAGTAGCACGATGGTTAACAAAATTTTGAGAGCCAAATTTCTTTTAAACAACTGTCAAGGACCACGTTTTTCGGAGTCTAGCCCGGTTTGTGACCGACTGGCCGAGCCGCACTCGGGTCGTTAAAGAGCCGCATGCTGCTCGCGAGCCGCGGTTTGCCGACCACTGTCTGATACTATGCGCGGTCTGAACATTTGCTGTATACACTTTAAAATATATCACATTTTTTCAAACAAATATTTTGATTGCATTTTTTATAAGATAATTGTTCTTAACTACAGCAATCTTTGTCTTTAGTATTTATTCTACAGTATAATTCCAGTGCTACAGCTTAAAGCTCATGTTCTTATTATTCCATTATTTGTTTATTTTTTTAAGCCTTAATGGAAATGGAAATGTTGATGTTGAATTGAGACTAATACATAATTAATGAAAACTGTGTCCGTAAATTTCTTCGAATGAGATTTAGTCGACGGAAAATTGATGGACGGAAGTTTGATCGAACGGAAGTTTGATCGAACAGAAGTTTGGTCGACTTTTTTTTTTCAGTTCACACGATCAAAATTTTGCGTTAAATTTCTTTTTGAACGCATTATTTTGTTGTAATATATAGTGTATATATACTACTAGACATGACCAGTACTGTTACTGCCAGACGTGCCCAGTACTGTTACTGCCAGACGTGACCAGTACTGTTACTACCAGACGTGACCAGTACTGTTACTGCCAGACGTGATCCATCAATTGGGCCCATCGACGCACAAACATATACACGTGACAGATGCTTAGCTCAGTACATGTCTGCAAGAAGTATCGGGGATTCCCAGATTAGCTCAGTACATGTCTGCAAGAAGTATCGGGGATTCCCAGATTAGCTCAATACATGTCTGCAAGAAGTATCGGGGATTCCCAGATTAGCTCAGTATATGTCTGCAAGAAGTATCGGGGATTCTGAGAGACCTACGGAAGCCAAACGTTTGCCTGACAGAATTGACACTAATTAGTTGACGAATAACGGATAAAGTGTCAACAGGTCATGTTCCTTGTGATCTTTTTGTCAGTAAGAAATCCACGAGGATCTGTCGCTACGTCCCATTTCAATCTGATATTATCTGGGGGAACATTTTTTATTTGCTTCGTCGACTTTCCATCTATAGAATAATTTTTTTTAAAAAGGTTACTGCTAGACTGAAACAAATTTTAAACAAATTTCTCTAACAGTTCGCCGCCAGCCGAAATTGCGAACATTCTTCGAACACGATTACGATAGTTACATTTTTAAAATTGTGTTGGCTTTTCTGTTTGGATCTTGCAGCCAGTCAAGAACACCCTATGTGCACATTATTTATATAAATAGATACGTTGCAACTGAATGAACAATCTTAGATTTTTTTAAAAAAGATTTTGTGACGTCTTACGGGAACCAGCGATAGGAAACGAAACTCATCAGTGCTTAGAAATCTTATGAATAAATTGTAATCATATTATTATTTAATTGAAATCCTTTATATTAAAATCGCTTTTGATTGTGTGTTTGTGGCAGAAATCTTCGGGAGACTGAATGACCCACTTTCCGGCATCCTAACAAGCTGAAACTTGGCACATAGACAAAATGCCAATGACAAAATTCTCTAACAAATTTTCAGCCCCACCGCTACCCACAATCCTAAAAAAAAAAAAATCAGTTTTCCTTGGTTTTCAAAGGGAAGATAAAGGAAATATGATGCCACTGATTTCTTATGAACTGTAAGTCGCACAGAAATGCATACAAAAGATTTGTACGAAAAACTTTAGGTTTTTTAAGAGTTGTTTGATTTCTAACGTCTTAACATTTTTCCCCTGCACATTTCTGACATATTTATGTCGTTTAAATCATGGATATGTCCTTGAGTCCGAAATCAACGTATATTACAATTGTTGTTTTTTCCCCCCTAGAGACCTGAGCTACAATAACATACAGTATATTGGCAAGAAGACGCTCAAGAGCTCCACATTGTTGAAGAATTTGTAAGTATTCTGTAACTGTCCGCCTGCCTGGTCTTTAAAAAAAAAAAAGCGATATTTCTAAATACTTGAATTTTTATTTTTAAGTCTGGCTATGACATATCCGATTTGATAACATACCCGTCTTCGATGACATATACCCATCTTGAATGACATAGCCTTCTTGAATAACATACCCATCTTGGATGACATGCCCTACTTGGATGACAAAGGCCTACCCTTCTTGCATGACATACCCATCTTGGATGACATACCCTACTTGGATGACAAAGGCCTACCCTTCTTGGATGACATTCCCGTCTTAGATGACTACCCTTCTTGGATGACATACCCATCTTGGATGACATACCCTACTTGGATGACAAAGGCCTACCCTTATTGGATGACATACCCATCTTGTATGACATACCCTACTTGGATGACAAAGGCCTACCCTTCTTGGATGACATGCCCGTCTTAGATGACTACCCTTCTTGGATTACATACCCATATTGGATGACATACCCTACTTGGATGACAAAGGCCTACCCTTCTTGGATGACATACCCATCATGGATGACATACCCTACTTGGATGACAAAGGCCTACCCTTCTTGGATGACATGCCCGTCTTAGATGACTACCCTTCTTGGATGACATGCCCGTCTTAGATGACTACCCTTCTTGGATGACATGCCCGTCTTAGATGACTACCCTTCTTGGATGACATGCCCGTCTTAGATGACTACCCTTCTTGGATGACATACCCATCTTGGATGACATACCCATCTTGGATGACATACCCATCTTGGATGACATACCCATCTTAGATGACATACCCATCTTGGATGACATACCCATCTTGGATGATGCTTCGTTTATCATTTAACATGACATTTATTTCATCTTCTTTACTTATGTTACAAAAAATTTCTCAGTAACTGCTCATTTCAGTAGATAGCATAAGTTGTCAGCGAAATACAATACAGTTTAAAAAAATTAAATGATGACTAAAAAATAACTGATAATTAACTGATAAATGTTATGGTTAAAATTAATGTTACTGTTATGTCTTTATTGTCTTCGATATTTGAATTATATGAGCCCAATTTTGTTAAGGAATTAAATGTTACATATGGAAGTCCCTGAAAATTTCCCTTTTTTTATTTCTTCATTTTTTCGAAGTAGTTTCATTATCCCGTTTATCGACGTACCAATAATTCACTTCAAGATTAATTTTGTGTCACACATTCGTTGGTTTTTAATTTAGAGTTAATTCGGCTATAATAGTTGACTTCTAGTAAGAGGTTATCCCTTTTTCGAATTCACATCAGCATACACCCAAAAGACATAGATTCTAATCTCTCTAGATTCTAGAACCTCAATGTGTAGAAAATAATAATATGTCTTCACCGTCACGTCTCTTCCACACAACTTCAATACATTATTAAGTCCGACGACCGTGCTTTTAACATGACTGTGTCTTGCCCCCACTCCCTCAACCAGAACCCCCAACAGCTCCTAGCTTAAAACGAGTCAATGGCTTTGTAGCTTCTCGACCGACCATAAACATGTGGGACCTGGCCCCACTGCTCCCCCACTAGAACCCCCAACAGCCCCTAGCTTAAAACGAGTCAATGGCTTTGTTGCTTCTCGACCGACCATAAACATGTGGGACCTGGCCCCACTGCCCCCCACTAGAACCCCCAACAGCCCCTAGCTTAAAACGAGTCAATGCCTTTGTAGCTTCTCGACCGACCATAAACATGATGGACCTGGCCCCACTGCCACCCCCCCCCCCCACTAGAACCACCAAACAGCCCCTAGCTTAAAACGAGTCAATGGCTTTGTAGCTTCTCGACCGACCATAAACATGTGAGACCTGCCCCCCTTCCCCCCCCCCCCACCCAGGCGCCCCAAACGGGAGATAAGTGATTCTAATCTTACAAGGCCAATGTTAAAGTCGGTGCTTAGCGGGTCATCTTTACGACAACATGGGCGTTGTGCGGGGGGAGGGGGCGCGGGGGCACTGATGGTTTATGAGAGGGAAATAGGTGGACAACAATGAAAACGTTAATGGTAACATTGATGAGACCGGAAGGAGGTACACTGTGACAAGGACTGAGGTAGAAAATGTTCCTACATCAAGTTTACTTACACATCAATACGGAATTGCAATGGTATATCAAAAGGGGATTGGGTGTATGTGTGAAACCGGGGTGAAGTATGTGCCGGGGGTGAGGTGGCCGGGGATGTGGTCGACTGGCTCATCTGGGTGCTCCACTTTTTAAGTTTATTGGAACTTTGAAAGTTCAGAAGTAATTAGCATTTAAATGAAGTTTTGTTTTAATTAACTTTGTGTATTTGCGGAACCCGCAATAAAATTTGAAACCCAAATACCGGTTGGAACCCCCAAATACCGTTTGGACCCCCCCCCCTCCTTTTTCCCATACCGTTTGGAACCCCCAATACCGCTTAGAACAAATCGTTTTCTCATTCTAGCTTTCCTTTTCGTATTTTTCATATCTTAATGTTATCAATTAATTATTGGCTTGGATACATTTGATTGAATTAAGGCTCGCCAAGTATAAGAAGAAACTGTTGACGTGACATTGACGTGACATTGACGTGACATTCAAATGTCAAACAACCCGCCGCCTTCTGGCCATCTAATCTTTTTAATACTACGGTGCCGCACGTGCCTGCGGGGGGCCACCTGTCGAGAGAGACTTTACAGTGTAAAGTCAACCTGTGGGTCGCGACCCCTTTGGGGGTCGGATGACCCTTTCCCGGGGGTCGCCTAAGACCACCTGAAAACACATATGCTCTATAGTTATGAAGCATAACCGAAACTAACTTTGTGGTTGGGGGTCGCCACAACACGATGAACTGTATTAAAGGGTCGCGACCATAGGAAGGTTGAGAACCACTGCTTTACACCAATGGCTAATTTCAGTGGTGACTTAAAAGCAACTGTCCCCTTTTAGCCGCGCTAAGACCTTCAACGATTATCGTTTGGAGACCGATAATTGATCTACTTGTTTAGTTTTCCAATGCTGTTGCTATTGTTTTGAAACATTTAATGTTACGTCATCAGCTTTCCCTAAAATATTTATGTCGTCCTCAACCCCCACCCCCACCCCCCACCCCACTGGCCCCACAAAGCAAAAACTCGCACGAGAGCGATAGATAAATCCAGATTTTTTTCCTGCATAACGGTAACGAGTGTGCAGGGACGTAACGCGAATAGAGCAATTGAACGCTCCTAAACATGCTTGAAGGCCAATCAGACCTTGAGAAACACACAAGAATAAAGCCCTGCTCGTGAATATTCCTCATAAAATCCCCTAGATGTTGCTTTAACGTCTTCGAACCCGGCCCGGACGCCTTTCTTCTTAACTTTATGCATTTGGCGATATCGTTGAATATGCCGCTCTCTCTCCCTCCCACAATTCTCGCTTCTAGTTTATCACTTGCCAGATTTCTTTCAGATTTTTGCGTTCAAACTGGGGTCCCCCACAGCGTTCATTCCAAACTCCTTAATTACACCAGTCACCGCCTCGGAGGTCCCCCGTTTTGTTTTATTGTCGCAAGCTCTGCACGATTTTATTTCCACCTCAACTTGACTTACGCCGAATTCCGTCAAAGGACGTACGTCGGGCCGACGGGAACCTGTAACTTGTCATGGAGGTTGCCCTGTTTCCTCCCTTTGATTTAGTAAAGCACGGGGTTTTTTTTTAAACTACTTCTGTCCTAATAAAGAAACTATATGGCCTGTACCCCCGGCCGGGTGACTGTCTGTGGTAGGCCATGTCTGGCCACATAAATGGGAGACACGTCACGGAAACACCGGTTAGGCACATAAAATGTATAGAAAGTATTTTTCCCGCATTGCCTGACCCGTTGAGATGTCCATAGACATGCACTCGTTGACCAATGAACTTGTGAGAGAAACGTGTTTTTTTTTTTTTTAATATATATTTTTCTTTAAAAAATTGATCAATGATAATAATTTTTGGTGGTGCAAAAACTTCTTTTTTTTTTTTAAAGTCTCGTCACTGCACACCCATGGCTACACAGTATTCACGGAATTGCTTTTAAAGAGCCACCGCCTATTCGATGGCGTAGCGCAGTACATTTGACAAGTGCAGGAATGTGAAACAAAATTAACGTTCTAGAGGGCATCTCACGGGTTCTCTTTGTACATGGTCGCCGTGGCGAACGGTCTAAACTTGGAGATGTAATCCAAGGAGGACATTTTGTCGTTTGGATGACTGGGAACTAGCCAAGAATAAAAGGTCGACATTAATTTGTTTCCAGAAATCTGGGAAACGGTGGGAAAATACTCTTTAAAAGCCCAGACTTCTATTTAAACCACTAACATTTTTTTTTCAAAAACAGATATATTAAACTAAACTTGATTAAGGAAATAATAAATGTTTGCTAATTGCTCCACAGACAACTTGATCACAACCAAATTGTCTGCATATCTGATGCCGCGATTCGACATTTAAAAAACATGGAGATTTTGTGAGTACCTTAAGTGGATTTTAAATTATTTTTAATATTTTTTTTTGAACATTTATTGTTTTGTTTTTGTTTCTTCCTGGCAAGTGAGAGTATCAAATTTAAGCTAATTTCTAGTTGAACTTTCGTGAAATTGTTGAATTTCTTTCTGAACATGCGTTCTCGTATAACTAAGATTGGAGTTTTTTTTGTGTTCACTCCAGATTTGCCCTTGTCTTCGTTAGAAAAAAAAAAGGAACACATTTTTGCAGACTTCTGGGGAGAATACCCATAATCGCAAACACTTTAAATACCCATAATCGCAAACACTTTAAATACCCATAATCGCAAACACTTTAAATACCCATAATCGCAAACACTTTAAATACCCATAATCGCAAACACTTTAAATACCCATAATCGCAAACACTTTAAATACCCATAATCGCAAACACTTTAAATACCCATAATCGCAAACACTTTAAATACCCATAATCGCAAACACTTTAAATACTCATTGCTCCTAATCGCAAACACTTTAAATACTCATTGCTCCTAAAATATTAAAAGTAGTCAAGATCCTGTTCAAATTTTGTTCGTTATTCATTAAATATACCTATCATATATCACTTCCACATTTCATTCCATGGGGCTTCACACATTCCACTATGATAAATAACATTAAATATTCGTTTGTCCTAACTTCGTCATTTTCCACATTACCAAAAAATTTTAAAAAAAAAAAAAAAAAATTCTCTTCTTTCCATTTTCAATTATTTCATATGTACAAAAAAAAAAAAAAAAAAAAAAAAATTTTTTTTAAATGTAAATGTAAAATAATGTTAAAGTAAAAATAAAATTAAACGCTACGGCTACGCAAAAGGTCGGCAGCGGAAGTCAATGAGAGAATTTCGAGGTTTCCGCCGCCACCCCCTTTTGTTTTAAGAGAAGAAAAAAAAAGAAAGAAAAAAAGAAAAAATCCTATCACATATTAAGTTATGCCGGTATTTTATACATTATATCCTCATGAAGAACGAATCTTTTCAACACCACTCCAACACCAGACACGTCACATCTATCAGTAGTTCCCACGCAGTAGACTCCCCTTGGTAAACTTTAAGGTTTGAACGAGCCATCGCCAGAAGCCATCGCCTGGCGATGGCTTCATGTCCTTGGTGACCCCCGTGCCCTTTAGTTACACATAGGTGGGCACTTGGTATCGCCACACCGTCAACAAATTAACCCTCATTAGCAAATTTTCGCTCGCCTGTGTACGCGGTATTCAAACAAACGGAAACCAGCGTCGGAGCACGTTCTAGTTGTCAACACAATGGAATTGTACAATAAACAAGTCAAAGCCAACACTGGGAACTTGGTCAAAGTAATCATCACATGTAGTGACTGGGAACTTGGTCAAAGTAACCATCACACGGAGCAAATTAACCATCACATGGCGCTATTGGGAAATTGGTCAGGGTAAACTGACTGAGAACTTGGTCAAAGTAACCATCACATGGAGTGACTGGGAACTTGGTCAAAATATAAATGGAGCGACTGGGAACTTGGTCAAAATATAAATGGAGCGACTGGGAACTTGGTCAAAATATAAATGGAGCGACTGGGAACTTGGTCAAAATAACAATCACATGGAACGATTGGAAACTTGGTCAAGGTAAACATCACTTGGAGCGACTGGGAACTTGGTCAATACAACCATCACATAGAATGACTAGGAACTTGGTCAAAGTAACCATCACTTAGAGCGACTGGGAACTTGGTCAAAGTAACCATCACTTAGAGCGACTGGGAACTTGGTCAAAGTAACCATCACTTAGAGCGACTGGGAACTTGGTCAAAGTAACCATCACTTAGAGCGACTGGGAACTTGGTCAAAGTAACCATCACTTAGAGCGACTGGGAACTTGGTCAAAGTAACCATCACTTAGAGCGACTGGGAACTTGGTCAAAGTAACCATCACTTAGAGCGACTGGGAACTTGGTCAAAGTAACCATCACTTAGAGCGACTGGGAACTTGGTCAAAGTAACCATCACTTAGAGCGACTGGGAACTTGGTCAAAGTAACCATCACTTAGAGCGACTGGGAACTTGGTCAAAGTAACCATCACTTAGAATGACTGGGAACTTGGTCAAAGTAACCATCACCTAGAATGACTGGGAACTTGGTCAAAGTAACCATCACTTAGAGCGACTGGGAACTTGGTCAAAGTAACCATCACTTAGAATGACTGGGAACTTGGTCAAAGTAACCATCACTTAGAATGACTGGGAACTTGGTCAAAGTAACCATCACTTAGAATGACTGGGAACTTGGTCAAAGTAACCATCTCATAGAATGACTGGGAACTTGGTCAAAGTAACCATCTCATAGAATGACTGGGAACTTGGTCAAAGTAACCATCTCATAGAATGACTGGGAACTTGGTCAAAGTAACCATCTCATAGAATGACTGGGAACTTGGTCAAAGTAACCATCTCATTGAACAATTCTGAATATCATTGAATTAATATTCACAGAATTGTGTTAAAGTTACCGATACATTGGAAAACTACGAAATTTTTCGAAGTAACCAACATACTTAAAAATTAAGAAATTTTTCAGAATTAATAATTGAAATTAAGTGGGCAATAATGTAAGAGTAACATTCACAATGTAAAGCGTGTATGTTTTTCAAAAGTAACAAACTTCTTTTTTAAGTAAGGAAATTGCACAACTTTGAGTCTGGTAAAAGCCAACACAGCTTATTGGGAAAAAAATAGTTATTTTCTCTAAGGACATCATGAGTTTTCGAGCTGCACCCCATTGCCTGCGGGGGGCGCTGCACCCCATTGCCTGTTTCTTATTGATTATATGGAACGGACTATGGTCTAAATCAGTGATTCCCAAAGTGGTCTATGTCGACCTCCAGAGGTCGACGACAACTTGAAAGGGGGCCATGTCAGCGGAAAAAAAAAATTGGGGTCCATGAAATAAAAATGGGGGTCAACGATAGTGGATCTCATATAAGCATGTCGTGACTTCTATTTTGGCATTCCAAGAATGGAATAATCCACAAACACAGATAGTACCTATTTACTTACATATTATTACCTTATAATATAAAGACATATATATTCCAACATAAATTATAAAAGAACCTATGAAGTAAAAAATTTTTAAACATAAATGTTCAAGAAACGTGATGAAGAATCATATTAAAATTTAAGTTATTAGGTATATTTTCTGATTTATAAATATAAATATTTAAATCGTTCAAAGTGAGTAGCACTATACCTGTTGTCAAAAATACATTTGAAGTTAATGAATTTGCAAAAAATCAATAGCAGTTAAGCAAGGAGTCTACCCAAAACCGAAAAACAATGTCAAGTGGTCTACGAGACAAAAAAGTTTGAGGACCTCTGGTCTAAATGGTCATTTCATAAAACTACCGACATTCATCTAAGCGTCATCACTACATGTTTATCTCATGTGTGTATTTCACACATAGTTTACCACCATGTGTTGTTATACGACACAGTCATCTTTCCTAAATATGCTGTTTGCAAACGTGTACGAATATCAGATGTATACACAGATTTAATAAACACGCTGACACGCGTGTGTGTCCCTGCTCACCTTCGGCAGTACATAAAATCCGCATTTGTCGGGGGGGGGGCTTTAAGAATTAAGGAAAGTCGGCGCTAAACACGAGCGGTATAAGCCGACGTAATGATACGACCAGGTGCATTCCATTGTTTCAGTATTGCGCCCCTGGCTGTTTACCTGCTCCCCCCCCCCCTTTTCGGTTTAACCTGCTCCCCATATTTACAGTGGAATCCATCACCGATCATTAACATTTACTGCATCTCCATCGCTGACGTGTGCGAGTTGAGAGAGTTGCCAGTTTGCGCACCGAGCTGGGCTGTCCACACGTCAAGGGGAGGGGGGAGGGGGATGGTGAGATCTATTGCAGGCATTACTTCTTGCTGAGGTTCAAATAACTTCAGGTTCATCGGTTCGCCCTCTGTGCCTAGCTTTTTTTAAAAAAAGTATATATAAGTGATGTTTTAACTTTGATTAATGGGAGGGTTAGGTAGAAGCAAATAAGTGAATTAATGGGTCTTTTTTTGTTTTAACTTAATACTATTTCATAACTCAAGTTTCAAAATATTTTTTTTTTAATGCTGTTAGTCGTGTGATCTCAACAGTTTAAAGAAACTTAAATTTTTCGGAAATGGCCCATGAGATGGCATCTGAGGGTCAATGAAATAGCATCTTATGTTCCATGAAATGTCATATGAAGGTTATGAAATGGCATTTGAGAGACTATCAAATGGCATCTGGGGGTCCATGAAATGGCATCTGGGGGTCCATGAAATGGCATCTGAGGGTCCATGAAATGGCACCTGGTGGGTCCATAAAGTCGCATCTTGGGGGTCTATGAAATGGCATCTGAGGGTTTATGAAATGGCATCTGGGGTGTCCATGAAATGGCATCAGAGGGTTCATGAAATGGCATCTTATGTTCCATGAAATGTCATATGAAGGTTATGAAATGGCATTTGAGAGACCATCAAATGGCATCTGAGGGTCCATGAAATGGCACCTGGGGGGTCCATAAAGTCGCATCTTAGGGGTCTATGAAATGGCATCTGAGGGTTTATGAAATGGCATCTGGGGTGTCCATGAAATGGCATCAGAGGGTTCATGGAATGGCACCTGGAGTCCACGAAAAGCCCTTTGTAAGCAGATACATATTTTAATGGATTATAGTAATATTCATATAATTAAGGTATACAAAAAAAAATAACAATACCACGAGTGAAAAAAAAAAAGGTCGCATTTATTGTGCTTCTTAGCATCTGTGAATATGTTTGTTCTGGATATTTTGATAGGATTATGATGTTTTCTTTTCATAACAATTGTCTATATCAATTTATTTATTGAGATTTTTTAGAATAATATTTTTTTCTTTCTTTTAAGAAAAACAAATTTAAAATAATATTTTTTTTTCTTTATTTTAAAGAAAAAAAATAATTGTTTAAATATTTTTTTTTTTCTTTTTTTTAAGAAAAACAAATTAAAAAATATTTTTTTTTTTTTTTAAAAATTTAAAAATTATATATTTTTTCTTTATTTTTAAAAGAAATAAGTGAAAGTTTTTTGATTTCCTCATCAAATTTGAAGATTCGAGTTCATGGGAAGACATTGCTTTCAGAGAGCCATATCTGAATGTTTGAAAGTCTCACAGCTGCTGTAGGGCAATGATCGTTGTTTCCTTTTAAACAAGAAATTTTTTTCTTTGTTTTCTCAGAACACTGAGCAACAACAATATGACTTCAGTGTCGGCCAATCTGTTTGAGAGCATGAGAGTTTTAAGAGTTTTGTAAGTACTACTTTTTTTAAAAATTGTTGATGAAGATGTTGTTGCTGCTGTTATTGTTATTTCCAATAGAGATCGACCGAATTTCGGCTTCGGCTTCGATTTCAGCCGAAAGTCGTTTTGTAACTTTCGGCCTAGTTTCGGTTTCCGCGGAAATCATAAAATCACTTTCGGTCGGTCTCTAATTTCCAAAGCGACTTGCTTTATAACAACGTCAAAGTTCTGGGCCACGTGCTCAGCTGTACACACACACACACACACGAACGCTCCACACATAGCAGCAGTAGAGTTTTCAAGACGCTGGGGGGGGGGGAGCGTCCAGTACCATTCGTTGGTCAGCTGGCCGTGCTTGGGCTGGTTCCCCTAATCACTCAAGTCCAACTAATTTAAGATGATGGAATTTCCTTGCCTTGATCTCGACGGGTCGGCGCAACCCGCAACGATAGTAGGACATCATTCATCACTCCACACGGCCCAACCTAAACTTAAGGGGTTTTGTTTTCATAGCACATATTCTATAGGTGCCGATCTTCTTTAGGGTGACTTTGGTCTCATTCATTTTATATGCAGATAGAAGCGTGTTAAACAACCTGTCAACCATTCACTAATAGAATTTGTCCCTATACACTTTTAAGATGTGCACGCTTTTATTCTATTTAGGCCCTGAAGAGTTCATTCATAAATTAAATACTCGCTGAGACCACGCTGGAGTTAGTTACTTTTGAATAGTAATTCCCATTCGGTCTTTTATAAATTCTTACAAACTTGCCAACAACCAACAATATCATCCGGTCGTGAATAAATATAACATAATAAATGATGTCAACAAAGATTTCAAAATCTTATTATTATCATGTCTCACGTTGCCTGACGCTGTGAATAATTTTAGGGTACTGACACTGAGAATGGGATACTTAAACAACGTTAGGATACTGACACTGAGAATGGGATACTTAAACAACGTTAGGATACTGACAATGAGAGTGGGAGACTTTAACAATGTTAGGATACTGGCACTGAGAGTGGGATACTAACAATATTAGGATACTGACAATGAGAGTGGGAGACTTTAACAATGTTAGGATACTGGCACTGAGAGTGGGAGACTTTCACAATATTAGGATACTGACAATGAGAGTGGGAGACTTTAACAATATTAGGATACTGACAATGAGAGTGGGAGACTTTCACAATATTAGGATACTGACAATGAGAGTGGGAGACTTTCACAATATTAGGATACTGACAATGAGAGTGGGAGACTTTCACAATATTAGGATACTGACAATGAGAGTGGGAGACTTTAACAATATTAGGATACTGACAATGAGAGTGGGAGACTTTCACAATATTAGGATAAAAAACAAGATTGAAGAAAACCCTCTAGAAACCGGCCTAGCATCAAATGCCGGCTAACATCCGCAAGTTGGTCCGGGTGGTGGGGGGGGGGGCATTCCTTCGTGTCCAGTGTTTGATTAGTCTAACGCGATGGTGGGCCCTCAGCTCGTTAATTAAACAAACAGTCCCCAATGTTTGCAGCGTTTGAACACCGACGGTTTAAGGACAAGCACGTGCTCCTCGAGAGGGCGCTCATCGCTGCACGCGCGCGGTAGCAATCGTCTCGTGGGAATGTCTGTCGTATGCAGTCTCGTGAATTAAAAAAGTTAACCTAAACAACGACATAATTACATTCTCAAATTTTATGTAATAAATTGTTGAGAAGAAAGAAACACTGATTTCATTGAGGATAAGGGAAATCAGGCCATGATTATTTTATTTTTAATTTCTAAACTCATTTTTTTCCCCCAACACCTTTCCAAATTTTATTTTTGTTTCATAAAGTTTTTCTCATCTTTTAATTAATCTCTACTCCCCCCGACACTGCATACTATCTTCTTATTTACCCCCACCCCCCCCCCAAACAATAAATCTGTAGTCATTTACTGTTAAGCTTAATTAAAATTTTTGCTACATGTTTTCAGGCTATTCGATGTAAAGTCTTAGGGCAGCGGTTCTCAACCTGTGGGTCGCGATCCCTTTGGGGGGGGGGGGGTCGCTCGACCCTTTCCTAGGGGTCGCTTAAGACAATCTAAAAACACATTAGCTCTATAGTTATGGAGTATAACCGAAAATAATTTTGTGTGGCTGGAGGTCGTCACAACACGATGAACTGTATTAAAGGGTCGCTGACATAGGAAGGTTGATAACCACTGTCTTAGGGGAAACAAACACGCACAATCCTATTCTATTTAGTCCCGGTCTGTTTGTTGTTTTTTTTTAAAGAAGTTTTCTCGCAATCCACCCTCATTCCATTTTGTAAACTTTCTTTAAAAAACAAAACAAAAAAAAAAACAAAAACCTTTTTCAATAGGCGGATCAATGACAACAAACTGGTCTGTGACTGTCACATGGCCTGGTTTGCAAGATGGCTCAGGAAGAATCCCACCCTGGCTATGTTCACCGAGTGCCAGCAGCCGATTCATCTCCGCAACGCAGAAATAGCGGAGCTCCAGGACATCGATTTCAAATGTGATGGTAAGTCTAACTTATTTCAATAGTGTCAGAGTCAGTAGCGTGGCTAGTGGGTGAGGTGAGGGGCGCTCCCAATAACATTTATTTTTCATAAGCGGGGGCCGGTGGGGGGGGGTGGGGGCCTTCTCAGAGATATAATATCGTTTTCTTGTTTGTTGGAGAAAAATAAATTGTGTACAATTTTGTTTAGGTAACAGAAAAAATGTCATCGATGTAATATCTTTTTTTTTTTCCTTTTTAAAGTAAACACTACTTAAATGAATTAAGCAACATTAACGAATTCTAACTCTAACAATTTGTCTCCACTGCTCGTCTTGCCTACACTGCTCTTCTTGTCTCCACTGCTCATTTTGTCTCCACTGCTCGTCTCGCCTACACTTCTCGTCTTGCCTCCACTGTTCGTCTTGCCCATCCGTCGTTGCAGCGCAGATCCCACTGGGAATGTCGTCGTCGTAGTGGATTTAGAAAGGCGCAACAGAAAACCGAGGGGGGGGGGGGGAGGAGGAGGAAAGGATTTCTATTGCGTGAAGATAAGCCGTTACGATACCCATACTAGACTAATGTTTGACAAGGACGCCCGAGATCCGACGGCGCGTCTTGTACAAAGGGGGGTCGTCCAATGGTAGCACAATGACAAGTACAAACAATAAAACATTACTGGTATATTAATAAAGTAATTTAAGCTAATAAATAGTTTAAGTTCCAACAATAATTGGCAATACCACAAAATAAAGATTTTATTTAATTCAATTCAGGCCAGTGATCCCAAATCGCCACTACCATCTCTTCTGTTGCCACTAGCATCTCTTCTGTTGTCACTTGCATCTCCTCTGTTGCCACTAGCATCTCTTCTGTTACACTACCATCTCTTCTGTTGCCACTAGCATCTCTACTGTTGTCACTAGCATCTCCTCTGTTGCCACTAGCATCTCTTCTGTTACACTACCATCTCTTCTGTTGCCACTAGCATCTCTACTGTTGTCACTAGCATCTCTTCTGTTGTCACTAGCATCTCCTCTGTTGCCACTAGCATCTCTTCTGTGCTCTTCGATTAAGTGTACCAGTGTAGAATGAAGTAAAAATTTAATTCCGTCATGTAGGCCTATTCGCCAAAATGTTGCCCCGCACTTTGAATTATCAATTTTTTTTTTTTGTCTGGGGAGTGGGCTAAGCACTCTCCACAGACCCTTACCCCATTTTTGATTTTTGGTTTTGCATTCGTCTCCCTCGATTTCTACCCCCCCCCCCCCCCAGGCTCGGACCAGAATTTTTTTTTTTTAAAAACGAACGTAATAACTATTTTGATATGTATTGTTTGTTTAAAGTGACTTTATTATTGATTGATTGATTTATTGATTGATTGATTGTTTCCAATGTTTTTGGAAATTACGGTATTTTGAATTCAAAAATCAACCCATCTAATCAACCCATCTAATCAACCCATCTGATCAACCCATCTGATCAACCCATCTAATCAACCCATCGAATCAACCCATCTAATCAACCCATCTAATCAACCCATCTAATCAACCCATCTAATCAACCCATCTAATCAACCCATCTAATCAACCCATCTGATCAACCCATCTAATCAACCCATCTGATCAACCCATCTGATCAACTCATCTAATCAACCCATCTCATCAACCCATCTCATCAACCCATCTCATCAACCCATCTCATCAACCCATCTCATCAACCCATCTCATCAAAATCAATTTTTTTAAGTCAAACTTATTTTGGTGTGTGTGCGTTTTCTTTTCAAAAGAATGTTCACCCCCTTCTATCTTCTATCGTCAAAACTGGATCCGCTACTGGTAATAAGGACTGTCTTATTGTTTTGATAATGCATGACCCCCCCCCACTCTTAACAATACTAATGGTCTCATTCTTATTAGGACCTATTAAGTATATTTTACATTTTTTTATTTGACAGCTGCTATTTATCTCTAACAGTCTGAAGCATCCAGTCCAGTTTTTATTCTGTTTTCATTAATTTTATTTTTGTTAAATAAAAATAATAATCTTTTTAAATCTACTATTCGTTAATGTTCATCAACCTTATCATTCCTGTCGAAAGCGTTAAAAGTTTGGTGTAAGGAATGAAAGAAACAAAGAAATGGAGAAAGAAAAAGGAAAAAAAAATACGGCTCCCTCCCATGATGGGTTTAAAGTACAATAATAATCCGAGCAATCCCCTCTGCTGACCTCCATGTCCAGTTTCCGCCCCCCCTCCCACATGCCACTCACGAGAAGAGCTCGACAACCGGCGCCCGTCGTTGAGCGCTCCCACTTGGAGAGCCACGGGCCTTATCACGGCACACCGCGAGACGCTAGACACTCGCCCGGCAGGGGGCCAGCTTTAAGACGTTTTGTCTTGTTTTTAAACAGCTCGGACCCGGGCAGAGAGAGTCAAATGTCAGATTTAGCCGAGAGATTAGTGGCCGGTCTGTAGGAAAAAACACATTAGTGGCCGGTCTGTAGGCAAGAACACAAATGGTGCGACTAAAACGTTAAAAAATACTCTCCTCCACCCCCCCCCCCAACCTCCCACACACGCGCGAAAAAAAAGCACATTCAAAGACAAAAGAATTTGCCAAAATGTCTCACAAAAACATCAAAGAAAAAAATATATGTTGGTTTCGTTGACTCTACGCTCACAAACCTTTTCTTTGGTGACCCGGGGGGGGGGGGGTGGTGAGGTTTTTGGCATAACAATATCAAAGTATAGAACATCTACTATTTGTGATTGCCCTTCCTCTTCTCAACATCAGCCAGCAGTCAACAGAATGACGCAATTATGTCGATGGGACTGCTGCTTGCATTTTCCTTTAAATCTTTGTTCATTTCATATAATTGTCACAAGACACGGCTATGATGTTAACCAAATTCAGAAATTCGAAACCCGTTTTTCTTTATAAATGTGTATGCTCATTAACTCTTTTAAAAATTTAATTCTTTTAATCAGCCATTTGTTTCGTTGTTTTTGTCGTTTTTTTTATTGGTTTGTGTGTGTATGTGTTGGTTTTAGTTTTTTTTTGCCTCTTGCGTTGAAGGACGAGAAAACATTTGTGCTCAATCTTATTTGTGCTCCTTCTGTCTTAAAATATTGTCCAATCTCAATTTTTTTATAATTTTTTTTATTTGTGTAGCCACTTTTGAAAACCGTCATTCCGTGGAGTGCATTGAGGAGAACCTGTGCCCCAGGCAGTGCCGCTGTACGGACGGAGTTGTGGACTGTAGGGACAAGGGGTTAACACAGATACCTGAGAACATACCTGAGTCTGCTGTTGAGATGTGAGTATATACGACCGTATCGGCTTATCCCCCTTGACAATATGAGCGATAGTAAAAAGAAATATGTATGATAGACATAAAATGTATATAAAGAGAATTAATATTTATTTTCATATAACTCCTCTATTAAGTCATAATATTTATTGAGAGACGTGTGGAAACTGTTTATTGGGGACATTAGTTAAATATATAGTTGACTTGTCCGACTTTAAACTGCTTCTCTTTAAACCTCTGGCGCCTTTCAAAGGTTGTGGCCATTTAGCGTCCGACAGCTAAAACAAGGCAGTGAGACAAACAGCCCCTTGGCTTGCTCACGAAACGTCCCGGAACAACAAGACAGCCGCTTGCCACAACCTGATCCCAAGGAAACCCTTTAATAACCGTTACACAGTTCGATCTGAGGGATTTCTAGGAAACGGGGCATGTTTACGTTTTCATTAAAGCCAAGGCAAGCTCAGTGCACAACAATCAATTTCAATCCACTTTGTTTCTACAACGTGAGGACGGTGACGTCATGAAATTTGTTGACACCCCCCCCCCCCCCAAAAAAAACAACAACTTGGGTAACTGAAAAATGAGAATTATACACCCCCACCCCCCACCCCCCCCCAATTTTTTTTTTGTTATTTTTTAATTCAATCTCTGAGATTAAATGTTTGACCTAGATCGACAGGTCAGGCCTAGAGGGAAATGTACAGAGCATTGGGAACTCAATAGTGGAATAGTTATTTACGAAACCCCCCCCCCCCCACAACCCTCAAAAACACACATCCACAGCAACCGAACCTATTCTTAAAATTGTCCATCTTCTGTTCTAGAATTTTAACTACAATGGATTGCAATTAAATATATTTCTGTTTCATGTGATATATACGCTCTTCAACGTGAAGTGTATTATATAAATCAATGTTTATCAGACTTCGTTATACAAATGTTTTCACTTCGGGTTTGTCTGTCAATGATGTATCTGAAACCTTATACTCTTCTCGACTCTAAACTCATCTTGTTCGTGTATTTCACTAACCAGCAACTTAAAAACAATGTTAAAGCCCATATGCGATTCTCGCGTTCAAAGCCCATTTCTCACAACCGTGTTTTAGTTCATTTCAGTCTATATCCCTTTCAAAAATACCCGCAAAGCCCTCTGCTCATATCAAGCCCCTTTTCGACAAAACACACCCTTATGTTCCTCTCACACCACTTCAATACCCACATCCCTCTACTCATATCAAGTCCCCATGCAAAATACCCACAGCCCTTTACTCATCCCAAGCCCCCTTCAATATCCACTAGATAGATATGTTCCTCTCAAGCTCCCTTCAATACGCACAGCCCATCTACTCACCCCAAAGCCCCCGTCCAATAACAACCCAGCAGCACGACCTTTGCACACCGTGCCGTGTAGAAAACATGTTCATGGTGACCTTCGTCTAATGAAAGATTTGGGACCCGTCCTTAATATCAGCCGCTCGTCAGAGTGAGCCTTACCTCGTTGAGAGGGGTGAGAACCGGGCATTCTTAGAAAACCGATCACCCATTCAGAATCGGCGGCCAATAACTCGGCCCGTGAACACATCGCCTGTCAGCATCTCGTGTTTGACGCCTTGGTGTGAAGTGATCCTATGAACATTAGCTTGTCCAGTATCACCAGATGCTATAGTGGGCAATACATGGCCTCTCAGCTCGTGATGGTACACGGTTTCGTTGTTTTCAAAAAAAAGTACACAATAAAAATCGTCAAAATTTGACTATAGTGGAATGCACTTAATATGATATATAATAGAAACGATTCTTTCTGACCAGAGAGGATTCTTTTATTTATTCTAATCAGGTCACTCACCAGCGTATGTTGGACCATTCTCTTTATTGGGTTAATCCAGTTAACATTTTTAAGAGCTCTTAAATCTTTCAAGCGAAGGCCAGCGCAAACAACACAAAAAGTACTTTCACCACCCCGACCCCCCCCCCCCCCCAAACCCTGGCTCTCTGGACAAATGACCTGCCTCGAAGTGAGTCTTACAAAGTTGCACCGAAGCTAGAAGCTAAGTGAGAAGTTGGACTTAACGAGCTCAGATCACAAGATGGCGCCCGTGCTCCTCAGAGTCACAGCAATTTAAATGGCTTTTTTTTCCCTCCACCAATGTGTTTTTCAAGCAGAAGAATCCCTTGACTCATCTGGCTTAATGAAGAGGTCACGAGGCTTAAGTATAAGGCTTAGTTTTCCATTTACCCCGTTCTCTGGTCGGAATACCGTTAGGAACCCGAGGACTTTATAGACAGAAGCCTTAACTATAGAGTAGTGGATAGTCAGGGGAAAAAACAAACAGCTTGAGGTATGTGCTCCGACTCAGGCGGATGACGCCAAACAGAGGCAGTCACCTATCCTGGGTACAAGGATGGCCATTAAAATCTACGCTTATTTTTATCCTTGTCTGTTACTTATATGCATTTTACGATTTAAATTTGAATGACGTTCGTTTTACCAGTCGCTGGACTTACGGTTTAATATCTGCCATTTTGACTTAGGCCGTAAGACCTACGATTCAGTCTCTGCCAGTTTGACTTAGACCGTAAGGCCTGCGATTCAGTCTCTGCCAGTTTGACTTAGGCCGTAGGGCCTACGATTCAGTCTCTGCCAGTTTGACTTAGGCCGTAAGGCCTACGATTCAGTCTCTGCCAGTTCGACGAAGACCGTAAGGCCAGTTACACACGCTAATTGTCACCTATAAACAATATTAGGAGATACTCCACTCCTGTATATAAAAAAAAAATGATTTAAAAATAGTTGACTTTGTGATTATAAAACGCTAACCGATATCAATTTATAGCTGAAACAACTTAGACAAAACCGAATACTCTAAAACACTTGCAGTTAAGTGTTTCTCTATAATTTGTATCTATTTTTTCTCTACTGAATTTAAAAAAAAAAAAAAAAAAATTGATACTGTTTCAAATCTCGAGTTTTCATTTCGATAGAGACTTCAACCAGTGTCTGCAAGGCAACAAGGCGCAAAACGTGTTTTTAATATAAATTATATGTTTAAAATGAGAACTGTTAAGTGTGTAAGTCAGACACAAAACAGCAACGTGTGGATAGATCAACAGCTTTTTACAACTTTTTTAGAACATCTAACAACTGTGCACCAAAACAAACACATGGACAGGTCGGCGGACAGACAGGAGGATAGCCAGAAGCACAGAAGGAGAAAAACTACAGACCGGCGCACAGACAGGAGGACAGGCAGGGGGACAGACAGACAGGACAGACAGACAGGACAGACATACAGGACAGACAGACAGGACAGACAGACAGGACGACAGACAGACAGGACGACAGACAGAAGAAAGAAAAACACAGACCGGCGGAAAATTTTGATGAGCAGTTTTATTCTAGGGTGGCAATAAAAACATGCATACACACTTAACGCACTCGCGTCTCACCTGTACGTTCTCCAAGTCAGGTAGAGATCAGGTGATAGAGCACAGGTGTACAAACTAAACCCGAGCAGTGGATGAATGGAACACATTGTTATTCTTTCTCACCTTCACCTTTATTTTCATCTTTTTTTTTTTTCCTTTTTTAAAAATATTTCAGACGTCTTGAAGAAAATCATATCACACAGATCCATGCCAGGGCGTTCGCAGACTTGAGCAATTTGAAAAGAATGTAAGAACTTTGTACCTTTACTTTGTTACATTCCGTTCATTTAATCAGTTGCATATGTGCATGCATGAAATCAGATAAATATCTGAATCAGTCCAATTAACATAATTTTCAAAATGTTGAAAAAACCAAGTAGTGCTTGGTGACCACCAGTGGACAATAGGTTACAAAAACCATGTGGCTTTAGTATAAACTAAACGCTTGTAACAAAAATAAAACATCTTCTATGGTGTCAATTTTCATGAAATTCCATAATCCTTCATGTCTTCTTTTAAGTCATGATTAATTTAATTTTAAAATGCTTTGCTCTATGACTTCCCCTTAATTTAAGATAATCCATAGTTTTAAAATAATCCATAATTTTAAGATAATCTATAATTTTAAGATAATCCATAATTTTAAAATAATCCATAATTTTAAAATAATCCATACTTTTAAGGTAATCCATAATTTTAAAATAATCCATAATTACCAAGGGGTGGGCTTCTATTTTTTTTAAATTAAAAAAAAGCAATATTTTGATATCCAAGCCCATCACTACATGATTGTTACAACGTCCAATGTTACTTCTCTTTCCTCTCTCTCAGAGATCTTGGCAACAATCAGATTGCCTACATTGCACCAGACGCCTTCTCCGGCCTTCACTCACTGAGTTCGCTGTAAGTACTAAAGGAGACCGATAACTCTGCCACCGCTGTAGAGTCTTACTTGCTCACGTGTATATGGTTTGCTTTCTTATCAGAGGTTCTGAACCCGTTTTGGTCAATGGACCCAATGGGTACGTGAGCATTATATGACGTCAAGGGGGTAAGGGGGGGGGCATCATTTTGTTATTTTGGGTTATATCGGGTGGGGGTGGGGATAGGGTGGATGGTGTGGGAGATGGGGTGGATGGGTGGGGATGGGGTTGAAGGGACGGTTGGTGTAGATATTGGGTGGTGTGGGGATGGTGTGAAAGATGAGGTGGGGGATTGGGGGATGGGGTGGATAGTGTGGGAGATGGGGTGGATGGGTGGGGATGGGGTGGAAGGGACGGATGGGGTGGATATTGGGTGGGTTGGGGAATGGGGTGGGAGATGATGTGGGGATGGGGCGGATGGTGTGGGGGATTGGAGGATGGGGGTGGGGATGGGACGGGTGGGATGTCGCGGGTGGGGATGGGGATGGTAGAGAGCAATGTTATTCTTTTTTATTAATTGTTGTTGTTTTTTTGTAAACTAATTTTTATATTTTGCAAAAATTCTGCTTTTTTGAAATGTATTAAATTTGCCCAGATTATTAAAAAAAATAAAAACTAGAATGTTGTTTTTGCTTTAAATAATGAGCAAACTGTTTGTAAAAAGAAACGAAACTATTCTAACTTTGCTTGATTCGAATTTGGACTTTATTCGGTTCTACCTGGGAGGGGGTGGTTGGTAGGAACGCTCTACAATATTAATGGGGTGTTCAATGGAAACTCTATATAACGTTATAAGGGGAGAGGTGGGGCCAAACATATCAACTTTTTGCGTTTTATAATATATATAATATTTAGTAGGCAGTTTTGTCAACGAAAACCCGTCTTTTTTGTTTTCTTCTTAAATTTTTTAAAGAATTCTTGAAGCCTCTGATAAATTTAAGAACGGTGAAAGGGAGGTTTGGTGGGGGTGGGGGGGGGACACGTTTTAAGAACTTCTTCCTTTTGTCTTAACACATTTAGAGATTGTAATTTCTATTGATGTTTTACTACTAAGAAGATGAAAAAAATAAAATTATAATCGCTGTTAAATCTATACGCTTGCTACTTCATCTTTGTCTCTATCTCCCTCACTTAAAAAAGTCAACATATCTTATGAATTTATCAATGGCGCCATGTTTATCTCATGCAATTTGTTTTCTGTCACGTGACAGAGTTCTCTACGGCAACAAGATCAAAGAACTCCCTCCTGGGATTTTTAATGGACTAGCCTCCCTTCAACTCTTGTAAGTAGTGACAGTTTTCGTTTTAAATACTTTTATTTTTTGTTTTTTTTTTGTTTATAAAATTTTATGATTTTATGTACCAAGTAGTGTGTGATTACGTGTACACAGTGTGGTGACGTTGCAGTCGGTGTGCTTTTTTTTAAAACCAAATGTCGATTGCCATCATGACGTCTTGGCTACAAGAGATGGGCTGGGGATAGGAGGGGTCTGACCACAACCTTCTTTTACCTGACCGGACCGTACATCTTGGCATCGCCATCAACTGATCTCGTCCCTCTGTGTATTGTTAAATCCTTGTAACTCCATTAAACTAACACTTATCTCTGTATCTATCCTATTCTTGTTTCCATCATTCAATCTTATACTCTTGATATATCAGAGATCAATATCTCTGATTTGGTCCCCTATAATTTTGTTTCCCCTTTGTTCTCTATCTTTTTTAAAAGCTCATTGGATATTTCTGTCCTATTGCTCCCCATCTCCCTCTCTCTTGTTACCTCTCTCAATCTCCCTCTTTCTGTCTCTTCCTTTCTCTGTCTCCCCTTTTTCTGTCTCTCACTTTCTCTGTCTCTCTCTTTCCCCATCTCCCTTTCTCAGCTTTTCCCCTCCTTTGCCTTTCCCTTTTCTGTTTCTCTTCCTTTTCTCTGGGGCTCCACTTATCCCTCTCCTTCCTCTGTCTCTCCCTTTTCCGTCGCTCCCTTCCCCCGTCGTTCTCTTTCCATCTCCTCTCCATCTCTCAGACACACACCACCAGGTTCAAATAAATCGCCGATTAGGCTGTCACTTCAGCAAAAGGCCAATCCCGTAACTCGATGCTTACCGCCCGTGAGTCTCAAGTAGGGTAGAAAACGTTCACATACCCAGTACCTCATTCAACCTTCACGGCCCCACCCCCACCCTCCCCCCCCCCCCCGATACACAGCTCCACTAAAATTTGTTTACGAAAGCTATAATAGTTAAAACAGAACTTGATCATGTTGTGTTGCTAAAAATTAGTCTTTCAATTTGATGACTAACAAATTGAGGACTGGCTTAGTTACATCAAAGTATGACGTCGCCTCGTTTTTTCTTCTCTTGGGTTTCATAATTACTTTCCTGTATATAAAAATCTTTACCTAACCGCAGCAGGGTCGTGCGAAGGGGAGCATCTGCCCCCCCCCCCCCGGGGTCGCCATCTTCATTGGACATGATAATCGTCATTTCCCCCGTGTATTTAAATAAACTTTTTTTTGTGGGGCGGGGGTGGTGAAGAGGCGCCTCAATTCGGGCTTTGTCCCGAGGGTGGGGGGGGGGGGAGATTTTACTTTCCATAACCAAGACACTCAGTGTTATAAATTAACCGCAAAATTGTTGTATTGAATGTAGGGCGGCGATTAATTACAATTAAAATTAAGTATATATTTAATGTATAGCTCTGCGCTATTGATCGTTCATGTTATTTTGGTGGACCTCTTTTAAATGCACTTTTTTTTATTTGGTGATATGTTCAACGCTTTTTTTGTGTAAGTGTGTTATTTCTAAATCCACAGACTGTTGAATGCCAACAAGATCAGTTGTGTGAGAGTTGATGCCTTCAAGGACCTATCAAATCTCAATCTACTGTAAGTCTATATATTCTTTTTTTTTTACTTTTAAGAGTTGTTGTTAAGGGGAGTTGGACTTTGTCCCCTTCTCTAAGTTTCTACCTGCTGTACCTCCGAGCACCACCATCCCACCCACCCCCAACACCCCCGCCCCCCACATACCCACACACTTTTTTGAGATGTGGCGAATTAAAAACAATTGTTAATGTTAACTTTCTGCGTCATAGTTGTTATCTGTCCAGAGAATTGAATAAGGCAAGATACAATTCTTCTGCACTGATTGCTCTTTGGAAAATTATATAATTTGATTTTAAATGTAAAGAAAGAGGAAAGAGGATTCTTTTTTGTTACTTTCACCATATTCTGTGTGCTAAATTTTCAAGATTTGTGGCACAGGTGCTTAAGGAGACCACCTTTCAGCATCCACATCAGTCTCCTACAAACACTAATTCTCAGTTTCCTCCCCTACATAACTCGATGGTTATTGCAATAGAGTTTGAATTTATGGATGGATTTTTAGCCGCCACTTGACTTCATGGATGGATTTTTAGCAGCCACTTGAATTCATGGATTGATTTTTAGCAGCCACTTGAATTCATGGATGGATTTTTAGCAGCCACCTGAATTCATGGATGGATTTTTAGCAGTCACTTGAATTACTTTAAACTTGTGTGAATATAAGGATACTGTGACGTGGCCGAGAGCGTCCTAAACTGAGTCAGATCCAAAGCTAGTGGACTGGAGTTCACTCCCCAGAAAAGGTCTCTAGCACCCCGGTCGGGTGGAACTCGTCAACTTTGGATGGCAACTCGTCTAAGAGAAGGCAAACTCCGAAAGAAGGCCCGGAGATGGAGTCCCGTATGTGGTATGACATTGACACAACGAAAATT
Organism: Omphiscola glabra; assembly: GCA_964017045.1. Lineage (NCBI taxonomy): Eukaryota > Metazoa > Mollusca > Gastropoda > Lymnaeidae > Omphiscola > Omphiscola glabra. The sequence continues at coordinate 50,974,781 of OZ024794.1, read as the reverse complement.
GCGACATCTCCTGTGACGTAAAAGGCATAAAGAGCACAGGCACAGCGAGACACTACCGGTCGTCTTCTGAATCCTGGTTTATTTCCAGTCGTTTTGACTAAGTCTTGCCATTTGATCAAATGGACAAGGACGATAGAACAGTGATGAAGAACTGAGCAACTGTGCCTCACTTTAAACCCAAAAAAAATTCCAGTCAGGGCTACTACTCAAATCGAATACTGTATGGCTGTACATCTTTACTCTCTTGTGCCAGCTTTATTACACCCCATTAAAAGAATTCCTAAGCGTCTTACTCTAAGATGTTAGAACCTTCATAGTAAAGACCTCTCCTTATCCTCAAACCATTCTTGAATACAAAAAATAAAATAAACATGCGAAGTCCCAATTTAGATCTTTGTTGTTTCTTTTTCAATATTTTATAAATTTTAAATACATCGTATTCTTAAACGGTGTTTTGCCTGCTTTCTGTTTTTAGAACAAACAAATAAGTATGCTTATATAAGACATGAAATAGTACACAGATCCATTCATCAAACATTCCACGGCAGGGGTCTTAAACTTTTTAACAGAGCAGCACCCCTTCTTGATTTCAAAACATGTCGCGCACCCCCTACTCGATTTTAAAACATTTTTCCCGCTACTCCTCAAATAATCTGATTTCCTGCGCCTCACCGCACCCCTGATAATGCCTCCGAAACCCCTGATAATGCCTCCCACGCCCCTGATAATGCCTCCCACGCCCCTGATAATGCCTCCCACGCCCCTGATAATGCCTCCCACACCCCTGATAATGCCTCCCACGCCCCTGATAATGCCTCCCACGCCCCTGATAATGCCTCCCACGCCCCTGATAATGCCTCCCACGCCCCTGATAATGCCTCGCACGCCCCTGATAATGCCTCACACACCCCTGATAATGCCTCCCACGCCCCTGATAATGCCTCCCACACCCCTGATAATGCCTCCCACACCCCTGATAATGCCTCCCACGCCCCTGATAAGGCCTCCCACGCCCCTGATAAGGCCTCCCACACCTCTGATAATGCCTCCCACACCCCTGATAATGCCTCCCACACCCCTGATAATGCCTCCCACATCCCCAGGGGTTTAGTCACCCCTGGTCAGGAACCCCGTGTTGTACGGCATTTTACAACTAAGTATTTCTCTTTTTTCTTCTTTTACTTATCAGATAAAAATTTGTGTCAGTAATATCGTTGTTATCCCCCCCCCCCCCCCCCAAAAAAAAAAAAAAAACCCACATCATGTAACACTAAGACACTTTGTGTTGAAGCCTTTGTACACGGCAGTCCATATTTTCTCCTCAACAGGTCTCTCTACGACAACAACATCCAGTCCCTGGCGAATGGTACCTTCTCACCTCTGCTGAAGATCCAAACAATGTAAGTCGGTGTCGAGAGACGGCGTGAATGTGTTTATGACTGGTCTATCTGATGGCACGCACATAACACAGCTATTCCCCCCCCCCCCCCTCTTGTGTGATAGGCAACTGTCAGGCGTGGCCACCAGGATGGGAGATCTCGGTCATAATTCTGTCCAAAGGAGTTAGCGGGTTTTTTTTTTTGTGTTATGTATTTATTTAGTGGTGACTCCTTTAACAAATCCCTGAGGTGTTTTTGTTTTTGAGATGTGACAAACGAAATATTACTCGCCATGGTCCATGGTAAATATTTTCTCATTAACTTATTTCGCATATTCCCATGCCCATTTAGTCGATAAATCGAGTTATTTTGCTTTGGAAACCAAAAAAAGAATTGGGTCCCAACTGGCTTGTCAGTTAAGATCGTGTCAACGACATGACTTCTTTGGACATTTAGAGCGCTGTGAACATGCTAAAATAGCATGGACACAAGCGTTAAAATAGTATTCAATCAATCAATGACTTGGGTCACAGAGAAATCGGGTTCGATGCCACCCTACATACTCTTTTTTTTTTAAATTGTATTTGCAATTAAATGAAAGCTCAGAAAACTTCTTTGACAAATCTCTACACGATGATCTCACGGCATCTCTGGTCACGTCTAGTCTTCACATTATCATCTAGTTTCAACACTTTATTTTAAAGTTTTTTTTACACGACACAAGCTTGATTATGTCACCTTTAAAGGATTTTATGGGTTCTGGCTTAGATAATTTCATGGAAAATGGCTCAGAGAATCTGCTGGAAATGGCTTAGAGAATTTGCTGGAAAATGACTTACAGAATTTGATGGAAAATGGCTTACAGAATTTGAATAAAATGGCTTAGAGAATTTGCTGGAAAATGACTTAGAGAATTTGCTGAGTTCTCGCTTAGAGAATTTCCTGGAAATGGCTTAGATAATTTCCTGGAAAATGGCTTAGAGAACTTGCTGGAAATGGCTTAGAGAATTTGATGGAAAGGGCTTAGATAATTTGATGGAAAATGGCTTAGAGAATTTCCTGAAAATGGCTAAGAGAATTTGCTGGAAATGGCTAAGAGAATTTGCTGGAAACGGCTTAGAGAATTTGCTGGAAATGGCTTAGAGAATTTTCTGGAAAATGGCTTAGAGAATTTTCTGGGTTCTCGCTTAGATAATTTACTAAGAGATGTCTTAGAGAATGTACTGGGAGATGGTTTAAAACATGTTCTGGTACATGACGTATATAAAGGGAATTTATTTGCACCTGCCTATGAGAATTAACTGGGAGATAAGAGAATCGACGGGGATACGGCGTAGAAACTACTGGGATCGTCATTTTCAAAATATTTAGAATCATTGATATCAGTAAAATAGTGGGTTTAACTTCTCTTTTCTTTTTATTCCCCGTACCTGTTGTGTGTTCCAGAGCGCTATCTGGTGTAAAACTGTCCCAGCCAGCACAATAAAAAATGTGACAATTTTAGACAGTATTAAAAATCCTGCCGGGGGACGGGAATCCTATCTTTATTACCTCACGGACAGGTTAACTAAACGGGGAACAGGAGCCCGTCTCACTGCTGCGCTAAGGCCAGTGAAAATTTAGGAATGCGGATTACGGGCCGCAGCGCTGAGTGCAGGTTTGCTATAAGAGCATTATTCCATGTCATTTTCACACAAAGGCTTAAGCCTCTGTAAGAAAGAAAAAAAAAGGGCGTTCTCTGGGGAAATGGAATGCAGGTAACTCTATAGTCCTTATTTGACAATGCAAACACACTATCTGAATGCAGAGTAAAGGAAAGAGCGAGAGAGAGAGAGCCAGAGATATCAAGAGCATCTAAGATAGAAGATGAAGACGAAAGCTTGAATTTTGAATTGATGTCATGAAAGGAAATAGTGGGGACATTTATTTTGTTATGTCTCGGAGGTGTTTTTTTTGTTGTTGTTTGTCACTGAGCGGATTTCATGAGGTCGTATGAGATGGGCGGTGTATCAGCTGAAGAACAAAACCCTAAGTAGGTGATTTGTTGAACTGCAAGGTTTCATTGACAGCATTTATTAACCGTTGAAAGCACAAGTCGTGGTCTGTAAATATTTCAGACCTGTTTACTCTTACGATTTTGGCGTACAATGTACGATTTTGAGGTGTATACATTTTATATAATGTATATTTTTTTTTTTACTATTTAGACAATGCATTGAACGCTTTTGTGATGATATTGTACGATTTTAACAGTTTGAGGGTAAACAGGTCTGAAATATTCCTCTATGCAACAAAATGGGATAGAAATGTTACATAAACTGTTTATTGATGTTTGGGCTGTACATTTTGTCACTGTTAGCTGTTTATGAGTTTTACCTTTTTCCAATTGACTATTTGATAAAGACTGAGGTAGGGAATTGGTTTGGGTGTGGAGTATATATATATTTTTTGTAAGCCTTCATGTAATCCAAATTTTCAGAGATGTGCAACAGTAACCTAGTCCGTCTTTAACTTTACATGACAGAAAGAGACGGACTTCCTATCTTAAAGAGCCACCCAGTTATCTGTGACACCCACGGATGGCGTAGTTTCCTATCTTTAATACCAAATGAAATTGAAACGCTCCGGTAAACACGCGGGGGGGGGGGGGGGGAGGAGAGAGAAAGAGAGAGGGAGAGACAGAAATGTGGGAGGGGGGCAGCTTAATTTATTATAAAGTAAGCCACTCCACTCTCCAGAAATTAAGTTCTGTACCTCTGTCAGCCTAATAACGTTATCTACAACGTAGGTGTTTTGTTAAGGAAATGTACTTTGGGGTATAGAACACCTAATATGTTCAAACGTTTAATCCTTAAGGAATATAAAGGAGCTCACTATAGCGAGAGTAACTAAAACTGTACGTGTCACGTGTTAATACCTTAGCTATGCGGTTTGGAGATTAGAGCTGCTGGGTACAAAAGTCGTTAAAATGAAAACTTGAGAGATTTCCCCTTGGCGTGTAAATGCTGTTAAAAGCTGCCGTACAGAAAGGGTTAAGGTACATGGCCTGGTGATAACAGCCATCAGACGAATCAAGATTTGCATTCGGTCGGAATGGACGGTCCACCGTTAGATGGTGCGTGCATAACTGGGCAAATCCTTCCAGAACACTCTTATCGCTGGCACTTGATTTCCCCAGCGGCAGCTGGACATCAATTCGATGCAAATGAATCGACTCCAATACCCCGTTGTTTAACGGCCAGATGAGATAAACGGTTAGGGTCCATTTCTTTTTCGGGTCAAGGGTGACCCCTAGAGGCCTTTTCCATCGCCGTTGATGAGCGTTATGATGACCATGATCAAAACTCCATAGAGGTCAACACAGATGTTTGGCTTTTCATCATGTTGTTAAGCATTTAGGTGTTGTAGTTTTTTCTTATTTCTTCAAATAATGAAGAATTTAAAAATGCCATGTGTCAAAAAAACAAACTTTGAGGCTTTCTTAACAGCAAGTAAAGAATTTGTTCTGAATGACTGTCCCATTAAAAATCTCTGAGTACTTATAAATTGTATTTAAAGTGTAATTTCGGGGATCCTATACAATTACTTAATGTTGTTTACTGACCTTCACAATGATAAGTATGGAAAAAAATGAATTAAAATGGGACAACTTAATATGTAACCCATCTAAAGTAAAATTGGACAACTAACCAATCTAATGTAATACTAAAAAATGTTTACGTTGCTCCTCAACAAAAGATTCAGAATCGATTATTTTTTTTAATACTTAATATTTGATTCAACATTATATTTAGGCTGCACCTATAGGTACACAGGTATCAGAATTGAGAGGTTTAGATTAAAAAAACGATTTAAAATATTTTTGTTGGGTTTGTAAGACCAAATGAGGTATCAAATGAAAGATAATTGAATGTACTATACGTTTGTAATCTTAATTTTTCATTTTAACTAAAATAAACTACTACAAATGGCATCCGAATAGCATTAGTCAAAATGTACACGGACACGCAGCGCCCCCTTTCGGACCCGGGACACATTAAACTCAATGCTATTCGGATGTCATTTGTAGTAGTTTATTTTAAATCGTTTTTTTTAATCCCAACCTCTCAATTCTGGTAGCCGTGTACCAATAGCCACTTCGTTATATTTAACTACAAATATTTCGAAATCGCCAAACTATGAAATATCAAAATATGTATCGCCATTCTAAGCTGTGGAACTGAATTTCTAATATTTAAATATTTTTTTTGTGGTAAATATCCCGTAGCACCTCGTAATAAAGACAAAAGTCTTGGAATAGAACATGAACGTGATTTCATCGCTTTATGTTGTCAACAATGTCGTCATCGCTTTATGTGCTCAACAATGTCGTCATCGCTTTATGTTGTCAACAATGCCGTCATCGCTTTATGTGCTCAACATCACATATTCATTTTGGAGAAAAGTTAAACCTAGTTTCATCAGCATAAGGGCATAGGAATATTTTTTAAGAAGTCGAACGAAACAAATTCCAAGTCAAAATTATGAACCCAGGATGTCGAGAAGTAAAATTATATAAGATGGATTATATATATATATATATATATATATATATATATATATATATATATATAACCCACTTTATCAAGATCCTATACAAAAACATTAAAAACCTATATTTATTGGCTGACCGTCGCCAGAATCATGAAGATGTCCAAGAAACAGCTAGCACAAAGTCACCACTTCAGATCTTCTAGAGCGACTAAGGAGGAATGATATCTTTAAACTGCCCTCCTATCAGGCGTCTCGTGTTCTCATCCTCCCACGTACACCCCCCTCCCCGAGAGATGGTTAGATAAGCAGACGTGTGATGTCAGCAGATCTTACCACCGTGGACTCGATGACGATACGATGATTTACGGCTCAACAAATGGCAATCTTAAGCCTCGCGATGGCTTTCAAAAGACGCATACTGTACCGTCTTAAGCTTCACGATGGCTTTCAAAAGACGCATACTGTACCGCCAAGGAATAATTTATGGCTTGGGGGGAAAAAGGGGGGGGGGGGATAAGATATCGAAACAATTCAATGGGGAGGGAATAAAGCTATGCAACAGCCGTCTCAAATTTTAGCTGGTTTTTATGAAGGGGAGGGGACAGAGGCGTAGCTAAAGTGTTTGGCGCCCTGGCACGATATTTATTTGTGCACCACCACCCCATTTTTTCAACTGTGGAACCCATTATTTTCATCCTAAAATACCCCTAACTAGCCTTTCACCTCTGCAACCCGTTCGCTACGCCTCTTGGGGGGGGGGGGGGCAATAAAAACTCCATTACCTATGCGATTGATGTGGAAGAGATTATCGAAGTTTAAATAGAATGTTTTCCAAATAGATTAGGGCGTTTTTCTTGTACTGTTTAGTCCAGTATGACCTCCGGTTGGCATGACTTCTATAGGTCTCACTTATATAGACCTGACTTCTGGCCTGGTGTCTATAGACTTAGTTATAGGCCTGACTTCTAGGCTGATGTCTGATGTCTATAGACTTAGTTATAGGCCTGACTTCTAAGCTGATGTCTATAGACTTAGTTATAGGCCTGACTTCTAAGCTGATGTCTATAGACTTAGTTATAGGCCTGACTTCTAGGCTGATGTCTATAGACAGTTATATGCCTGACTTCTAAGCTGATGTCTATAGACTTAGTTATAGGCCTGACTTCTAAGCTGATGTCTATAGACTTAGTTATAGGCCTGACTTCTAAGCTGATGTCTATAGACTTAGTTATAGGCCTGACTTCTAAGCTGATGTCTATACTTGGTTATAGACCTGACTTCAAAGCTGATGTCTATAGACTTAGTTATAGGCCTGACTTTTAAGCTGATGTCTATAGACTTAGTTATAGGCCTGACTTCTAGGCTGATGTCTATAGACTTAGTTATAGGCCTGACTTCTAGGCTGATGTCTATAGACTTAGTTATAGGCCTGACTGCTAAGCTGATGTCTATATGACTTAGTTATAGGCCTGACTTCTAAGCTGATGTCTATAGACTTAGTTATAGACCTGACTTCAAAGCTGATGTCTATAGACTTAGTTATAGGCCTGACTTCTAAGCTGATGTCTATAGACTTAGTTATAGGCCTGACTTCTAGGCTGATGTCAAACAACACCATCCATCAGAATAGTATGTATTGATCAGAGTCCATATTTTACATGAAAAAAAATCAAACCAATAAAATACAATATAATCAATAAAGTGCAATATAATTTTTTAAAAGTACAAATAGCCAATAAAGCTTCAACCATTATGTACTTTGTTGCCTTCTTTGAGTCGGACCATACTTATTTCTATACAAGTCCTTTCTTGCAGATCATGCATTTGGTGCGATTTTTGTATAAGGACTGTCACAACTTTCTTGATCACATTCTCATTTTTGTCCACAAATAAAAAAAAAAGAAAGAAAGAAACCACGCACAAAATAGTGCGTTTATACAAAAATTTGACGCAAATTTAAAGATAATTTGATGAAAATTTGATAGTGTGAACTGAACTTTTAAGCTATTTCATTCAAAGTATTGCCACGTAGAAATATCAGCGTCTAGGCATAGCTACCCTTGTAAATAATTTGTGTATTGGGGAGAACAGAAACAGAAAAGCAGTCATGGCAAGACTATGAATTCACTGAGCAGATATGAAACTCACTCAATATCTTCTAAGCGAAACAGTGGCGTAGGAAGGGAGGTGCAGAGGGGTGCGATCCGCCCCCGGGGGGGGGGACACTTTTTATATGGAGGGGGTTGGCATTTTAGGCCAACTGCAAAAAACATTTAGTGGAAGGGGCGGCAAAAAAATTATCCCGGGCCGGCACTAAACCTATCTGAAGCGAAACCAACCCATCCCTTGGAAATGAAAACTTTTTTAAAAAAAACTCTACAATGAGAAACTCCGATCCATACAAGAAATCTGTTGCATTTGGTGTTATTTTAACGACATTATCTCTCCACCAACAGCCATCTGGCCAGAAACCCACTAATTTGTGATTGCAACTTGAAATGGCTGGCCCAGTTCCTGGAGAAGTTCCCCGTAGAGACCAGCGGCGTACGCTGTCTGACGCCGCGGAGGGTCAGGCGGAAGAAGATCAATCAGCTGAAAGCAGAAAAGTTCAAATGTAAAGGTAAGGAACCCCAAAAGGTCAAAGGTTGACCTGCTTTCATTTAATAAGCGGTGTGTCCAGAATCATTGAAAATTAAAAGCGTAACCCTGAAGTTCTAGCAGTATCCCAGCCTGACAAAGATGTAATTTTATGTACGAGTAGCAGAGCATATAGCACTCCTTCACTCTCTCATGTTGTCTCATTGTCTCATGTGTATGTGCCATTGGTTGTTATAAATATTAATTCCTGAGTAAATTCCCCTATTTAACCCTATTTATGTACGAGTAGCAGAGCATATAGTGAAAACCTTTTCTTTCATTTAACGTATTTTAAAAAGAAGATTTCCATTTAACATGAAAATGAATCAGTTTCCTTTGTAACTAATTTTAATAAAAGAAATTTTACATTCTTTTAAAGTCTAGTGTAGATATCATAGACTTTTCACCAGTATTTCTCCCCTCTCCCTCCCTCCCTTCCTCTCACTCTATCCCTTCCTCCCTCACTCCTCACTCCTTCACTCTCTCATGTTGTCTCATTGTCTCATATGAATGTGCCATTGGTTGTTATAAATATTCATTACTGAGTAAATTCCCCTATTTAACCCTCAGGCTCAGAGCATCACCGCACCAAGAATGCTGGTACCTGTATGATTGACCGCGAGTGTCCGGCTGAGTGTGTGTGCACTGGCACAACAGTGGACTGTTCTAAGAGAGGCTTGGCCGATATGCCAGCGGACATCCCCATGTATACCACTGAACTGTGCGTTTTTGGTTGTTGTTTTTTTTTTTTGTGTGAAGAGGTTGGAGGTTTGGGTGTGGGGGGGGGGGTGATGTGTTAACAACTGTAGATTTCCCAAAAGTTGTATACATATATATTACACAATCTTCGTCATCTACAAATATCAAATGTAACATTGTCAACTGTTGGCTACCTATAGAGAATGTGGCATATTTGAAAAGTTATAATTCGGAGTTTCTTTCTTAACGGCATTTAATTCTTATCTTTAATTAACATTTAAATATCTAACATGGCACTAAAAAAACAAAGGAATTATAAGAATATAAAGAATATAAGTCCTATTCAATTTGGCTCTAACAATTATTTTGTTATCAGCAAACTGGGATCCAACAAGATTGCAAGACTTAAGGCTGATGGTCTCTTCAAGCGATTGCCTAATCTTCTAAGTTTGTAAGTAAACATTTCTAGATCGATTTCATCTGTCAATGAACATATGCTCCCAATCTTTGATCACTGAACATTTGTTTCTAATCTTTTTAAACACCAAAAGTGCTTCAATTGAATAGCCCACTCACCCCCCCCCCCCGGCCCACCCGGGGGCCGGGCCATCTGCCATAAAGGAATCAAGCAATGCTGCTTTGATTTTCTTTGCATGGCTCTTTACTTGAAAGTTTAGGCAGTAACCATCTGTATTGACTGTTGTTTTTTTTAACACTAATGGTGTCACAGCAACAATGTGAGACCTACTCTTAACAGATTTTTTTTTTTTTTTTTTTTTTACATTGTGTAACATTTAAATACCAAAATATGATATAATATAAGGAATGGAAATAATATTTAACAAGCATTAACTCCAAACGATGGTTAATTTAGTTTGAAACGATGGAAAACCAAGAATGAAACCAACAAAATTAGTGAATAGTTAAGTGGTGGCTTCTGGTGAGTAATAACTTGTGTTAGTTAATACAGGCCTATGATAGGCTTCAAGTGTTAATGAATACAGGCCTATGATAGGCTTCAAGTGTTAATGAATACAGGCCTATGATAGGCTTCAAGTGTTAATGAATACAGGCCTATGATAGGCTTCAAGTGTTAATGAATACAGGCCTATGATAGGCTTCAAGTGTTAATGAATACAGGCCTATGATAGGCTTCAAGTCTTAATGAATACAGGCCTATGATAGGCTTCAAGTCTTAATGAATACAGGCCTATGATAGGCTTCAAGTGTTAATGAATACAGGCCTATGATAGGCTTCAAGTGTTAATGAATACAGGCCTATGATAGGTTTCAAGTCTTAATGAATACAGGCCTATGATAGGCTTCAAGTGTTAATGAATACAGGCCTATGATAGGCTTCAAGTGTTAATGAATACAGGCCTATGATAGGCTTCAAGTGTTAATGAATACAGGCCTATGATAGGCTTCAAGTGTTAATGAATACAGGCCTATGTTAGGCTTCTGGTGACATTGTAAATATGATTTACTCCTTGTGCAGACCTGTTTACCCCCAAACTCTTAAAATCGTACAATATCATCACAAAATCGTTCAATACATTATCTCAATAGTAAAAAAATAAACATACAGTATATATAATGTATACACCTCAAAATCGTACATTGTACACCAAAATCGTAAGAGTAAACAGGTATGCTTGTGTCATTAGCTGCAATAGAACACATAAATTAAAGCTGATGCATCCGTTACCAGTGGCGTAGCGAGCTTAACTCGCGCCCGGGGCACAATACCTTTTTAGCGCCCCCAATACCTTTTTAGCGCCCCCTATTCGAAAACCATACAATATTATAGTAAAATATACCATTTGGCGCCCCTTTGTGAGTAGCGCCCGGGGCATGATGCCCCCCTTGCCCCCCCTCAGTACGCCACTGTCCGTTACTAATATGAAGGCTACGGTATGTCTAAAATGTTATCCTTGGTTTGTTCAAGGGGCTGAGAACTACTGCATAGACAATTTTTTTAAGTTACAAAAATATAAAGCTTAGATCTTTTCCTGTCTTAGATTCTAAATTTGCCGGCCTTAAATAACACGTTAATATTTCTGTTCTGTAGAATAATGAAAACACGAAGTACGTGTCCATCTTAATTTGCCAAAGTTGACTTCACACCGTTCACACCACCATCATGGTGAAACAAAAACACGCTGGCGGCGGTATTTTTGGTTGTTCAGCCAATGGCTGGTTTTTTGCGTCGTCTAAATTCGTGCTTTTGTATCATCTTTTAGGACGGAGTGCGCTAATATATTTTGTCGCGTGAAAATAGAAAATATTTTCTTTCCATTTAGACCTTAGATTTTGTTCACGCGAATAATGGAGAACACGAGATGTCGCAGTGTTGCTGGCTTAGTTGAAAACCTATCACGTGTTGATTAGCGTGATTATCGTGTTGTTAAGATTTAACGACATACTTGATTCAAAATTTAAAAACTCTTTGTTAGGTTTTTTAAAAGAATATATTGCTGTATTATTATTCTATTAAATAGAAACAACATGCCAATAGTTTCCTTTGTTGCATATTCTTGGCTGTTATGACCAGAGACGCCGCGTGACTTTTGGTTGCATATTCTTGGCTGCTATGACCAGAGACGCCGCGTGACTTTTGGTTGCATATTCTTGGCTGCTATGACCAGAGACGCCGCGTGACTTTTGGTTGCATATTCTTGGCTGTTATGACCAGAGACGCCGCATGACTTTTGGTTGCATATTCTTGGCTGCTATGACCAGAGACGCCGCGTGACTTTTGGTTGCATATTCTTGGCTGCTATGACCAGAGACGCCGCGTGACTTTTGGTTGCATATTCTTGGCTGCTATGACCAGAGACGCCGCGTGACTTTTGGTTGCATATTCTTGGCTGCTATGACCAGAGACGCCTCGTGACTTTTGGTTGCATATTCTTGGCTGCTATGACCAGAGACGCCGCATGACTTTTGGTTGCGTATTCTTGGCTGCTATGACCAGAGACGCCGCGTGACTATTGGTTGCATCAATTTTGTGTCTATATATCTCAGCTTTTGGGCCCTTTAAATATCTGATGCCCCCTGCTGCAGCAGGGTTGCATCAAATGCTTCCCAAACACCCCAACGGCTCTGGCTATGAATGTCGTCATGGCTAAGGGCGTCCTATGGCTATGGGCATCCTATGGCTATGGGCGTCCTAAGGTTATTGGTATCTTATGGCTATGGGTCTCTTATGGCTATGGGCGTCCGCTGCTTGTGGGCGTCCTATGGCTATGAGTGTAGGCGAGGTAACATCCCGAATAAAAATTATTTTTTTTAAAAAAAAGGTAAGAGCCTGAAGAAAAAAATTAACCCTGAAGAAAGCGAAATTGAAACTGATGGACGTTGAAGCCGTCGTGTGAAGAACTTCTGGTGTTGGAAACAGTGCCGCATTTTTTTTTTTTTGGTTAATCCAAGAATACGAGGAGCTCCTAGCCAACCGCCAGGGCCATTTATTGTTGGGCCGTCAGCTGCTGACCTTTCACTCTACTGTAGCGCTCAGTGTTCCCGTTCAGCCCCACGAACAAACCTTTTCAATTAAAAAAGAATAATAAATGAGACTGATCTTTACTAAAGCCTGCACTTTAATTCTGATCGTGGCCTCTTGTCTAAACACAACCCTTTCTTTTTTTTTCTTTTTTCTTTTGACACTTATTGGAACTAGTTTTATGTTTCTATTCCTTTAATTGAAGAGAGTATTTTAAATACACGTTATCTTTTATAATACAATACATTTTAATTAAGTTTTTATGTCAGAAATGTTTAAATATAAATGGTGTGCCCGCCAAAGGATAGGACCATGAGCAGTGGGTCTCAAATAACTATAAAACAAAATTAATCTCCCACCGATTCTTGAAAGAGTCGGGGGGGGGGGGGGGATGCTGGTTCTAGTAGGCTACACAAATGAGGCAAAACAGCTGGGGAAAAAGGGGGGGGCGATGCATTTAGAAATAATATGTTTTTAGCCTGTTAGTTCTATTTGCATTGTTGGATAAAAACTCTAAAGAAAATCAACCATGCACTTTTTAAACAACTAAATTTTCTTATGTTCTTTGTGTTCTTATGTTCTTAGGCAGCAGTTTATCTTGCTGCCCTCATACATAGCACCATTGCCTCTATAACGCTGACATCTAAGATCCCAAGAGAGAAAAAAAAAATAGCCTCGAAGTATACGCAGTGTTTAATTTAAGCCTTTCTGACTTACCGCCCTTGGATGCGCTTCCTTGTAAATAATTGACGACATTTCAAGAGTTAAGATTTCCCTATTTGAACTATTCCAGAGATTTGACTGATAATGAGATACACGAAATTGAGGACGGGGCATTCGAGAAGGCGGACAAGCTGACTGATCTGTAAGTCACTTCCATGTAGAAAATTTGAGTTTTTATTTTTCTTCAAATTTTAAATGTGCTCTAACACCTGTCACATCTTGGTAAATTACCTAAGCTATTTATAAATGTCTGCAAGCATAAACTCCGAACTTCTGCTATGCTGTCTTGTTGTTATGTGGAATAGGACAATCATACACACTTTCATTACTATAACACCGTAATAAGACAATAATAATTTAATAATTTTTTTTGTTTCTTTTAATACAAATAAAAAAATTCATTTCCGTTATTATTATTATTATTTTTAAAAAATGAAATTTCATACCTCTCTGTTGTTAATGACAATCTATATCTCCAAACTGTGTTTATGTTTCCTTTTTTTTTTTCAGACAGCTTTCCAATAACGACCTTTCCCAGTTGTCTGGTAATGTTTTCCAGGGTTTAGCCAATGTAAAAACTATGTAAGTTTTCCAGATCAGTTTCATGTCGCGTATCAAAAATTAATTCAATACAATAATCATTCAAAATGAGGGCAATAACCTGACAACAAGATTCTATGTGCACAATAACCTGACAATAGATTCTAGTGTGTGCACAATAACCTGACAATATATTCTGTGTGTGCACAATAACCTGACAATAGATTATGTGTGTGCACAATACCCTGAAAATAGATTCTGTGTGCACAATAACCTGGGAATAGATTCTAGTGCGTTCAAACATTTTAGGAAATCTCCACATTCTTGGACAGTGACATGAAGCAAACTTTCATTGTCTTAGAAACAGAAGTCAATATGAATGCAATGAAGGCACAAGTCTGCACGCAAGGCTCAATTTATTGAACTTTTTGCATAGTGGAGTAGTGAATTGAGATTTTTGCAATTTTTGACAAATGGAAAGGGTTTGATTATTTGTGTTTGTGTCGGGGTGGGGGTGTTACGATGACTGAATCCATACACATATAAAATAAAATTGTATGTGCACACACACTGTGCTTTACAAGGAGTGTGCCCACAAGGGCGCAGCAGTATAGAAATATATTTGAATATAATTATTTAAGAGAATGTGGTTGAGCGACCTTAAGTCTTATTTTCTTACAAGGACACATTCCCATCATTCATTGTCATCATACATTCCATCATAATTTCCATCATACATTCCATCATTCATTGTCATCATACATTCCATCATAATTTCCATCATACATTCCCATCATTCATTGTCATCATACATTCCATCATAATTTCCATCATACATTCCCATCATTCATTGTCATCATACATTCCATCATAATTTCCATCATACATTCCATCATTCATTGTCATCATACATTCCCATCATTCATTGTCATCATACATTCCATCATAATTTCCATCATACATTCCCATCATTCATTGTCATCATTCATTCCATCATAATTTCCATCATATATTCCCATCATTCATTGTCATCATACATTCCATCATAATTTCCATCATACATTCCCATCATTCATTGTCATCATACATTACATCATAATTTCCATCATACATTCCCATCATTCATTGCCATCATACATTCCATCATAATTTCCATCATACATTCCCATCATTCATTGTCATCATACATTCCATCATAATTTCCATTATACATTCCCATCATTCATTGTCATCATACATTCCATCATAATTTCCATCATACATTCCCATGATTCATTGCCATCATATATTCCATCATAATTTCCATCATACATTCCCATCATTCATTGTCATCATACATTCCATCATAATTTCCATCATACATTCCCATGATTCATTGCCATCATATATTCCATTATAGATCCCCATCAAGCGTTCCACTCATACGTTGTCATCAAACATTTCCATCATACATTCCCATCATACATTGCCAACGTACATTCCATCAAACATTTCCATCATACATTCCCATCGTATATTCCCATCATACATTCCCATCATACATTCCCATCAAATATTCCCATCATACATTCCCATAAAATATTCCCATCATAAATTCCCATCAAACATTGCCAACGTACATTCCATCAAACATTTCCATCAAATATTTGCATCATACATTCCCATCAAATATTCCCATCATACATTCCCATCATACATACACGCTGCAAAGGAAAAAAAAATATTTCTTTATTGTTATTAAAGTATACGCATTTTAAAAATTTTTTAATGAGGGTTACTAAGTGTGACAGTGGTACAGATATGTCGAAAGTTAGGGAAACACTGCTCTGGTGTAAAGCTTGCTGGGATCTTTTTCTTATAGCAAAATGAGATTCTTAAGAAATTTCATTGTTCAAGTATGAGTTTGCACTCAGCTATTGACCATGCTCCTGTTGTTTTCAGAATGCTCAGAGGTAACAAAATTACATGCATCAACAACGTGACCTTTAGTGAGACACCAAGGCTGAGACTCCTGTAAGTATGTTTTCATTGAAATGTTATCTAGTACTCAAACACAGTCACCTCCCCTTGAGCTGCATGAACTCTTCTTGGTGCTCTGCCCCTTAAAAAGCTCAACCTGTTCTCTGTTATAAAAAAAAATATATATATATATATATATACATATCAACTCCCCACAATGTGTTAAGAAGATCTCAACAAATGTCTTCAAGGGAACAGCAACAAAATTGGCCAGAGAACTGCTGTCTTGAATGTAAGAGGCTATGTACACTGTAGACTATTGTGTTTCTGTTCACTTTATTGGGTGGTATTTTGCCGCCGACCATGGCAGTCTTGTTTTGAAGATAACAATGCAATAATGAATTAATGAAGAACATTTGTTTTAAATCAGAAATTAATTTATTTATTATTTAGATCACTGGAAGCAGTTTTGCTATTCTGAAAAATAACTGGACCAAAACACTGTTTAATTAAACCACGACTTCCAAAATAAGGAGCAGAAAAGATATTTTATTCATTTTTCATTATTTTTTTTTTTTAGTGGTGGAAGATGTCAAGATAAAAAAAAACAATGTATTAAAAATTTTGGTTTTGCATTCTAGAATACACATAAAGATTTTTTCAACAGATTCTATTAGTAATATTAATCTACTAAGAAAATTGTATTTTCAGGAATCAACAAGCCCCAACGCTCAATAGAAAAAATGAATAATTACCATCCAATTACAAATGCCAATACCTATATACTTACATTTTACAATACATAATCATAATGAAATATAATTAATCTTTTCTTATTTTTTAAAAGAACATTTATGATAATAAACTTGAGAATAATTTACCAGTCATGAGAGTTTATTTATTATCTTTATCACATGGGCCCATTTATTTTAAGATTTTAAAACAAAATTCTTCATCTGAAGACATCCTCTTTTTCATCTTTCTCTTCAGGTCGTTGTATGACAATCAAATCAGATGCATTATGAAAAGTTCCTTTGATCGACTTCATTACCTTTCAACACTGTAAGTTTTTTTTTGCTGCTTTTCTTCAACCTTTTTATTTATGTGTGTGTGTGTGTGCGCGCGTGTGTGTGCACGTGTGTGTGTGTGTGTGCACGTGTGCGTGTGTGTGTGTGTACGTGTGCGTGTGTGTGTGTGCGCGTGTATGTGTGCGCGTGTGTGTGTGTGTGTGTGTGCGTGTGTGTGTGTGATTCCTTTGATTTCCTCTTCCCTTGTGGTGGGGGTAAAAAGAAACAATGTTTCGCCCATTTGTCTGAGCTTGATGCTCAGAATGTTGTTCTCTAAAGTTTGTGTAAAGGTTGATGCTCTCTGCATTTAGCTGGTATTATGGGAAGCATATGTTGAGTGGGAATTCCAAGCTTGTTACTTTTTGTGAGCTCACATTCAAAAGGAGGCTGGGATGACTGCTGACTGGAGGCTTGTGATCTGCAGATAACAATGTTTTGCATACATAATATGACCTTACGGCCTAATTTTGCTATTTTCGTTTTTAGTCAAATAATTGGTTTTTTTTAGATTTAAAAGCCAATGAGTGCAAATAGCTACGGTCTTAAGGTGTAAAATAAATATCTCAACTGGAAATGTCTAGATTTATGTTGCATTTATGCTGATATAAAAACAGCTTTAGTGTGGCATAATTAATTCAACCAATGCGTGTAGCTTCTTCATCTATTAATAATATAAATATAAAAATACTTATTTTACAGTTATTCTTGCTATTGTTTAATTGGGTTGTATTTGTGATAAAAGTGATAGTCAACAAATTATGCCCTATCATTTCTGAATTTATTTAATTATAATATTCGAAAAGTCAAAGGGTTAAGACCACAAGAGTCTTTAATTTAATAAAAGGTTTTTAAATATTTCTATC
The DNA here is from genome assembly GCA_964017045.1 of Omphiscola glabra. Taxonomy (NCBI): domain Eukaryota; kingdom Metazoa; phylum Mollusca; class Gastropoda; family Lymnaeidae; genus Omphiscola; species Omphiscola glabra. Next base: position 50,956,879 of record OZ024794.1, on the reverse strand, counting down.
ACAAGAATTTTCTCTGTTCTGAGTATCATAGTTTAGTAAACTAATGTCTCTTGTCAATGTGTTATATATTAATTTTTGTTGGGTTTTAAAATAATCCTCAACATTTTTCTACATCATAACATAGTTGATAACAAAATAATTGTTACTGCACTGTGATCTTTTTTCTCTCTACATTTCCTTTTTTCCTGTCTCAGATCACAGTCATATCTGGGTAATTTTGAGTTAATCATTAGAAGAATTCTTACAATCATCTCTAAGTACTGGATTGTTTCCTCTAGAAATCTGATGTCCAATCCTTTCAACTGTAACTGTCACCTAGACTGGCTGGCTGAGTGGCTAAAGAAAAGAAATGTCATCACTGGTACACCTACTTGCTCAGCCCCATATACTGTGAAAAATACACCTATTCAAGACCTGGCGGTTAAAGACTTTATTTGTGAAGGCAAGTGTTTGAAAGAGCAAAGATAAAGAATTTGTCTTAACCGTTTAGGAAAAACTTAAAGGAGAGTTCCATTTAAAGATTTTTAGGCACTATCTTAATGTCTTACATTTAAAAATATAAAGAATAGTATAACATTTATGTTTATAAAATTTGTTTAAATTTGTTATTGCAGAGAACAATGATCTTGGTTGTCATGTGGGCATCCAGCCTTGCTGTCCAGACAGTAATATGGGTAAATTTTTTTTGAAGCAAATTAAAATTCTTCTTTAAAAATATTATTAAATATATTAAATGTATTGGTAACCAAAACCGGAAGAAGAAAAAAATGTGTCTTGCATTTTAAAAGACTTAAAACTGAATTCATCTGTTAGGTTTGCTTTGGCAAACAACGCCATGAATACATTCACAGTTTCTTTTCTAATAAATGCCACATGTAACCAAAAATAAAATTTTAAAAACCTTGGTGATAAAACATTAAGGATGTATCCAAATATCACAGTTCAAAGTTTGGTGGGGAAAAAATATTTTTTTTTTTCTTTAATTTAATTAATAATGGCAACTGTAACTGTAGGTATCATATTTTATTTCTGCAGTTAAAAAATGAATGTTTGCATAAATAAATAATGGTATTCCAACGACTCATTATTTGTCCTAATGTCTTTCCTCCTCACATTTTAGTTTGATCCTGTAATTATTGATTCAATTTCAGTTGTTGTAGAAAATAGTTGTGACCCAAGAGCCTACTGTCCACCTAAATGCACATGCACCAGTACCATTGTAAGATGTAGTGATCAGCAAATAAAGGAGGTTCCAAAATACATTCCACTAGATACTACAGAATTGTAAGTGTTATGAGAGCTCTATGCAAATGCATAATCTTTTAGAATGCTTACAATAATATTAGCTTGAGACTTAACAAAAAAGCGCTCATTTGGAGAAAACACTTTGATTAAACATTTTACCTCTTTATCTTAATACAATTAGAACATTGCTATTTTATTCAAGTTTGTAAATATTTAGCTTACTCTTCTAAAGTTTTTAGTACAAAAATGTTCTATTTAAAGAATTCACACATGTAATAATATTTCTACACAGATACCTTGACGTTAATGATATAACCCAAGTACCTTATGAAATTGGTCTTTTAACAAATTTAAAAAAATTGTAAGTATAAATAAGTCACTTTTTTAAATGTTTTTTATTCTTGTCAACAACATGTACAGAGCGAAACGAATCAATACCACAGATATAAAATATAGGCCTACAACAAACTTTTGTAAGTTAATTACTTAAGTGATAACAATATGAAGAAAACAAAACAAAGGTTGTTTTATTACACAGAAAAACACGAATCTGTTTTTTTTTAAACCTGTATTCATTTCTAATACTCAATTTTATACTATTTTCCAGAGATCTGAGCTACAACAAAATAGTAACTTTACCTTCACAGATATTCTCAAATCTTACTCAGCTAGTAACATTGTGAGTCAAAATCATATCATTTTCTCAAATCATGTTTGTATAGTATTTTTTGCCTTGTAATACATTTAAATTTAGTCACAGTATTTACTTATTTTTTATTAATTTAAAAACATGTTTGTTTCTTTTTTTTAGCTACTATATGTAAAGAATCTTACTATATTTCTTATTGCCCTAATCTAATTCAGAAAATAATAATGTTAACTATGATATCCTCTTCCATTTTCCCTCTACTTTCTACTTATTTAACTAAAAAATTATTTTTTACCCCACAGAATTCTGAGCTACAATAATCTTCAATGCATTTCAGAAACAAGCTTTTCTAACATGCAGAATTTAAGAATGCTGTAAGAATTTTTTTATAAATAGGATTCTCAGTCAAGTTATCTTATCCATAACTATGTCAACAGAAGTATAGAGCAGTAAAGTAGCCTCCCTTCTTCAATCACCCACTTAAAGGCATTTTAGATTAAGGAGCACCTTTTTCTAAGGATAATAAATTAAGGACTGGGTTCCTTATTGTCCTGTCTTTTGATTCAATCTTCTACATACCTTGTTCTATAATTACCTTTTTCTAAGTGCTTAAAAGATTTGATAATTTTAAACTCTTGCTTCTCCTGTAATAAATAATTTAAAACCTGGCTACTTGTTTTAACTTAGCATGTTTGTGCAATGCCAAGTTCACCTGTGTATTATTGTCTAACAACCATAAGTTATATCAAGGAAAAAATTATAAAATCTTATTATTGTTACAGATTATTTTCATTTTTAAAATCTTTGTTAATTGAATATTAAATACCATCCAAAAGTAAGTGCCAATATGTTGTTTTTATAGGTATTGCTTAAAATGTTTGCATGTTACACCAAGAAATTAAATACAATCAAATTTACTTTTCTTTCAGATCTCTACATGAAAATAATTTATCTTCTATCCCATATGGTGCATTTGACAGTCTCAAATCTTTGTCACAAATGTAAGTGTTACAATATTAGAACTGCTTATTAAAGAATCTGAGAGAAGTTTTAGATTTAATGAAAGTGTTATATTATAACCATATGTGCTGATGAGTGAATAAAAAAACTTATATTTCAACTCATTTTTTCTTCTTTAGAGCTATGGGAGGAAATCCTTTATTCTGTGATTGTAAGCTCAAATGGCTGTCAGACTGGATTAAGCGTGATTACCTTGAGCCAGGAATTGCTTCTTGTAGTGGACCTACATCAATGAAATCCAAGCTTTTACTAAGCTCACCATCATCATACTTTGAATGCCTTGGTAAACATTTCAAGAGATTTCTCTTCTTTTTTTCTTGTTAGATACTTATTATTTACAAAGTCAAAATAAGAAAGGCTTCATTAACTTATAGAAGAAAAAAAAATTATGTTTTTGACTTATTTAATTTTTATAGTTTTATATTTTAACAGAATGTTTTGAACTTGTATATACAATTTTTATTTGTTATGTATCAATGAAAACTCTATAGCCTTAAAATTTGATTGATAATGGATTTATCAAAGAAAATTGATGTTACCAAAGAAAATTTCTTAGAAAAAAATATATTTCATCTGTATATTAAAATAATTGCAGATTTGACCTGAAAGCTTTACATAACTTTACGCAACTAGAAATGTTTATATTTTGGATGTGCCAGATTATTTAAAAAAATTATTTCAATTTATTAATGTTTTTAATATGACAGTGATTATGTTTGTAATGCCTTTGATTTATTTATATAACAAGCAACTGATACTAACAAAATTGGTGCTGTGAACATATTTTCAAAAACAAATTCTCACCTGTTAGGAGACCCAGATCCAATTGTTGCACAAAAATGTGATGTCTGTCTCACAAATCCTTGCAAAAATGGAGGGAAATGTACAACAGTTGAATTCAAAAGTTTCAAATGTGAATGTTCCCCTGGTTTCCATGGGGATGAATGTGACCAACAAATAGATGCTTGTTTTGGAAACCCTTGCAACAATGGTGGGAAATGTGAAGTTATGGAACATGGAAGATTCAGGTAACCTAATTTTAACAAAGAAAATATTGAGGAATTATTACATTAAGGTTTAAAAGAAAATGAACATTTTATTTATTTTTAAAATCCTTTATATTAAATTAGCTTTTGTTTGTGTGTTTCTTTCTTTGTGACAAAATTTTTGGAAGGCTAATTCACCCACTCCCATCATCCTTTCAAGCTGAACCTCTGCACATAGACTTGTTCCAAATGACAACAAATTCTATCAAATTTTAAGCTCCACCCCAACCATTATTTTGTTCCTGTTTTTCAAGGGGAAAATACTTGACCCACCTCCCATCATCCTAACAAGCTGAAACTTGCCACATAAACTTGTTGCCAATGACAAATCATTTGATCAAATTTTCAGCCCCACCCCCAAAAAATCAGTTTTCCTGTTTTTCAAGGGAAGACCAAGGAAATATAATGCAATGACCTTTTGACAACTCTAGCCATCTCTAATTCACACAATAATGTATAAAACAGATTTGGGGTAAATTCACAAGTTTTGTAAACAAAAATGAAAATAAAAGATTTATATGAAAAACTTCGTTGTTAGGGGTTGGTTTCAATTCTTGTTCATGCTTAATTCAACATTTTGCAACTAACAGATGTCAGTGCCTCAAAGGATTTGAAGGAGACAGATGTGAAACAAATAAAGATGATTGTGTGATACACAAGTGTCTTAACAATGCCACATGTGTGGATGAGATTGAGTCCTATTCTTGTCGATGTAAAGAGGGTTTCACAGGTATTAATATTTTTTTTAATATTCTGGCATTTGACAATAGTGTGGAAGCAAAGGATTTTTTTTTAATTGTCTAGCTTGATAGCATCAAAGTTATTTTTTTTTCTATCATGAATTAAGAATAAAGAATTAATTAAATATTATTACATTAAATTATTTTTAAATCAGTGTGCCTAATTTATTGAAATTAAAATTTGTGTTGAACTAAAATTATTTGTTTATTAATGTGTTAATTAAATGTAGGTAAAAATTGTATAACTGTTATACTTAATTTTAGGAAAATGGTGTGAAAATCCTATTCCATATTGCAAAGAAGGTTTCAATTACTGTGTCAATGGTGCGATTTGTGTTGCTAAGACTGCAGGTTACAGGTAAGCTTAATAAATGTAGTTTAAAAAAAAAAAGCAAAACTGAATTTTATTATTTTCAAACGATTCTTAATTTAATTAGTCTAACATAATCTTCAGTTCTTGTCATATGATATCCTGTATTGAGAATATATTTTCACTCATCTAAAATTGGTTGTTTGCCATTGTGAAATATTGTAGTTTCGGAAAATCAATTAAAATTACATAAAGTAGTACTAAATAGTAAAATCTAAACAAATAATTTTTGTATACTCTCAATATTTTCTGTAACGTTACTTATCTTTAGTTATTATATAGTAAAAACTATACTCATAGGTGTAATAAGACTATTAGATTAGCATTTTTTTATTTAAATTACAGAGGTAAAGAAAATATTTTATTTTGAGATTGGTATCACACACTAGTGGTCACTAATTTTCTTAATTTTTGCTTTTGTACTTTTAGTTGTGAGTGTGCTCCAGGTTACACTGGTAAAAACTGTTCAGAAAACATTGATGATTGTAAGTCACATGCCTGTCTTAATGGCGCTTCATGTGTAGATGGCCTGGACTCGTACTCATGCATGTGTTCCCCTGGCTTCTCTGGTCGCTTTTGTGAGATAGCACCACTCCTGGACTTAGTGCCACTACCTAATTCACAGGACAGTGCACCAGCCTGCCGGCTGCACGAATGCCAGAATAATGCAGTGTGCTACCAGCCGGCAGGTTCTCCTGATTATAAGTGTAAATGTCCTCAAGGTACTAAACTTAGCAAAGCAGCTTTTTATGTATGTTAAATACCCCGGTATAAGGAAATGGAAAATAAGTTTCCACTAGCGATATCCAAGGAAAGATTTTTCTATCACTTTCAATTAGTATCTGTTCAACAGAGCTTCATTATAAACTTCAAATTGAAACATCACAGTTAAACAATATGTTAGTAAATAAAGCCTGCTTGAAGTGTTTTTTTTTTTAATCGGGGTCTTTTGTTATTTTTAATTTATTCACTAGGTGTCTCTAAGCTTTCCGTCTCTTTTTAAAATTGCAATTTGACAAACTTAGTAAAATATTCTGTTGGCCTATACTCTATCTTCAAAAAACATATTTACAATAAATACACTATTTTTTTTAAAATTCACTAATCTACATTTGTATATCCATCATTATTTGCTTATATCCTTCAAACTTGAGACACCTTTAGGCTTACTTTCAAATTAAAATGGAAGTTTGCTCTAAAGCTAGTGAAGAATTTCATCATTATTTTTTAAAGAAAAATATAGTAGTATTTTTATTTATAGTTCAAGAAAACATATGGGATAGTTTGCATAAGTTTTAAAACAGAGATGACATACTGTAGAATATGTATTAATTTAGATCAGAGACAACCAATTACTATTCCTATTTTTTTACCTGTATGCAATGTTAATGTTGAAGAAATTCATCTTTATCATTCAAGACCAGTAAGTAAATTTATTTATAGCTGTAATTACATTCAAAGCTGTGATAGTGTAGCTAGCATCACAAATGCATTGCCTAGATGTTATTACATTTCATTTTGTACAGCTTACTTACAAATTCAAATTCATTAGCCAATGCCTCCTACTCATAAACTTGTTAAAATCATAATGCTTTTATGAACCTTAACCAATGCTTCAGTATAAACCATGGTAAAGCTTTATGTTGTACTTATGTTTTAATTTAAATAGTAGGCCCTATTCAATATTTTATTTCAAATTATTTTTTTTTTAACTTGATATCTGATATAATAAAAGAGAAAATGTGAAACCCTATTATTTGTTAATAATCAAATCCTCACAAGTTTTAACACATCAACAGACTCATAAAAAGAGAATGGTGGACATACATGGAGATATAGATTTTTTTTTTCTTAATTGTGGAAACACTTGCAATAATACAAAAAGGACTATAATTAAATAAAATAAACCGAGTTTATTTAATTTGTGTAACTTCAAATTCTCATATTTTAAATCATAAATAGTGTACCCATTAGTAAATTATTGAATCAAAAGTGCATGCATAAATTGTCTTAACTCCTTGTGACCTAGTCTTTAAAAAAATGTTACTATGTGCATGCATCAGATCGGTAATTACTAGCTAATTTGTAATGAAGAAACTACAAATTTAGGACTAGGAGTACTAGATAAGTTCTAGATCATGATTTCATAGTATTTGTTGACCATGAAGAAATATTCTTTGTTTTATACTCAGTGAGTGTAACTGGTTTTCACATCACTTGTACACTTTATTTAAGTATTGACACTATACAAATCAGTCTTGCAGGGATTTCAAAAACAGTTATTTTACTTTAAATTATGATAGTTTTAAACATTCCATGCAAATTTTTCAGCAGCCTGATTTTGATGTTTTTTTAAAAAAGGATTTGAATTGTTAAAATTCTGCCATTTATTTTTCAGGTTTTGAAGGCAAGAAATGTGAAAAATTGACAAGCGTTTCATTCAAGGACAGAGATTCTTATGTCAGGCTGCCAAGAGTTGATTTCCGCCAGGAAACAAACATCTCAATAACATTCTCGACTAAGAGCCATAATGGCATTCTTCTTTATGCTGGGGAGCAGCAGCATGTTGCAGTGGAACTCTTCCGTGGTCTAATCAAAGTTAGCTTTGATGTTGGCAATTATCCAGGGTCCACCATGTTCAGCTTTGAGAGGGTAGATGATGGACAGATACACCAGATCACAATGATAATAAACCAGAAAAATTTTACAATGATCATTGACAAAGTTAATAATTCCCACACTATTATTAATGAAGGATCAAAGACTCATTTGGATCTCCATGATTCTCTATACCTTGGTGGACTGCCCAGTGCTATCAATGCTCAGGCTTTTAAAAAATGGCATATCAAAGATAGTAGCAGTTTTATAGGTGAGTTAAAAGTCACTAGCACAATGAACAAATAAAAAGTATATCTTTAATGTTGAAATGTGGGCAGGTGATTTTCTATAGGGAGGGAACCACTATATTGTTGTGATTTAATAAATTTTAAAAATTCATTTATTAAATTTATCCAGTCATTCAAAAATCTAATCCATTTCAGTAAACTGTAATAACAGGCAATCAATATACTGGAATAAAAAATATTGTTTTTAAATTGTATTATTAAAGTAATTATATTGTGAATGTTTCATGCTAGTTAGCATCTAAAAAAACTGATTATTTCAATTCAGGGAATTAACAAAATAATAAATTATACTGCTGTTGTCTATAAATTTCATTTGGAGATAACCAGAGCTCTGTAATTAAAACTCAATATTAATCAACGGTATTTAAGTCAAATCAATTTTAATTCAATTTTTATAATACTTTTTGGCAGGTTGCTTCTCAAAAGTTTACATCAATGGCAAACAAGTTGACCTGCTGAGTTCACATGAACGATTCAAGGTCATACCAGGTTGTGAAACTCCCAGTCAAGATCCTTGCCATAATCACTTATGTCAACGTGGTAAATGTAAACCAAGACGCAGAAAACCTGGTTATCGATGCAAATGTAATAATGGCTACTCTGGAACTTATTGTGACAGAGGTAAGTTATATCTGCTTTCTTATAAGTTGTAGTGGCTGTCATTGTTGTCATTGTTATTTTTCTATACATCTTCCATTTTGTACTGTGAGAGGTGATATATTTTTTATTAACCCTTAGAGGCATTAACTTTTCAGTTTACTAATAATTAAATAAAACAAATTCAAATAAATCTAACTTTTTTTTTACTACTAATCCTTTTTTTCTCAAACTATAAGTACTAATTAACTTTGAAAAAGTGTACTCTACATTTTGGCTACTAATTTTATGCATTAAAACTACAAAACTAAACCTCTAAGGATTAATTTTTTATTTTCACCCCATAGTACAATTTGGTGTAAGAAGGCCTGTACAAGAAGATGGCTATAGTCGCCTAAAGACTTTTGGGCTCTAACTGGGGTTCTCATCAGTTGCAATTCTAAGTAAGGTAGTTGTTGTTTTACTGTATGTGATAGATTAACACCAAAAAATGATTTGTATTTAAATCCTGAGCTGTTATCATTTTTTATCTAGTCCTTTTTGGAGTATGTATAATTGCAAATATGTTTTATTTTTACAGGTTAATGCACAATTTATTCAACTTAGTTTATAAAATCATTCAATTTTTTTTTCTTTTCTTTCCTATATAGTTTCATCTTGCAAGATTGTCATGTTCCATGACCATTTCATTGATCCTACCACTAAATGTAAATCTAGAACATTGATCAAGTTTCGACGTTGTGAAGGCATTTGTCACAATGGCTATTGCTGTAACCCCAAAAAAATTAAAAACAGAAAAGTTCGTTTGTATTGTAATGACAAGAGCACTTATGTCCATGATTTGCCAATTATTAGGAAATGTGCATGCAAGAAGTGTGACAAGAAGAAATAATTCCAAAGAGGGCATAATTTGAAAGGCTTGTGTTTTAATTTATGTTTATTATATAAACATATGTATATTACAATTTTCAGGATGGTGAAAAAGATTTTTTTTAATCTGGGGTATCAAATCACATAAAGAACCTTATAAGGGTAATCTTGATGGCCCCTTGGCTCATCACACTCACATGTAACTATCATATTACAGTTTGTGACACCCATTATTTTCAGAACACAGAAAAAAATTTAGAAGGCCACTTTAACTTCTTTGAGCATTACTTCAAGGCTACTGGTCTTTACCCCAATCAGATATAATTTGAAAGGAACAATATTATTGGCTATTGTAGATAAGTGACTTTTGTTTCTGTTGTGATCATTTGTTGGACTTGAAAAGTTCATTAAACATATGTTGTTGAAAATTGTAAACATGCTGTCTATTTGCATCCAGATGATGTTTAGTGAAGTTTAAATGTTTTTAGTGATTATTTATTTTTCTTCTTTCCCTTTTAGCATTCAATAATAAATATAAAATAATGTAGGAAAAAAAGTAACAAAAAGTGTTGTGCAATATTTAAATATGTGTAAATGTTCCTAGTTCTAAGCAAAATCATATATTTTTTTAAAGTTGCAATTAGAATAATATGTCTTAATTTGATGGCTATAAGAACGTTTTTAAAAATGGTATAGACCTATTAAAGATTCACCAAAATTAATTTTTGAAGACATTGGGCCTCCATAATAGTTTAATTTCATACCTCATCATTTCAATCTAAATATATCAGCCATGGACTATATACAATTATTTTATGATATTGTAAATTAGTTATAAATATCTTAAGAAGAATCATTTATGTATGGAATGCCAGAGATGTTTGCAAACCAACTAAATTTATATTTTTTTATACTTAGAGTCTGTGTTGTTTTATGAATCATAATTCAAATAGTCTGTAAAACTTAGATCCATTATTCAAATTAAAAGTCCTAAACTTTTATAGACTAAAACCAGAATTGAATAGAATTTTTAAAATTAGGAAGCTAAGTGTGTTCAGATGAATAGTCTTCAAACAAATAAACTACCTCATGAAATTATGTTGATTAAACCAAAGTTATTTTTGTGTATATCATCTGCATGTTCCTTTGTGCTAAAGTGATTACGTTTGAACTATTAGTGATTTTTGTTTCCTTTAAGATCCCATGTCATTCCTAAAATAACAATAAAAACAAGTGTCTACTGTACATATTAATTGTGTATAAATTGTCTACTTGGTGCAAAGTTTCTGAAAAAATTTGTATCAATTGAACATTTTTCTGCTAGAAAGCTACTGAACATGTTCTTTGCTCCTAAAATGTAGGCCTAACCAGTAATTTTTCTTCTTCTTTTGTTTTGTTTTGTTTGCACTAGAAGGCATTCAGCAGAAGCACCCATGCTCTTGTTTTGTTCCACATTTCAAGCTTCCTTTTTGTTAACACAGCTAATTAAAAGAAATTTCAAAGTAGTCTGTGAAATATGTAATCACAGATTATTCCTTTCACAATTGTGCTTCATTTTAATTCCCCCATTTGAATAATGAATTTATAAGATAAATCAAGTACCTGTGTTCTTAAATTATATGATAATCAAAATAAAGTGCACATTTAAATGTTATGAATTGTAATTTGAATATAAAAAGTGAGTGCTGTTAAATAAAAAATAATTTAATATTATTGTACACTTTAAATTTATTTATTGTTTTTCATATACTAAGGATTATGCATTTTCCCTGCATTAAAAGCATTGTGTTTTGCTGCAAAAATGCACTTTAGAATATTTGACTTTTGAAACGATTTTTTTAGTAGTTTGAAAGCACTTCACAACAGTTCTGTTATATGAAATCATCTTATTTTGTTTTTAATATTAAGAGGAGATATATTGTAACTATAACACTAAATAATTCTTAATGATGCCCACTACTTGAACAAGGAACTAAACTAGTGTTTTGCAAATAGCTTTAACATCTACTGATGATGCAAAGAAATGTTACCTGGTCGTTGCTGTGTGGACAGATATTTCATCTGCTGTGCTCTACAGCTCTAACAACATGTTGATAATGTACCTTAACTTGCTTTTATACTGAACTGGTGTTCTTGAAATTTAAATGCATTAGAATAGTCTCTGATTCAACATGTCTATTTATAATATAAATAATTTTACATAAGTTATTGGGTTTTTGTTAAGTTACAGAAGTTGTCACACCTATAATTCTTAGTGTATATTGGTTTAATGATTTACAATAGTGTTTTCCAACTGAAGAGATGTGGGGCATAGTATTAAAAATGTTCTCCTACATCAAGCATAGGACTTTGTAACAATAATACGTTTTTTATTTTTTATTTTTTTCAAGTTTCAAAGCCTGATGTAACAACATAAAGATTTACACTGATCCAACAGATTTTAGTTAGATGCCCCAGTTCATTCTAGGACCATGAAGAGCATTTGTGTTAAATTAATGTAACTTGTTTTAATATATTTTAACTGTTCTATCAATTATTTCTTTTAATGGTTTCATTTTAAATTAATCATATATAGATAAAGGAAAAAGGATTCATTGAGTTAGGTGAAAAATGTTTATTATAGCTTGCATGCTTGTGAAAAGTTGAGTAATAATTTAACTTTTATAAACCATCAATATGGATTCCAGAAACGTATGCACACACAAAGAACTAATAACTCAGTATTGTAATTTAAAATAAGGCAGTAAATTTTTATTTTAAGTTAAAATATTACTTTTTAAGTATGATGTTTATTCTTTTCTAAATTCGTTTATTCTTTTCTAAATTCATGTACGGTATGTAATTGGCCTCTTTATCACATAAAAATTGTACTCTGTTTGTGCATCATCCATTTTGTAAATTTTTTTAAAATAAACAACATGAATATTCTTTTTCATTAGCTTCATCATTGATTTCATTTGCATATATGTTACCTTTCTTATTCAGTGTCTTATAAAATCTTGTAAATTTTAGAAATTACTCTTATGGATGTCCTTTTTTCAATGTTTTTTTCTATAAATATTATTACATAAACTTTATTTCAACTTTATAGACATGGCTATATATCATGTTAGGTGTTACAATGCCAAAGTTTAATGTTTTCATAACAAATGTAAATAAGTACCTTGTTTCGTGTACAGAAGAACTCAACAATACATCATTGACTTGTAGATTTCATAATGTTATATATTTATTTTTTATTGATTAGATGTATGACATGATACATATATGTAAATAGATTTATTAATTGATAATTATGTGATACAAACTTATTATGAAGGTGTGTGCTTGTTTTGTTATTTATCATTTTTTAACAACATAAAATCTGTTTATTTATTTCTGTAATCAACTGAGAAAAAGAAATATGTGTTTCAATTAAGGCAAACATTTAATATCTTGCCTTCGATTTCATAATATTGAGATTCATTTCATTAATGTGGTTCATAAAAGATATGCTGCTGCAGATGACGGACTTAACAAATAGTATCTCTTATTGTAGCTATTTCTCATCCTTTGTAGTTATCCAATTATTAAATGAATAATAAATAAGCCTAGTGATTCTGATACATTTAAGACTTCATCTTTTCTTTTCTAAATTAAAGACTAACAAAAAAAAAGATAAATTTGTTTGTACCAATGTAATCTATATGTGTTTTATTGCTTGAGTAATTCACTAGATCTGTGTAAAGATATTTTATAGACACAAACAAATAATTTTGTCACCAGTTGCAAACCTTTTAGCTAATAAAATTAGAACTTAATTAAATGGGGCCTTATGCATTTGCCTTCGATTTGTTTCATATCTCCACAGTATTAAGTTACACTATGAACTTTTAACTATTAGCACAATCTTAGGAAGCTTAATTTTCTTTGTTTTGTCCAATCTTGTGCTATTCAAAATCTCTAGTGTAAAAAAAAGTGTAAATTTTAATATTTAACTCTGCATTTATTTTTAAGATACAATGACTTAGACATAAAAATATTTAAATTATGCACCAAATCTTTTGGCATGGTTAGACACTAAAAATTATTGCATTTGACTTCTCTTGAAAATACACTTACAAATAGATTGAGTTATAATGTTTAAGAATATTTGAGCTAATCAGATGCAATAATTTAAGTTATTTAAGTTTTTTGTGCTTCTATTATATGTTGGAAAAATGTCATAATTTAGTATAACTCTTTTTTTTTTTGGTAAAGTGTTCTGCTATTGCTTATTTCTTTTTAAAATGTATTTCATTTTTACATAGGATTACAAAAGTTCATATTAATGATTGTATCGTCATTTAAATAAATTTTAATTTCTCATGTTAAGATCTAATTTGCATTAAATTGAAATTTTCTTTTATTAAACATGTTTCAGATTTAAAGTCATAAATAATATTAACCTAATATACCATGTGTGGCTTGCAAACCAAAGACAATTACTGCATTTAACTTAACCATTATAATTTTTAGTATAGTAAAAAGCTTAAATTTAAATGAAAATGAAAAAAATGTCTTTTAATGATATATGCCTTTCACTACTGCTTTTATTTTTAAAAATTGTTAAATGCAACTAGACTAATTAACATATGCTAAATGAGAGAAAGAATTATTAAGCCCATCCTGCCTGCAAATGAACTCATCCTTGGCTCTTTTCTAGAGTCATTTAGAGGTAAAAAAATATATATAGGGCTATATATTGATATACCTTGATGTCATTAAAAAAGAGAATGTTATCTTTACCAGTTCATGTTACACCATTGAAAAAAAAACAGACTAACTAATGTTAAGAAACCTATAATGCACTCTATTTAAACAAATTATCTACAAAATAGTATTTTCAAATAATCTTTTTTTTTTATAAAACATGTGCTTAAGGATATGAGTGCTTAATTTAATTAAATCAAACTTTTGTCACTTGTCCCACGGTTTTTAATAAACATAACCAATACTTTTTGATGTCCTCATTATTTTGCCAAGGTAAATAAACATTGTTAAAAAATGATGAAGTTTCTATCAAATTACCTTTTTATGGAAGTAAGTTGTGCAGTGTGAATGTACATTTATTGTTGACAATGGTTTTGACTTTTTTCTAAATCTCCCTTGAATTATGAATGAAAGGTAAGCAAAGTCAGCCAAACTGACATAACTCAAGGCTACCTTTTTTACATTAATAATCAAAATATTTCCAACACACCAACTAGGCCTATATCTTTTTAAGTTTTTCTGCTTAAAATGGTTGAAATTTTTGTTTCTTTTTTAAACACCATCAATTTTTTGTAAAAATAACCTAAACATAATAACTATAGTCTTGTTGTGTAAAATGCTATAGTGCCTATATGAAATATATAGGTGATCTTTTAACTTTATTGTTAACAAGGGTGTAAATTACACATAAAGATGTAAGGTCGTAAGTTATAAACCTAGTAATAGCTTCCAAAAATTGAAAGTGAAAGATATAAACTTACTAAGTCCAAAAATTACTCAAGGTCCACTTGACTGAGAGGGGAAATCAACAGTAAAAATTTTTTTGAAAAGTAACACCAAAAAAAAAAAATTATTTAGAAAACCATGTTTCCTAGTCATGATACCTTACAAGGCACGTAGATCCTATAGTTAAGAACTGGAGTTAAAAATCCAGCAATATCAAATCTCTACACTAAGATGTCACCATATTAATGTTGTTCCTATTTCAAGAAGTAATTTTAGAATTTAAAATTTTCCGTGCCACTAATCTTCCCTTTTTTTAAAATAAAAGTAGCAAAAACGTCACTAGAGACTAGAGGGCAGAGCCGTCTCGCCTGAGCCTAGCAACCCCTGCGGCGGCAGGGCAGTGCCATCTTAAGCCTTAAGTTAAAGATACACTTAAGACTGCTCTGATCACAAAAATATTACATTTATTGTCTATAATATAGCCTACTAATACTTAGGTCTAAGTGTCTAAAGCATGCCTGCACAACTCAAAATGTAAGGCGGGCCGTACTTTATGAAAAACTTGTGCGGGCCCAAAGAAAATAGGACAGAAAGGAAAGCTATTAAGCAAATAATAATAATAAAAAAGAATATTTCGTTACTTCGCGGGCCGCAAAGTGGGTGCTGGCGGACCGCATGTATGTTGTGCAGACCTGGTCTAAAGTAGGCCTATAAACTAAGGCAGGGGTCGGTAACCTTTTTGCATGAGAGAGCCATGGACACCACATATTTTGAAAAGTAATTCTGTGAGAGCCATACATTAAGTTTAAACCTGAAACTTATTTCCTTTAATTACAATGAATGCAGGGTTGCTATTTTTCTGTCTTTTAGGTCAGCGGAGTTTATCTACTTTACCACTTCTGATGCTGAGCTGCAGTAGACTTTAGCTCAGTTGTAGAATGAAATAATGATATGCAATTAATATGTAGATCAAAGGAGTCTAAAAAAAACATTTTTTTGAACATCGAACATTTGTCTGCGAGCCAGATGCAACCATCAATAGAGCAACATCTGGCTCGCGAGCCATAGGTTCCCGACCCCTGAACTAAGGGATATCACTATTAATTTATTATATTATGTAAATGAAAAAGGTGCTTTCTGGCAGTGCCATCTTAAGACATGGGCCCACTTGGCATTGGCCCGGGACCTCACACTTCTAGGGGCCTCGCGCTTCTATGAGACTCCCCTTTTTAGATAAATCATGCTTTACATATTGTTAATAAATATTGAACGATTTTGGCAATTTAATTTGATTTAAAAGTCAGTGGACGGCACGTTTCTCAATTTTAACCCACGATATTATCGGCACATTCCAAAATTAATATTATAAATGCGAACATAAAGTTGGATAGTTCCTTAAGGGGAAAATTCTCGTCGCAAAAAAGTTTTACTTCTATCAGATATGAATCAAAATGAATTACGCATTAAAGTTTACAATCGGTAACCAGACAAAACGACAAGTGACAAAACGACAAGGTTTCGGGTTAGTCTGATAACCCAATACCGTGTTTCCCCAACTATAAGGCATGTAAAATATCTTAAAAAGTTGACCGTACTTTATTGTATGTAAGGCAGTGTTTCTCAACCTTTATGTGCCATGCCCCACCTAAGCCTTTCTAAAATTCTTATGCCCCCCATGTATCATATACATAATTTTTAATATTCAACAACAATTTTAAAAAAAAAAAATTTAATATTCACTGAAGTAACTTTAATGATAGGTTTTAGGAAGAAATCACTAGGCCTAGGACATTGGTGAGGAAACATAGCAAGTAAATTTTCTGACATTCAAGAACGAAATAATTTGAATGAAAGATGTTTCTATATTATTTTAATTATTATTAATTATTTATTGTTTAACGTTAAAGAGATGTTTGTGCTTGATGCTTGCTTATAAGAAATTTTATGTTAGGTTCCAATTTAGTTAGCTTCAGCCTCAAGTTATCGAGTCACAGCTCCTTGCTGCGTCCAGGATTTTCCCAAAGCGACGCTAAGTGGACGCCAACTGAGACTATTGACTACTTTTAAAATTAACAGATTTTTACATCACTTTTAACGAACGCTTATTTTAAATTGAGACTTTAACGATTCTCCTTTTAAATACAATTTAAATATTAAAAACTTGTCGTTTTGTCACCTTGTCATTTTGTCAAATGTGTTACAATCATGTTAGACTAAGATGTTAGTCCCGGGAGGTAATAACACTAGCTACGCCACTGCTCCGTACTTAGTAGTGAAATCAATAGAAAAAGCAGTGCCGTCTTAAGGCATGGGCACACTAGATACTTGCCTAGAGTCTCACGCATCTGGGTGGCCTCAAACTCTAGGGTGCCTCACGCCTCGAGGGCGCCTCATGCTTCTAGAGGCTTATGGTGCCTATATTATCAGAGCATATTGACATTTTTTTGGCAATTTATTTTGCTTTCATAACCTTGCCAGAGGAGCTCGAGCCCGTGGCACGGGGCAGGGGGCGGTCGCTCTTCAGAACCTTACCAGATGAACTCGAGCCTGTGGCACGAAGCAGGGAGGGTCGCTCTTCAGAACCTTGCCTCGGGAGCTCGAGCCTGTGGCACGGGGCAGGGGAGGCGCTCCTTTGAACCTTGCCAGGGGAGCTCGAGCCTGTGGCACGGGGCAAGGGAGGCGCTCCCCAGAACCTTGCCACGGGAATCCGAGCCTGTGGCACGGGGCAGGGGAGGCACGCCCTTGAACCTTGCCACAGGAGCTCGAGCCTGTGGCACGGGCAGGGAGGGTCGCTCTTCAGAACCTTGCCTCGGGAGCTCGAGCCTGTGGCACGGAGCAGGGGAGGCGCTCCTTTGAACCTTGCCAGGGGAGCTCGAGCCTGTGGCACGGGGCAGGGGAGGCGCTCCCTTGAACCTTGCCAGAGGTGCTCGAGCCTGTGGCACGGGGAAGGGGAGACGCTGCCCAGAACCTTGCCACGGGAGCTCGAGCCTGTGGCACGGGGCAGGGGAGGCGCTCCCCAGAACCTTGCCACGAGAGCTCGAGCCTGTGGCACGGGGCAGGGGAGCCACTCACCAGAACCTTGCCACAGGAGCTCGAGTCTGTGGCACGGGGCAGGGGGGCGCTCCCCAGAATCGTGCCACACGAGCTCGAGCCTGTGGCACGGGGCAAGGGAGGCACTCCCAAGAACCTTTAAATATATTTAAAAACTATTGACTTACAGTATACTGTTTGGCTTGTAACGGTACGATGTTGAAAAAAATACAATGTGCAAAAAGGGTACAATGATGAAAAGTAATCTACACACACACAGTAAACAAAGCTCTGTCTCGTAGCCAAGATAACACACACTCAGAGCATAAATGATCTGCCCTCTCTCTCAAAAATCTCTCATGTCCCCTTTTATAGTCGGTTTTACTCATGTTTCGAGAAAACCTTACGCAATGTTTTGCTTTCCAGTTTTCTCCAGATTTTTCTGCAGAATTCTGAAGGATAAAGACTATTTTTATTTAGTTGTAAACAAGGTCAAGTGGGGGGGGGGCTATTTTTAGCTACCCACACCTT
This sequence comes from Omphiscola glabra, assembly GCA_964017045.1. NCBI lineage: Eukaryota > Metazoa > Mollusca > Gastropoda > Lymnaeidae > Omphiscola > Omphiscola glabra. The sequence goes on along the minus strand of OZ024794.1, from coordinate 50,938,418 downwards.
AAATGCGGTCTCGAGTTTGTTTTCTGCTAGAGTTCATGCACAGGGAAAGTATGAAGTTATCACGTCGTCTACATAACAATTATAATTATATGTAAGTAAGGTTGTTTTTTGTCCATTTGCGTTCATCATATAAAATATTGTTTGCAGTTCTTTTTTGTGATGGAAACCTTTTTAATTGAATTTTGTTTGTCTGTTGTTGTTTGTTTGTTTTTTTTGTTGTTTTTTTATATTTTTATTTTATGGGTTGTTGTTTTGTTTTTTTTTGTTTTTTTGTTGTTGTTTTTGGGGGGGGGGGTTAAATTCATTCATTAATTAAGTAGATATCCTTAAAAATAATGTAAATATAAAATAAAAGTCACATTACTGTTTTAGTTAAATAATTATTTTAATTAATAACTATTTATTTTTTTGCATAACACAGGCAGGTCAAGTAATTTCCGGTTTGCCAACCCTACATGGATAGATGATAATTAAGAAAATATTCTCATCACATCTTTAATCCCCTGAAATATCCGTGACACCCTTCAGCCGTAGGGGCTGCTCTAAGGTTAAGTGACACCTAAATTTTAACTAGGCTCTCTTCCGTTGCTCTCAAATTAATGAAAGGTAGAATGTTGCAAAACTAATTTGGGGCCATCCATAAATGACGTCACGCGTCTAGGGGGAGGGGGGGTCAGATTTTTGTGACGAGGGGGAGGGGGGGGACCCTCAAGCAATGTCACATGAAAAGTAGAATATTGTAGTAAAGAAATGCACTTAATAACGCTAAATTACAGACATTTTTAACATATTCATTTATCCAACAACAATCATTTTATTTTTAAACTGCTACCACTGAGAGAATCAGTGCAGGTATGCGAAGTCCGAAAAATGGCCTCAGATCAAATTACAAGAGACGCCAAATAGGAGGAAACTCGGGGTGTAGTTGCAATGACATCTGTGAGAATTTATGGCTAAAGACGGACACTGGAGTCATATAATTGGCAACCACAGGAAGTGGGGTGGAAGGATAACAAATGGTTGACCGTGACCGGGGGGGGGGGAGAGGTGGTGGTATCTTAGTAAACGCTCTAGGGCAGGGATTCTTAACATTTTTTACAGGGCTGCAGGCCCACTCCGTTTTAAACACACACCCCAACGTATAAGTTATATTGTAATAAAATTAAAAATAATTAAACAATTTAGTTATCTTAGTTTTATTTCTTTAATTAACTTAATAGACAATGGAAAAAATTACCATTAAAAGCAATGAGCCGATAAAATTCAAAAGAAAAACATTTACTGTATAATCAAAATGCACACAAACTAATTTTTAAAAAAGCAGCAACCGCTAGCAGTTGCAGCAATTACAATCAGTGGCGTAGCTAGGGTTGGTGTCACTCGGTCAAGTAAGCTCATAGTGTCACACCCCCCCCCCCCCCACACACACACACACTTTCCATGATGTAATTCTTCTTGTTAAACTTAGTCCACAGTATAACAAATACAAGAACAAAAAAAATTAATTGAAGGCCATGAGGTAAATGTATTTAAGAACTGTGACATGTACTTAGAATCACTCATTGTTATCAAAGGATAGTTTTATTTCTCAGAATTTAGATGAATATAGCTTAATGTCACTTACAAAAGTTAACGAACACTCCATTCGGCGTTGAAACATGGTCAAAACGACGTGTTTCTGACTTAATTAAAAGCGCATTTTGATTGGTTACATGGGTGGAATATGTACGCGTTATCTGTAATCTTTTGTGGATTTCAGTTAGACCGAGCAGTGTGTGCTTTGTAAATACGCAATTTTTCAATTTGATGTCACTCCCTGAGATGGTTTCACCCCCGTGCGGTCTGCAGCCCTCTAGCTACACCACTAAATGCACTTTTCTGGTCTACCACACCTCAGGGCTGGGGAGGTACTTTTACCACTGGATAAGAACCACTGTTCTTGTGAAGTGTTTTTGACACAGATGCTGTAATTTGATATCCACTGGAGGTGACTCTCTTAATGGTTTGTAAAGGACAATAGTGGACACAGGGACTTTTTATAGAGGGGGGGGGTGTAGAGATTTGTGACGTTATATTTTAGAGGGGGGGGGCTAACTTTTTGTGACGATTTGTGACGATGGGGGGAGGGGGGGTCAAAAATCGGCAAAATTTGCGTGACGTCATTTATGGATGGCCCCTTTCAGAAATGTGAAATAATACATTTTTGTATTTTGAATTAATCAGAAATTATCTGGGGACTTTAATGATTTAAGGGGCGAGAATAATCTAGGGCAAAAGCATACCCACAAGGGTTCCGTAACTAGAGTGAATATAGTTTACGTCCCACTGGTGCGAAATTTAAGATGTCTTCGGTCATTATTATGGCTAATTTTGCCATGTCCAACCCGAAAGTTTGAAATGCCACCTCAAAATTGTCTGAAAGAAACAACAAATTCAAGTATGCACCCCTGCATTTTGAGATTGAACGACTGTCTTTAGTACCCTAATTTTTTATGCACACCTTCCTTTACGCTGATCAATGGTACAGTATGGGGTTGATTATAAGCTTATGCCTAATAATTACCCTGGGCCCTGGGGCACTCCACAAACGGAGTGAATTCAGTTTATATAAGGCACTGGGCTAAATATTGCATCCCACAAAACTTTAAAAATGTTCTTCCCTGTTCAAAAGGTATAATAGAAACATCGAATTCAAGTATACTCAAAAATACACCTCTTGATTTTGAAGTAATCAAACATTTTCTGGGAGCAGGCTCCCCAAACCCCTACACCGATCAAGATTCATCGGGGCCATCGATTTCTGGCCGACTTCTCGAAGAAAATGATCGCCGATTTTGTATCGATAGATACACTGCCTAGTGACGTAGCTACTTTTAAGGCTGCCATGAGCAGCCAAATATTTTTGACGTCCTCCCTTTCACGATTCAAACACTTCAGTTGTCCAAAAATGACACACCAGCTTATAAAGATAAGTGACACCTGGGTGGACCACTCCATCCGCCCTATTTCGACGCCACTAGCAGGGGCGTATCTACAGACTATTTTTTTTACTATTAACTCTGAATGCAAAGGGCATAAACCGGTAAAGTGGCGGGGGGGGGGGGGGCTGCCAAAAGTCACGCGTCGGCTCTAGGGACGCTTTATAACTGGGTTCCTCAGTATATTAATAATAATAAAAAGTAGTGATATTTTGTTTCAGCAACTATTAATAATATTGGTCCAAGTCTTTTAACTCAGCAAAGGAAATTTTTTTGATTGGCGAGTTAAAAACCACAATAAATATGGCTGAATGAATGGGAGTTGCCTTCCTCAAAAAGCAACAACATTACGATTACAAAGTAAATACAATATTAAAAGCCATGAAATTGATTGGACTGAACGCCTTATGGAAGGAAAATACATTATCTACATCACTTTAATTTCCAAGGTATGTAAAATATGCATCAGATCGTCGTTGAATTAGTTGTTAGAAGTTGAATAATTAAAATGGTTCAATGGTCACCGTCGGACCGCGGCCGATAGTGATAGTAGACAGTGAAGACGAAGTGAAAACGCTTTGTTGAAAATAAATTATACTTATAACTTAACAAACTCAGTGCCGGCCTTAGCAAGTTTGGTGATTTAGGCAAGAACAAAAAATGCCTCCTCTCGTTTTGTTAATCAATAATATTGATTAGTAACTGTACTGTAACTGTAGGCTGTAGTCGAGTCACTCAGACTGACTCAGTCTGTAAAGTCTGAGTGAATCCAGTCTACTAGTACTAGGCACTTCACTAGCACTCACACTGAAACAAAAAAAAAATGGCACATTTTTTAAAGTGTTAAGGGTGTCTAGTTAGACTGTCTAGTCTATTAATTAAAAGTTTATTTAAAATAAATTAGCTTTTTTTTTTATCGCCTAGCGCATTTTTAGCAGAAGAAAAATCCTGAATTATTTCAGTCATATCAAATATCAAACTCTTTTACTTTTGCAAGGGTTCTATATAATACTGTAGCTAAACCAACCAAACAGTCTTGACTTGAGGCATGTATCATTATTATTCATTAAATGTATCATAATATATGCACTTTTAAGTGTTAGTTTCAAAAAAGTTATCTCTGCATTCACAACTGTTTTTTGGGGATGTTATCAAAATCCACATTGCCAATCTGACATAAATAGTAAATAGTCCTCTGTGTACTCTGTGGCTTGATTTTCTGTTACTCTACTTTATAACTCATCACAAAGCTCTTTTGCTTTTTTTAATATCAGCTGAATCTTCATTTTCAGATTCTAAAGCTTATTGAAGGCTCATGCAATCTTTGAATTCAAAATTTCCTTTTTAATAATTTTTATTATATTTCTATAGATTTTTAATGTCATAATAACAGACCTGTTTACCCGCAAACTCTTAAAATCGTACGATATCATCACAAAATCGTTCAATGCATGATCTTAATAGTAACAAATAAACATAGAGTATATATAATGTATACAGCTCAAAATCGTACATTGTACGCCAGAATCGTAAGAGTAAACAGGTCTGTAATAATTCTAAATGCTACTGTAAGATGATAATTGTAAAAATGGACTATTAACGGAATAAATTGCGGTTAAAAGTAAACTCAAAAATTATTTTCGGCGTCAAGAATTGGATCATATGTACCTTCAAAGTCAGATTGTTATTTTATAGTCGAAATTTAAGCTGTCTTTTTTGGGGGGAAGAATTATATTCATTATCTAATATTCTGCCAATGATTTAGCTGTCATATTGCTTTAGCAAAGACCTCATCTGTTCTGTAATTCTGAAGGAACGCTCTTTTTTTCTCTCTAATTTTTTATTAACTTTTCAATTGTTTTAACATCTTTTTTTTTTTTAAGCCTGTGGCTAGATATATTATTGTAAAACAAAATATCAAATCACAAATGAACTTAAAATCCATGATTTTTTATTGTTGCAATTCCCTTAGTTTTTGCACTTGCCTGAGTTTCATGTGGTCATATGAGTGCATGCCAGAGATGAGCCAAGATTTTTGCCACCCCTTGATGTCCTTCTATGTAAAGAAAGAATACCACTAGGGTGGACCCCCCTCCCACCACAGTTAAATCTGCAGCCTCTTTTACATATTCTAATAATACATTCCTGTGATATCTTGATGCAGAAAAAAGTGTACATATATATCTTTTGAATGAAACAAATATCAACAATCAAGTAAGAATTGCAAGGAACAAATAATCCTTTTCAATTTAGTACTCTACTAACTAACATTGACTCCATTCCCATCATATAAAAATTTTTAAAAACATTTTTATTTTTATACCGGTATGCTGGACTTCGCGCCATGTGAAAAATACCACTTGAGGCAGCAGCCATAATTTAGGGTAGTGACAAAAATCTGCTCCACTCTTCTGCTATTTTATAAAATTTTCAATTGTTAAAAATAATTATTTCATATAGGCCCTAGAGTCTATAATGTCATATTTTAACAGAAGATAATCAGAAAAAAAATAATTATGTAATACTTATATTACTCATGAATTGAAATTATTATTATGTCATTATTTAAAAAAGCTAAATCATTGTGATTGTAATATTTTTCTGATTAATACCAACAGTATCTTATTATTGTAAATAATTGGGACATAGTCAATCATTATATATCCTATACACTAGCTGACAATGAAACATAATTTGGCACTGACAATTATGGGAACTTAGCTACTTATTGCCAAAATGAAATCAGACCCTTATCAGTAACTTTGATAAGCAACCATCTCTGGCAAGAAATGTGCCATTGCTCAGTGGATTGTTAACTTGACATTTTCCTCTTGTTGTTGACTGCTGAAGCAGTTTCCAAGTAACTTGGCATGTCCACATGATTCAGACGTATTTTTAAAAATTACATACCAGGCCAAAGTTTTAACTAAACAATCATAAACGTATGTCCTTGCAGTGAGAGTTAAGTCATCTATCGGTAGTCCATGATTATTCAGCTCTAATTTGGTAGTTAAGACTGTTGTCTTATTTGAAAAATATCTTACCCAGTGGTTCAATAGGTAATACTATTTAGGCAGCCAGGTATTAAATTAGTTTATATCCCAGGAAATGAGAATGCAACTTAAGTATAAAAAAATATATTTATTAAAAAAAACTACACATCTTTTTCTTAAAAAATGTATACCATATCTAAAACAGTCTTCTGGCAAAGCCCCTTTCAGCTATTCTGCTGGGTTATGGTTTATGTATTTCTATCCTAGTTAAAACCATGGTAAATAGGCCCTTATACACACATTCTTCAAATTTGATTAGCACTCTCAGAATTAAGTCATTTGCTTGATGTAGAAGAAGGGATTAAAAAATAAACACTAAAATTTATCATATTAATCCTAGGGTACCATCTAAGCCTTATGTCTTATATGAAAGAACCAATGTGACATATCACACTACCTTTCTTTGTTTTTCTTCTTGAGCCAGGACAATAGTTAAGTTATTCGGTAAGTTTTTACAACAGTTATTTAATCATTTTGTTCCAGTTTCTTTCTAGATGGCTGCACCCAACAATACACTTCTCTGGCTTTTACTAGGAATCTGTTTAATTTTTATATCTTTTGGTGGATTTGCAATTTTACTCCTGCTGTATTCATTGGCATTTATTTCAGGGTAAGTATACATCTTTTTGTTAGATTTTTAAAAAATAATTAAATAACCAAGGGAAGGGTTATGTTTGATTGATTGATTGATTGAATATTTATATAGCGCTTGTCTCCATGCTACTTTAGCATGCTCACTTTATATGACTCATGATATTATTTATTTTAATTCCAGAGCATTGTTAATTGTTTACAATTTTGGTAAACAAGCCATTGACATAGATGATGCTGAGACAACTTTAGTGATTGGCCAGTTTGGTCATGGTGGCATTGAAAAGGTACATTTTACTTTTTAAGCACTATTCAATTCCATGGTCTCTTTTTTTTATTTTCAGTATAAAAATTATTATCTTATACTAACTATCTGTCCTCAATTTAGCTGTGATTTATAGCAGTCTTCAGTAAACATTTCTTTTAAAAGCTAATATTGTTAAAGCTTTTTTTGGTGAAAGTGGCACTAAGCAAACCAGCTAACCTAAAAAAAGCATTATTAAATTATTTATAAAAATGTTTAAACTATAACTATAAATAATTTTTAAAAAATTCTTAGAAAGTACATATTTCTTTCTTTAGAATTAAAGCTATGTAGCAGAGCCACTGCTTCATACTAGTCTCTAGTTTTAACTTATTTAATATTTGGCAATTTTGAGAATTTAATTCCATAGATCAGTGGTCCTCAACCTTCCTAATGCTGTGACCCTTTAATACTGTTCCTTATGTTGTGGCGAACCCCAGCCACAAAATTATTTTTGTTGCTACTTCATAACTGTAGAGTATATGTGTTTTCTGATGGTCTAAGGCGTCCCCTCAGAAAGGTTCGCTCGACCCCCCAAATATTATATTATTAAATATTATATTTTCTTTTACTTTTTAACTTGGTAATTGCATAATTTATGGGTTTTTATCATAATAAACATCTTGACTTTGTACAGGTAAAGGCATCCATGGAGCCAACCACTAAAATAAAAAACTTTGATAAACGTATGACAGGTGCAAGTGTAATTGATGATGTCTTAAAAGAGGTATTAATTTTTTTAAATTCAATTTAGGGAAGTGCTTTGTGGGTATAAAATCCTCTTTATATTCCATTAGGGGCTCATTTAATGCATAAACCATCACAAAAGCAAAGCCGCTGACTACAAAATGAATGAAACATTAGATATTTTATTTTTAATTACAGACATATCTGTTTTTATTCCAAGAAAGCAAGTAGTTTACACAACCACTAAGAAAGTCTTTAATAGCTTCAGAATTTATCACATTTTTTTGCTTAGATGATATTTAAGAATTGTTTAGTTTATTGCAGTGCCATCCAAAATGGGATTAAGATAGGCTATTCAGCAACCTTGATTGGATATTGCCTAAAAAGAAATTAGTTTCTCAATTTGTATTTTACAGAACTTCTTGTTTTAACTTATTTTAGTATAACCTGAAGGTGACTGGTTTATTTTTTTATTTTTTTCAGGTTTTGGAATATGTAGTGAAGGATTACATTAAAACCTGGTATCGACAAATAAGTGACCATGATAGTTTTCTTGTTGACATATGGCAGTGTGCTCAGAAAGTAATCATTACATTCTCCAATAGGTATGTTAGGATGTTGAAAATAAAAATTGAAACTCTCGAGATTGGGTTTTATCTAGCTGGTACCAGCCTAGATTATGTGGTAATGATTTTTGCCAAGTCTGGTTAACCTTTAATATTGTAATGGGGCTAACTTTGGGAATAAATGTTACTCAAAGTCTGAGATTTAACATACTATGTGTCCTCTTAAGCAGGTCAACAATTTTCAGTTTTAAGATTTTTACTAATTTCTTGTTTGTTTTCTTCCTAATAGATCAAAAGAGATAGACTGGATGCCATATTTTACTCAACGGCTTGTGGATGACTTTGCATCTCACATTCGACTATACCGCAGGGCAGCTGAAAAGACAACAGTATCAAAAAGTGAAGGTGTGGAATTATTTCTTTGTCAGTAGTAGTGACTGTGTCACCCATAATAATATATTAAAACTTTAAGATAACAGAATTTATTATTTTTTTAATTAAATTATCTTCAGTTAAATCTTTTAATTGTGTTCCACTCCCGTTGAATGGAGTGACAAATAATTCTCTTTTGTGCAGAGCTAAATCAGAATATTTTTCCATGGTAGCCTTGCCAAATTTCTGTTCTAAATGTCTTTTTTAACTATTTTCTTTTTAACCAGAGAATGCTGCTGCCCTTGAGAATGCATTCTTTGATATGGAAGTAGAGATGGAAAATAACATGTGTAGAGATTTAGTGTGTTTAGATCCAGAGGCTGAAAGGCGTAAGTCATCAAATATTTCTTTATGCAACTTTTTTTCAAGATTCTCACTTCATACATTTTTTATTAATAACAAAATAATACTATTGTTTAAAAAAAACAAAACTATTAAAATAAGATAGTAAATAGAAATAAAATCTCTTTTTTTTTTTATGTGAGTTCTAAAAAAAAGGTTTATTATTAAAATTATGTTTCAGAATATTTACAAGACCTCAGTGAAGTTTTATTATATTTATTGTTGCCCAAGGAGGATTTCCACAATAAACCATTTCGATACATCGTTCGTGTAAGTAACTATGCGGGAAATAAAAAAGGAATCATTAAATAATTTTACTGAAGAGTGTTATTGTTTTGAAAGAAATTTACTTTCTGTTCCTAATAATCATTTGAAGTAAATTTGCATGTTATTAAAATGTTCACACATGTCTGGGTCTGTTTGTCGTAAATCTTTTCCCATAAGTGGTTATTGTTTGTTTTCTTAACATTTTTTTTTTTCCAAGTTCAAGAATTTTTTGTGGCAGCTCCGACTTACCTTTTAAAACTACATTAATCTATTATTGTGTAGACTGCCAAATTTTATGTTTGAGGGATTTTACTCACAGGTTAGCTCCTCCCCAAGGTTAGCTGCATTACTCATTCCATTTCATACCAACGTAAAACCCCAGATAAATTCAAACCGCTATGTCTTGGATGAGATCAAGCTTAAGGGCATTTTTTTTTAAAAAATTAAATCTTTAAATGATTTTCCTTTTGAATTTAAAGTGGGTGGTCAAAAATTGTTTTCACCTTAAAGTTTTTATCTTTCTTAAGTTTTAGACCTGAAATTACAATATTCCAGGTTGTTGATTAGCTGATGTGAATGTTCATTTGTTCACTTTCCTTAGCCAATGCTAATTTATTAATTTATTTTATGCCTTATCTTCCGAAGGAGGTTCTAGTCAATGGTATATTCCTTCCAACTATAGATTTGTTATCTGACCCTGACTACATTAACCAATACATGGCTTGGATGGTAGGTAAATCTACGTCACGTGTACACATGTTGGAATTGCTACATAAATTAAATAGAGAACTATTTTGTTACATTTACCAAGTTAAAACCTTAGACTTTATTTTCATCTGGGGTTTTACATTATTATTAGTATTCTTAATTTAATCATTGAAATGGTCTATAATAAAAGTGGTGTATTTGATATATTGTACTACAGTGTTATGAGACTTCATTCACTCGCGAGACTTTTTTGACTGTGATACGATCTAGCGACTCAATGGAAGAGTTAGAGGCTGTTAGAGATATGGTTGATAGTGATATTGCCAAATGGCGCTCCAAAGACACTGGAGGCAGTGATGGTACGTCATTCTATGGCATTATGAATTTTTAATTATAGTCTTTGTTATTAAAATATCCATTTATGGTATATTTATTTACATGTAATTAGATTATATAAATAATTTTTTATAATATAACTTCTAAAATGATTTTTTAAAAACATATATTTGACACTTATCCTTTGTATAACTAAGATAAAAGAAAAGAATCTGTATTGATTTCTTTGTTTTGTAAAACTAAATTTTATATTGCATGAGAAGACATACAACTAATAATTTATTTTAGCTTTATTATTTGAAAGAGCTGTCATTGTCATATCTTTAAAGCTAAAAATGATTAATATTAACCAAATTTAAATTTTCAACCAATATCTCACCACATATAACAGGGGTGGGCAAACTTTTTGTGTGGAGGGCCATATTGACAAATGTAAAGCTATTGGGGTGCCCCATGTATGTTATGTCCAATTTTTAAATGTCAATAAACATTTCTCTATATTAAAATCGGTAAATTCACATTTTAGCATTGCATGACAAAATTCAAGGACTGTTTTAAAAAAATAGAAAATAAGAAAGAAAGTTGATCAAAAATTTTTAAACAATCATAACGATACTTGAAATTCTGTAAGTTTTAACAAGAGCTTAAAAACAAATTATTTTTTTGTTTATTTCTAAATGCCTCAGAGGGCCGCATAATATCAGTTGCCGGCCGCATGCGCCCCACGGGCCGTAATTTGCCCACCCCTGACATATAAGATTCCTGATTTTAAAAAATAAATTTAAATGCACACATTTTGTTTTCATCTTGCAGATACTGCCATAAAACAAAATCTGAACAGCTTGATGTTTCTCCGTGACACCTGTGACATGAGAATTCGTAGGCTCAAAAGTGGCATTGGCTCTCATGAGCAGTTGATTGAAGTAAGAACAATTAAAAGTGGTCTTGAATCTTTTCATTTCTTTTGACTTCTTTTTTTTAAACAACTGTTTCCCAAACCTAGTTAACAAAGTAAACTTCGTTAGGTTTATTATTTATTTAATTATTGTTTCCTTAAAGAAGGGATTTAAAGTTTTAAAATTGAATTCAAATCTAATAATATATTGTGTTAAACAGTAAGTTTCAATTCAAATTTTTTTTTATTTTGTGGTAACTTTGTAACCTTGTTATTTTCCTCAAGGGGCCAGACAATTTACGGGACCATAGTCTGTATGTTTTAACCTTGGATGAAATTTTCAATAACAATGTGGCTCTGCAGGCTTTCATTGGTGGGTTTATTTTAAATTTGTTTTTTAAATATGACAAGTTTATTTTTAAATTAATACAATTTATGACAGCGGCCTTTAAACTTTGTTGAAATAAGGGGGTGCGTGGGATTTTGGGTTTACCAGGAACAATAGGAGTAGTACAATAACTATTATTTTATAAATATTATGAAATTAAATATTTTACTTCTTTTATTCCTGGAAGACGTGAAAATAAATTTCAACTTTAAATGTCTTCCCTTTTTTTTTATATATTATTTTATTTTAATTAAAACATAGATCACTTGTTAGAGTTATTTCCATATTTTTGTTCCTACAGAATACATGAATAATAGAGGTGGTCAACAGTATTTGTTCTTTTATTTAAATGTTGAGGTAGGTACATAATGCCTGTTAAAATAAACCTGGCAAAATGGTTGAATTTCCATCCATAGCATGTACTGGTAACATTAACATTGTTGACACAAATCTTTATTTTTATGCATGAGGTGATAACACTGTTTAAGATTATATTATAGTTCATATTTGTAGCGAAGTTAACATATAATTATTTAAATAAAGATTAATTTTCACTACATGTATTGTGAATTAATCCCTGATTTCTTTTAATAGGGTTTTAGGGCTGCTGCAGAGCAACAGATATCAGAAATGCAGAAACTAACACTGTCTTCTGTCACTGCAGCTGAGCCAGACTTAGAATCTCTGCGAAGAGCTGCAAAAATTATATTTGATCAATACTTATCAGAAAAGGTTAGTGAAATGTTACTCTTACATTTTTACTTAACAACCACCTTTAGTTTTTTTTAGAAATATCTCTTATGTATCACTCCTACAAGAAAGCACATTTTTAGTGCCTCTGTTGCCACTGCTTAATCTTGTAAAAAAAATAATCTTGCAGGCATCTTCAAGACTCAAAATTGAGCCTCAATACATCAAGTACACTGTCGCAAAAATGAAAAACAAAATGTTATCGGAAGATATTTTTGATATTGTGCAGGCCAGGGTAAGTCTGAAAATGTTTTAAAAGAAATATTTAAAAAATCGATTTAATTTTTTTTTTTGGTCACTTCAACAATACAACAAGGCTTTGCTTCATAAATACTTCAACAATACAACAAGGCTTTGCTTCATAAATACTTCAACAATACAACAAGGCTTTGCTTCTTAAATTTTTATTGGCTAATTTGGAAATGCTCTGCTGTTTTATTGGCCTATTTGAAAATATCTCCTCTATTCACAACACCAAAGAAAATTAACATAAATTATCTAATTGCAAATATCATATTAATAAGGACACAGATTCTCCACATAGGACTTTGTTACTCAAAACTATGGGCATTTCTGATATGTTGGGAAGTGGAGAAGCTTGCCAAAATAAGTGCTACAAAATATTTCAAACATGATTGGCAGATTAGGCCATTGAGGGAGGGGGCTGAGAGTTTCCAGTCTTTTTTTCCATAGTGGAAGTTGCCCATGTATGTCCTTGTTTTCACTGATGAGGACTGTCAGGGTGGAACCGAGTCCTGTCAGGTTGGTCTGTGTGGCAATGACTGTGTTGCAAAAGTTTGGGGCAAAACACAGGAAACCACATCTTGACTGGAAGAGTATTGGTGGATGGAAACCATGCAGCCAAGATGGCCATGGTGTCTTAAGTTAAATAAAATGTGTGGTAAATCTGAAGTGGAGTGTCATTGGGAAAACATCAGCCAGGTGACATCTCTGGAAGCCCATTAGGAACCACATATCTTGCCTATTTGTCTTCACGGAGATAAAAATAGTTCAAGATCCTATAACCACCAGGAGTTGCTAATAATCAGATACTCTTTTAAAAAAAAGGAGCAAGCTTGTCCATCTTCTCTCAAATTCTATGTGCCAAGTTTGTGTGCATTATTAGCAGTGTGTAAATGCTGAAGTAATACCATTATTTCAGGTTTATCAGATCCTCCACTGTGAATACTATGAAGATTTTTTGCAAAGTCCAGCCTACATCAGGCTTCTGGGAGAACTTGGTCTGCTCCATAACAAGGGAGAGGACGGGGACAACCTCAGCATGGAGGACGGTAATGATAAGTTGTTTTCTTGTCTTCAGATTAATTGCAAGGCCTTAAAATACTCAAATGTGTTTTATGGTAGTCAGATTTGTGAACGTGTTTATCTTTGCAGGTTATATGATAATGTCTGGATTGAAGTAGGCCCTTGAAAAGTTTATTGAGGAAAGCTCCCTATAAATGTGAATTAGTCCTTAACTCAAATAAGTACAAACTCAATGTTTATGTGGGGAAGAATTTTAGAATTATCATAGAGGTAATTTAAATTAGAGTTACCTGAAAACTAACTTCAAAACTTTCTAGAAATTGTAATATTAATGTACACCCTGCATAGCCAGTTATAAGGCTTCTTTTAGAGCAAAAGTAAAGATGTCAGTGCATTGACAATGACTCTCAGCTGGAATCTTTACTTTGGCATGTAGTTTTGCCTCTTTTGGGAGTAGAGTGGACCACATCTACTCCAAAAAATAAACAACTTTTAAATCCATTGGTCTTTTAATGATTAAAGTTACTGGTAAGTTACAGTTACCCATACAATGTCTGTTTGTTCAGTATAGCATAGACTTACCACAAGTATTTTTATTTACTTTCAGTTCCAAGAATTTTGTGGTTTAAAGTAGGTAGTCTTTCAGGTCGAATAGAAGCATGAAAAACGTAGATGAATTGCTAATTCGTTTTACTGATTGCTTAGCCATCTTCATTTGCTTTCACTGTAAACACATAACTCAAATTGTAGTGAGACTGGGCTACTGTGATGCCTTTATTACCATTAGTAAAGATCAAATTTGCAAGACACACATGACTTGCATGAAGAATGATTAGGTTTGCTTGTCAGTAGGACAACCACATGTAGAGCACATGTGCCTTAAACAATAAGTTACTCTTGGGACCAGGTCTATGCTGTTAAAGGCTTGTACATGTTTTCAAATCATACCCTGACATATGTTCAAGCTAACTTTGCATAACAGTGTTAATGAGACTACTGCTTTATATATTGCCTAAGGTTGCTAAACTGATAACATTTATTTTTTATTTTTTTATTTGCTTTCACTTAAAAACAGATATTAAGCCATTATATTCCTCTTTGAATCATGAATCCATCAAATTATTTGGTTATAATTTTTCATAAAAGACTATGAACTTTAAAAGAAGTCAATAATCAGTGTTAAATAAATTGGGATGTATATTTTACTATTGCAGTTTAACACATACGTGAAGTTAAATGGGCAGTTACCAAAAAAAAAAGATTTTTTTTAAAAATCACAGTTTTGGTTAGATAAATTTCCATTGAATTCAGTTTTGGGCTCAGTGTTTACCTAAACATGTGTTTGGTCCACTTAAGCATTTTTAATCCTAACATTTTTAAGCAATTATTTCTATATCCAAAACATACTCTAAGAATTCCTCTTCAATTCTTTTTCTTTTACATTCAATTCCTTTTCTTTTACATTCAATTCCCTGGCTTATTATAGTTTTAAAACTTTATTTTGGGTAACCAGTTCTTATATTTTCTAAACCACCTGCATGATAAACAGTGCTCTGAGCTTGGACTGCCTCCTTTTATTTTTTTTTCTTCTTCTCACTTTCCACTGTTTAGATGGAAGCGCTCCAACTGGGTCAGAGTGTTCTTTGGGAAGTGTAAGTTATTTGTGCTGACTAATTTATTCATGAAAATGTCAGTTCATTTTTTTTTTAATGAAGTAAATGCCAGAGCTTACTTTTTTTTTAAAAAAAGGAAGATAGTTAAATAAAATTTTAAAAACTTACAAAACTATAAATTAAGGTTGTTGTTTTTTAAAATCTAAATAATGTTTAACCCTTTACAGTCCGATGCACCCGAAATGCGCCGATTTTTCCTTAAGCCTACAGTCCGTTGCGGCCAAACCCGCCCGCTTCGCCCCGCTGCGAGGTTGTTTACTTTCGTTCTTAGCACAGCGGAAATCCATTGCGCATTACTATTTATAGTTCTACCGGAAGAAAGCCTCGTTGTCGGCATTTATTTTGATACTAGTTTGACCGCAGTGTCTTTAGGGGCTGATTTTCTACGATTTTTTTAAAAGTTGCGATTTTTTCGCTGTAAAAAATGGCTTTCGAAGCCTTGGATACAATTTTGAAAGAACTTAGGACCAGTGGCGTAGCTAGAGTGTTTGGCGCCCGGGGACAAGATTCGCGCCCGGGGACAAGATTCATTTTAAAGCGTCCTTTTTTCAACTCTCAAACCCATTATTTTCATCAATAAAATAATACCAAAGCACATTTTGGCGCCCCTAACTACCTGGCGCCCGGGTACATCTGTACCCCCCTACGCTACGCCTCTGCTTAGGACTAATGAAGCTTCACTATTTCATAAATCTAGGGTCCCTGAAACTGTTTTTTGGTGCAACTTTTGCTTTAATCATTTCTTTGTATTTAGGTATTTTTTATTTTATTTTCTTGCTTATAGTTTATTTTCTGTAAATTAATTAGATAAAGAACCTTCATTTAGAATGGAGTTATGACCCTTTGCTTGGTCGCTGGGATTAGACAAGGCTGAATAGGCTTGGACTGTAAAGGGTTAATTTGTTTTACCATTTTACATAACCACAAGAAGAAATGTATGTAAAACTTTTTTAAAATAATAATGCTGGTATTTCTGCTCTGCTTATTGATGTTGCATTTTCTCTCTATATTTTTTATTTTTGGGATGCAATGGTTGTCTATTTCTATTTGTTGAAAGCTATAAAGATTTCAAAAATGCTATCCCATTCTGTATCTAGAAAACATTTTTGTGTAAAATGATATTAACTAGTTAAATAGGCTAAAGTTATTTTCACATTAGACATTATCATTGTTTCTTGGGAAGGAGTTGAATTTTTTTGTTTCCTTTATTTGCTTATCCCTCTGATGACTGCAAAAATTGTCTATTTGTTAACAAGTACAGTAGAGCGCAGATTATCCTAGCTAATTTGGAATAGGTGGTGGTTCGGATAACCCATTTTTTTAATAACCAAAGGTTGCATTAAAGAAGTTAGTGCATATAATACAATTGTTCCTTGTTGTACAGTAAATTATGTACAGCAATCATCAATTTTTATGTTGTTTCAAATTTGAAATTCATTTCTTCCCTGCCGAGTCCCTCATCCTTTTCAAGAGCAGACACTACTCTGTAGTTCACACCCTGCATTAACAGATTGGAATGCAGCAAATGCCTCAGCATGTGTGAGGTCTTTGTTTACCTGTTTACCGCACACTTCTTCACACTTCATCTGTTGCACTTCCAGCAACGGCTTCTGCTTTCACAGGGTTCTCACTTTTGTCTTTAGATAAAATCCCTGGTCTCCGATTTCAGTTTCCAGATAATTTCAGATAATCATTCACATTTCATCCATCACATTCTTTGAATCCAAGAAGGCTTTCAATAAAGTTTGAGACATCCTGGAATATTTTTGACCGCTATTATTCCTGAATCTGTTCATCTTCTAGGGGTTTTGCTGGAAATGGTCAGCGCTCTTCCATGCATGAATCACATTCTGCTCTGTCAGTGAGTCCACTGCATCTGCTAACATATAGTAGGCATCCTTAAGATGAAGCTTAATGCTCCATGTGATGCACATGTAGGATATTAATTTTAAAAAGGCAGGGGCATTTTGGATTGCTGGTGCTCAGTATTATTGGCATTCGGATTATCAGCGCTCTACTGTAGGAAGTATTTGTAAGTTCAATTTTTTTTTTTAAAGAATTCTGACATGTAAATATAATGTCAACAATTTTTAGATTTGCATTTGGTTATAAGTGCTTATTTATTCTTGCTTTTTTTAAACGGTTTAAAAGCTTAATTATAATTATTTTCAAGATAAGGTAAAAATTAATTAGAAGACAGCTTATTGCCCTGGTATATTATTACCAGGAATATAATTTAAAAACAAGCGTACTTTATTTGAAGTGAAATGCATAGCTTCTTTGACAAATCATCAAAATATTTCTGAGATTACTTTTGATATAATAAAGTAAAATCAAGACTAGAAAATTGCATCCTGGCTACTAAAATCAAAGGGTTTTGTTCCTGTTAGGCTGAAGATTTGTTGGATACTCAATTCGAAGACATGGGATCTGACACTGTCTCCACTGGATCTGGTTCATCAGCTACTTCAGCAGGATCTCCATCGGGGGAAACCTATATACATGCTCAGATCACACATTCAGGTAAGGTAAAGTGTGTGGGGGGGGGGGGGGGGGTTTTGGGGGGGATTGCTCTAATGAGACATTAAATAATGGTGGCAGTGGTCATTACGTGATTCTTCTATGCTGGCTGTAGCTTGGTGCCAAGTGGTGGCTGTGGTCATTAATTGATGCTTCTATGATGGCTGTAGCTTTGTGCCATTTGGTGGCAGTGGTCATTAATTGATGCCTCTCTGCTGGCTGTAGCTTGGTGCCATTTTGCATGATGTCCAGGACATTATACATTATCATAAAACCCGCCATTTTTATAACTTTAAATAAGTTTAATAAAATATTGATGTTACCCATAGCGTTTATACATTTCATACTCTTCTTTAACCTGTTTATCTTTTAACAGGAGTTATAAAAGAACCAGAGACTGGGAAGTCATATGCTGTCTTCGCTATCACTGTACACAAAAAAGATCCCTATTCAGATGAAGAGGATGTGTGGGATGTTTACAGGAGGTACAGTGACTTCCATGATCTCCACATGATACTGACAGAGAAGGTAAAGGAAAATTTATTCAAAAATGTCTCTGTCTGTCTGTATATATCTTTAGCACTTCAAATAATAAGTTCAGTCTTTTAAAATAGTGTTCTACTTAAAAGGTTATCTCTCTATCCAAAATCGACTTATTTTAACAACTTTTTTTTTTTTAAAGATATTGTGAATTTTTGTTACAGCTTATAACATTTTATTGATTGTTTACCTCATGTTAAGTGATTTTAGAAATGAATGTTTTTTTTTTTTTCGTTAAATAAATCATCACTATTTACTAATATTTATAACTTAAAACAAAAAAATAATATTTTCTACGTTTAAAATAATTAATTTTCATCTCATTTAAATTCTATATTAAAATTGCCCAAGAAATAAATTGATAACTCCATAAGAGAATGGCATGAATGAATTAAATCACGTTATACAATTCAAATATCAACAACTATAACTTTGATCTGCATCTAGTTTCCAGAAATTTCAATTCCTGTCCTTCCTAGCAAGACAGTACTTAAAAATATGAGTCAAAATTTCCTGGAGAAGCGAAGAAAAGATCTTGACAAGTACCTGAAAGTAGGTAGTCGCTCTCTGATATAAAATCGTTTCAGACCATGTTGTCACTCTAATACAGTTATTACAGGTTACCAGGAGCAAAGGTTAAACTCAGTTATTTTATAAATCATTATTTTTATTTAGATTTCTGTATGTTTTACAATAAAAGTCACGGTTGCTTTTTGCATTGATTTGCAGATCTAGAAATACATATTTTGCTATAAATTTTGTCTACTTATCAGGTTAATAAATATACAATGTCTTTCATATGCAGCTTTGACTGAGTTTTGTTACCAGATGTTTATGTATTTCTACCCTTCTATATCATCATTATCCCCCCCCCCACCCCACACACACACACAATATTAAAAATACATGTGATCTCATTCAATGAAGGCTCAAATTTAAACAAAATAGTTGCAGATCTATGCTCTCAAGTGTTTCTGAAATCAAAATAAATTATGGTTTTGATGGCATTACATAGCTTCACTACCAGGGGTAGGCGTTTTTGACAGTAGGACAGACAATAAAAAATCTTTTAATTAAACAACTAATTGGATTAAGATTTAATATCACCACATTTGATGGTCTTATGTGCTTTTGAAAATAATAATTGCCAAGACCATTTCTATACACCTTTCAAAGGAAATTGATGCACATTTAATGAATTACTACTGTAATTTATATTAAAACTTCAAATGTACATAATTTGGGTGGAAATTCGTATTTTGAAATGAAAACATTTAGCTTTATCAAGAATTGAATTAAATTGAATTATTTAAAGTGGGAATATTTTTTTTGGTTATCTATAGGTTTTAATGAAGCCAGAATTGCTGCAGAATATATCAGGACTTGAAGAACTGATGAATCAGTTTCTTCATACTGGCATTTGGGAAAAACATAAATCTGAATTTTCCAGAAAAGTGAGTAGATTTTATAAAACAATATTTCAAAGGTAAATCATAAAAAAATCCACTTTAAAAAAAAAAGTATAGTCATTGATGATAATATCTTTAAGATTAGCTTTGAGTCACTATTTAGAGATTATAGGCAGAAAAAAAAATTATGAACAAGTAAACTATCACAAAATATGATTATTTTTATAGATGGACACCATAGTGCATCCACTGAAAAGTGCATCCAAAAGTATGGGCAATGTTGTTAAAAGTGTTCCAGATGGTGTATCTCGTATAGGAGATGGCCTTGGAAAAGTGTTTACCCAAAAAAGTGTAAGTGTTGATTACACTAAGTATAACTGCCCATGAACACTTACATAGCTTAATGATTAGCATAGCTTAATGAATGTTAAATATTGGGGATTTCGCACACTTATTTCAAAGGGCAAATGTGTTAAGAAAGAAATTTTGTTTGCAATTATATTTAATAATAGGTTTTTCAGACGAACCAAATATGATAACAGATAGATTTACTTTGGGGCCATTCATAAACAAGGAGTGTTAGGAATTTGGTACAATGAATGATGAGGGTCTCTAACCTCTGTTTCTAAATTATGGTTTGGGGGGGGGGGGGGGGTTTAACAAATCTGACAAAATAATGTGACCTTTTTTTTTTTTATAGATTCCCACTTCAATAATGTATGTTGAAAATATCTTTCTAGATGGATCAAAACAAAAGCAGAGAAACAATGAATCAGCTGAAAGTGGGAGCAGGCTTAGATCCCGAGGTTAGTTAGGAGACTTTTTTTTTAATATAAATTTTAGAAACACAGCTACAATGGAAGGGAAGTTTTATTTAACTCTCATGACGTATTTGACAAGTTTTAAGACTTTCCTCCAGCATTTAATTAGACAAGAAAAGCATTAACATGTCATTTCTAAATTCCTAATTAAGATTTCTATTAAGATCCAGAGCATTATGTAACTGACAGATTGAGTTAGATTTGAGATTATACTTGTGAGGGTTGTTAAATGTTTTTCCTTCAGACTAATTATTACAGCATAATCGCCATTGTGGCCTTACTTTTTACTTGGACCTTTCAGGCAGGTGAGAACATTCCACTCCGCATCATGCTACTAATGATGGATGAAGTGTTTGATCTCAGACACAAAAATCAGTGGTTGAGGAGAAGAATTGTTGCCATTTTACGGCAACTCATAAAGGCAACTTTTGGCGACAAAATTAATAGGTAACCATTTTTTTTTTTTTACCAGTAGTGGTTCTAACGATGATGGGTTTATTAAATAGCCCTAATTTATAAAAACTATTAAATCTATTGAATTGTATCAATATTCTAAAAAATAAATCAGTTTAAATTGACACGATTAAAATATAATCCTACATTAGGAAATTAATTTTTAGAACTTAAATTAAAACAGGAATATATTTTTAAAACCAAAGTTGTTTAAATTGTCATCTCAGTATATATTACACACATTATGCACCAACAGTAACAGTACTGAACGTCCTGCATCATGTATGCTAATTAATGTTTGTCAAGGGTGCATGGATCCACATATGAGAATCAAGCACTTGTTCTCCATTAAGGTCTTGCATTCTAGCCTACTAAGTCTCAGACGAAGTTCCTTGATACTGAACATAACCGATATGTCCGTTTGCCGTTTATTTAAGGGCATGTGCATTTTCATACCTAATACAGGGTTCTACCACTGTCTACTGATACAGCAGTTGGCAGCGGATATTCAAGATGACGAATTGTGGAACATTTTTGCCCATGTGTGAGGATTTATATTTTCATTGGAATGTTTAGTCTCCACCTGACTTACTGGTCGATGAGACTTCCGCTTTTGTTGACAGAGTAACATTCCAGAATGTAAACTGCAAAGCTGTGTATCATGGTGCCTTCTTATTTTCTCTTGGAATTGTTCTGCCACCTTTTTCAAGCTCGTTGCCCATTCACAACCAATTTCACTTAAGCGAAAATAATGGTCAACTATGAATCCCTTTTACTCCGTTTAGAGACCTATTTCCAACAACAAATGCCCAACATACCTGTCTTTTCAATGCTAGGAATAGGTGGCGGCTGGACCAATGCCCTGTTGACAAATGCATAATCCAGCACAAGCCTGGGGAGTTTCAGTACTTTTACTTTTGGCGCATACTGTATATGTTTTGAACAGCTTGAACAATTTTTAGTTAGAGTGCAATTTTTAATCGTAGAGTATAATAGACATACGTAACAAGTATATGAAGCTATTTGGAAGTAGGTTAGAAATATTATATTTTTAATAGTTTTATTTCTCATAATTGTTTATCTTTTCAGAAAAATAGTTGAGCATGTAGACTTTATGACTTCTGCCGAGCAAATGGCTGAATACATGATGGCCTTCAGGTAAGTCCTGAGAATGAAAACATCCGTGTCAAACAAAGTTATTGATTTGTAAGTTTTTTGTACTTTTTAACAGATTAACTATCAGATTGAAAAATCTGCTGTGGCCAAATTAAATCTAGGTCACATTTTCTCATTTTAGGTGTATGTATAAAATCAGCTGCTGTTAACTTGATTATAAACACATTCTAATGATTAATAAACCATTTTGTAGGTAACTGAATTGTCTATAAGATAAACTTAAAACATTTGTAAAGTTATGTATTGTTGGGAAATTATTAATTGTTAAATTAGTATTTACAACAGAAAAATAAAAAAATATACATTAATGTATATAATATATTAATACATATAAATTTTAAATTTCCAAATCATTTAAAGCCTTTTATTTGGTAGTTTCCAAATAGTATATCCAATAATAAGAACAATGCATCAAAGAACACAGAAATTGAATAATATTTACACTTCCAATCACTTATATGCCTTTAGTAACCCTGTCACTTGTTGCCACGGTAAAAAATTAGTACAATTTTGTAACTGGCTTGGAAATTAAATCAAAATTAATTAACAGCTGGTTTTTTAAAACATTCTGCCGATAGCATGCAGTTTGAAAATAAACATCCTGTCTGTAAAATAAGATCTCGAAGCAAAACGGAAACGGAATAATATAAATATTTGACTCGATTTACTACGATACAAACATTGGCACTACCAGCTACGGAAGAAACGCCCAGCCGCTCCCACCAGCTCATGGTAGTTAACCAGTTCAAAGAATCTATGGGCTTTTTTGATAAATGATGTTGTTAATGACAGCATTTTAAAAAATTTAATAAAGCAGATAGATATTTTTTTAAATTATGATTTTTAACCCAGATTAGTCTTCTCTGTGTTGTATGGGGCATGCTGGCAACACAATAATGAACACTTAAACTACCGGTATGGATTTTGTAAAGCTCAGATGTGGGTCCTACATATTGCATGTTTTGCAGTGTGAATTTGAGGACTTGAATAGGAATAAATAAGTTTGTAAAAGTGAATGGTTGAGAATATACATAAACGACAATAAAATTGTAAAAATGAAATGCTAGATTCAAAGTTTGTGCCTTTTCTTTTTAAGGAATTCTTTCTGGCCAAATGGAGTGCTAGCAGAGTCACGTGTAACTAGGGATGAATCAACAAAAATGAGAACTAGAGTCTTGTGTAAAGCCAAAATGTTGGGCAGTGTTCCTGGTAGGCATGTTTTTATTACAATGAGAATATATTATTTATTCAATGATTTCTGTACTATTGCTTTTACTTTTCATTTCAATTTAATCAAATGTGATTGTTGTTTTTTCAGATGAAGTGCGAACACTTATGGGGACGGATGCTGTACGAAAAGGAGTGGCTAGGGTCTTTCAAATGTTTCAACACAAGACTCTAAATAAGCGTATCTTGTATGTGGTGCTGGAAGGGGTATTAGTGACGCTTTTCCCTGACAACAAATTCCAGACAATATTCCGGACGCTGCACTCGAGGTCTACAAGGGTAGAAAAAGGTGTTGGCAATAAGCAAACTCCCTCCAACCATGAGCCACAGCTTCGTAAAAGGCAGTCAAAACAGTGACCTCAGATAAATGTGTTTTCATTTTGGGGGTGCTTGTTTTGTTCATCAGCATCTATTAAAGTGTTTTCAAAAATTTGTTTCAAAACTTTCCTCTGCTGAACTTAATAGTCTGTGTAAATATTGTGTTTCTTATACAATTTCTAATTAATGCAAGTTATGTTATTCTTTGGTTTCCAAAATGAGTTGCAAGATAATTCTTGATAATTTTATGATTGATATTAAAAATTATAAGTAGATAGGTGGTGGCCAGCTTCTAACACACATACACACACACCCTCCCATCTCTCTTACACTGAAGGTTTTTTCCTTTCTCTATATTTTCTCAATAGATTTTTATTTCTTTGGCGGTTTGGATTCTGAAAGATATTTTTTTCATCCAAGTATTATGATTTTGTTTTTTCTTAAGAGGAGCAATTATGGGAATTAACACATTCATGTCTCTGTGGCTCTTTTCATATTTCTCCATGATGTTACATCCCTGGTACTGTAAATTACAATTTGGTGCTCACATCTTAAGTGTGCAACTGTTAATTTTGAATGCATTTCATAAATCTCTCAGGTTTGGATAAACTTTGCTAAATATAAAAAATTTGATATTTTAGGAGTTCAACGAAAAAGGCCTACATAGCACGGCTTCATGGACCATTCACCTTTTTTATATAACTTTCTTTAAGGTCTAGAAATACATTTGGTATTAATGCATTTAAAACCTCACTGATTATTTTGCATTTTAAATGAATATCTATTTATTGAAGATGTGACATTCAACTCAAATATGGAGATACAGATGTAAGATTTACACAGAATTTACAAATAGTGAAAAAATTTATTTTCTTAAAATGATTGTTAAATTGTTTTATACTGTAATAAAGTGTAGAAAAGAGTTTGTTATAAGTTGCTATCATTGAGTTGAGAATAAGATATTTTAATTTTTTGACATATCCATTGATCTATGTTTTTTTGTTTATTGGTTTAAGATTTCAAACTATATTTTTCCTTGACATAACCTTGGCCATATTCATGAATTTTGCAATTTATCACTTTAATTATTTCTCAATTTAGGCACTTTTTAAAGACAATTTTCTTTTTAAATATTCAGTCAATATATATATAATTTTACTACCGGTACGTATAATTCATGACCATGTGCAATATTTTAATTTGAAAATTGCCTAATTTTTATAGTTTTTGTATAATGAAAATGGGTTCTCACATTTCTTAGTCATTTTTAAGAGTAGTCAAACATAATAAATACCACTATCAACAAGATGATAATGTACCTTTCTTGAATATTGAAAAATATAATGGAACTTTATTGGCATTAATTTTTTTTAAACATTTTAACGCTGGGAAAATATCAGGGTGTAATTTTTTTTAGGAATTTAATTGATTTAGTTTCACTTCTTCTTATATTTTAGGGCCCACGATCAATTTGTTGATCATTCTGGCTCCTGGTTTTAATTCAGAGTTTGCCTTCTCTTAGATGAGTCCAAGGCTAACGAGTCCCATCCACCCGGGGTGCTTGGGATGTTGGCAGGGATTGAACTTCTGACCACCAGCTGTTAGGTTTGAATCATTTTACACTACTCTGCCACCTAGCAACACTAAATTTATGATTTAGCTCTCACAGAATAAAACAAAATGACCTTTGCATTTCTGACCAATATCATTACTGTAATTCTGATGTTATCTGATATTCACACTGTATCATACTATACTAATTTATTTCTTCATTGTATTATAAGACATTAAAGAGCTTTCAGAAAATGCCAGCATTTTTTTATATTTTTTTTAAAGAGTTTAATCAATTTTGTCTAATCTTTTAATATAAACAAAAATAATATATTTAAAATATAAACATAAAATGCTCTTTTTCTATGTTCATAAATAAATCAAACATATTTTTTCTTCAGTTAAAAATATTTATTTAGAAAAACATCAAAAGTTACAGATCTGTCAAATCACAAAGGTTATGAAATAATGGTTTGTGGTGCACACACAACTGCAACTCTGGGGCTTCAGGCAAATGATTCAACATATCTTGCACATCAGAAGCGGACCTCTTGCTTGGGATCTGCTGAATCATGCGGACAGCTTCACCCTTGATTAAATATGAATATGTATTATTATGTTATCAATACTCAGTTTTTAATCGATTTAATTAAATAAACTCTTTTGAGTTATGAAAACTTATACTAATATTATGTTTTAAAAATACAATAGAACAAAAATTTGATTTTTGAATGTAAATCCCGAAACTAACTTGCAAGTGCATCAAACAAAACTTCCTCATATTCTATATTTTATTAAATTTATTCTAAGCACTGAGATTTTCTAAGCATTTATTAATTTATTTTTAATTATTTCCCCATTAAAATATAAAACTAAAATGTGGTAGACATTGCTTTTAAAACATTAATTTATTATCATTTTTACGTATTTAAGTGGCATTGCAAAGTAATCATTGAGAAAATACTTGGGACATATTTTGTTGCATTATGCACCATGACAATAGTCATTAAATGAAATGTAGATGTAAATTTAAAAATTATCATAAATTCTAAAGATTCATCAATGACCATAAAAACTGTAGTAATGTTTCAACCACAGGAGCAAATTTGCTACAATTTATACCAAAATCCCACAACTGCTGCTAAAGCTACAGAGAATTAGTGATGTGAAAACTCCAACCCAGGTCTTAGATGTATAAATGAATTGATTTTGCTTGAAAAATGTAGACAATTTATTACTTTACCTGTAAATAATAGAGAACCTTAGTGGGTCTTGCATCTTTCAGTATCACTTTTGGGTTCTTGTTAATAATATCCAAAACTTCATACAAGTCTTGACAGCTATAGGCAGGAATGAGGTTACACAATCCAACTAACTCAGCGTGCAACTTGTTTTCCAAATCTAACATGAAAAGAGTGGATGTTAATGTTCAAATGAAAAAAAAAGTATAGTTTATAAATTCCTAATCAAGATTACTTTACCAAGTAAGATAACCACCCATGAAGCTCATATATTATTGTATAATTTGTATACATAAATAACTGAAGTCTGATGTTTCATCAAGCAAAACCTTAAATACAGAAACAAATGTGGGTATATCTCAAAAACCCCACTTTTTTTTTTTTTGCACAGAGAGTATTACAAAAATAATTTACCAAAATGGCATTTCACTTCAAAACCGTTAGCAACAATTCTTTCATCATTGATAGTAAAGAATGTGTCATCTGTTCTGTTTTCATGTGCCAAAAGGTTTAGAGTAGACCAAAGCGATTCACTGATACCTCTGAGAGCAAAATAAATGTAACGGAGGATAAGAACATTTCCTTTGCCATAGGATAGAACACAAAGTCTATACTATTGTAGTCAGCTATATATCTTTTAACAGAAAGAATTTTCACTGACAGAGAAGTGTGTTAAAAAATGATGTCTCAAAATATGTTGGAACAGATGAGATTTTATTCTATTTTGAAGATTTCTCTCCCATGTTTGTAAATAGGAAATACGTCAATCATTAAATTACTAACAGTAATAAATTATACAGGGCATATTTGTGAAATTTTAAATGCTGTATCTTATTATGCCTATTAATATCAACTATGGTTATAAGCAGAAGTGATAGTTGGGCTGCCACAGTATTCAACAAATCTTTCCATGAAAAACATTATTGTAGATTTTTTTTAAAATTTAATCTAAGTGGTTTAGTAACGATGTATTAATTGGATTAGAAACCAACCTGTAATTAAGAGCAACTGGAATTTGGCAAGGACTCAACAAAAGCCTATGTGTTGCCCTGAGTTTATTGTACAAAGTAACCTCACCAAGTCTATGATCATTTACAAGACTCATGGTGTTGCCATGACAACAAAACCACACATCACATAAATTGTCATGACCAATCACTGTGGGCTTGGAAAAAAAATTACTGAAAAACAAAGAATATGTGTGAATTGCTTTTTCTTAAATTTATATAATAAATAAATTGCCTTGGAAATTTTAATGTAAAATTATTACACTTAAGTCTTTTCAACATTTAAAAAAAAAAATTTATAAATTTGAAACAGCAAAAACATTTTTTTTAAAGTAGAAAATATTCCTTAAAAAAAAAATTTACCTGTTATCCTCTGTAACTTTTTTCTCTAATGCACATCTTAAAAGACACAGATCTATGTCAACTCTCTGCTCGGTATGATAGCGCTTTCTCTTGAGTGACTTTTTAACTTTTTCTGCTTGACTTTGAGAAGCCATGACAGCTACTTGATCCCGAACACTTTGCTTTACAAAAGACAAATTTCATATTGTTTCTTTAATCAATATAAGAACGAGTTTCAAAAAATATATTACAAAATGATCACATGTTTAAACGAGATTACATTACTTCCATAAAAATTCATAAATTGAGATGCTCAAGTTTACCTTTAATGCTTTAGTTGGTTGATTATTTTTCATCCCATTTAATGATTCTTTTCTTTTCATTCTATGGGAAGATAAACCCAAAACATAAACATTAATCACAAATTCTAATTGTTTAGAGATGGTCTATTTACTTTAAGGCATTTTTAAAAATATTTAATAATTCTCATTTATTTTTTTAAAATCTGTGATTAAAATTTAAGATGAAATTAAAATATAAGCTTCATAATTTTTCATTGCTATTATACTTTGCTAAGTCAGCTTCATCTAAGATGCTGTCTGAAGTTTTACGCCTCTCTTCCCTATTTTCTTGACTTTCTGCAGAAATACTCACTGCAATTATAAATTATACATAAAATATAGCATTTTATATTTATGAAATGTTCAAGAATTCCCAGATACTGTTCTAGATTTTAATGTTTCCAAATTTGTACAATCATGCTACAGTCTGAACAAGGTTATCAACTATTATTTTTAAAAATACTTCACAATTTCATCTCCTTTGTTATTTCTGAATCCACTTGAAAAATGGCAGTTCTACTTATAATGATATGGTAATACTTTATTCCTATCACTAGTATTTTACTTTCATTCAGTCTAACAGTGTAACAAAATCACATATTCGTATCATATAATAAATTTGCAATGCCCTATCAAAATAAGATAACAAAAAATGTGTTTTGATACCTGCGAGTCTTGATTTATTGCCCATGACATCATCCAATGTGGTTTGGTTGGGATCCAATGTCTAAATGAAAATATATTTTGCCATAGATTTTTTAAATGCATTAAATTTTCATTTGAATCCATTAAAGATTGAAATAGTGTCCTTTGTATTTGAAATTAAGAATGTTGAAAGGGGGGAAAATGACAACCTGGTGGTAAGAGATAAAACTATAAAAAGGTATTGAAATCATTTATTACCTCTGTCAGTGTTCTTCTACGCTTTGCTGGACAATCAGTGTGTAAGTCCTCTTTACTGAGGGCATGTTTGCCAGGAGTATGTTTTGAACTGGGTGCTAAAAGCTGAACAGGCTTGAGAAAAATTATATATATAATATTACTAATGTTTAAAAGGGAAAAAACAACAACAATAAAAAATAGGTGTTTTATATTAGAAAATATATGGAGCAATTTTAAACATAAATTCTGGTAAATAGCCAAGAAAAATATGCAATTGGTATCACAAAAATAATGAAATGTTTGCTATACCTGCAAAAGTTTACCTTGGACATCTGAAATCCAGTTTCCTCTGCTCCAGCTGCTTCCAGTAATACTGATGGCTCCTAACTGATTATCACCATCAGTACCTTCCATTGTTTCCATTAAAGGTGTGTTACCAAAATTATCAGCTAAAAAACTTGAACTGAAATAAGCATGCCCTTCTAAACTTGTTGCTGTCTTGTCCTTAACTGAAATATTCTGCTGGCTATCACCAAGAGAAAGTGCTACCTCCACTTCACTTGTTGCTTCATTTAATTTCTCACTTGTTGGTACAGCAAACAATGAATGAGAAACACGACCTGATGGTGTTCCCGGGGTTAAATCATTTTGTAAATTAACCTTCGATGCATTAGCATGATTAAAATCACCTAAATGTCTATCATTCAAAGAAAGAATTTCACTGACAGCAAGTGATTCATCAGAAACAGCATGGCTTAAATCAGGCAAGTTTTTACTGTTGTCTTCAGGATGCAGTGAAATATTATTATTTTGATTAGTTTCAGTCTTGCTTTTGTCCTCAGTCTGATTATCATTCATCTGATTATCATTCATCTGATTATCATTCATCTGATTATCATTCATCTGATTATCCTGCATCTGATTATCCTTCATCTGATTATCCTTCATCTGATGTGTTGTCCTTGCATCACTTATTGTTTGAGCTCTGGAATACACCATATGACTTGATACTTTCACTTTAGTTCTTTTGTCTTTAGTGACCTGAAAAAGACAAATGGACCAAAAGAACAGAGAATTGGCAAGGAGATTTTTTTAGTCTCAGTCAGTCACTAAAAAAAAAATAATGATGCATTTGTAATTAATTTTTGAAATGTAAATCAACCTTATTTATGACAATTTAAATCATACTAAGTGAATTCATTTAGCCACATGATGTTACACTAGTTTAACCATGCTGATCTTTTCTCACTATTTTCAAAAGGGAGTTTAATGCAGTAGCTGTTATTGAAACCTACCTCCTCTTCTTCACTGGACAATTTTTTATCATTTGCTGCTAAAGACTGTTGTGCAATTATCTCTGATGACTGACTGTAGTGCCATGAAGGAACATTATCTAAAGGGCCGTACAACTCTAGTAAAATTTCTTCTGAACACATCTGTATTTCTTTCTTTAAACATCATGAATGAAGAGGGAAAAAAATATGTTTTCAACAAACTGCACTAATGTACAATTAAGGGAAAATGTAAATAAGAAACATTTTTTAGGTCTATGCAACAACAAAAGTTTGTTCATTCACAATTGTTACCAAAAAAATGAATTAATGATAAGCTTTAAAAAAGACGACTGCATCATAACATAATGATAAGTCCTATTACAGTCTTTGGTTTTGCTTAAAACTCCATACCATATGTTGAAGAAAGACAATGGTTTTGTTTGGATCAACATTGACATCAACGTCTTCTGTAGGAAGAATGACTTGCATGTAGCAGACTGGCAGACGTGTTGCATCACATGGATGGCAATTGTTGTAGTACTGTTTAAGTACCTTTAAAATGAACAGAACATTCAATCATCCATAAAAATAATCATTTGACTTTATAATGAAGTCCATACAAAATATGCAAATTTCAGGATAGAAATGATTATATCAAACCAAAGCAGTTAAAAATATATATTTCACACTTCAACTACTTCTAACTCTTTTAGAGCAAATATTAAAATCTACATTTGACATTACTGCTGCAAATAACACCAGAAAATCCTGAATGAGGATTGAAAATAGCAACAGTAGTTCGTGTAGATATCTGCAAACTTTTTTTCTTAAAGTTAAAACTCACTTTCAATAGTTCTTTCAAAAACACAGGACGATCATTGACAACAATAAAACTTCTGTCACCAGTAGAACGAGACATAATCCTGACATCCGAGCCAGGTTTCGGAACATATACTGATACTTTTGCCTTAAAAGAACAAAAAATTGTCTTTAGGAGTTGGCTTAAATGATTTTAATTATAATTAAGATCATCAATTTAGAAGGAGAATATATTTTTAAGTAGAAAATAATAGTAGCA
Organism: Omphiscola glabra; assembly: GCA_964017045.1. NCBI lineage: Eukaryota > Metazoa > Mollusca > Gastropoda > Lymnaeidae > Omphiscola > Omphiscola glabra. The sequence continues at coordinate 50,907,002 of OZ024794.1, read as the reverse complement.
TAAACAAGAATGAACACCCATACAAAATATTTAAATCGTTATTACATAGCATCTAAAAAGTAAGAGAAAAAAACATACTCCAATTTCATTTATTGTTTTTTCTTTGAACACAAGCTGACTTGCAACTTGTCTTCCTAGAACTGAAGTTAATGCATCCTTTGTATTATTGGCTGGCAGCTTTTGCAACATCAATTCTTTATTGTGGCGAAACACAATCCTTAACTGTGGTTTGATGATAGAAAATGCCATGAGAAGATCCTCGACTTTCTTCAAGTCCTCCTTCCTTCTTTGAGAAGAATAATAGTACTGTTTCCTTACAGGTATATTGTAAAAGAGTTTGACAACAGTGACAGTGGTGCCTAGAACACAAGAAATTGACGTTTTACACCCAGCTTACCAAATGGCTGATATTTTCCCTAGTCATCATTTCATCAAACTCATTCAAATAGATGGTTGACATCAATTAGAGATTGGCAAGTATAAATCTGAGTGATCTGTAAGACATAGCTATGAAAGTGTCATATTTTAGGTCTATGGCCCTCCAAGAGAGAAAAACAGTAAGAATACATAGTCCTCAACTTCTTAAAGCAGGAATGCAATTTATTATAGAACATAAGAACTTGATAAAGATTATTTTCAAAAATACAAACCTTTGCCAAGATGTGATGGTTTTTTATCTATTATGTTGCCCTCTTGGTCAAAGCTATAGACATAACTAAGGTCATCTTGTTCTGTTTTTGTGGTGACTTTTAGATCTGACACTGCACATAGGGATGCTGTTGTTGAACAGTAAAACATGAAGTCTCTATTGTAATATTAATGCTTTCTCTAAATATTCAACAACATTTTATAAGGTGTTACATAGTATAGCTATTATGCTATATTTTTTTCCCTCTTTAAATTGACATTTTTAGAAAATGCATTTTAATTATCTGGAATCCCCAAACTATCTACAGTAATCAGAATCTTGCAAAGCTTAAGTTTTCTTTTATTACAAGTAGTATCGAGCTCTTGAGAAATGCTGTATATAGCAGCAATCAATTGAGTGACAAATCATTACTGATTGGCAATCAGATAATGTGCAATAATTGCAAAGCTATGCAAACATTGATAACATAATACGATATCACTCAATTAAAAAATGCCTCCATTTATTTCCAAATTTGTTTCTAAATTTATAACTGACATCATTTTTCTGCAGTATACAGTTATTTCCTCAATGCTGTAACACGTACTATAATAAAGGTTAACATTTCTTTAAAAGCAAACAAGACAGTTATGTATACAACACTTGTATAGTTTTTTTTTATAGAATAGTTGAGAATTGCAGTTAAATAATGCAAAACAATGATAAAATAATGAGCTTTTCATATTTTTAAATATATATTAATCCTTAATTTTTTTTACCTAGAGCCTCTCCTCTAAAACCATAAGTCTGAAGGGTGTTCATATCACTAGTGCAGCTTAACTTTGAAGTATAATGTCTTTTAGCTAAGAAAGGGACATCAATGGCTGAGAGTCCATGGCCATTGTCACTGACCTCAATTTTGTCTAATCCAAAGTTGTCCTGTGAAAAGTATTTGTAAAAACTAGACGTTGACTTTTTCAGAGATTTATTATTTTAATTTAAACTTATAAAACTATTTCTGATTTCCCCCCCCCCCCCGACACACACAAATGGGCCATGTACTACATGATGAAGTATGTAGTCAGGCTAAGTATAGCAGAGCACCAAATTACAAACTGCAATTATCCATAATGCCCCTTTCTTTTTATACTTATTATGGTAACCAATTTGCACTGCCTGGAACATTGGTATACAAATGACGGAAAACAATTCCAACCCTTGTAACTCAATCCAGGAAAATCTAGTTACTTGATATCCCTTAGTTGACCCGATAAACTGAATGGTTTGTTTAATACACTGTATATTAAACACACCAAACATGTATAACTTCTACAAGATAAAAATATATTGTGTTCTATGCACTGACATCTTTAATGCAACCTTTCCATGTTTGGTTATCGGATATTGTAAGTTATCTAAACCACCCTTGGTCCCAATGAGTGGGGGAAATCAACACTCTACTGTATGTACTCATTTGTATTTTTAGCTACTCTTTGTCAAGCCCCAAGGGCCTTCTTGAGGTTAGGCATCTTAGGATAAGACCGAGGCAAGATTTATTCATATTATATCTTATAAACGTAAGCTAAAACTAAAAGGCAACAGCTTAGCATTTGAGACTTTAATAGCTTTATTCACTGCAGAAGCAATCTCTTTTTTTGAGGCGTGATCATTATTATATTAAAGCGTTTTTATTATTATTAAAAACTCCTTATTTACCAGATGTAACTACATTAAAACCCCTCAATTCAATACTAATTAATAGATCAAGTATTTATTATTTTCCAATTAGTTTGTCTGATATTTTGGTTGGTTTTTAAAGGAAATTTAAATTTCTGAGCTCTATTTCAATGGTGACGTGAATAACAAAAGTTGCATGGCAGGTGTTCAGGTGTACATCTTGTAAAATTTGTTTAATAAATAGATTTTGTTTTGTTACAAAAAGATGATATTTGACTTGTAAGATCCTTGTAATTTGTAATAATGAAATAAGTTGATTTTTTTTTTTAAGTTTAAACTATGGACAAAAAAAAATGCTTTACTATTTGTATTGAACTTAAGGAGTTAAAATAAGATTATGCACTTTGATGAAAATTTCAAAACATTTTTAAAAATATAAAAACAGTACAGCTGTATAGAATCTAGAGCCTGGACAATAGATTACAAAAACATTAAGATCAACTTTCTAGCTTAAGTGGTTCAAAAGTTATGCATTTTTTTAGTAGGGACATCAAAACCAATTTTTTTACTATGGGGTTTTCCTCCACATTTCGTGACACTCATTACATCTTTGTTGCCTTACCATTCTATCAGCTATGTTGCCACACTCATCTACATCTATGTTGCCTCGACTCTTCTACCTGTTATGTATTAATATTTCACTAAATATTTTATAATGCCAGTCTACAGCTCTCATCATAGTTGGTTTATCTTGCAGGTCAGAGACAAGACTAAACTTTCACTGGAGAGATTAAAGATGACTGAGGCGGAGAGTAGCTCCTTCATGATAGAGAATGAACAGCAAAAAAGACTGGTACACAAAATGTCTTGATGAGATAGTCAATGAGGTGGTCCAGGCCTTGTTGGCTCATAAGGTAGCTATTTTAATGATGGTGGTTTCTGTACCTCATAAGTCGCTCTACTTGTCAATTTAATACAGTTAATAAAATATATGATCTATTTATTGCTTATAGTATCAATATATTATTTTTCATTAAATATTATTCAATTATATTTTAAATTTTTCATTTTACTATGGGGTTTTCCTCCACATTTTGTGACCCATATTTTGTGGGGTTTTTTAAACGCCTATGACTTTATTATAAAATGAGACAAAAATATAATATTTACAGGGAACATGGTTAAATAAGAGTATTTCTTAATAAGCCAAAAAATATAAGTTAGTTTTTGTTAAAATTCTGAAAAAAAATTTAATTAATATTTATTTTTGTCCTATGCAAAAAAACATTTTTTATAGTTATTTTTTTCCTATTAAATATATTTATATAATATGCTGACTCGTCACTTATTTGTAATAATTAATTAATTGTGTTTAATTTTTTTTTTTTTATTTCCCAAAAATCATAAAAATAATACTCTTAAGATATTAATTTCAAATTTTCTGTGGAATTGTTTAACATTTATAAGTATAAAAGAACTATTTGTTTCATTTAGGTAAAAATGATGATTACACTTTTTATTTTACCATTTTCTATTTTAGTCCCCATATCATATGAATGTCTGAATATGACAAAAAGATAGTATGTGATTTATTTTAATATAGTTAAGTTTTTTCACAAATCAACATAATGTGTTGTTAGAATAAACGTTGGCTGTTGATAGAAATTAAAATAAGTTCTAGTCATTTGCTTGAAGCAAGTACAAGGTTTTATGATTAATCTTTAGTAATATTGTAAGTCTTAAGTAATTCTTGAATTATTGTGATAGAAAGTGTGTTTTTTCTTTGATAATACTGGGAATTATATAATAATTCTCTTTTGGAATAGTGTGATATGTAATTAAATATAGGACATTTCAATATCAAATGTAGTTGAATATTTTTTGTACATTTTTACTTAATTTATTTCTTAAGAATCATCATAATATTCATTTAAATATCATTATGATGAGTAGTGGGTCCTACAAATAATTATTGGGGTGGGGCTAGGCCTATACTTATAATAGTAATACTATTCTAGGCCGCCCTTTCTCTCCCTCTCCTCTCTATATATATATATAGATATATATATACCAGTATATAAAACTAATAAATATATATTTCTTGAAAATCAATAAAAAAAAGCATCAAATCATATTAAAAAATGTATATGTGTTATCAATTTATTTGTTTTTGTTTTGAAATGAGTTATTATGGGTTAATAGGCTGGATTTCCAGGGTAAATCAAGTTATTTACTAGAAAAGAATATTTTGGGACACATGTCACTAAAATTGACGGGTAAATTTCTGACCAAACCTATTGGCTTAACACTAACATATCTTGGATATTTTGTAATTATGCCATTATCTATAAAGTACCTTACAATGAAGCGATATATGCTTTCCACAAAAAAAATATGACTGAGTAAAATAAGCATTATTTTACCTTCCATTTTCAAAGTGAAGCCCCAATAAAGTGTCTAATCATAAAACAACATACTCTACTAAGTTGTGGATGGAAATATAATTTACATGCTGGGCTATAAATAATAAATAGCTAAAAAATCGTAACTGTGACTCTGACAACGAAATCACGATACCCGTTTTTTTTAATTTTCTAGATCTTACTGAAGTGCCTAAAAAGACCAGTAATTATTAATCTATTTAAATAATTTGGCTAATGTGCTGTTGTGGTCCCCTTATTGGGAGTCACTTCACTTTGTTTATGATAGATTTAGGGTTCGGGTTAGGGTGAGCGACAGAGGGACCAGTAGCGTGCAATAACCAATAATTTAAAGTTTAAAGGCTAAGAAGGAAGTTCGGAAGAGTAAACGATTTCCCCCTTCGGCTGATTTTGGGCAGCGTATCCGTGACGTCATTTGCGTGGATTCACTCCCCTTATTTTTTTTCTTAGAATTACATTTTCATTAATATGACGGAGGCAAATTTTGGGCAAATTTTTATTGGTTAATTAATTATAATTTTTAAAATTTCATTGGTTGGCCTATTAAATATCTTAATAAGCCATTTTTTAAGATAATCTTAGAGGGTGAGCACGCTGTGTTTCATTAATTTTTGGATATTCTTTTCGTTGGAACCTGAAATAAAGTGTGTAAAAGTGTATTCCATGAAAATGTAAGTTGGGTTTTCATTACTTCTTTATTTTATAATTAATTTGGCCATTTTTCTTTGTTTTTTTTAAATTTTCCTACTTTTCAGGGTCAAAACCCAGCGCCACGTTAGACTAAGGAGAGTGTCAAAACGCTGGTTCCGATAGGGTCAAAACCCTGTTAGGGAGAGGGTCAAAACCCTGTTAGGGAGAGGGTCAAAACCCTGTTAGGGAGAGGGTCAAAACCCTGTTAGGGAGAGGGTCAAAACCCTGTTAGGGAGAGGGTCAAAACCCTGTTAGGGAGAGGGTCAAAACCCTGTTAGGGAGAGGGTCAAAACCCTGTTAGGGAGAGGGTCAAAACCCTGTTAGGGAGAGGGTCAAAACTCTGTTAGGGAGAGGGTCAAAACCCTGTTAGGGAGAGGGTCAAAACCCTGTTAGGGCGGAATTTAGGGTTCAGGTTAGGGTGAGGGATAGATTTAGATCATTTTTTCATTTTTAAAAACTTTTTATTCGTAATTTTAGCAAAAACATGAGTTATTTTATTTTTCCACGGCCGCCATCTTGGTTGTCCCGACCCGTGAACACGTAAAAGTTCGCGGGTCGGGGCAACCAAGATGGCGGCCATGGTAAAAGACGCGGATATCTTTCTCAAGATTTACCCCCCCTTCTTACAGTTTCTTGTCTTTAGTTTAGTAGAGTCTACTGTAGACTCTTCTAGTCTTCTACTTCTAGGTCTAGAGACTAGATGGACACTAGAGTCAGACTACTGGTGACAACTTCAACTTAATATTACTAGTGTTTAAGAGAGTTCAGTAGACTAGTAATGAGTGTAGTCTCACTCAGTGTAGTCCCAGAGTCTCTGACTCTGTCAACTCAGTGTCAGTGTAGTGTAGTTGTAGGGTAGAGTGTAGTGTATTTTGTAGTTCAATTTACATTCAAAAAACATTGTGATAAAATGTTCAATTTACATTGTGATAACTTACAATCCTTATATCAAGTGATGTTGCTCCTGCATCTACAGAGTTCTCAACTAATTCCTTTATAACACTAAAAACACTAGTTATGACTTGCCCACTACCAATTAAATTTACAGTTGCCGGCGGTAACTGATTTATATTAAATGACAGACCCGCCATGTTGTTTGTTTATCGAAGTGTCTCGGTTCAAGGTATCAGTAAATATAGTGTGATATGCTCTTTGTCCCACGTAAGAGCAGTTTATTACAGTATCGTGATATATTAATAATCGTTAGCCTTTTATTTTATAGGATTTAAATATAGGCTATTAAATTAAATTAGAGGACGTCCACTCATGACCATGTAACTGCATATCGCCTTTCAATTTCAATAATCATTATTTATATACCGAAACAGCGTGTTAGTGTTGAGCGTAAAAAGGAAGATATAAAAATATTCATCCATCTGTCATCTGTCTAAATACTCCACCACAATTCTCCTCTATGCTCTTAATCCCAACCCACCCTCAATTATACCATGTCTATAATTCCCTCTTAACGTTCTCAATATTTTCTATTTCCTACCCTCACCCAGCCCAACGCCGGCCTTGGTCACAGGTAAACCTTCGCCCTGTGCGAAGCACCCGTTCGGCGCCCACTTCCTTGTCCCTGTATGAGTATGGCTCTGCTATTTTCCAGATTGCGACGTAGGCTATGGAGCACGTGTTATGATGCTAAACATGTAGCTAACCATTTCCAATTTCCACGCTCTTTCGGTTGGTCCCAACCCCAGTGTTAGTATCCAAATTTTATTAAGAATGCAACTTTCATTGAATGAAAACTCATTGTACGAGAAGTTAGAATCTTCTCTGATTAGCTTCGTTGGCACGGCATCTTGGTCGGCCTCATAATATGTCCCTATTTCAATTACAACTTTTAAAATAATAATTAATTAGTCAAGTCTATGTTAGATAGTCTTGTACAATTTTTTTTAATGAGAACTTTCTTGGTAACAAATTCCACATTTAATATAACTATAAAGACAATTTTTAGAAAGTAGATTAAATTGAGGAATGTGAAAGTATGAATAGTCTCTCTCTCTCTCTCTCTCTCTCTCTCTCTCTCTCTCTCTCTCTCTCTCTCTTTTTTTTTTTTTTTCCAGAAATACACAAAACAACTCACACGATGTCGCGTATTAGACCGTGTGCCAACATCAGGAGACGGCAAAATCGACAATCATCTATATTTAATTTATATGATCAAAGAGATTTTCGCAATTTTCTGGATACTCCTGAGCACATGTTTTCTTTCACACACCCAAGCCTGTGTGATTCCCAATGGTCTGGGCCTGCCTGCCTGCCTTGAGTAAATCATTAAAATGCCAAACCAGTGCGAATATACAGGGTGGGCTTAAGAGGTGAGACGATTGTGTAATATAGTTATGATTTAATTATTGTGGTAATCGTTTGTAAGCAATGAATGGAGAAAACGTTCATAAAATTTTATTGACTGAGGTATAAAAGAATGCAACCATGTATATTCGTTATATATAGAGCGATAGGCGGAGGCGTAGCTAGAGTTTGGCGCCCGGGGACAAGATTCGTTTTAAAGCGCCTTCCTTTCTTTTTTCAACTCTCAAACCCATTATTCTCATCAATAAAATAATATCAAATCACATTTTGGCGCCCCTAACTAGTCTGGCGCCCGGGGACATCTGTCCCCTTGCCCCCCTCTACGCCTCTGGAGATAGGTCAAGTCCTAGGAAATAATGTTTGGGAACTAAGGCAAGATCACACCCCCACCCCGCAATAAATATGTATTCTTACCATTTTCAGTGTCTTGGAAAAAGTACAAGAAACGCCGTTCCCATGAATACCCTCTGGACTCGAGCCCTGCAAGAAAGTATGTGCAGTAATCAGTAAATTTAAAAAAAAAATTATTTCAAATAAAACATATTTACATTTCTTCTACATTAAATTCAAATCATTTGGCTTTATATAGTGCCTTACTACACTTCTGCACTTTCTTTGCGTAGTGCATTTTAAGAAAATTGTAATTATGTTCTACTTTATAGTACGCGGAAACTCGTCTTTGAAATAAAATATTGATTTTTTAAAAGTTGTTTTTTAATTGTTATTTTAAAATGTTTATTAAAGATAATGATTTACATGACGTTTCCTTTCAGTTTTTAAGTTGTTATGGAATTATTTTTGCATATTTATCAATAATATTAGTTATTCCAGGCCTACTTTAAAAGGGGGCCATGTAACTCCCCAAATCTATATGGTGGTCAACATCAAATGAAAACTTTGACAACCCTAAACTAAGGGTGCAACATATCCAAGGTATGACCTATAGTATAGCATGACATAGTATTCTGTATATATATTTAGGAGATCTATCACCCCACCCTTGATTGTTTGAAGCCAACCATCCTCTTCCCCGGTCGCCCCGGACCTTGGTAAATTCCATGGTACATGGTATTGGTATTTAAATTGAGAGTTTAGTATATATATATATATTATTCCAAGCATTTTTCTAGTCTAGTCGTGCTCTATTTTCAACTGAAAATTCGCACTTTCTTATTTTATTTTTTCATTTGTATCTTTAACATAATAAACAAAGCGATTAGAGACTTTGATAGTAGGATAAAATATTTTTTAGTGTATCCACAAAGGTAAGCTTCTAATACATTATATATTTACCTAGCCTCGGTCTTGGCTGATGATATCAAAATTTAGCGACAGTTTAGTACTAAACAAATTATTATTTGTATACATGATATGAACATATTTAAGTAATTATAACATTTATTTATTTATTTGTATTTTTTTTTATTTAGTTTGATTTTTATTTAAAAATGTAATAATTATATTTTAGATTTATGAAAGAATATTTATGAAATATTCCGTGAATTTCCGGTAGTCCCTTTCACTTTCCGGTTGTGTTGTTATTGCTATTTTGTATCATTTGTATTGTTAGTCAGCATAAGAATTATTAGCCCTTTATTTAAAGTGTACTAACTTATTTTCGGGCAATCAAACATTATATCCTCAAAGAATTTGTTTCAGAAGCTGTTAAAATTACTACTGTCGTAGGTAATGTCTTGGATTATGTTATTTTCAATTAAATTCATAGAATTTGTCTTCGTTGCCAGTCATTTTCGTAAGATTTTTCCGACTTGACCTAACTCAGCCTGACTTCTTCTTAATTTCTCTTATTTATTAGCCTCAAGTGAGTGGGCTCTAAATATGTGATAATGTTTATGTAACCTAGGCCTGTTCTTTAAATAATTTTATGGGTCAAGTAATTTTTAATTAACAAAGTATGTCAGTGATACCACCAGTTTGTTTCTTCTATGCCAAAGTAGATACTTTGGTAAAAAATTCAACAATTTTTGTAAAATAATCCAATGGCATAGTTGAACAGAGCTAATTTTTAACAGAATTATAACACCAAAATCATATTTTTAGCTGTTGTAGTTTTAAAGTTATGAATTTTTAAAGTACGACTTAGTTTGTCATTTTTTAACATGGCCAGCATCGCCACATTCTGTGACCCAATTCTGCTGTTCGCGTCACGAGCTAAATAACTCTCGTTTTAGTGATAATTTTATACGACTTTTATTTTCAGAACTAATGCTGTATTAAAAAATAATGTTATACAATTATAATTTATCTAACTATGCACTTTGTATACCAGTAAATTTAATATAATGTATTAATATAAGGCTTTTCTCTTTACCAAATCTACAGCGTCCATTATACCACTATAAGTATAAGCCAAGCTATATAGTCTATACTATTTAAGGCAATGCATCCCCTAAAATACTGTTTGGGATCTACTTATTTTGAACTTTCAACTTTGGCACATGACTAATTAATTAAAACTTTCTCTGACCAATGGTTGAATAGTTTTGCACACGGCAAACTCTTATGAATGAAACTCTGAGGTAGTACTGCCATTTTGCAAGGGCTGTGAATGGTTGCCCATGACGACCTTTTGCACACAGAGAATTCTGATAGCTAATAATATGGACTCTACCAGGTTTTTAAAACTAAAATTAAAACCTTCCAGTTTAAATCTATTTCAAATGCATTCTGAAACACAAGTTATCAAATATTGTATATAGTGGTAATAATTGAATAATTCCTAAGCTAAGTATCGGCGTCTTCCGCCATTTAAAAGGGGGCGTGATCACTAATCCAAAATGGCCTGGGCGACCTGTGCATAATGAGGTCAACGTTGAGGAGAATTGAGAAAATGTGATTTGAGCTAGCGCAATGAAATTTTGCACACATATACTTCAATATATTATGCAGACCTACATTTAATATGAAAAACCTACCCTGAATATTTAGACCGAATGTTTTAATGCAAAGATGCCTTATATTAACATATGATTTTCCTCACTTAAAGTTGTTTTAATGAAAAAAATAACAGGAATGTAGGTCAACATTTCTCCTAACGTGAATGGGCGGAGTTTGACCTTAATTAGGGACCAGAAGGACGCCTGATTTATTCTAATTACATGCACATAAAAAATTAAAAACTCGGATTTCATTGCGCCGACCTCCATTTCCGATACAAATTTTATAGGAGTGTCCCTTGCTTCGGCAAAGTACCTAGCTAAAGTCTAGTAAAGTACTGAAGTCTTTTTTAGTTTTAGGCTTTACTTTAGTGCCTTTAGGATAATAAATGAAGGACTGCGTATAAGTTACGTGGAAGCTAGAAATATAAAGGTAAAAGGAGAATGTTTCAGCTAAAAGCCTTCTTCAGCAGACAACAAAAGAAGAAAGAATAAGAAACAGTTTAAGTTTAAAAACTTAAGTTTACGTGTTTGTAGCTCACCATGTATGTATTTTATGTTATTGCCAGAACGTCAACATACCTTGTTCCACTATTTCCTAAAGTCTTTAGCAAAGAAAGAACATTAGATATTTTAATCACAGAAGAAGAAGACTAATGACTAATGAGAAGAGGTCTCCGGCTAAGATGTACTTAGCAGTAATGCCGGTGATGTCTTCTACAGTATATAGGTGGTCATGGAGGTTCCCCGGGTTAACTACCAGACTACCAGTCATTGTCTGTATTCAAAAGAGTTACATTTTTACTATTTATTTCATTAAGGATAAAGTGTTTTTTCTTTCCATTTTTATGTTTTTATGGAAAGTGGGGTCTTCCCTCCCCAGAAAGTAATGTTGAAATATTGCATTTAAAAATGATGACATGACAGAAATTAATAGCATACAAGTACTTCTTTTTTCAACCAATCAAAAGTCAGCACTTTTAACAGTGCACACATATTTTCTCCACTGGTGTTCATCTTGGGGTTTCAGCAAAGATGCCTTTCTTCATTTTATTTCTTTTAAACATTGCAAGTTGAATTTCACAAAAAAGATAAATAAATTTTCATTTTACTATATTTTATATTAAATGTATTGATTGTCAGATTTAGTTAATGATGCTAATCATGCTCAGTGAAGAATGGGAAAGTTATGATACAAATTATTCAGGTCCAACTAGTGGTCTATTCACCCTAAGTCCAGTGTTGAGATTCCTCAAAGTGATATCCCTGTGGTTAGGGTGAGTCAACTCTTTGCAAAACCCATACCGTTAAGTACCGGTACATCTTTACTAAAGTCTCCAAAGAAACTAGTTTTTGTTGTGATCAAGGTGTCATTATTAATATTACCGGTATATAAAAACACACATTTTTATTAACTCATTTGACATTTGATTAATATTTCATATATTTATCATAGAAGATAGTTTAAGAAAGACAAAATTATGCAAAGTAAAGTCATCATGGTCCAATCACAAGACAAAAAGACTTGAATCCTGAAATGTTCACTAAGACTACCATTTCCAACAATATTAAGTGTGATTTGTCATAAACAGATGAAGTGGAGCCTATTGATTGGTTACTGATTATTATTGAACAGTGTGTTTTTCTGGGTCTGGCTATTGAGATCAAGACCAGGAATTGAGAATGTGTTGTTTTTTGTTTTTGTTGTAAAAAGGAACATATTTTAGAAAGTAGTCTTTGGGAATCAGGAGGTGAACTAAAGTTTGGATGGGAAGGGGTGTCCAAAATTTGTCCAAGGCATCCATTTTAAGGAAAAATGTGTGCTTAGCAGAGTGGGTGCACATCTTCCTTTACTAATTTTGTGATTTACCTTAAATTTCTTTTCCTCCTAATTCGGTTGAGCAATCACAACTCAAAATTAGCAAAATGGGGGTAAAGTAGAGAGGGAGCCATTTTTAGAGGCATATGGTAAGAAATTGCCTTAAGATTTGCATTGGCATCAGTAAAAGTGGGCATTGTTGGCCTAGCTTAGATCTTAAAAATTCTCAACTTTGTGAGCTTTCATTTAATTATGTATTTTTAATGCCTTTACACTGGTCAGGCGTGAATATAAGAAATTATAACTGTTCATTGCATATGGGGAAGGTGTTTTAATTGTAGATTAGACATATAAAGAAACATTGAGTTAGATATGGTATGTTTGGTTGTAGCTCATAGAACTAAATATAGATGATTAGGAGCATGTTAATCCAGTTCTATTACCCATAAAGCGAACGCTATTTTCATTAATGAAATATTTTAGATTTCAGCTATTCAAAACTCTTAACTCTGTATGAACTAAAAATAACTATTTTATTTGTAGGGACAAATTGTTTTAATAATTTCAAAGAGGACATATTCTGAATACCTTCATCAAAAGATCATTGGAGCATTGTAATCAGGGATGCCTTTAGAAGTGAAGTGAACAGATACAATTTCAGGCCATTACTTTTTTCAAATGTTTCATTGTCTCTATTCACACATAACCTGTTGTTGGCCTAACTTAAGTAAACCATCCCAAGATGTAAGATTACATTGACCCAGCTATAAAATAATCACATATTATTCAGATTTTTGCCTTTGGGCTTGGTTAATAATGTTCATTTATATTTATTCGGAAATTATCAGCTATCTAGTTTTCCTGTACCTATAAATTTGTCACTACGAGGCCAAAATTAACTAAATCACTAGTCACCACAACTGTGAGAAAAGCTCACTAACATTTTTTTTTACTGTTATCTAATAATGGCATTTATTGTTAGTCATCGTATCCTTATTATAAAAGTTGCATGCTTCTCTGAATCTTTTGAAAAAAATGCAAAGTTTTTATAATTTCAAAACCTCTCCTGTTAGGACAATAAGGAAATAAATATATCAACAATAGTTTATGCTAATTAAAACGTCTAATTTCTTTTAAACAGGTACTATTTGCTTATTGAAGATATTAACCAAACACAGAAAGGTCAATATGAATGTAGGTGTTGCACACAGTGACAGTAACCCAACACACTCCTACTTCAACAGCAAAGGAATATGGCTCACATACATACTTTTGGTGTTTGGTGTACACCTGTTGCTGCTGTCTGTTCCATTTTTTTCTGTAGCAGTTGCCTGGACTCTAACTAACGTTCTTCATGATGTGGTGAGCTTTCCATGTCCTGACGGTTTATTGCTAGTGAAAGTCTTGTTTAAGAGATTTTATTTTGCAGTTTATTTTTTTAATGAAAAAAAGACACATTTTTATTATCTTAGAACATTGAAATTTAGACCGTAGCATTTACCTTCTGTTCATTTTTAATTCATTTGTTAACACTCCTATTCATTGATCAATTGACATAAAGGACACACATTTTTCAAGTTTAATACTTCATTTAGGTGAAATCCTTTTAGTATAGTTTTTGTAAGCATTTTAATTTCAAATAGGCTTTTTAAAAACCCTTGATTTGAAACTGTTGACGGGTTTATGCTTATAGTTTTGACACTAAACTACTATAGAAAAAAGTATACATCATTGTCAGACTGTTAGGTGAAAATGAAGATTTTGTGAATTTAAAAAAAAATCAAATTTAGAAGTAAATCATGTATTAAATCATATGCTTAGCATATTTATACTTGCAACTCATATATGATATATATAAAATTACAATTAGATAATAGAAATAAGCACACAAAAAGAGGTATAGATTTATGTTGAGCAATAAGATTTCATTTACAAACATAACGAGTTTTCATTCAAATTCTGTCACTGTTACTCATTTGAGATGTAATGTTTTTCAAATTATCAATTTTTAGCTTCAGGCACATCTTGCTATTTCTGGATTACTAGTAAACACATTTATTTACCTTTAAGATCATTTCCATTTGAATGCAACTGTCACCTAAATCAATACATTTAATACAAAACCAAACTATCCTGCGGTTAAAAAATGTGGTCTACAGCTGTTAAGAAGCTAAGACTAGACTGCAGATTTTTGTGACCATGTAAGTAATATGTTGCTTTTTGTCATTATAAGCTTATTACACCCCAAAATGCTAAAATGTAATCTTTAACAAGAATACTTCCAAAAACATTCATTGAACTATTTATTGGTTAACCATATTTATGTGATTTCCTTACACTTACAGTGTATGTTTGTGATGCTTCATGTGACAAAAGGCACACCCTGGGAGACATCTGACCAAGGTACATCTCGTACTGAAACGCAGTGGGAACAGATTGATTATGGCAAACAATTCACAGCCACTAAAAAGTTTCTCACAACAGTGCCTGTTGTTTTGTAAGTGCATTGCTGCTAAATATGAGTAAAAACTAAAAGTAAAATAGAAATCATTCCATTCATGTAATTTTCACCAACAACATAAAAATGCCCACATATATTTATTTTATATATATATATATATATATATATATATATATATATAAATATCTAGACCAGGGGTGGCCAGACCTGTCGTAACTGAGAGCAATTTTTAAAATAAAAAAAATTGTTGAGAGCCGCATTGAAGCACTATGGGTCACGACCCCACTCGCAATGAAAATTCCTT
The DNA here is from genome assembly GCA_964017045.1 of Omphiscola glabra. Lineage (NCBI taxonomy): Eukaryota > Metazoa > Mollusca > Gastropoda > Lymnaeidae > Omphiscola > Omphiscola glabra. Next base: position 50,891,763 of record OZ024794.1, on the reverse strand, counting down.
TTGTGATTTATTTTTAAAAATTACTTTTTATTCGAATTTAATGATTTAAACATTTCAATTGTTTTAACCCTAACCGCCTGTTGAAGAAATATATGCGTTACAGTTACACAATTGAAGAAATATATGCGTTACAGCTCCCAAACTATTTTCAGCCCTTTGTTTCAGTCAAGATTTTTTTTTTTAAACTTTCATTTATTTTTGATATTATATATTTCAAATGAAAAGTTTTAATTTCATAAATTGTTCGTGAGCCGCAATGTGAACACAGAAGAGCAGCGGTTTGGCCACTCTTGATCTAGACTCACAAGTTGATAATGAGCAATGTTAAGAATTTATTTTAATATATATTTTTCTCCTTGCAGGTTTTTCTTGGCAAGTTTCTACTCCCGCTATGACAAGTACCATTTTGTTGTCAATGCTAGTGTTTTGGCCCTCAACTTGATTCCAAAGTTACCTCAATTTCATAAAGTCAGACTCTTTGGTATTAACAAATACTAATGGGCTGTGCCATCACTTACATGATTTGAATTTTGTTGAAAAAATAAATAAAACCATCACAATTACTTCTGTATTTAACTTACATTATTTCTAGTTTTTATGCAGATCGAAGTAGATAGATTGATGATTTTTTTTTAAAAATGAGATCATTTCAAGGTAATAACAAAATATTAATAAAATTAAAATTGTTTAATAAAATCTAAAATTTGAAGAAAAAAAAAGATATTCTCAGTGTAAATGCTTGTACTCTATTATTTTTGACATTTAATTTCAATTCCTGTTTTTAAAGTGTATTTTTCCTGCCGATGTCAAAGTAATGAAAAATGCATATAGAATTGTTCAAATTATGGTGCCGTTAGATGAATTGTCCATGTTCAATCATTTTGAATCCTGTGAATGTTTTACATTCCATCTGTAAATCATTTTATTCAAAGTTAATAATTATTGCAATAATTATTTTCAATCACATATTTATAACACGTCTTTTGGTAGCAGTTAATTAAATGTTTTTAACATACTTATTTGAAGCTACAACAATAAAACATATTTTTATGGTATGATTTTTACATTGGTATAAGTTTAATTTTATATTAGTATAAAATCATGTTTTACTATATATAACATCTAATTTAGTATAATCCTTAAAAAAATATTATATGTTAGTAATGTATAACAATAAACAATCTATATTCAAAATAATTTTTATTCCTTTATAAAATTATATAAAAATCTTGAGACATGCCAGGTGTCATTGATATCAACTCAGTATTCTTTTGCTAAATCGTTAACTTAAGGTTACCCATTTATTAGAATAAATGAATTAAGTTTTGATGCTTAAGTTATAATAATCCTCTTACTCTTAGACATATTAGAAACTTAGTTTATTAAATTTTTAAAATATTAAACCTAACTGGTAACCAACTGTAATGTTAATGAAGCCAACTGTAATTGCATATATCGGATGATGCTCTGGACAATCAATAATTTAAGTCACTTAACTCATTAATTTGTATCAGGTATATAAATATAAACTTTCTTGGAAGGATAATCAGCTGAATTGATAAGAGAGACAAAATAATGTAAAGGCTTTTAAGAAAGTTTTTTTTATAAATTTATGAATTAATTACATTTAAAGATAACAGCTTTTTACGATTAAAAAAAAGGACCGCTATTAAAAAAGCTTGTTGCACTCATTACAAAAACAGGTTTTAAAGTCATTCTACTAGATTTGTTTCTCAACATAATCGACGTGCTGCGCTGAATTATTACAGTACATGTAATTCAAAGTAATTGTAAGATGTATACAAATTTTCATCATTTTCATTCTGTTCTATTTTAAAATGTAATATTCCCCAATATCCTGTTTTTCTTCTTTTTCTTTTTTTTATCATTTAATTAGCATTTTATGAATTATACTGATTATGATTTTCAATAACAACAAAAAATAAAGCCTGATATTTTCAGTTAATAAATGACTCCCATGTTTCAGTAGTGCATTGCGTCAAGCATGTATTCCTGGGCAGAGTACCCGTACTTAAAGAAATTCATGTTTAAATATATTTTTTTAATTTGAGCATAGGCATGTTAAACTCCTTATCACATTTTCTACAAGAATAAATATGTTGGTTCAATCATGTTTTGACAAAGTTGAGAAACATTTGATAACTGCCTTCGTAATATAAAATCATAAATTTATAATATTACTGACTCTGATGCTCTGTCCAAGTTGTGCGGATTATGACGAGTCTTAATGTTAAATGTTGTGTCAATGTCATACTGCTTTTAAAAAATCACTAAAATGATAATTTCTGTCGCATTCTCTTTCTACATCATATTGTTGAAATTTAGCATAAACAAACAATTACACTTTTTATGTTTGCAGTAATGCGCTATGAATGTTATTTTTAAAAAAGAGTCCTATAGAATTTCACACTTTTTCATTAAAAGAATATCAGCATTTACAGTGTTCCATTGCTTTGTACAGCAAAAATACTTACCCTTTACATTTACTTGTGCATCAGAATCTATGAAAATTACACTATTTCTCTTTTTGAAAAATATTTGTTTGGTAAATAAAACTCATTTAAGTATAAGATGAAAAAAAATAACATTCTCAAATGTTCACATTAGTGTATTCAGACACATAGTCAAAATGATCTAACCATGCAATTGGAAACTGCATATGAGGAGCACTGTTTATAAATACACATATCATCATACTTCATAAATTTTCAATCATTTTCCCCTAAAATTACTTAGAAATTATCTGCTCATTCATGTTTACTTTTAATCAGTTTTGTGATTTTTAAATATTTTTTTTGGTTTATTTTAGAAACAAATATTTGTTAATTCTTTTTTTATGGGGACATGTTGAGGGTTTAGAGAAGTGTTGGGAAAGTTTATGAAATACATGTTATCCAAATTTGAGAATGACCCACAATTTAGGTTATAGTTATACATTTAAGATAATGCAGGCTGCAGTGCTTATGTATAAACTTTATAATAAAAGTGTGTCTTCTGTAAATAAGGCTGGAGGAGGTATTTCTTGTTTCTTTAGTGGATCTCTACTTTTGCGGAAATAAAAACTTTCTGTCTTGTACAAACACTTTTCTCATATGTACATATACTTAAGCTTTGGTTAAGGTAATTAACTTACTATTCCTTGATTTTTCTGTTTTGCTAAATTTTAATGTCTTATTATACAAAGTTAAAGTTTCTAAACACTTAGTAACTTAGTAATTTTATGTTTGATTAGATGAGGTTTATTTTGTAAGCTTAATGGATCATATAATGTTGGATTTTAAGCCATAAGGTTGCTCTAAGCTTGTTAATTGTTGGCATCTCTAAATTGTAAGTTTTGCCATGCACACTGTATATACTCATCTATAAGTCGAGGAGATTTTGAAATATGGCATGACTCGTGGATAAGTCAAGGGTAAAACTTTGGGTTTTGAAATTCTGTGATTTTTATACTTTTGTCAGATTTTACCTAGCAGCAATAGCTGCACTGCATACCATGGCCGGTCAGTTTATAAGTGACTCCCAATGTATCACACCAGAAGCTTATATCTGAAATCTCCATGTTTGTGTACCCGGTAATTGGGTCAACTAGGACTAACGGTAACCAGGGGCGTAATTTCAGGGTTGTTGTTTTTTTTAACCAAAACTTGGTCGGCTTGTTAAGTTGTTTATTACTGGAGGCGCCACATTACATAGCAATTTAAATAAAACCTGCAAATAAAACCCACCCAAATCATTTCCCTGCCGGTAACAAATTTCTCGACTTATGCACGATATATTATACTGTAATTAAAAAAACTTACAGGAAGCAATTATTTTGCATATACTAAACACCCATTTCCTCCTTTTTTTTAAACCAAAAAATCTATTTAAAAAATAATTAAAACAAAGCAACAATGATAATCTCTTAATTACATATTTATTTCTGAAAAACATTTTTGACTTGTATTATTTTCTGTTTCTCCTTTTTAAAGTTATATAATTTCCTATGCTAAAAAGTATTATTTAATTTATTGCTGGTACTGCTCTATGTTATAGTTATATTTCTTTCATGCTGAATTTGTGAACCATTAGTATTTGGTTTCTTTTCTTGTACACTTAGTGGACTAGTTTTAGCTTGAAGCTAAAAACATTTAAAATCTAAATCTTACTTTTTTTTTTTTTAATGCACTAATACATTCTTAGTCTTAGCCCAGAAGGAGTTGACACAACCCTATTCACAAAATTATTATCACATTATATTGAAGTATGGCTACACATTTTGAAAGGATGATTTTTTTTGTGGATGTCGAACTGAAGCAAAATTAAAGTTTTTTTAACCTATTTCACAGACTTAACTTTTACTGAACAGTAAACATCAGCTTATATTTTAATTAAACAACCTCTAAAAACAAAGTTTTTTGTACGAATCCTTTATAAAATGTTATATCGAGCAATGGTGGGTCTGTTAGCCAAGTTTCACCTGGGTAGGTTGGCGGGAAGTTGGTCAATTAGCTGTCCAAAGATTTTGCCAGTCAGCTACCCACGAACAAAAGCGAAGTTAATATATTTAATATAAAATAGTTTAAAGTTAAAATGTCCATCTTTTTAGAATACCTTGGTAGAAACTAAAATAATTCACATTATCAATGGATTTTTTTTAAAAAGCATGTATTTAATAAAAACATTTGGTTCTGAACATAGAGGAAAAGTAAATTATATATACCATGTAACCAACATAAGTCTCTGAAGACATGATTAAAATAGACCTTAGTTTATTCTCTATAAATACAGACGGCACTATACATCAAAATGAGTAATATAAGCTGATTGTGTGCATTGATGTTGCTTCAGTTACAGCGTTTAGATGAACAGATTTATGGTCACACTTATTATTAATGTAGTTATCACTTTGAAAATGTTCCTCTAAATAATCTCGTGAGTAGTGTCATTCCAATGTTTGACTTCACTTGTCTACAATTAAAATTGTCTTCCAATCCCATTTAATTCTTTTTGTAATGGAATTGAAGCACTGCCACTTGGCCATATTTATGACAAGGTTTTTTTTCCTGTCTTGAATGACACGTTAAATGCTACTAAACAGAAAAACTCAATATTTTGATTTGTAAATTATAGATCAAACTCTTCCTGGGCAATTTTATTCACTGTAATGTTAACTGTTTTCATCAAATATGAGCCACATTTTGTCATCTCTTCTTTTTTTTTTTTTTTTTTGGTTTTGTATTATAGCATAGTCACTTTTAAATTCATAAAGTAAATGAAAAGAAAAAAGTTTTTGTGTGAAGCTTTCATTTATAAAAGTGATATAATTAGGTTTAATTGGAGAAAGAAACTCACAAGAAGTATACATCTCCTTGAAAACCTAACAGATTCAATTATCCAGTGTCTGGGTGATTCACCAAATTTCACCCTTTTTTTTTAGGATAGGAAAGTTTGTTAAAATTGTATTCAATGATGTTGAAGTATAAAACAAGTAAAGTTAAATAAAAGCTTTTAAATTATATGTGGCAAATATTGATTACAGAAATGTAAATTAATATAACTGAAAATTTGATCAGCAAGACAGACACATTTTCATGTTGCATTGTGTCCCTTTAAAAAAGAAAAGAGTTGTTGAAACACAGACTTCTTATACAAGCTTTTAAAAATGTAACTTTAAAACAAATAGAAATAATAAAACCTAAAAGCAATCATTTTAGATTTTAAGAATTTAAAAAAAAATATGTTTTAACTAACTTAGTAGATTAGGACAGAAAAGTAACAAAAAAGATGACAATTTAATGTGCTGAGCCATGATTACCATTTTTTACAGCCAGGGTCATTGTGAAACATCCTTTTACAGTTAATGAAAATTTATATCACAAATTGTAATTGTAAGAAATAAAAATACTATGATAAGATAAAATATTACGGAAATGCTATTTTCAACACTAGAAACATCACAGCTTTTTACAAATTTGAAAGAATCCTCCATTGGTTTACAGGACATAGGGATTGGATGCAATTTATTTAAAACTATGCAACTGTGTCAATGTGAGTACCGGTATATCATAAACTACAGATAATAAAAAATTATGTTTTTAAGTCAAAAACTATTTGAATCACAATCCAAGGCCAAAAATGTTAATGAGATCTAAGGATACTGATTAAATAAAATATTAAATAACATTAAAAAATTAAATTACAGTGTATTTATTTATATATGTACTTACGATTTAAAAATGTCGTCAATTTTAAATTCTATTAGTCACAAGTCATAGAGTAAAACCCTCATAAAGACCTCCCCACCACTACCGTGACACACAATGAAGATTTTCACCTGCTAATGAAGTGTTCTGCACTGGAGCTGGGAGGGTAAGGGGAGACATAAATTATGGAGATGATTTATGGCAGTGCCAAGAAGATGAGGCATTATTCTGACACAGCTAGTGCAAACATCTAGCTTGGCCTTTAAATAAATATGAAAAGTTCAAAGAAGTTATCTGAGACAAAAAATTTGATTCCCGTAGTGATAAAGTGCAATTTTTTATTCTTTAGTGTGGTGAGTAAATAAACACTGGGAAAAGACCAAAGTTGAAAGTAAGAGCAAAGGCTTCATTGAGCATCTTATAAACTGTATCCTCATCAACATCTTCTGACAAATCCATCATGATGGGCAGCTCTCTGCTAGTACAGTTAAGAGATCTTAACCTGAGATTTGGAATTGGGGTTCCTACATCTGCAAGGCTACCAGAAAACTCCAGTTCATCATTTGGATTCAAGGCCATAAGCTGTCCTTTGAAATTAGGCCCAGCTTCCAACTCTACCTGCACATCCTCAACTTGCATGATCAGAGAGAAAGTAAACTGGTCATGGCTTCTTAAATGACAGTTTTGCTTCATTTCTTTTACAATCTGGCAGTGCTTGAATGCTATTGTAGTCATTGAGGTCTCATTACAATCGGATATCCTGTCACCATAAATGCAGTAAAGAGGATCAGATAAAATGGTGGGTAAAGATTTGATCACACTCTCAGCAGTATTTTCACTTTTGGTAATTTTAACTTGCTTCACTACTCCTTTCCAATTAACTTTTGTTCCAATAAAGTCACGACATCGTATTTGATAAGGAGCCCAGATGTCATTCTCAGCAGGTATACATATGGCTCTATAACTTTCCCAGCTGAGTTCAAAGTGTTTTGCCTTGGACAGAGTTGGAATGCGTACAAATAGCAGTGGCAGCACACCAAGCACTGCAAAGCTAATCATGAGAATTTTCTGTATCCTGTTTGATTTCGCTGATGTATTTTTATCCTTTTTGCCAAATAATGACTTGGTTTGTGTTAACACCAGAGGTACTGCAAACAGCATTGCAGTAATTAAAAGCTTTCCGATCATTTGCGTCTGCAACAGTTTGTAAATGAAATAAAAGAATCCAAGTATGGTTAGTAAGAAACTAATTGGGATTGCTGCTGGAAGCATTATGTAGCCAAATGTTGCTCTAGCTAAACTCCTCCAGGTGGTGAAGGGAAACATTGTGATTGAAACACTGAACCAGAAATAACACACCAAATGTGGTATTAAGATCCGGTAAGCCCCAGACCAGGATCCTTTCATAGCCATTCGTAACAACAGAAGAGGTATCAGCATATGAACTATGGATGGCAGACTTAGATTGAAAGACACACCTAGACCTAAATCTAATGATAAATAGGGGTTTGTAATCAGAGCAATAAAACTAGAAATAAATGGAATTTGGGGAATATTTTTTATAAAAACGGGTAGTGATGCAAATGCGTGAGCACTCAGGGCCAAAAGGGTATGAATGTCATAACTATCTGACAGCCCCAAAAAACAAAACCCAGTCATCATCAGACTGACAACAAACAGTTCTCCACCTGGGATGTAGTTCTTGCTTGCCAAAGAGAAACTTGAAACCATTATTGGTAGTGCAACAAAGTAAACAAAATAGGGGGTCAATGAATTCCACAAATACTGTGATTCTGTGCTTTCAACATCTATGTCAACTTGAAATTGTTCCTGAAGCATGGAGACTAATGTAGTAGATTCTTTTTGTTTCCGTTTCTTATAAAACATCTGGGAAATAATATGAAAGAAAAAATATTAAATTGAGAATTACCGTACTATATTTGTTTTTAAATTATAGTATAGAGATGCACACGCAAAAAAAATTCAAATGATTGCAGAGCCTGGATGGCAATTATTGCTGCTCTTTAATTTAAACGTTTTTTCTTAATGTAAAATTCTCTCAGCATAAATGTAGGTCATTGCAATATCCGATAAACCAGTGGTCTGCAAATTGCTGCTCTTTAGTCTTTAGCGATCTGAGTGCGGCTCAGCCAGCCGGCCACAAATCGGTTTTGACTCTGAAAAACATAGTTCTTTACAGGTTCTTGAAAAGAAATTTGGCTTTCAAAATTTTATTAATCATCCTGCTGTTGATATTTGGCTCTTTTGACTAATGGGTTTGCCGACCACTGGGATATACCATTGAGGTTACAACCATTGATGAAATATTTTGAAACTGGATAGAATTCTTGTTTTTTTTTAAATATTGTTTGTGTTCTCTGAACCGGCCACCAACATGACGGCTTGTCTTCATATGGAAGTAAACTTTCCACACTTTTTCAAAGGACGTTGTAAGCCAAGAAAATACATCCTCAATTTTATAATTAGAAGAGGTATATGCAAAATAGGTTAGTGCATAAAAGCTATTTTTAAAAAAGTAGCATCATCAGTTGGCTAGGACAAAAATTGACATGGAGATATTTTGCCATGTCAGAACTTTTCAATTTTAGTATGATCATGTATTGATACTATTATGTTTAAATATCTTTCTCAAAGATTTTGACATCATGCATCAGCAATGAAAAAACTTCAACAAAGCAAATAAGTTATATAAATAAGAACAAAATGAATACACAAACATTACCTGAAGTGTTGCCACAACCATGACAAACAAAGAGATGTAAAATGCCAAAAGGGGTAAAACTAAAAGGAAGAACCCTGGAGTGAGATAGCTATAAATTAGTATCATAGCCAGAAGATATATTTGGTTGGTAGGGATAAGAGACAGTATCAGGCTGAGCCCTTCTTTGCTAGCATATTCAAGTCCTCTGTCAAATACAATGGAAGCAGTTTGTCGAGGGTACACAAAGACCTGTAAAACGTATTAAATAAGGATCAGTTAAAAGTATAAATTTGTAGAATATTTTTAAGTACAATTATAGATGCTCTTGAGTTCTATAAAATAAAATTAAACTTTTAATGGCAAATGGACAATTAGTGTTGTTTTTTTTTTCATTTTCTTTTTGTCACTTCAGTGAGGCAAACTTTAAGATTAAGAATATAATATTTGAATTACTTTTAAATATTGCTTCCTTTTTTAAACTTCAAGAAAGCTACCAAATTGATTTATAAAGATTATAAAATTGCCTTTTTAACTATCCCAGCAGAGTCATATGCTGCAGAAGTTTCCCCAATTTCATCTGTAGTCCATGTCAAAGTACCCTGAATTTTTTTGGAAACCGTTTTAACAAAATCATTTTCCCCTATCGTTGAACCAATTTTTTTGCCTGCAAAAATAAAGTAAAAAATAAGAAAAGGATTTTGAATCTATATTATTTATGTAATAAGAACAACTTTTAAGCTCAAGAACAATATATCAATTTTAAAACATGAAAGCTATTAATATTAAATTAATGTATTTTTTAAAATTGTAGGATTCAAATTGAATTGAAACACTGATCATTTACTTAAAGAGCTGTTTTAACAAACAAAAAATGTAACATACTGTTAATATAAAATAACAATACAAATTATTTTTAAAGAAAACAAAAGAATTTACTTAGCTTATTAACCATTTCAAATATTTGTCTGTAAAATTATGAAACAAACTAACCTGCTGCCAGTAAAAGTTTTTTCTCTCTTTCACTAATGGAACTGAGGTTATTGATTGCTTCAATATACTCTTGTTCTGATAATGCCTTCTTATTGCTCAACTTTAAGAAAAGTGATCTAGCAGCGAAGCGAATTTTCTTTTCGGACACAGATGTAGTGAGACACCAAGTGGCATCATTTTTATTTTTCTCATTTATGCCTGCATAAAGGTTAAGTAATTGTTTTTTATATAAATAGATTTTAATAATGTTATCATAATTTCCTTATCAAGTATAAGGATTTCCTTAGTAGGCTAAATTTTTGTATGGATTTCAAACAACTGTTAAAAACTAATTTAAAAAAAAAATATTTTCCAGTTAGGGGGCCGTACATAAAGGACATCACACATGGGGGATGTGCGCCAAAGTGTGACAGGTTTGTCTAATGTTTGTGACAATAGGGGAGTGTGTAAACAAATCTGCCCAAATATCATAACATGATTTAGGGATGGCCCCTTACTTATTATTTTTAAAATCCTAGAGTGTGATTATAAATGGAAGTTTTGAAATATTTATCTTAATTTAAACACATGTAAAAAAAGTTTAAAATATTTTAACATGGTAATTAGGTAGGCATTTAGATGCATGATTTAAATAAAAAGGGTGTACATCTTAAAATGCAATTTTAAAAAAGAAACATTTTTTTACCATACCAAGATTGGTTTCAACACAATGTTTCAATTTTTCATTAGCTTCAGCATTTCCCTGCTTTGAAGCAGCAATAAGCCAAGTAACAGCATTATTGGCATTCTCTTCTTTGTTAACATCTAACTCAGCAAGCTTGAGATAATGTAGGCCAATAAGGAGTTGATGTTTCTCTGAACCATCTTTAGCCTCTTTTAACCAAACATTGACATCTGCATAAATGACATAGTAAATTAAATGAACTATCTTCATAGCGTATCCGGAAATTTGCTCGAAAGAAATTTCGTCAACGGAAAATTGATAGACAGAAATTTTATCGAATGGAAATTTCGTCAAATCATTTTTTAATTTACACGTTAAAATTTTGCATCAAATTTTTTTTGAACGCATTATTTTGTTTTACTATATAGTATAGTGCGTTCAAATAGAAATTTGATGAAAATTTTAACGTGCAAACTGGAAAAAAGATTCGACCAAATTTCAGTTCAATCAAATTTCCGTCGATCAATGTTCTGTCGACGAAATTTCCTGTGATCAAATTTCTGGTAACCTCTTCATAGAGGTTTGGAGGTAACATAAAAAAAGTAGTAGCAATATATTAAAAAATTGACAATATTCAAAATTACTAAAAAAAATATCTTTAATTTTTAAGAGGTATAATTGAATCATTTTTTTTTTTAAAACATACCGGTGGTACAGTGGTTCTCAACCTGTGGGTCATAACCCCTTTGGGGGTCAAACGACCCTTTCCCAGGGGTCACCTAAGACCATCGGAAAACACATATACATATAGTTATGAAGTAGCAACGAAAATAATTTTCTGACTGGGGGTCGCCACAAATTGAGGAACTGTATTAAAGTGTCGTAGCATTAGAAAGGTTGAGAACCACTGCGGTAGTACATTATTTGTTGTTTCTTCACAAAGGGACTTCAGTTCGGATGTGAAGCTTGAAAGTTTGGCGGCTCTACCTTACGTTGCACATGGTCTGACTTAGAAAGAGTTATGGCTAACAATGGGCTAAGAATTTCAAAACAATTGTTTGGCCCTTTGTTGAGCAAGAATCATTTTAAATGCTTTTTTATAATTATATCTTATTACTAGTGGTATCGGCTCACTTGCCTCTATTCTGCAGCTTTTAAGATGTATAATATTATGTTTTTTGAGAAATAATAAACTAATGCAGTGATAGTCAATCCTTTAGGGTAAGTGCAAATTTAGCAAAAGTTGGCTACAAATTAAAGGGATAGTCAATCCTTAAGCGTAGGAGTCTTAAATTCGCGGCCCATGGGTCATTTGCGGCCAGCAAGACGATGTTTTGCAGCCCACTACCTGACAGCAATGTTTAGTGTTAATGCGGCACGCGCGTTTTCCCCATTCTCATATCTATAATGTGGCCCTCCGCGATGGTTTAGGTCGAATCTCACCAGTTAGTCTAATTCTGATTTGTATTATTATTATGTTTGATTATAATGGTAAAAACCATTTTAAAATCGGACTAAATGTTTTTATTTTATAGCATTTTATGAGACAAACATGGCCAAACTGCGGTTTTGAGAAAACATGCTTGAATATTATATATACTATATTAAAAGTTTTAAAAGTCAGTTAGTGGGTAATGTACAACCATAATTGTGTAAATCGTAGCTATCTGACACAGTATCGTAGAATCCTTATTAAAATTGCCTCTAGTGTGTACGAGTGACAAGAATTCCAAGCCTGTCCACTCTTTGATGTTATCTTCCCATCTTTTTCTCTGTTTTTCTCTTCTACTCCTTCCTCTAGTTGTGTCCTGTATGATTTCTTTGGCGAGCCCTTGTTTTCTTGTCACGTGGCCATACCACTCAAATTTGCGCTTTTTTACAGACGCCAGGAAGTCATCGTACTGCCCAGTTGCTTGACGAATCATTTCTTTCACTTGTTCATTGGTGATATGGTCTCTATAGCAGATGCCAAGAATGCCTCTGAAACATCTCATCTCCATCGCCTTTATTTTCTTTTCAAGTTCTTCTGTTAATGTCCAGGACTCACAGGCATATAAGAAAATGGAGAGGATTAATGAGCGCATCAGCCTGATTTTGGTGATGGGGGCTATATTTTTGTTGTTTTATATTTTCTTGAGCCTCTTTAGTGCTGTTGTGGTCTGCGCAATCCTGGCCATCAATTCGGGCTTGGAGCCTTCTTCCGAAACTATTGCTCCGAGATACTTGAAGCTGCCAACTGTCTCTAATCTTTCCTCACCGATCTTAATTTCAGTGGTTATGCCAGTTGTGCTATTCGTCATCATTTTTGCCTTTTCTGCATGGAGAGGGATGGGCGCCGCCATGCGACAACTGCCCTAGTTACGCTAAATGTACATGATAACAGAATCTCCAAATAATGCTAATCACTAATGTCCCAATATCAAATTGTGAAAGTTAAAATTAATGTACATTTTTGTGAAAGATTCTCTATGATTGAGTGAAAGTTAATGCATACTTTTTGACATGTTGCAGTTTAGCTCATCACAGAAAGAGACGAGACATTTGCTTATATTAAAAGGTGCTGATTTATTGTTAGCTGCATTAGAGACATTAGAGGTACTTGAAGCTGCCAACTGTATCTAATCATTCCTCCCCGACCTTAATTTCAGTGGCGATGCCAGTGGGGCTATTCGTCATCATTTTTGTCTTTTCTGCGCTGATTTGCATGCCAAAGGATGATGAAGTCTTGTTGAGACGCTTTACTAGGTTGGCTAGCTCTTCTTCGCTTCTAGCCAGTCCGTCTATGTCATCCGCAAAGCGTAGGTTGGTGATTGTTCTGCCACCAATGCTGAATGCCTCTACATGCAATGCGTTTCCAGTGCATCTGACATAATTCTCTATAGGAAGATGTTGAACAGGGTGGGGGAGAGCAAGCAGCCTTGTCGTACTCCAACCGTAGTCTTGAACCATTCTCTGATGTTATTGTTAAAGAAGACTGCACTGGTGGCCTTATCATAGAGGCTGCATATCATTCTGGTTAGGTTTGTGTTGATGTTGTAGTGCCTCATGGTGACCCATAAAGCAGCATGCCAAACCCTGTCGAATGCCTTCTTGAAATCCACAAAGACATGGCATAGGTTTTGTTGGTGTTGAGCATATTTCTTATATTTCTTTAATGGCACTCCTATGAGCGAATTTTTGGAGGTCACTGAAACCCATGTGAAGAAAATCCTGGTTGACTCCCCAAGAAAGTCATGTTTGCTTGACCCTCTTCCGGCAGGTCTGTTGTATGAATGTTTGGACGAAATTGTCCCTATCATTACTAGTATCATAAATCAGTCTTTGAAAACTGGTATTGTTCCATCCTCTTTTAAAGAAGCGGTTGTAACTCCACTGCTCAAGAAAGCAAATCTCGACCTTAATTTGTTGGAAAATTATTGCCCCGTCTCTAATTTACCATTTTTATCAAAGATTTTAGAGAGGGTCGTTCTTCGACAACTCCTGGATCACCTCACTCGGTGTGACTTGTTTGACCCTTTTAAGTCAGCATACAGAACGCATCATTCTACTGAGACAGCCCTGTTGCGCGTCGTAACTGATCTTCTGTCGTCTTGTGGTGAGGGCCAAGTATCCCTTTTGTCGTTACTGAATCTGTCGGCAGCGTTCGATATGCTTGACCACGGCTTACTTCTCCAACATCTGCAAAATACGTTCGGTTTCACCGATACCGTACTGAGATGGTTCCGCTCATGTCTGACAAATCGGGTCCAATCAGTTATCGCAAATGGCTTGACCTCCAAGAAATCCATTATTGAATTCGGAGTACCCCAGGGCTCGGTCGTAGGCCCAGTGCTTTCACTATGTACGTTCAGCCAATGGGTGCAGTGATCAAGCAGTTTGACATGGTATATCACATGTTCGTGGATGACACCCAACTTCAGAAATCCGTGATCCCCTCTCAGTTCCCTCAGCTTCTTAATATGACACAGAAGACAGTGGAGTCAGTTAAGCTCTGGATGACAATAAACAAGCTCAAATTGAATGATGAAAAGACTGAGCTGATCCCCATTGCTACCGCTCAAAAGCTAAAATTTTTAAAAAATACACCATCCTTTACTCTCTCAGACGTGCAGATTGAATTTGCTCAAACAGTGCGAAACCTGGGTGTCTACTTAGACAGAACACTAACTATGGAAAATCACATTAACATGATTTGCAAGGCAATTTTTCTAGAGCTGCGCAGAATTAGTCATATCAGACCTTTCTTAACTTTGAATGCATCAAAGAGGCTGATGTCTGCATTCGTTCGATCACGCATGGACTACTGCAATGCTCTCATGGTGGGTCTTCCAGCTACGCTCCTGGATAAAATTCAAAAAGCACAGAATAATGCGGCTCGAATTTTTCTTCGTAAACGCAAATTCGACCATGCTCAAACTCTTCTGAGAGAACTGCATTGGCTGCCGGTCCGCGCTCGCATAGAGTACAAAATTGCAACTCTGTGCTACCGCTGCTTGCATGACTTGGCGCCGTCCTATCTCCAAGCGCTCATGACGCCTTATGTACCAACTAGACAACTCCGTTCATCCGATAGTGGCAAACCCTCGATGCCACGTGTTCGTCTTGAGACTTACGGAAAGCGCACGTTCGCATTTGCTGGCCCAACCATTTGGAACACCTCTCAGACACAGCCAGACGCTGGAATCCTTCAAGACAAATTTAAAAACTCATCTATTTCGCAAACACCTTCTGGGGTGAAGTTGTCTACCATCTTTTTCAGCTAGTTATTAACTCCCAGCTTTGTTTTTGTACCGCGCTTCGAGCCTTTGGGGATGAAGCGTGATTTTTCAAATGAACTTTATTATTATTATTATTATTATTACATAGTATTCGGAGGTTTAGGATCTGCTCAGTAGTGCCACGTCCTTGCCTGAAGCCCGCCTAAGACCATATGCCGACAGAATCATTGCATTATTTATTATGCTAGTTTCTATATCTCCCTAAGAGCAAAGAAGAAGTGCTGCCAGGTCTCTGACAATGAGTAGGAGGAAATAAGTGAAGCCTAGTTCCTGAGAACCCTTAATGTTATTATTTGTTATTAATAAAAGTTGAGCAGATTGTAACAGTTGTACATTATTTAATATGTAAGCGCTTTTTTGTGGGAGACTCCACCTCCTGCGGCCTCCCGGATAATTTGAGTTTGAGATCCCTGTAAGTGCAAATTTAGCAACAGTTTGCTACAAATTAAAATCCATTGCCTTTTTTAATTTATTATAGAAGTGACTTTTTAAAAATTGATGACTGCCTTCACTCTCCCTTTGGACTGACACAAAGAGAAGCCTACACACTATGCTTAATAGATTTATAGTCATATTATAGTATATTAAAATCTGTAGCTCAAGCCTAATGTCATTACTGTCCTCATGCGTAAGTAAGTAATGCATAACTCACTTAACTAAGCTGCACTCAGCCTCACCTTAGAATGTTCAGTAATCAGAAAAATGACAATAACAAATGAGTTAACTTAAGTAATAAGTAGGCTAGGCAGTTCTCAGAGAACTGATATGAGTCACTCAGTTTGTTTAGATTTTAGTTTTGAGTATAAATCATTTATTTTATTAGTAATACTATGGTCATAAATAATAAATAAGCAATGAGCCATTTCAATTATGTGTAACCGTATTGGTAGGTCTAACACTAACATCACATAGGTTATTAACCTTTTATGGACGGTTTGCCCGATCTATCGGCTCAGGGTTGAATGGAGAAAAAGACAAAAGGCTGATCTATCTGCCTGATAATTCAAGCTTCGAGATTGGCTGGCTGGTGTTGTTTTTGTACCAGTTAATCAGATTGTTTCTTGCATTTCTTACTCATCTTACCATTTTAATGGCAGCTTTCACTGATATTTTACTTAACAGTGTTCTGTCATTTTATATCATTTTTGGGTACCGAGTGACCTCCTATAAATGCTTAAAAAATATGTGACCTTGAAATATGTAAAAGGCATAAGCAGGCAGAGGGGAATATTTTATGTAGCTTTTCCACACTGCATTTCATTCAAATATGGCTTAGGGCTTATTTAGGCTTCAACAAGACACATTTCTTGTAAGTAAAAAGTTACATGCATAAATTATGCAAATCAGGATATTACATTTGCATAAACATTGAGATTTCAGTTTGATTCATAAAGATTGTATTAGTTCATTCAATTCCCTACAAGAATATAAATAGTTTTGTATTGGTAAGGTAATTACTTTATTTTGTATTTATTTTTTATGAGTGCCAAGCTTGTAAAAAGGGCTCCATTTTTGACAAAAAGGCTAACTCTAGTCAAATGGGTTAATGTAATGTAATATTAAATTATCATTTATTTTATGAATTTCAGAATTATAATCAGTATGGTATGAATATGATCATGATGGCTTATTGATGGCAATGAAAGTGATGACAGTATTAGTATTGTATTGCAATTGTATAGTATAATTTTTAAAAAAAAGAACTAAATTTTAAAAAATTGAGTGAGTGAGTAGAGTAGTGAGTATAAAATAAATGGTCTCAATGGCAGTAGTGTGTACGTGTAAGTCAAAGTAAAACTTTAAAAAGTAAGACAAAAGTGTAGAGTGTAGTCTGTAATGTCAGTGTAGACTGGAGGAGTTTAGTCCAGTCATAGAGTCATAAGTAAGTGTCTCAGACTCAGTGTGTGTATGTAGACTCTGCGAAGTCTGAGTGAGTGAGACTGAGAGTGTAGTGTAGACAGTAGAAATGTGATTAATCAAAATTAATCGGCTAATGCAGAGAGATTTCACCATGACGTCATTTGCTTGTTTTGTCCCTGGTTCAGATAGGGTCAAAACCCAGGTTAGTGATAAGTTTAGGGTTCAGGTTAGGTTTAGGGTTCAGGGATAAATTTAGGACTTAAATTCGCGGGTCGCGGCAACCAAGTTGGCGGCACGCGGTGATATCTCTCCGCATTTACCGAAAACTGGAAAATTATATTATTCGGCAGATATTGAAAACATTTCAGTACTTCACATTTCACTTGCATTAAATGATTAATTGGTAAATGCGGAGAGATATCACCGCAAGCCGCCATCTTGGTTGCAGTTTTCTTAAAAAATAAAGCCATGCGGATATGAATAAAGCGATGTATATGATTGATAACTACCCGAAGAGTCTTCTTGAATAGCTGATTCGAAGGAAGAACTAGCCGCCATTTTAACTTACGCTAAGAAGCAATATTCACGTGACACTCTAATTCTATTAAAAATAGTATAGCTTTTTTAATTTGACATTTAAATTTAGTTACCGGTATTAGATAAGTTCACATGGCATAGACTAGAGGGGATGATCGAAAAGATTTGAAAAGCTTGCAATAAGTTAGAAGGATTGGAAAGATATTGTTAACAGTTAATCTCTTTATTATCACCATATGATATATGATCCTCTGTAAATTGAAAAGGCAAAAATTAGACTTCAGATTTTCACTTTATTCACTATTTAAATTTGGCATATCATAATATAGTAAATAATATAAATAAGCCTATAAAAAAATAAATGGGTGCCCATTCATTTAACGTATTTCAAGCTACTTCATTTAGTTTTCAGTGTTCTCATTTTTATTGTGTAGTGTTTATTTTGAAATCATCGTTTCTCTGTCTTGATTTACTTACGTTTGATTCAAAAGAAAATATTAAATTGAATTTTAGAACATATATATAGGCATAGGCCTATATTACATTTTTCCGGGAAGTAAGGGGGACAGCCTCACACATTTGATTTAACATGGCGTCGCGTTCTGTTATGAAACCGAAATTAGTAAGTTAGGCCTATGCCTCTACTATGGAAAATTTGAAATTTTTCATTTAGTGTAACCTCCCCAAGTCCCTGTGATGGTCTCACCGGGTCCGGCCATGACCCATTAGATGTAGAGTACTAGTAGGTCGTGGTCCGCTAGTAAGTTATGCGCATCCTCAGTGACGCTAGGTAGGGCCTACTGGTTGGAAAGAATAGCTCATAACAACAAATATGGGATCATTTGAATGTATTTGTGACTGAATTATTAATAATCCACAAAATGAACTTAGGCTATAATTTATTTCTTCTTGATGTTTACTGTTTAGTTTGGTTGTTCTTCATGTTTCTGAATCGACTTTAAAATTGTATTGAATAGTTAATTTCTTCGTATTTGTATTGTATTATACTGTCATTGCATTTCCAAATCTTATTCAAATTCACGGTTTTAAACATTGAAAGCTCCCATCGCTTTCTATAATCATGTTCTAATGAGTGAACGATAAAGGGGGAGGGGGGCCCAATGGGTGAAAAATAAAGGGGGATGGGGGCAGAAAGTGTGGAGGGCGGCGTCAGAGGCAGGTGTCGGGGGGGGGGGGATTGGGAGGGTGGATGTTTATAAGTGTAAGTGGTATAACTTACTCTTGTTGTGTTTGTAAAAATAAATAATAGGCTAATTTTGCCTGAAAACTAAATTAAAATAATAAAAATTCGTTAGGCCCTGCCTGCCAGGCCAGTGCGTTACTCAAGTGACTGCCTCTAGTTTCTAGTTCTCGGTATTATTCAGTTCATTTCTGACGCATCATAATTAGGTCGACTCTCGACACAGTTGGTGTGTTTGTCAGAGTTCGAAACTGACTTCTTTGATGAGCGTTTTAACAATCGATGGCCAATGGAACCAGTCTTTTTCTGTGCATGGTTCAATCGATGGACTGTTGACGTGACGGCATTTGTCCGTTACAAACATGGAGGAAAAGTAGCGTCCCCATCAACCAGCAATCGATTCGATCTGCCTCACTAAATTTAGCGTTCTGGTTAACTCTTCGAACAATCTATGATTTTAGACTTAACTAGAACGTTCGTCACTGATTACGGCTCACTTTTATTTATTTGAAAATGGGGATTTCTTTTATAAGTAAGCAATTCATTAATTTAGTTTTAGTGACAGAACTCAAGACTGACACACTGACAGTGATAGCCAGTGATAGCTGATACTGATAGCGAATCGTTTGAATTGTAATAAATAATAAAATATAGTTTAAATTTATTCTTAACTCTTCTTATTATTATTGACCATTCTCATACTCATTGTACTAAACTGTATTATGAGTAGGACGTAGATTTGTGTTGTCATTGTCTGTGACTCGTCAGATTGACAGTGTTGTAGATTGTAGTTGTAGGCTTATTAATTTATTTAACTTTAACTATTATTTATTATAGTATAGTCGTTATAGTTTTTAAAAGTTATAATTGATTAATAAAATTAATTATATTTAAATATACAATAGTTTGTTACTGACTTGGCAAAGTTTTTTTTTTTTAAACTTTAGTGTCTTTAGATCTTCTAGTCTTAGGGCACTTAGTCACTTTCACTTATTAGGTCTTTTAAAGTAGGCTATATTATTTATTTATTATAATTTTATTTAAGCTTTAATCTTAGTTTCGATAATTCAAAATTATTGTAATAGTAAAATTATTGAAATCGGTCTCTCTTCTTACAGTTTCTTTACTTTATTAGTCTTACTTTACTCTTAAGTCTTGAGAGTAACTTTAACTTTAGTTTGTCTTTAACTAGTTTTTAGTGGCTTGTACTTGTGGCAGTGCTACTCACCTACTGACTCATCTAATGTAATGCTAATCCTTTGTGACTATAACTTTTTGAAATTTTTTACAATTTAATGAATTAATAATGAATTGATTTTTTTAAAATATATGCTTTTTATCAACAACCTATGGCTATGCCGCATAGCCTATAACTAAAGGCTGTGAGTGTGACTATTCGCAACAAGGTACCAGAAGTAAGAGGTCAGGATTAAAAAAACTATTTAAAATATTATTGTTGGGTTTGTAAGACAAAATGAGGTATCAAATGAAAGATAATGGAATGGACTATATGTTTGTAAACCTAATTCTTCAGTCTAATGGGACGCGGGTGCGAATGGCGAATAATGCTATTCGGATGTCATTTGCGGTAGTTTATTTTAGTTAAACTAAAGAATAGCTACTTCGATAACTAAATGCTATTTTACTTATTCATTAATCTTATCTGCCTAGAGTAGGCCTAAGTACTTAGGGCCTAAATTAGTGTAGGAAGGTCCTTTAAATTTTAATAAGATAACTTAAAATGAGATAAGATTATGATTATAAGATAAGAAGATTCTTTAACTTTTATTCATTATTCAAAGAAATAAAAATATGTCATTCTGACTATTTTGCTACAAATATACGTGTGATTTAATGTAGGCATCAGCCCACAGGACAGGGGCCATCCATTAATGACATTGCCCTATTTTGTTTTTTTTTGTCACAAATTTGTAACACAACAATTCAAAATAGAAAAAGAATAACATAATGTCTTACTAATGACACAGTTTTGACAAGTGCTGCTTGGCCCATCAACTCCTGTGTGGAAATTTGGATGATGTCAGCTTTTGGTGTAAGAGATATGCTTCTCAATGGAATACTTCTAGCCATGTCACTGGCTGATTCAAAGTAGCCTTAATTGATTCATGATATAATTTTAATGATTCATTTGTTCATGAATTGATCAAAAAACACTCCTGAAGTATTTAAAATTATCATAAATGAGTTGCCATAAATAATTAAATGTGCATTTCAGATTATTAAGAAGTCTGAGTTTTGATGGTACCTTTTTTTGACCAACTGGTGTATAAAATTGGGTTGCACGAAAAAGCAAATGGGCAGATTAAATATATTATAGCTCATCCCTATTAATGAGCGTCAATTATTTATCACGTAAAAATCTATTGTGTCTGAACAATGCTACTATAGGTAATTTAGTATAATAGGAATTTAGTATAAAATTTCCTAATAAATCACAATCTTAGAACTACTATTTGATAAGAGTAAATATTTATTATTTTAACTTGTCAAAGGAACAGTAACTCTACAACAGCTTGCCCCAGGTCAAGATAACAGATAAGAGTCGGGCATGGAGCTACCAACTCCATCACATAAAACACTTTGTCTACAAAAAAAATAGCAAAAGAAAATGCCAACTCAATGAAAATCAGGATTGAAGCATGCAAGGTATCTGGACTTATGAGAGATGGAGACCATCAATACCATCTCCAAGCTGATAGCAGATCGCCTTATCCCTAAATCATGGACCAGAGTTGGATGCTTGAATGTTAGCCCACTGTACAGCTTGTGCAAGCTGTTCATACCCCTACAGACTAGTTAAAACTGCCAGATCCATAAGCCTTAAAGTCAATGCCAGGAATACTCAGGTCATGGGGGAAAAAATTTCGGAATGGACACAAGGACCTTGAATAACAGCTCACTGCAAGATGTAACAGAGTTTGAGTACCAAGGGATTAAGGCCACAACAGATAGGCCTAATGACTGTGACCAAAAAATAAGTAAGGCAAATCAGGGGTTTAGAATGTTGACATCCTTTTGGAGATCAAACAACCTGACCATCTGCACCAAGATCAGAATTTTTGTAAGTAATGTCTTGAGCACATCAGAATGTACGCTGGAAGTTTTGAGATGAAATGCCTATAATATAAAGGATCTATAGAATCTACTGATCTATGACAATATTCATAAAGAACTAAGCTCTGATAAAGAGGGACAAGTTTCAGTGTAGTGTCAATCATTCTTAAGAAAAATATATAGCATCTTTCCATCACCTAAAATTCTGCCCTACTCCCCTACCTGCTACGTAGCTGGGTACATGTAGCTAGTCTAGTCATGGTTTAGTCTGAATAATATACAAACTTCTTACCAGAACATTAAAAAGTGCTGAGTTGATAAAAAAAATAATTTTAAAATAAATTTTCTTAAGCTTTAGACAAAATGAGTCTGTTTTAAGCTGTTTTTATGGTCCAATCACATGGAATTTTGTATTTTGAAAATATATTAGTGCTGAGCCAGTTGCAGTTTTTTTCGGCAGGTCCTGGTGTTTCAAATAAAATAGTTATCTTCTTATTTTCTATAATATGTTCTATCCAATGGGGAGAAGTGAACATTGCATGTATAGAAATAGATCCAGAAGAAATCACTAATCCAATGCATCATTATCAAAGTTGAAATTTTAAAAAAAGGGCTTAATAATAAAAACCTTGCAAAACACAAATAGCTTAATAATATAATCATAACCCAGCAGTTCTCAACCTGTTTATTGTCATGATCCCTTTATAACTTTTGCAAAGTTGTGGCAATGATGAACTTAACACTGAAATTGAGAAACAGGTGTTGAGGAGGGCGAAATGCAGAGCTTTTATTTAGATAAAAAGGTGCTGGTACTCTAAATTTGAACTTGAGTGGAGGGGAGCAGAAATAAGGGCTAAGATGAGTGGAAGTCTAAGGGGGTATGTAAGTCGAGCCACATAAAAATTTATTAAATTCACACACCTGGTTATATTTTTGCTTGGAAGCTTCCAACATTTAAGTTTAACAGGAAAAAAATAATTAATAAATAAATAAATAAAAACAATGTTTGTTTTTTTAAATGAAAAGAAACTACCAAAATAATTATATTAAATTAGCTGCTCACATCAAAATCATAGTTTTATTTTATGTAGCTGATTGTAGTAAAACTATGACAATTCCGAAAACTCCTGCAACGTAGAACTCATAAAGTGCAGGGTGAAAGTGAAACACACACTGCTGGTCAGCTAATTCATCCAGGTCATCCAGGTTTATTTCCAGTCATCTTGACTTATTCTTGCCATTGAATCAAATAGGCAAGGACGAGAGAGTAAGGCTGATGAATTGAGCAACTCTCCCTCACTTAAAACAAAATACAGCTCAAGTCAAGGCTATTACTCAAGTTGAGAATTGCCTTATTCATCTTTGCATGCGGAGGTTGAACAACAGTAACAATGAGAAACTAGTCCTATTACTGTTGGTAATATTTAAATTTTAAAACGAGAATTCAAATAATAAAAATGGAAAACTTGACACAAAAAAACACACCCTCAAATTTCTAAAATTCTCAAGCGACCCCTGAAATTTTGTCAGGCAATACTCGATGGGGTTGTGACCCACGGGTTGACAACAACTGCCCTTTCCTATAAACATAACAAAAATCAAACATGGAGATGAGTTTTGCTATGTGCATTAGTGTTGCTGGTTGATTGCAATTTTCATTTTTCTGATACCAAGATACACATTATTTTAATAAATTTTAATATCATCATCATGGTGATATCATCATAGCCTTTTTTCAGTTAAGCCAGTTGCTTCATTTATTAAATGAGTGTTAAATTACATTATTATTATTGAATTCAATGATAGAACTTAGATAGGATACACACACAAAAAAATCTTTGGCTTCTCGGTATCAACAGCCAGTCAGCATGTGATATGAAATATCAATTGAAAATAGAAAGTGCCATGGTTACATCCTAATTTATGCATCTTGCTTAGACAACTAATCACACAAAATTCATAGCAAGTATATTATTTTTTTTAGAGCTTTGCCGTTTAATTTAGATTACATTTGGTATATCACTAGTCTGTTTTATATTATTATTAACATAATTCAGGTAAAAGAATTATTTTTTTAAAATGTAAAGAAGATGTACTGGTTCCATACATGTACTTTTCATTTTTTCACAATTATTTGGAGCACATTATAGAAATGGGAAGATAACTCTTTTTTTTTTTAAATCAGCCAGATTGGTTCCATTTTTTAGCCAGTTATGTGCTGGTTGTGCTAATACTAATACTCAGTATTTCAGGGTATCCGGGTCAGTACCTGGCTCATCCCAAAAATTAAATATGGTCATTACTGCCATAACTATTTATGTAATGTTTATATATTATAAATACCATTTCAGAAACCATAAATATTGGAAACACATGAATTCATTTTGAAACTGGCTTCAACGTCATTACAAAGCCGTATGGCTTCAAATAATGACAGATCAGATGCTTTAGTCACTTGTCCTACATGTGACTACTCAGTTCTTCAAGCACCAGGAAAAAAGAGGACGATATGTCCCAAATGTGGAAATTTTTATAGCAAAGAAGCTGCTGAGATAGCAACAAATTATCATCGGAACAGATTGTCTCAGAACGAAAGAATCCCATCTCAACAAAGACGAGCTGTAAGTACCAGTAGTGTAAGGACCATTAAGGAAAGGATGCAATCATTTATTAATGTTTATATGATATTTTTATAAAACAAAATGCTTTGTATTCATCATCTTTAAAAAATATTATGAATATAATGCACATAATCAACATATCCCTGATTCACAATATATTTTCTTTCCTTATTTTCAGTTTTAAATGTCTTAGCATATGTATATACTCAGCTTCATAATGCAAAACATAGCAATTCTAGTTTTTTAGTTGGAAAATCTCTTTTTATGGATTGGAGAAATAATAAAAGTAGTAAGCTAATCAAATAGTTTTTTGTGTGTTTTTTAACAGAACTCGTCTGATAGAAGAGATGACACTGTTACAGGAGGAAGGCTGCAGACTATTTCACATTTTTTTCAAAACTTGACTCCAGGCAATAGAAGATCAACAAGGAGCTCAACTGAAGAAACATCTTCTTCTTCAGATGTTTCCAACAATAGTCTGAAAGACTCCCTTCCCCCCATTGAGTCAGGACACTTGCTGACACCTAGTCGGAATGCCAAGGCATCATATGGCAGTAGCAGCCATGCCGGGAGGTATGAAGGAGAAGAACACTCATCTCACACAAATGAAACTTGTGGAGCTAACTGCATACATCACAAAAAACATCATATTAGTCAGAATGATGCCCACAGGGATGGACCTGGTTATTCTTCTAGACTGCTAAGCCCAAGCTTAAGCAGAAGCCAAAGTACCAGTTATCCAAGTGGATCTAATGATTCCAATGAAGAGTTCAATTTTAAATCCTCTGTTGCTCATGCTAAAACTGCTGATACTCTTAAGTAAGTTGAAAAATGTTATTATTTGACTGCCTTTAAATTTCCCTACATAAAATTCATTAAAAGTGTTGAAATGATTATCATGATAATATTTTTTTTATAAAAGACTGTTATTTATTACTATAGTTTTTTGCTGTGCACATAAAAAAAATGCTCACTGTCTATTTCAGAGAAGATTTTCTGAATGCTAAAGTCTCTGGGAATTGGAAGTCACTACTGGAGTTTTACACATCAGCTTTTAATTCCTTTGATGAACTAAATTTAATTTTCAAGGTAAAACAAAATATTGCTTGTGTAATTAGTATACTATCTGCTTTTTAAATAACTCTGAATATTCTTTTTGACACTAGCAATATATCACAAAGTCATTTATGTAATTATTTTTTGGTAAGAAATAAGTTAATTTTTTGTTAAAGCATGCAATGCATTGACTCATGTTTAATTGTTACAAAATGAAGAGCAATACATCTTAAATGTTGAAATACTATTATACAGCTAGTTGGTGACCTACAACCACAATCAATTTCAAAAGAACAGTTGAAAATCAATTTGGTCACATATAAATAATACCCTGTATTTTTTATCATTTTATTTAAAACCCTCAATATGTCTTAACTGGAAGTTTTATTTATCTGCTCCTAAAGCTGACAAACACAAGTAGGACAGAAAGGATATTGATCTTACACAAAAAAAAATATTTTAAAAATAAAAGAGTTACACAATTGAGTCTGCATTGACTGTTACCATGCACAATTTTGATATTTCTTATTGCAACGTTGAATAAGAGAATATTTCAAAATGGAAATTCAGTATAAATATTTCTCTATTGCTTTCAACCACATGGCTCAAGGGAAACTAGTGTAGCTAAGATTAGAGCCATATGAAAAGGTCTCTCAATTTTTAGCTTCTCTTTATTGTCCCATTGCTTATTAACAAAAGAGCCTCTGTTCCTAAGCCTCCAGCCCAAATGTCAAATTTTACAGATGCTTTGCCAGATATACGCTACAAACACATAATGGGGGGCTATCTAATAGTCGATCAGTCAAAAAGTTTGTCAGTGGATGACTAGCTGTAATAATATTTTCATGAATATCTATTATATTGTTCAGTTCAATATTCGTTATTAAAAATGAATTGATTGTCGTTTAATCTTTGTTTGCAAGAGAGATCTGTCAAAAGACTACAAGACCATAGAGGATCCTGGCCTAAAATTTGAATTTATTAGCTTGGTCTATGATATCCTAGTCAACACAGTAAGTCCATCTTTATTGGTTCATTCTAAATTGTTTTTTCTGGTTACTTTTCAATGTATAATTCTAGTGAGTGTGTTCTTGGAAAAAACATAATCAGTTTGGAAGAGAAAATACTAAATATTTTACAATTTCTTTAAAAAGTAAAAGTAAATTACAGATGCCAATGACTTGTATTTTCTAAATCAAAAGAAAATAATTATTTATTATAATAACTCATATAATGGTGTCATAAAAAATTGCCAAATATATTTTATAAAATTTGATCACAGTATGTCTTGGGAATTAAAGATGTAATTTAAAAAAAAGACCTTTCTTGCAGACCAAATTATAATGCTGTGTAAGGTAAAATATAACATATGCTATCCTTGCTTCTATGTGGTGAACATGATTAGCTTCTTTACAATATTATCAAACACCCAAGTAAGCTCCTGTTAAGCTAATCTTGCCTTTCTGTAATTTTAACAAGTCAATGTTTTGTGCTACTTTCCAGAAATCTATTTCTGAGTCATTTATTGTCTCTAAACAAAATAACATCATTTTCTTGTAAGTCATATTTTGCACCATTTGGAATCTAATCAATTCATATAATAATTTGCAACAATACTAACCTCACCCAAAATTCATTTATATCACTTATACACTTATAACAGTTATTGAATCTTAACAGGTAAAATGCTAATTAAATAAACTTTCACTGATATGTATCTGAAGGGGTATAAAATGGCTCCTTGTCTTTCTTAAAAAACTATTGGCTGCAGCAGAATAAAGCTGAAGGAATCAAATGTTCTTAAAAATCAATTATCCCTGTCTCAGCTTCCTCTTCTCTTTCTCCCCCGCCCCCCCCCCCCCCCCCGCCCCCCCTTCTATGAAATGTGAGAACAGAAAGGCAGTGGTGCTGTCCATGGTATAAATCCATTTCAAACAAAAGTATTATTTCTGTATATGACCAGCAGTTCAAAAAATCAATACAGCGCTATACTCCGTCTCTTTAGCCATACTTGATTGACCCATATTGATTTATTGGCTCAAATAATGCTTAATGCATTTCATAAAACTCATTTTTAACAAAGGTAAAAATATTGCTTTAAAAGCACTTTTTTTTAATTGCTTTAGGTAAAATAGTCTTTTAATGTCTATCTTTATAAATGATAGACTTTTTAAAAAACACAGCTTTCCACACATTACCAATACCTGTCAAAATGTTTATTTTTATTTGAATGTTGGTTTGTGTGTTTTTATTTTATTTTTTTCAATTCTCTTCATCCATTTTTTAGTTGACATCAGAATTTATAATGTCAAGAACATAATAATTCCATTTGAATATCCATGTTAAAAATCAATAACAGTATGGCTCTGTGTTTGTCAAGTGAGTTTGCCACAGCATGCAGTATGAAAATCAAATGATTTTACATCTGCTCTTTGAAGCATCTAACCCATTCTGCATGCCAACACCAAACATTAAATTGTATGGGCTATTTTAATTTTTTACAAGCAGTTGCTATTTTTACCACATTCTTCAAAAAAATGAAGATTAATTGTGTATGTACCAATGAAATCATCTGGTGGACAAGAATGTCAAAGAATTTTTCCAAACTATTATATTAAATATCAATGTCTCAAGAAAAGAAAATAAGATAATGATTTAAAATAAAATAATATTATTGCATAAAATATTCACCAATTTTAGTGGGTATAGTTTTAATGGGATATAAACTTTAGCACAATTAGTGGACACATTGGTTGATTTGTTCCTAATTGATGGGTTGTTATTTGAGACATAATAAATGCATGCACAAGTTGCATGATTTTCCCCAGTGTTCCAATGATCAATATGTTTAAAACCATTATGTCAATATTTATTTTGGATTCTCCAATAAAATAATCAATACCAGTTTTCTAATAAGAGGAGGCGTTACTGTTATAGTAGCTGTTATCCCCTCTCTGATGAATCAATAATTTAAGTTAATCTTGTAGCAAAAGCGTTACACAGAAGGGCAGTAGGAAGAAGGGCAACCCTGAACTAAAATATTATATTCTGCTTTTTTAATGACACATTTAACCACATGAAACCTTATTCAAATAACCCTTTGTTAAAACTAGTGGTAAAACTGTGTTCTCACCTAAAAAAAAACGACCATAATTAATCTTATATAATAACATAGACCTACTGCACACATTGTACATATTATTAGGAATTTTTTTAATAAGGTTACAGTGTTCCTCTTTACTTCATGTCATGTCATGTCCTGGGGTTGCTGATCCACACCCCTCACTTTGCCCCTGGTATGTTTTGATTACATGAGGAGTATAAAAAGTGGGCAGGAAAACCAAAATGGAGTGAACAGTGCTGTCAGGGTGTAGGCCTATTAGATATCTGAGCTCATGTGTCTTAAGTCACATATTTTGCTAATATATGGACTAATAATTTGGTCTGTCTTGTTGTTTTCATACACTTTGATGGCTGATTATCGACCACTATGATATTGGTAAACCCATATAATAGTTTCATTATCATATCAAACCACCCTGGCAAAATGTATCTCACCAGACACAAAATTACAAGAGTCTAATCCTCAAGCATGATCAATGTGATCGAAATGATTCAATATTATAATGTTTATATTATGTTTTGTTATTATCTTAAATGCTATAACATTTTGGTCTGGTCACATAGAAAATACCTCTTAGAAAATGTACTATATATTTTACCCTTAGTAAGGGCCCAATCCTAGGTAGCTTTGGTGCTCTCACCCAGCATCTCTGCCCTGCACCCCTCCCCAGTTTTGTTTCTGCCATTGTGATAAAGGTTTGTTGTGATCTTTTTTTCCCAGCCTCAGGGACTCCAGAAAGAAGTTCTAAAGGCAATAATAAATTCCTTATTAAAAGATAAAAGGTTTGTTTAGATTGCTTTCAATGCACACAATAAGTGCTATCTGGATTTCCGCTGGCTACAAAAACTTCCAAAGATGTTTTATTTATTTCTATGTTTAGAAAACGGACTAAAAACATTTATTTGGGTTTAATAAAAAAAATTGTATAATGGCTTAGTACCCGCAATGAATAATATAATGAACATTTATTTTAAAAACATGAAGAAAAATCAAACTGTATTTTAAAATATAAAATTTTAGATTTTTGCTAAGAAATTTAATTCCTGAAAAGCATGCTGCTGTTAGTAAAATTATTTTGTCTTACCCTTCATGCTGCTCAATCACTAATTTACTGTAGGAGTCATGATGGAAGATTGTGGTAAGCCATTGATATTCATCAAATGTTTTTAATTGTGGGTTTCATTTTACGTGCTATCTGTTGCATTTTAACCAACAAAACTGTTTCAAATAATTATAATTTGAAATGATAAAACTTAATAGTTTCATATATTTTTCATTCAGTCCTTAATCTGAAAGATTAAAATCATTTGTGGAAATAAAATTATATTTTGTTTTCTTTGCTTTTTTTTTTTATATATTGGATAAGTTAATTTTTTAATTTTTACTCAATTATATTTTAAAATATTACATTAAATAAAAAAAAAGGCTCCAGTCGCATTCATGTTCAATTAAAAAATTAACTTTAAATGAATATTCAATGTATTAGCCTAATTTTTTCTACACACAAAAAAGCATTTTGTTAGTGAGTCTCTAAATGTCTTTCAGCAATTTTTTTTTTTTTTAAAGGAAACACTTTGTAAATCTCCTTTTGCAGGGTCCATTCAAAAGATGATCTGCGAGCATTCTTGGTTCTTCTCCAGGTATAATTAATTTAACTTTTACCAATGTGAAGATGCTGGTTTGTGGTATTTTTTAGTTCTTGATGAAGTTTATATCTTAAATTAATAAAAGTATTAAAAAGGGTTAATGTGTTGTACCATTCTGTCATTTGGTTAATGTAAAATTACTCTTGTAAAGTAATTGCAAACAAATTTAACCAATTGATGTTTTTGCACAGAATCCTCAGTTTAGAAATCAGACAACTTATGTGATATTTGCTCACCTTTTGAGACAGATTGCTGCCTTATCTGACCATGATCATCACTATTTAGTTCATTGGCTCAAAAGGTCAGATAGCAATAAGGAATGTTACATACTTTATAAATACCAACAGCCTTTGTTGTGAATTTTGTTTTTATTGAGAAAAGCAAATAAAGGAAAACCATGGAACTTTGCATTATAAAATTTCTCAGTTGAATAGGTTCAATTGTATCATGTCCAAAAGATAATGCATTGTCTGTTTTAAACATTCTGCTCATCATTTCCCTTTACAACAATTTAGATCTACTCTTTTGTTGCAACTTCTTTCTGATTAAAGATTCTGAACTTCTCCTACTTATAAATTCTAAAATTGCAGCTTAAAGAATGACAGGTTTAGAGCTGTAATTGAAAGAATACATAATTTTATCTCGGGTCGTTTGTTTCCACCTAAACCTGGGGATTTACCTCCAATAGCCAAATGCTCATGGTGGATCCCAAGTGCAACAAAAGTGCTTGCCTTACTTAGTAAGTTTTCATTTAGTTTTTCACTACGATTTATATATTATGCAGAAATAAAAATTATTATAAGATTTTTAAAAGTAACCCACATGTTTATGAAATGAATTTGTTAGAATGAACATGAATTTAAATTTGGTTATTGTTTATCATGTTATTCATGAAGATGACAATAAGCTTTATATACTTGGTTTTAGAATTGATGAGCCATAAAACTTTTATAGACATAGCCAGTAGTCAAAATCCCCGTTTTTATTTGTAAAAACCTTTAAAAATATAATAGAGGGTGTTGCCAAAGAAGATGATTGTTATGAAATTGTCTTTCTTTCTTATCTTTCAAAAAGTTTAAAGTGAGATGTGCGAAGAGTGCCACAAAAAGCCCTTATTTATTAATATTTTTTAAATTAATTAAGTCAAAGTTTGCACATTTTTTTTTAAATTTAAATTTGCAATCAAAAGTATTATTTTAATTAAATTACTATTCGTCAATCAGCAAACAATAATAGAGAATTAGACATTCTTCATTTGGCATTAGTGAGTTGTACATGTATTAAAATAATTCATACATTTGTATTTAGAAAAATATCTTCATTACTATTTATTTTTTTTTTTTAGATGCAGCTAACAGCCTCCTGATACCCCATCTTGTTCCTTATGTGGAATTCTACAATAGCACTCTAGATCATCTTGATTTAATGGCAGAATATTATGCTTGGCAAAACCCTAGTTCTCATGCAGGGTAGGTGGTCACAAATTATAATTTAAAACTTAGAATTAATCAGAGACTGTAGGTTGTTGCCTCATCAATAAAACTCGCTAAAAACTCTTCACATGCAAGATTAGATATTTAAGGTGAGCAGTTGGTAAAACAAAAAGGGACCACATTCGGAACCAGGAAATAAGACAAATGGTTAGTGTCATCCCAGTAAGTCAGTTTATGGCCTAACAGCAAATTAATTTCAGAATGCCTGTCAAACAGCCAGCATTGCAGGGCAAAAGGAAAACCACACCTGTGATTCATCGACTGTGACAGCAATACTCTCCCCTGCTTTTAGTACACTCCTCTATTATCTACTTTTAGTTATTATTGAATGATCCATTTCAATTCAACTCATTTGTGGAGAGTGAATAAATTTAAATCCTAATAATAATTACCTTTGCTATAGAAATCTTTTTCAATTTATGTGTGATTTAAATTATGTATTAATATAGAACTGTTTAGTATCTATTGTCAGCCTTTAAAAATTTAGTAAATAAACTAATATTTGAATAAATGTAACAAGCCATAATCACTTTTCTCAACAGATTCTCATTTTGCCAGTATCCTTTCATACTTAGCATAGCAGCCAAAAAATCTATTCTCCAAAAAGATTCTGAGCAACAAATGATTATCATGGCTAGGGTAAGTCCTTCCATTCCTCGTCTATTTTTATTTTATTTAAATTATGCAGAAATTTCCATACTTAGAATTATTGTGATCAGTAACATTTATCATTATAATATACATTATTTGCCATGTTATAAGAAATCTTGAAACAAAGGAAGATAGAAGCCTACTTCAGAAATTTGTTGTGGGTTCACACATGCTTGCACCTCGATAAGAAATAAATACATAATTTGTCTCATAGGGAAAAAATGGTAACATAAAGACAATTCAAGAAAATTTCTTGAAATTATGTTTAAAAAGCAAATTATAAATGGATTTGTCGACTTTCAGAAAAGTCTTGTTGCCAAAGTTCAGCGAAGGCAATTACCAGACATAGGAATGCTCTTTCTGAATCTGACAGTAAGAAGATCTCATCTAGTTTCAGATTCATTAAGTGAGGTAAGAGAATTTCTTTTTTCCAATTGAGGGGATTTTTTTTTAACCAACATACATTCTTGAAAATGAAGGTTAATGTTATGGTTGAATGAATATTTTAAAGAGACATATTTAAGTCTTAGCTTAGACTAACTGTAATTGTTATTTCATATTCTTTAAAAGAATTGTCATTAAAGGCAGTTGCAAAGGGTATACACATAAATTTGACATGCTCTTCTAAAAAAAAGTTAAATGTATGAAAATCATCATAGTAGATGTAGAATTTATAATTGATTTTTAAAAGTATCCATATAGCTCTGACTTTATGTATGCTCAGATTGCTAAAAAACAACATGATCTAAAGAAAAAACTAAAAGTTTCATTCGCTGGTGAGCCAGGATTAGACATGGGAGGCCTTACAAAGGAGTGGTTTCTCTTACTTGTCAGACAGATTTTTATGCCAAATTATGGTCAGTAGAAATTAAAATTACTTTATTAATTACTTTGTAAAATGAGCCCACCATATCATGTTATTCAAAATCTATACTTTTTTATTCCTATTTGCCAAGTGATACAATTTACCTTTTCTTTGTTTCTACTATAGGCGTTTTCAGATTTGTATGCCCCATTCAAGATTGTATCCATGCTTTTGCCTGGTTACAATGGCCTTGTCCTATGAATTTTTTTATCCGAACAGTACAATATTGGAATTTAAAACTAGAAGTGCCATTATAGCACTTCGGAAGTGACGTTTGTTCTTTGTAAAAGTTTACCCTGAATGGGTTGTAGTCTAAAAACAGCAATCATTTTATATTGCATCCTCATGGTCAGTGACCAATATCATCATATCATAGCAAATTCAGGAATCATTGAAGAACCACCTAAGGTTAAGTGATGGGACACTTCTGACAAGATTTTGTTCTGTTTAAAAAAAAAAACAGTCTCATAAAAATCTGAATGTGCATAGCAGAAGCCAGAAGCAGTATTTTTAAGCTGTATTTTTTAAAATTGCTAAAAATTAATATTACAAAATGTTCTTTTCTTTAGGAATGTTCACATATGATAAAGTTGCAGGAGTTCACTGGTTCAGTCCAACACCTTGTGACAACTACCAGGAGTTCAACCTTGTTGGGGTTGTATCCTTTAAAACAGATTTAAAACATATACAACCTTGTCTCATATGGTATTAGTTTCTTAAAATTCTTATTTTAATTTTTGTGCAGCAATAATCCTTAACTTTAAACAGCTTATGGGTTTGGCAGTGTACAATTCAATCAATTTAGATATAAGATTTCCATCAGTTTGCTACAGAAAACTCTTGTCACCCGCAGTGGTTCCTTTCAATAATCCAAGAGCTACTGTTGGTGTCTGCAGTGTTTCACTACATGATCTCAAGGGAGTTAAACCAGTACGTTTTTTTGTGTGTGATCAAGCTTCACAATATATGAACTTATAAAAATTTGTAAATAAGTAGCTATAAAAAATTACATGGAACCACTAATAGTTATGACAATAATAGAAGTAATCTTAATTTTTTTTTAAATCTAGGCCTGGTTTTTCATTTTGATAAGTGACATCTATTAATATATAAAAATAATATAATTTTTAAAAAAGTTATTGTAATTAAATAGTAACAAAGATTTCCTCTAACATTCTAATTTCCATTTTAAATTCACTTGGAAAAATGCCATGCCTTATTGTTAACTTCAATATTTCATCTTTTTAGGAGGTAGCCAAAGGATTACAAGATTTGCTTGATTTTGAAGGTGATGTTGAGGAAACATTTTGCCTTACTTTTGAGGTATATTTTTGATTCAGGATATTTCCATTTTGAAATAATTAAACTATTGTTAAATTTTAATACAATTTTTCAAAATTATTTAATAAGCTTAAAAAAAAAAAATATATTTAACATTTTAAGATCTCAATTTTGAAGCACTAAAATGGTTAGTTGCATCACTACACACAAAAAAAAGCAATTTTGTAGTGAGTAAATTAATTAAGATGAGTCATTGTGTAAGTTTTCTGCTCTCATCTCCTAATTTTATTTAGCTGTATAGTTTCTATATCATTTAAATTTTCTTTCTAATTAGGTGGTACAGTCAACAGTTGGGGATACCAAGACTGTGCCACTGAAACCTAATGGAGGAAGTATCCCTGTCACATCTGATAATAAAAAAGGTATCTTTGGACAGCTTTAACATTGTAATTATAATGAACATATGGGAAATCTAATACATTCAAACGACTTCTCATGCAACAGGATTTTAATTTTAAAAAAGAAAAAATAATACAGTATAGAGCAGCAGTGACATGTCTATAGTTAAGTATGAAAGCTGCAATAAAACTTTCTGTTATCTGAGTTGTACAAACTTTAGATAAGTGGATTTTGTTTAGGCATAATATGGTTAGAAATATAGAACGTTTAACACTTTTATCTACTCAAAAAAAGTAAAGTTTTAAGTTTATTGTATAAATTGCCTATTCTAAAGTGAATGTTGTGAATAATTGGGTTTGAACATATTACATGTATTTTGAGCTAGAACAGTGGGAATCTGTAAGCCACATGCTGCTTTTAATCTAACTTAGGATCCAAAATTGACCTATTATTTTTCTGAGATTTCATATTTTCTTAAATTCTAGGTAGTCATTTGATAATTCAAAGATTACCTTATCTTTTAAAATAAGCTCACTGATCAATCTAAGATTATTGGGCCCCATAACTACATTTTTCTACTGGATTAATTTTTACACTGCTGAATGATATCCACAGAGTATGTTCAGCTGTATGCAGAGTGGATCGTCAACAACTCTATCTACTCTCAGTTTCAAGCTTTTTATCATGGCTTTCACAGTGTTTGTGCTTCAAATGCTCTTATTGTAAGTTCTATATATTAAAATATATATTAAAATATGACTATGAATATTTAAGTAGAAGTTGCTAATCTTATTAATGGAATAAACAACTTGGGATCATTTGGCTCTGAATTCATTTTTCATAACTGTTTAATGGTGACCTGCAATGTACAGTAAATGTATTTTTCCCATTGCAGATGCTACGACCAGAAGAAGTTGAGACTTTGGTATGTGGAAGTCCAACTTTAGTAATGGAAGACCTTATGAAAGTCACTGTTTATGATGGCTTCAGTCCTAATGAGCCCACAATAAAGTATGAATTAGGCAACTTTTACCATATTCCATTTTCAAATGGAATTACCTTGTTTTGTAATGGGTTATTTACTGTGGTAAAGCTTATTATTCTTAAGATACACCATGTTTAAAGAAGTAGTGTGAGTTAGCTGAAATACAGCACAAGTTAATGAACTTTTCTTATAAAAGGCATAATGATTACCTTTTTAACTTGTTTTAAGAATATTATTTACCACTTCCCCCCATTATAACAATGTGAAGAGAAATTATCAATATTTCAACTTGATTTTGATGATACAGATATTTTTGGGATGTTTTGCTTCACTTGAACTTGGAAACACAAAAGAGATTATTGCTATTTGCAACTGGAAGTGACCGCATCCCTATTGGTGGTATGAGTGAGATGACATTCAAGATTTCTCGCATTGATGACACTAGTTTGTAAGTAATATATTTTTATTATAAATAACTTTAATGAACATAACTATTTTAATTGTTAGTTTTATGGTTAGTGATAGTGTTCCTAAATTTGATAAAAAGAATAATTGTAGATTAGCTAATTTAGTGTTATAAATGCAAAAGTACATTGTGTAAATAAGTGATACCAATGACAATAATGTCCAAAAGTCATTCGTGTATTTCTTATCATATTTAATGGTACTTACTTGACCTGCTCTAATTTTATTTTCAAATCCGTTTACTTTCTTTTAATAATAAAGAAAAAAATGGGTTCCTTATTTTTCTGGAAGCCCTAACATTTATAGAGATTTGGGTAGTACCAAGTTTTGCACCTAGTAAACCCAGTTCTTTTGACTCCAACAAGCTATTTTTGCTATGATCATTGTATGTTGAGATTTTTCTTTGCTGAAAGTTTACGAAACTACCCCAAAGAAGATGCCTAGCAATTCTGATTAGTCCATTCCATACAGCATTTATTTCTCCTTCTGGATTAAATGAACTTTTTCAATTCATCATTTTACAATAATACATTTGATTTTCTTTGCAGATTGCCAATGTCTCACACCTGCTTCAACCAGCTGGTTCTTCCTCCTTACAAAAGCAAAAAAATTTTAAAACAGAAGCTCCTCACAGCAATAAATAATGCTGAAGGATTTGGATTGGAATAGAATAACTGTAGCAGACAACGGGGGAGTGATATAAGCCATTGAACATTTGATATTCAACAAAGTGACCCATCTTTATTTTAGCTATTTATTAATTATTAGTTGCATATTCAGTTCTCAAGTTGTTTTAAAAAGATGCTACTGTATCCGCAGAGTATTTAAGCGCAAAGCAGATAAGTCTTGAAAATAAGTATAATTAACAGTTGCGTAAAGTCAAATTTTTGTGTAATGGATCGTATGTTAAGTTATATTTTTATAACATTTACATAAATAAAATATGTCAGTCTTCTATTTTGTTTTTAAAATAAGTACTTCTTTGAGTCCAAAGAAAATGTCTTGCTTAAACTTCTGTTCATTTAACAATACCATGATTTTATACCTGATGAACTTTATACATTAAAGGTAAAAAAATTTTAAAAAAAACATTTGAAACTTATTATTTCTTCTGCACTTTTTCTGAATTAAAGCACTAAGAAGCTTAATTGAAAAGAACCCTTGTTTACAAAATAAATGTCTTTTGCACCAGTAATTAGATGCATTCCACGACTTCCAAGATAATATTTTGTTTGTAGATGCTGACCTCAAAGTTGTTTCAACCATTGCACACTTTTCTCTAAAAACTGATGAGTCCAAAACTAAAAAAAAAAATTGGTTTTTGAAGAAAGCTGTAATTTAGTGTGATAAAATTTAATTATTTTTTTTCTTTTAAATTACATAAATAGTTAACAAATACACCATTCTCAGTAAAGCATCACAGACTCTAAAAGTTAAAATCCTATTCAAAGTATATACTTTTCTTAATGTTATATATGAAGAGCTGATTTTCAAAATGCTGTATATCCATTTTGGGGGTTTTGAGATTATTCAACTTTTTACAAAAAATTAATAAAGTGTTTAGAGGATTAAATCATTTTTAGACACAAATAAAATAGGAATATAATGTGTTTAGTATATAGAATTTACCATGTCCTAAACGAACCTGTTTTGCTCTACAAAATGGTTAGGTTTTTTCATTTTTTTAAAAATGGTGAATACCGCGTTTTGAAAATAAGCTCTTCATATTTTATGGTAACTATTGTGTCTTTCCAATTTTTTCAAATGTGTTCACATAATGACAATATCTCACATCAGCTTAATGTTATTTATCAGTTTTGGGCTTAAGCATTGGTAAGCAAGGCAACACAGTTATTTTTTGGCAATATCAGATGCAAGGATATTGAATATTATTATACATTGAAATCATGTTTAAACCTAAATAATAGAACACATCTTAAAATGATTTGAGCTGTTTATGAAATGGAGGCCCTGGTTCTTAAGTATTATTATTTGTTTATGTAACTGTCATCACCTCTCATGACATTTAATAATACTTATAAATCAAACTATTTGTGTTAAAAATACACATATCAGTCTAGTAAATGTGTATCATTCATTTTTTGTATGTCACTCACCAAATAATTC
Source organism: Omphiscola glabra (assembly GCA_964017045.1). Classification (NCBI taxonomy): domain Eukaryota; kingdom Metazoa; phylum Mollusca; class Gastropoda; family Lymnaeidae; genus Omphiscola; species Omphiscola glabra. The sequence continues at coordinate 50,853,017 of OZ024794.1, read as the reverse complement.
AGATTATTTCATTTCTTTTAACGTTTTATGGTTTACTCAATATCATCACTTTTTCTTTTATAGATGTTGATCAGGTTAGGTCCATTGTTATGAGTTGTAATGCCAGGAGAATGACAGGATATATGTGAAAGTTGATGTTATAATTTATGTTAATTTTTGTATGCTCAATGAGATGTTCTAATTTCTCATATGTAACACAAAAGTGAGAACTTTTATTCAGGATATCACTTTTAAATGGATTTAGCAGAAAATATTTGGTTTCAACACAAAATTTCTGAATTACAATATATGCTTATATTTTATTATCTATAGTCTTGAGGTTTCATATTGTTGTCTTTAAATTCACTTATAAGAGATCTCAAAAATGTTAGATGTATTTTGAAATGTAAAAAAAATAATTAAAAATTGAATGTTCTTTTTGAGGTGAAGTTTTAAGTAATTTGATTTAAAGGCTAAAATAAATCAAAGAACTGCATGAAGCATAAGCTTAATAAATTAGTTCAGCCAAACTCAAAACTTTTTACTTAATGTAGTAGATGCCTTTTGTACATTATAGTAAATATTTAGAAATTTAAAAAAATGCCTTGTCAATCTGTTAATCATTTTTTTAAATCACCTTTTTATAGATGTTAAGCAGAGAGAAACATTGCATGTATTTCTTTTAATTGTTGATTTGTGAAAGTGAAATCAAATTTCATTCTATATGAATATTTAGTAATTTTTTTTAAAAATTGACAATTAATTTCAAAAGATTTTTAAGTCATACTTTGTTCAAGTTACTATTTCAGTACACATTTATTTAAGCTGAGCCATCTTGTGCTAAAATGCTTTTTAAAAAAATCACAAATAAACTTATCTTATATTTAAATCACATTTCATTGGCGGGACTGTATATATGAAGCATAATTCTGTCGCCACATGTAAAAAAAATATTAATGATCTTAAAATTATTATTTTTATTTGCTTAATTTTTTTTTTCTGATTAACATCTAAATGTATCAAATAAAAAGTTAATTCAACAAAATTTTATCTGTAGCCAACTACATTGTTCTTATATTTCTTATGAATTATATTTACCAATTGGCCTATTTAGTAGCCAAGATCAAATTACAATTTTTTAATAATATAATGAGACTGTACTAAGAATTAATGAAACTATTAGTATTGTTGGCAAATTTGTTAGTACTATTACTAACCAGGATTTTTCCATAATAAAATATCAAGCAACTCAAGTTCTAATACAATTTGATCAGTGTTAAAAAAGAAGTGAATCTAACTGTATTATGCGACAAATGAATAGAGCATAAGATTTACTTTATCGTTTTGCCTTATATCAGGTCATAGTCAACAATAATAATGTGCAATATATTTATATTTGTGTAAAAATAGTTATTCATGAAAAAATTTGTCTGTGATACATTGCCACTGCTCTGTGACATATTAATGATGCTACTAGATTTTCAAAGGGCATATGTTTTTTTATAAACGAAAACAGGACAGAAATTTATTTATTTATATATATATATATATATATATATATATACATATATATATATATATATATATATATACAATATATATAAATACTATATATATATTTATTTATTTACAAAATATATAAAATGTTATGTTTTGTTATATGCTGTTTTCAGCAATAAGGCTCTTGAAATTGTGTGAATGTAACTTTTTATTGAAATAGATTTGCTTCACCGCACGTTTTCTTATGTTGTTAAAATCTAAAAATTGTATTCCTTAGATTTTGAAACTTTTTTGTAACATTGACATATTTAAAATTAAAACAGATATTTATTATTTTGAAATGAATAAAATACTGAAATGTAAAAAGCTAACAATTTAATTTATTGTAGTTAATCCCAATGGGAGCTAGGCATGTTGCCATGCACAAAGTCAGTGTGAGCGGATTTCAGAGTAGTCAGATTTGTGGACATTAAGTTCAAGGGGAACATTCCTGGTTTTAATAAAGTTTGAATGATGCTGAAACCAAAAGATATCTCAACTCACTCGTGATGGTTGCAACTAAATACATCAATTGAGGGTAAGAGAATGGAATAAAAGGAACTACTGGATTGTTGGTCATAGTGTTACAATAGTAATAGAATGTTGCAATGATGGCTTTCCCCAAAATGACAAAGAATAAATAATTTTAAAAAATTTTGTGTGCTAATGATGACCATCACTTATTATCATTATTGAACTTAGTTTATGTGTATAAGGCAAATTAGGATATATAACATCTGTCACAGTTTTAGCACCATTACAATACTCTTGGGTTTGTTTCTTCCATTGTTCAACACAGCAATTCGGAAAACCTAAAAAATACAATTCTTGTGGTTCCTATGTTTGATTTCTAACCAGATGGGGGCATCTAAAGTAGCGAAGCGAGAATATACAAAAAATATCTCAAGGTCTCCAGCATATGGTCAGTTATGAATGTGCAATACTAAAAGGCAAGGGAGTTGAATATGTTGAGAATGTTGACTTATTAGCCCAGTGTCCTAGAATTTTGTAACATATCTTTTTCCACATTTTCAGTGTTTAAAAAGGGGTTGTAGGATCCTGTCAGGAAATTCCATGATGCTGTCGTTGGTTTGAGTATGGACATGAAGCCAGTCGTTCCCAATCTCCAAATCATCATCATCATGTTCCGTAGTCCTTCGACCATTGGGGTGCCACAGATGACATAAAAACTATTCTTCTCCATTCCTCTCGGTCTCCTGCCCTATGCATAGCATCGCCTAGTTGTAATCCCGTCCATTCATTGATGTTATCTTCACATCTTTTTCTCTGTCTTCCTCTTCTTCTTCCTCCTCCAGTAGTGCCCTGTAAGATTTCTTTGGCGAGCCCTTGTTTTCTGGTCTCGTGGCCATATCATTCAAGTTTGCGCTTGCGTAGAATCCTTATTAAAATTGCCTCTAGTGTGTACGAGTGACAAGAATTCCGAGCCTGTCCACTCTTTGATGTTATCTTCCCATCTTTTTCTCTGTTTTTCTCTTCTACTCCTTCCTCTAGTTGTGTCCTGTATGATTTCTTTGGCGAGCCCTTGTTTTCTTGTCACGTGGCCATACCACTCAAGTTTGCGCTTTTTTACAGACGCCAGGAAGTCATCATACTGCCCAGTTGCTTGACGAATCCTTTCTTTTACTTGTTCATTGGTGATATGGTCTCTATAGCAGATGCCAAGAATGCCTCTGAAACATCGCCTTTATTTTCTTTTCAAGTTCTGCTGTTAATGTCCAGGACTCACAGGCATATAAGGAAATGGAGAGGATTAATGAGCGCATCAGCCTGATTTTGGTGCTGGGGGCTATATTTTTGTCGTTCCATATTTTCTTGAGCCTCTTTAGTGTTGTCGTCTGCGCAATCCTGGCCATCAATTTGGGCTTGGAGCCTTCTTCCGAAACTATTGCTCCGAGGTACTTGAAGCTGCCAACTGTCTCTAATCTTTCCTCACCGACCTTAATTTCAGTGGTGATGCCAGTGGTGCTATTCGTCATCATTTTTGTCTTTTCTGCATGGAGAGGGATGGGCGCCGCAATGCGACAACTGCCCTAGTTATGCTAAATGTAGGGTACATGATAACAGAATCTCCAAATAATGCTAATCACTAATGTCCCAATATCAAATTGTGAAAGTTAAAATTAATGTACATTTTGTGAGAGATTCTCTATGATTGAGTGAAAGTTAAAGCATACTTTTTGACATGTTGCAGTTTAGCTCATCACAGAAAGAGACGAGACATTTGCTTAAATGAAAGCGACCAAGGTGCTGATTTATTGTTAGCTGCATTAGAGACTATAGTAGTGATAGGATTTGATGTTATAAGGTAGGGCACTGTTGCAGTGTCGTATGAAGGTTGCGTGGAGTGTGGTCGGCCCCGGGCGGCACCTTTTTTTATAATCTTTTTATTAGGTTGCTGCTCTGTCCGTTTGTTTGTGATGGAATCATGCATCTCAGTTTTTACCCACTTCCTGATATCCATTTGAGCAAAATTTTGTACTAATACCCATCCCCGATGACAATAAATCCTTTATGATCAGCAGGTCACCAGTGACCTCCACTTACTCTTGAGTGACCTCTATCTTGCATCTCAATTGTGACCCACTTCCTGGTGTCCAAATGAGCTAGTAGAAGAGTGGGAGAGCATAGCAGGTTGGAGAGTATAGCAGGTTGGAGAGTATAGCAACATGACTGCTCTTGAATTTCTCCAGGTCAAAAAAAAATAATATGGGATATAAAACAATACACATACTCGAGTGGGGGGATTTTTTAGGAGGAAATAAAAGCATATTTTAAATTATAAAAGTTAGGTTTGGAATTGAATTCATAATTATTGTCTAGTATGGAACTACACTGTTTTGATTACACAACTTTCCATCTACACAACTAATCTAAGAATTTTAAGAATTAAACCAAAATAAAAATTATAGGCCTACTAATATTTTTTTTCAATAATTACAGGCTTTGATAACTTTAATTTGCTGAAAAATATGCACAATTATTGAGCAACTGGTGGCAACATAGCTTTAAAAGAGTGCGGCAAGATAGCTAGTGGAAGGTGGGTGGAACATGGCTGTAAAAGAGTGGTGAATCGTAGCTGGTAGAAGATTGGGGAAAGAATGTAGTGGGGCGACATATCTATAAAAGAGTATGGCAGAAAAGTTGTGCAACATAACTGGTAGAAGAATAGTGCATCAATTTGAACAAATTAATTATAAAAATTCAATTTTAATTTTTTTTAAAATAATATTTTAAACCTCAAAGCTGTAAGAAATGTTACCAGCTCCGAGCAAATATACCTTGCTCCAGAGCTCCGACCTCTAGCTCATAGTCAGAACTCCAGTCCAAATCCCTGGTATGAAACAGTGAAAAATGTATAGATGATTTTTCGTTTTTAATCTTATTCTTTATTAATTACCCTATGTGGACTATTGTAAACTGAGAGCATGGCCGGCTCAAGCTACTGGCAACTCTGGCAGTTGCCCAGGGCACCATGTGCTTAGACGCCCTCAAAGATCTTCCAAAACAGGTAAAATCATTAGAGTGATAATTCATTTGCTGCCCTCTTGGATACTACTTCTCAGCTAAGTGATATTTTTTAATATTCTGTTTTTTTCTGTTTGTACGCTAACAAAGGCTTCCTGCCGACACGTTCTTTGTTTTGTTGCGTTCCTCTTTCAGGTTTAACCTTAATTTGTTTTAGTAATTACCTATAGGTAAAATCATTTCATGTGGGCGCCTTGAAAGAAAAATATAAAGTACAATAAATAGATTTGCTGATCTAAAGGCTATGAAAAAATGTAATCGGTATGCTAATTATTCATAATGCCAGCGGTAGGCTAATTGTTCATACTTCCCACGGTAGGCTAATTGTTCATACTTCCCACGGTAGGCTGTGTTCATTCTGTCCTAATACAATACAATTTAAGAAAATAATTTATTGTTCATTTTCTTTTTAAAAAAAAAAAACACCTATAACCTAGGTCTAATAAAGTCATTACCTATTCCCCAGTTTTTTCCTTGCACACATTTTTATGACTATATTTCAAAGGGGCGCCAAAGTTAAGCTTTTCCGGGGCGCCAGTAACCATAGGGCCGGTCCTGACTGAGACCTAATTAACTAAGTAGCTTTCGTTTAAATTTATATTTATAATTGCAGTTTTATAGTTTTGGACCATAATGTTTTGTAGATTTTCAAAAATAAATACTCTCGCGACAGCTTGGATTTAAATGTTACAGTCCGAGATGTTATGATTGAGTCAAAATGGCGACGGGTCGTCGGGCAGCACTGACAACTGAAAGCAGTGCACCCTCCCAAAATGACCCAGGTAGAGAATTATTCGAAGCCTGTAGAAATGGAGACCTTGGTAAAGTAAAAAAATTAATAACTCCTCAAAATGTGAATGCTAAGGATACTGCTGGCAGAAAGTCAACACCACTCCACTTTGCTGCAGGTATGTTGACTTTTCTTACTACCACTTACTTATACTTACAGTTACAGTAAAACAGTGACTTACACTCTACTCACTACTACTAATTTAGTACTAATACTTAACTTTATTAATATTACTCTAACTCTGCGTGACTAGTCATTCTCGGTAGTCTTCTATTTTTCTACTAGTACTATAGCCATAATGATCAATGATCGTTGGCCCTCAAAACATAGAAATAGAAGAGAAGGAGCCCAGTCCGGCATTAAGAAATTCAGAAGTGACAGTAAATAGCACTTTTCCTTTTAGTAGAAAATTTAGCAACCATTATCAATTAGAATAGGCCCCAATTAATAATATCCTGAATTACTATGACTATATAGGCACTTAGATAAAACAAGGGAGACTGCTTTTAAAATTTTTTTATGGTGAATGGGAGTCGGCTCAGAGTTTTTAATTTTTGGACGCTGGTGCTTTTTAAATAATGAAAGGATTAGTTTGTCATAAAATACTAAATAGTGGTATTCTTCCACTTGTTCACAATAGTGGTCATCTTGACCTATATTTCAACGTAGCATTTTGCCTATTTTGATCTACCTTAAATTTGGAAATTCATCATAGGTTTATAAAAGGCATCTTTTCCTCAGGCCTAAAAAATGTTTGAGTTTGAAGAAATTAAAAGAACATGAAATACTGAAAAGCATATTAGAATATGCTGCTGATGTATATGTGTGCCGATTCCCATTGGTGTAGAGGTCATGTCCGATGTTTGTTATGCTTGTCCCAGTAAGCTGCATTATGATAAGGTCACTCAGCCCAATTTCAACCACACCCCTTTCTAATGGCAGTAGATGCCAATTCTTATGAAATATTTAATCATTACCACTATTGACATCAAAATAGATCCGATAAATTGTGTTTTAAATTGAACTTAGAAGTAATTTAAACAAGACTAATTTAATTTTAGGTTTAAAAACATGGTAGAGTCCATATTATAAATGCTGTTTATTTTTATTTGCAGTGTGCAAAACATTGTCATGGCCAACACAGTCACTTGCTTGTGCTTAACTTTAGTACTTTAGTATTAGTCTCATAGTTTCCTTTATAAGAGAATGAATGTGCCTTGTGCAAACACAATTAAATTATTGGTTGTAGGAAACTTTAATTAATTAATAATATGCAAAAGTTGAAAGTTCAAAATAAGTAGTCCATAACCAGTATTATTTTTAAGTGACTCCTTGTCTTACATAGACTATATATATATATAAGGGACACTAGACTTGGTAAACTGAGCATCCATATTTTATTTAATGTAATAATACATATTACATAGCTAGATAAGTTATCATTTATTTTAATTGCATTATATTGTTAGAATTAATTTTGAAATTAGAACTTTCAATACAGTACTTAGCATTAATGATTGCTTCCGAAAATAAAAGTTGTATAAAATTATAATTAATATTTAAGCAGTTATGTATGTGGCACCATCAGTGAAATTGGGTCATAAAATATGGAGGTGCAATTCATAATAAAAAATACAAATCGAACTCCAATTTTAAAAATTCGCATCTCAAAAATTACTAAAGCTAAAAAGTTGATTCTGGTTTCATTTTTTAAATTTGAAATTTGCTATATATATCTGTAATATCTCTTCTATATTTCTCTTCTGGTGTGGCTGCTCATTATTCACAACCAGCCCACCCCTATTCATCATGTTTTATATTAATAGTACTAAGTGGGGGGAAAGGGGCTGTAAGCAGCGAGCGCCATGCGTGTCAGTTGAACCCAGATAAGACTGTTGAATTTTTTCAGAGGCAACTATTATATTAATCAATAAAGATGGTCTGTAGGACTATTGTTTAAATGCTGGCAGGTACGATGTAGATGTTTCTGTAGGCCTATTGTTTAAAGGCCAACAGGTATGCCATAGGACTGTCTGTGTGCCTATTATTTATAGATAATGAGAAGTTAACTCTTTTTTGTAACACTTGGTCCACCAGGTATTTTCTCAAAATATCCGAACCCGGTGTAAAAAAACTGCACTCGGTTAAGCCCTAGTTTTTATAATTGTTTTAACGATGTACCTTCTGTACTATATTATATTATCATATCCATTCACTAATCTATTCTATTAATTAATTGTGTTTCGTTCATTGTTGACTGAGAAACTAAATAGGCCATAAGCAGTTAAGGTCTAATTTATTTATTTCATTATTTATTGTTTAGTAGGCCTAAAAGTTATTAAACTTAATGCATTTACTTTAGTCTGTAGAATATTGCTAGTCAGGATGAAGCAATATGGCATTTATAACATATTATATATGGTAAATTGTTGTATAACCAGCCACTCATTTCACAGTGTTTTTTTAAACTACTTTTTTCCTACAGTCGCCATCTTTGTTACCATGGTGGCAGATTTGTCATGATGGTGGCGGTGTAAAAAATAAAGTAGTGCAAAAACATGTCTTCTAAAGTGGGGAGGAGAAAGGGAGTGCATGTGTTGCTTCATCTACTTACAGAAAGAAAGGAAAATTGATCAGAACACATTTTTTAAATAGAAAAACATCGAAATAAATACTTTTTTTTTAAAACATCAGTTGCATAAAAATGATAAAACAAATTACATTAAAAATAAGCAAAATCCATGCAAATGTAATTAACGATTTAAAGAAAAATTTACAACTCTATGTAACCTGAATGCTAATTCAGGATCCCTAACTCAAGCATAAATTCTACCATAAATTTAGTCCCCCATAACTTGAACATAAATTCAACCCTGCAATTAAGAAAAATCTATATAACCTGGATGATAAGTCAGTATCCCTGACTCAAACATAAATTTAGTCCTCCCTAACTTGAGCATAAGTGTTCAAACCTAAATTCTATGACCTAACATAAACCATAAAAACATATGTGCTACAGGTGCATGCTGTTGAATTTAAATAAAAGGATAAAAATTATTTGTAAAATATTCAAAATAATGAATACCCAATGTACAGTTTCATGGAATACACTTTTACACACTTTCAGGCTCCACCAAAAATAACATCCAAAATCAATACCCATTCCAAGATGCCGGGAAAGTTTAGCTTTATTAAAAATATTATAATTAATCATCTAATGAAATATTATATTAAAACGTTCCATTGGTGTATTAATATAAAAAGAAAAGTTTAACTCTTGTAAGAATTCATGAATGAACAAAAGGGAGAGAATCCTACACAGATAGTCAAAGCGACATTGGCCAACATATAGCAATATAACATACACAGTAGTGGAAAACCTGAAAGATGACAAAGCTAAACAAAGAACGTATGAACTAAAAAAGTCTTCAATAGCAGACAAAGAGGGTCATAGGCTAATAAAAAAAATGTATCTAATACTAATGGAAGTCCTTAGAATTCTGTGATGAAATTCAAACTTTTCAAAATCAACCTTCAATCTTCTGGTCCATTGTCATGAGCCAAGTTCCATAAAAAAAGTTGTTTTTTCCAATTTAAAGTTAAACTCACCAGCACTTTTCAGACAACCACTACATTTTGTTGTGAAAACATACACTCTCGGTGAATGTTCAGTGCAAAGCAAACAAGACAGCACAATACTATTCTATCTGTTTTGAGGAGTGCACCAAATCCTGTAAACAACACCCCCACCCCGCCCTTTATTTCCCCCGTGTGTTGGTTCATTGATAGAATAAAGAGTTCGGGCAAAACTGAAATAGGTCTTCTTTTTTTTAAAAGTAACATAATTCTTGAAAATGAAAGCTTGAGGTGGCCACCTTTTGTCATTGGGTGGTTCAGTGGTCAGGAAACTTTGAATGATTGCTTTCATGCTAAGAAAAGATAATGGGAGCCACTTATCATTAAAGATAAGTATAATAAAATGGTTTGGGGGGGGGAGCATCTATTCCATCAGGTCTGGAGCTTCTGGTTGTAGAGCGCAGGCTAACGCAATGCTTATTGCGGCTTTAGAAATGTCAGTGACAGTCCCCCCCCCCCCCCTTTTTTTTTTTGTTTTTGTTTTGTTGAACCGGTGCTATCCTAACACTGACCGTTTGGAATTATGAAAGTAACAACTACCGTCGTGTTGGCTCGTTATTTTGGTGTTGTGTGTTTTAAAGTTTGAACTATACAGTACTCTGCACTGCCATTATTGTCATATAACCCTATTCGTTCGTTATAATTGTATGAGTTTACGTCATTGCCATATCACAAGGTCTGATAGAAAGCGGTTTTTCATATATGTTTTACTCCACCTAGGCTATCTTTGGTATTATGTTCAATTATTTATATGGCAGCTCTCGTTCATTCGTCCACTAACTCACGTCCACCGCTCCCTGAGGCGAGAATAGCAATTAGTGTCTGGCTATGCCACGCGCTCCCTTGTGGCCGTGGTCCTGAAACTCTTAGGGCGAGTTGAATTTCGTTTTGGTTTTTATCGCCCGTCCCGCGAGTAACCAATGCACACGTGCCCACGTCGCGTGTGAATGGTTGGTTTTGTTTTCATGTGGAAATCTAATTTACTGTCAAACGTATTAGAGGGAGGGGGGCGCGCTTTACCTACTATTTTGATACGATGACGTACTATTGTGTTCTGTTTTACCCACTCGAACAGATACGTCGATTTAAATAGGTCATCGTAGGTACTAGCGATATCTTATGCCTGGGAGCCGCAAAAGCACACATGTAAACTTGCATGTATGTTACTTCATGTTAATGTAAGAAAACGAAACAGCGCCTGAAAGCACAGGTAAAACGGCGTACATGGTGAGCGTGTTTCCAACTAACTCTCTCGTTTCTAACGCCAATCACTTTACTTATCGCAGTAGTTGTGTTTGGTGGTACTAATAGACATCATAGTATTGATTGTATTCTACCAGTTTAAGATTCCTGCGATAATTTTGTTTATTTACTGTCGATCAAGTTTCGCGTTGCCTACGCCGTAGGTAAGAGTGGGGGGGGGGGGGGAGGGAGGGGGCGAATGGCACATCCCGATAAGCCAGATGAAGAGGATGAAAGGAGTTGTGTGGTTTGCGGGGTGGGGGTGGGAAGGATGCGATAGACTGAACAATCGTGTCAACACCCGGACGACAGTTTTGTCTGGGTCCATAACAAAGCCCAGAAACGTGACATCCGACCAGAGGGGGAGGTGGCACTCACGTTGAGAATCTTCAACTGTTTGAAAAGAGGTTTAACCAATTCTTTGTCCCTCCTAACAAAGCTGTGGCCCTCGGGGCTGTCAAGACGTTTCCTATGGCAGATAGTGAACAGAAAGCGTCTGTTTTACTGCTGTTATTGTTTTGTTTCTGAAAATTGTTGCTTTGATCCATAACGTTTATGAATGTTTTATGCCAAGAGCAAGCCAACGTGATAGCTTGTTACCTTGTAGTCTGATATGTAAAAGAATGAACATGTGTTTAAATTTTAAGTCTAGGCTTACCAATTTCTCTTGTTTGAAACAAAATAAATAGTTGGAATCTCAAAGCATAATCTCTTAAAATAATTTTGGGCTCTACTTAGGAAGTTTTCTTCTCGGCCTGTATCAAGTTACAATTGAGAAACTAATATTTTCATTATTTTAATGGTAAATAACTTTCGATTCTAAATGTGTTTGCTTTCGTAGCAGCTGAGCCTGAATTGAGATTTTATTTCAATCTTTGTAAGGATTTGGTCGCAAAGATGTTGTAGAACATCTGCTTGAGTGTGGGGCCAATGTTCATGCCCGTGATGATGGGGGGCTCATCCCACTGCACAACGCATGTTCCTTTGGCCATGCAGAGGTTGTCACACTGCTTCTTCGACACGGGGGTGATCCCAATGCTCGTGACAACTGGAACTATACACCTTTACATGAGGCTGCCATCAAAGGAAAAATTGATGTTTGCATAGGTAAGAGTGATAAAAATTATTTCACCCTGAGGCTTGGTTTGGGGGGGGGGGGGGGGGGGGGGTGTTTCTGCAATTTTTACATTGATCATCAATGCTATCAAAATACTTTTTTTTTTCTTTTTTATTATTATAAAATTATTTTGGATTGACATAAAGATACCCATTAGATATTAGAACAAAAAAATCACAAAGTTTCTTTTTTGTATTTGACAGTTCTTCTTCAGCACGGAGCTGATCCAAACATAAGAAACACAGATGGTAAAACAGCTTTGGACCTTTCAGACCCTACAGCCAAAGCTGTACTCACAGGTGAGTTGTTTTTTTACGTCTTTCTTTCGATTTACTTTTTATGACTTGATGTTATATTGGTTTTTTTTAGTTGTCTCCTGGATAGAGTTAACACCTGTGTAAACTGTCACATTTGCTACATTTAAATAGGAGAATACAAAAAAGATGAACTTTTAGAAGCAGCAAGGAGTGGTAATGAAGAACAAATGATGGCACTGCTAACTGCTCTCAATGTCAACTGTCATGCAAGTGATGGAAGAAAGGTAAAAAACTATAGATGCCATGAAGTAGGTAAAAAAAACTATAGATGACTTCATGGCAAGCTGTTTTAAACAGTGGGGCTGGAGTTGAATTGTCATTTATGGCTAATTTTTTTAAGCTTCTTGTACTTACATTATAAACTGATAAATATGTGGCCCATTCTCATGAAATAATAGATAAGTCCTAGTACCCTTTCCGAGCTCCATGCATTTTTATTGGATGTACCCGGGTGAAAATATATAAATATAATTTTTTTAATTAGATAGATTATCCAATTTTGAATCATATTGTAGTGCTATTTAAAAAAAGATTTTTTACCTAGAAATATTTTAACATAATAATTTAAATACCATTTGCTTTAAATGACAACTCATTTTGTACCTAAATATTGAGCTTTCTAAAATGTATCTTAATGTAATACCCTGACAGTACCCACACTAAATGATGATACTTATATGTTATACATTGATGGAAAGGGAAGAAAATCCTTCTCCTTTTGAAATAAACTATTTATTTTTATAAACCAATCAGAAACAACTATTGTGGGTAAACAAAGGAATAGATGTGGGTAAACAAACAAAAAATATTCTTAACAATGAAAAGCTGTTTTTAAATTTAGCCTTGGCTACAATACCTATTTCTGGCAATACTTTATTTGTGATTGTCTAAAGCAGTGGACAGCAAATCGCTGCTCGCAAGCCGCATGCAGATCTTTAGCGACCCAAGTGTGGCTCCGCCAGCTGCCCAAAAATGGGTTTTGACTCTTAAAAAACATGGTTCTTGGCAGGTTCTTGAAAAGAAATTTGGCACATAAATGCTACACATTTGTCATTCAAAATAGACGTTTTAACTTGTTAAGAAACACATAGTTTAACTTTACTAAAACAACTACGGCTTTGTGTTATATTGTCATACAAAATTATTATTGTCACCACATGCTAAAACGTTAAAAACCGTTTTCTTACAACTCTGGTATATAGAGCTCACCACTTCACAGTATAATATAATAGTTCAAAAAATGGAGTTTAGTATATTAGTATTCATTTAAGTTTTAGAATCAAATTAAATTCTGTTCAAAGCCCCTTTAAACTATATATAAAATTTAAATGTTGGAGAAGAAATGCACTCATCTATTCTTTTGTGAGAACAGGAACAATGTAATTTCAATTAAATATAATTCTTACTCGTTGCTAAGTCTTGTATTATTTTTGGCTTATGCATTTCTCTATTGTTCTAAATGAGTTAAAGACCATACACAATGAGGACACATATACTTCATTAATTACCTTGCCTTCACAGTCCACACCTCTGCACCTGGCTGCAGGTTACAATAGAACAAGGATTGTACAGCTTCTCTTACAGCATGGTGCAGATGTTCATGCAAAAGACAAAGGGTAATTTGTTTAAACTCTTTTTTTCACTGCTATTCCTTGAGATATTGTTTCAAATTGTCATGATCCTTACTTTAAAGATTGCTGCTTAAATAAAATAATAATCATTTTGAAGAATTGGTTGCAAGTGAAATTATATAATCCAAGCTATAACCTGTAGAAAGAAATTTATGTTTACTAGTTTCAGACATGTTAGAAGAAAATAATCTTTTTTCATCTTATCAGTGGACTAGTCCCACTTCACAATGCCTGTAGTTATGGCCATTTTGAAGTCACAGAAATGCTCTTAAAAGTAAGTTTATTGTATTTATTTTTACTTTAAAATTTTAAAGAGTAAGCTATTAATTGAGTGTTCCTGTCTGCTTAAAATTTTTGTTTGGAAATCTTCACTGCCAAACGCACAAAAACAGCAATTGTGCTCAAATATGATGGGGGATCAAGTGCATTTTTATGTAGTTTTAAGCCATTGTTAACACTTCCATATGCTTGTCAAAAATGCCAAAATCCCATACTAAATGAATACAGGGACCCTTACAAGTAGTATTCATTTTCTGAAAGTACATTGGATAAGCGAGTTATTTTATAGTATGAATAAAAATGTTTTTATATTATGAATGTTGAACTTGACAGAGTGAGTAAAATTTTACTACTCAACTTCTGAATTCATCCCAACCATATATTGTTCAAACTATCACAAAATCAACTTTTTTAGTTACTAGAGGGAACATTGTTGCTGAAAATGTCAAGTTATAGGTACTTTTATTGAAAATTATAATATTGGTGAATGTTTTTCATTCACTACAGTTAATGTTTTTCATTCACTACCTTCAAATTTCTGTCATTCATAATACCAGGGGAAAGCATGAAATGAGTTCAAAACTCCTTATCAATAGAAGTTATTAAATCCATTTTTTATTAATTAATAATCTAGATCATACATAAATGTGTATGAATCTTAAGGGTAGGTCTTTGGGATCCAATCTTTGTCTTTTCTGTTTGATTTCCACCTTTTCCCAAACAAATTTGTCTGTAACAATACAACTAAGCTTAGGGCTAAATTTATCAATTTATGTCACCATCACCACTGAGTTAATGCTGTCAATACTACCACAAAGAATATCTCTGAAATCATTGCTTTCATTTTGATCCATTTGAAATAATTCCAATAAAGAAAGTCTGTGTTCATTTTGCAATTCTGAGGGGGACATTCTCTAGCATCAGACATGGTGATAAAAAATTGAGCAAATTTCATACCCAATTAATCACAAAAAGCCCATATGAAAGCATGTTAATACACAGCAGAAACTTAAATAGGAAGCTAACTCATTTATGTAGACTGATTGCCCCCAATAAGAATTAAATCATTGTATTTTTAATGACAATTTTGCTAGCGGCAGATTATAACTGACAAAGCCACCACAGAAAGGGGTTTAACGGCCGATGATCAGCCATAATGACAGTTATAGGGTTAAACAGGACAGCATGGTCCAACTATGAAATTGGTGTATCAAAATAAAAGGGAGGTGGCACATGATCAATAATAACAAAACAAATTTTAATTTACAAGACCATGTTTAAAAAAAATGGCCAATTTTAAAGAAAGGAAATAATGTCCTCCTTTATTTTTTTATTTTACCGTTTATTTGTTCAAATTTACTGTTAAAATTTTGTTACCCTTCTTCTTACCACTTCTCTGTCTTTAGGCTGGTGCCAGTGTAAATGCTGTGGATCTTTGGCAGTTCACTCCGTTGCATGAAGCAGCATCAAAATCCAGAGTAGAAGTTTGTTCTCTGCTACTGGCACATGGGGCAGATCCCACATTAGTCAACTGTCACAACAAAAGTATAATGGATGTGGCACCCAGTAGAGAACTCCAGGAGCGTTTACAGTGTAAGTTGAAGCTAATGCTTTAAAAAAAAAAAAAGGATTTGATAACTCAATTTTCACTCTTCATCACAGGCTTTTTAGATGTACTAAGGGGTCACTTCTGCTAAGTAACTGATGTGCTACTTTTTTTTTCCTTTCTTATAATGCAAAGCAAAGCTTAAATACAATAAAACGATATCATAGGGGTCAGATGTTTAGTTTTGTTTTTATTTAAACAGTTCAATACAAAGGTCATGCACTTCTGGAAGGTTCAAGACAAGCTGACCTCACAAGAGTGAAAAAATATTTGTCCACTGAAATAGTTAATTTTAAACATCCCTATACTGGGGATTCAGCTCTGGTATGTATGTGTCATGATTTTATTTTTATATTTTACAAAAGAAGTGATTAATATGAGATTGGTATTTATATGTATTTATGGATTCCAAAAGTTTTAAGGTTAAAAATTAAATAAATTGAAAGACTAAATTTTATTTAATTTTTAGTCTAAATTTATTTTTAATGAGTAAGTATTTCATCACTTTGAAAAAGTTAAAGCCCTCTTATCTTTTGTCTTTGTCCTACTCTTAATAAATAATTTGTATCTTATTATCAGCATTGCGCCGCTGCTTCGCCCTACCCTAAAAGAAAACAAGTGGTAGAGTTGTTGATACGTAAAGGAGCCAATCTGAATGATAAAAATAAAGAGTAAGACACAAATTGTTTTGATAATATAATTTTTAAAATATCAGAAAAATATTTGAGTTAAAGCTCACATCTAAAATTATGATATTGAAAAGTAAAAACATCTGTAAAACATTTGAGGTCATGTTTACTTAATTTATATTTTAATTTATCTCCACATACATCTCATGTTTTTAAGCTTATTGACTTAAATACATTATAAAACTCTTTTCATTAGTTACCTAGCACCTCTGCATATAGCTGCAGACAAGGCCCATTATGATGTCATGGATGTCCTCCTTAAACACAATGCAAAGGTAAAACTATTACTAACAGACCTGGTTACTCTTACTATTTTGGCGTACAGTGTACACTTTTGAGAGTACTTTTATGATTGTTGGAGATAGGTTTGAGAAAAATAGATTCCCATAGTTTTTCTGATTAAAAAAAAATACATTTTCAGTTGTTTGTTTTAGCTTTTTTCTTCATTCGGTGGTGAAATGATGGGCACCATCCATAATTATATTATGTATGCATTGATAGGGGGAAAAGTGGGGGGGGGGGGTTGACTTATTGATGGAATGTAATAGCGAATGGGAGAGGGTATGCGAAGTGTCTAAATATATTTAAAGGTTATTAAATAACTCTGCCTTGTTTTGTGCTGATGGTGATGATTGTAATATTGTTGCTTTCTGTTTTCACATTGAACTGGCCAGATACAGCAACATTAATTTTAGCATAGTAGCTCGAGTGACAAATTTAGTCAACATTTGCCGGGGAGGGAAGGGGGGGGCTGTATATGTAATTTAGTGACATAACTATTTCATTTTTCGGCTGAACTGCAATGATTGCAAAAAACTGACATTTTTTTATAAGATCTAGAAAGAAACTTTTAATACCCCAGTTTGGTTCCAAAACTCCTCTTCCCTTCTACCATTACAGCTTGAGGTAGTTGTTAGACTATAACATGTTAATGGAAAATAAAATAAAGCTTTTAGACTTATATTGCAGCCTGCCAGATGTATTACAAATGAACATATTTCTTTTTTTAATTAGTGATGGTTTTCTCATTCTTGGCATAAACGCGCATTTGAAATGTATATGCATCACTTTTTTGTGATTGGTATGCGCTATTTCGGTGTAACGGCCCCTCTTTTGAACTGATTTAAAATAATAAATAGAAATTAGTCATCTTAAATAAAAATTGTAAACAAGTGACGAGTGACCCGATAATTTTGCCGCCCCTTTAATGAAGAAAACTGCAATTGTCCAAAAATTACGCCCCCGCCATGTAGAGAATAAATTTTTGCTCTGGGCGGACCGCACCCCCTTTCTACGCCACATATACATTATATTATATGTTTTTTTATTTACTATTATGATAGGGTATTGTATGATTTTGAGATGGTTAAGTACTATTCTGAAACCAGGTCTGTAGCAAGGCTTAGTTTAGACATCAACGTAATGTTTTTTTTTTGTAACTCACATTTTATCTATAAGTTTATTGATTTTACTCTGTAAGTATTGATTATATTCTTACTAGCTGTGAAAAATAGAGTTTTATATACTTATGCCATTAAAAACTAATGCTGTTTGCCAGGTTAATGCTCTAGATGGTCTGGGGCAAACTGCACTTCACAGAGTTGCGCAGCAAGGCAATATGCCGGCATGTCGGCTTTTGATGTCATATGCCATAGATCCGAGTATTGTGTCTCTACAAGGTTACACTGCTGCTCAGCTGGCTACAGAAAATATTCAGAAACTGCTCAGAGGTACATCGATTATGAATATTTCATTTTAGTTTTATAACTGACAGTGTTTTTCATGTATGTTCTATATTACACACAAAGAAATATATATATTTAAGAATAATAATGAAATGTATGTTTAATAAAATTCAAATAACATTTTATGTTTGCAGAGGATCCACCAGTGGGAGGAACTGACATCGATATTCAATTACTGGAAGCAGCTAAGGCAGGAGATTTGGAGCTGGTTAAGGTTGGTTCATTCTACTAAAATTTCTATATAACCATTATTTTTTGTCTATATAACAATTAATAAGTGGCATAATTTATTATGTCATGCTTAAAAACACTTTCAGAAAAAAAAGGTTGAAATTAATATTTAATTTACTTTGTTAAATAGGCATATAGAGTCTAACTAAAGATAAACATATCAATAAAAAAGTTAATTAACTATTGGGTTATGAAATAAATATTGAATGTATTATTTATTCTTCAGAAATTAGTTGCTACCAATCTTCATGCCGTGAATTGTAGAGATGTTGATGGCAGGCACTCAACTCCTTTGCACTTTGCAGCTGGTTACAACCGTGTAGCTGTTGTAGAGTATTTATTAGAGCATGGAGCAGATGTGCATGCAAAAGATAAAGGGTAAAATTTGACTCATTTTAAGATAAGATATTCAGTGCGTTCAGTGTTATGTACCGATAAGATGGATTTAGTAATTGAGTACGTTTACTAATGGCTTGTTACATTAACAGCACATAACCAGGACAAAAAACAAGCATTAAATCTCATTGTAAAATGTTTTCACATGTTAAATAATTATATTTTGTTAATTATGTCATTTGAATCAATTCATTTCAGGGGCCTGGTGCCATTGCATAATGCTTGTTCATATGGTCACTATGAAGTTACTGAACTTTTGATTAAGGTAAGTATTATATTAAATGTTGTCCAAGGCCAGGGAAATTATTGAGTTTGCAAATGCAGACTTAACTTTAAAAACTGATATACATGATAAAGTGTATATGTTTTCTGCCACTATCATGTTTTAAGACAAAGAACATGAATATTTAATTAGCTAAAAATAAAATAATTCCAGGCCTGATTTGAATTCTTTCTGCTGTGACCATTACATTACATTGAATCAACAAAAGCAAGATTACTTTTCTTACTCAATTTCTTAGCAAAAGACTGCTTAGACTGGTACAAACTTTGGTAATCTCTTTGGACATCAATATTGAAATAGAAAATGAAAAAGAATAAAATACACTATCATAAAAATAATATACGATAATTTTACCAGATATTCTCCTTTTTTAAAACAAAAATGTTTGAAATAACCCCAAAACTAATTCTTAAAATTTAAATTATAAGAGATTAGTTGTTTTTATTGTGGTGATATTTGACGATTGTTAAGGTTTAAATTATTATTAACTAACTAAAATTAATTTATGTATATTACTTTATTTATTTCAGCATGGTGCATGTGTGAACGTGGCTGATCTTTGGAAGTTTACACCTCTTCATGAGGCGGCTTCTAAAGGAAAGTTTGAAATATGCAAAATATTACTCAAGGTAAGCCTAGTTTTTTATCTCAGATTTATTTCAACATCATGCTAACATTCATTTTAAAACATTTTGTTATTTACATTTTTTTAAAAACTAGTCTTCTAAACATTTTATTTTTATGTTTTAGCATGGTGCTGATCCAAATAAGAAAAATAGAGATGGGCACACCCCACTAGACCTAGTCAAAGAAGGTGACCAGGATGTTGCTGATCTTCTGAGAGGTAATCTCATAAATTCTTTATTTCCAAAATGATCTTATAAAAAGTTTGAAGGTTGGGCCACTGTTGCTGTAAATAAACTAAAATTTTTGCTTGAATTATTGCTGTTAATTTCATCTTTTCATTTTTGTTGAAATTATTCATCTGTACAGGTGACGCTGCTTTATTAGAAGCAGCTAAAAAAGGCAACTTGGCACGAGTGCAGAAACTTGCAACAGAAGAAAACATAAACTGTAGAGATACTCAGGGAAGAAATTCAACACCATTACATCTTGCAGGTAACATAATTCATAACAGTCTTAAAGTGAATATTCCAGGTGAATGCATACATAAATCACTAAACAAGTATATCATCTTTGCATATTTAAAATAAACATGGACACAAGAGGATTTTGTCCTTATATCAATAATTTTTCAAGGGACATGAAAATTATATAAGAACAGTGTTTTTTTTTTTTTGGTTTTTTTTTTTTAATTTAATGGATTATTTGAAATTATGCACATTTAGTATACCACCTCTTCAAACCTATTGACATTTTTAAAAATTTGCAATTTGTTGGGTTAGTTGTTATCGTAATTTGATATTAAAATGATTTCAGCTGGATATAACAATGTGGAGGTTGCAGAATTTCTTTTAGAAAATGGAGCTGATGTCAATGCTCAAGACAAAGGGGGCTTAATACCACTTCACAATGCATCCTCATATGGGGTTAGTTTAGTTTTCATTTAGTTTTTGTACTTGGTTACTTTCACCAAATTTTAAGTTTGATTTTTCCCACTGTGTGCTTAAATTTAAAGCATAGAATATAATTGCAGAAATCTCTGACCTGATCTACTCCAGCCAGCTTGGATTAACTGTTCAAAAGCATAATACCTAGGTTAAAGTTAAGTTTCTCTCCATTTTAGAATTACCTTAAAAATTATATTGTAATTGTGTATCTACAGCATGTGGACATAGCTGCTTTGCTTATTAAGTACAACACTTACGTTAATGCTCAAGATCGTTGGGGCTTTACCCCTCTCCATGAAGCAGCACAAAAGGGCAGGACACAATTGTGTGCATTATTGGTAAGTTCCTAGTACCTTCATTTACATTGTCACTTCCATTAGATCATCTTAAAAAGCAAGGAGACCAGTACTGGCTTTTTATTTTTTGTGTCATGTCTTCACTCATATCGGCACAGTCAAATAAGTTACACTGCTTTTAAAACGTAAAAGGGAGTTTCTCATTTCAAATTTAATTAATGAAATCCAATCCTCTGCAGCTTGCACATGGTGCTGACCCTACAGTAAAAAATCAAGAAGGTCAGACGCCTTTAGACTTGACAACAGTAAGTTTAAGAATGTTTTTAACACCTCTATAACTTAAGTTTAGCAATCAAAAAGTTTTTCACACTTAGGCAGGGAAGTTTTAAAAAATGCTCTCATTGTTATGTTAATGATTCTAAATCTATAAAATTAACTTTTCTGATATCCTAATCCTACCTAAAAATCAATCTCAAATAGGCAGATGATGTGCGAGCATTGTTACAAGATGCCATGCCACCACCTTCTATGCCCCCTTCCTTACCTAAATCACAGGCAGCAAATTTAATAAGTTCGAGTAGTTCATCATCATCCAAGTAAGTATCATTCACCTCTGTTAAAGAATCTTTTCAAAAACCTGGTTAAAATTTTCATTTATTAACCACCTCTGTAACAATTTGTTTTAAAATGAAAGTGGGTAAGGGTCAAATTCATGTTATTTATTTCAGTAGCCTGTTAAATAGCAGCAGTAGTTCAGATATAACTCAAGGTGCAGTTGGGGGCAATTCACCACAAGTTGGAGACGGCTGTGTTGATAGATCCATAGCAGAGGGAGAACGAAGTATTGAGGGAATAAGTGTATCATCATTCTTGTCAAGTGTTGGCCTTGAACAGCTTCGCGATATTTTTGAAAAAGAGCAAATTACTATGGATATTCTTGTGGAGATGGGACAAGATGAACTTAAAGAAATAGGCATTAATGCTTATGGACACAGGCATAAGATTCTCAAAGGAATGGAAAAGCTTATAGCTTCAAAAGGTATGCTCATTTGTAACCTTAAAAAAATAACGTAGTAAGTAATAGTTGTATTTTATATTATTAATTTATATTAAAGCCAGCTGATCCTACATACTATGCCCTCACACCATGTTAACATAGCACTAAATACAAAAAATAACGTGTATATGAGCACCAAATGGTATTTTAATGCCATGCCATAGAATTACTTTAAAGTGCATAGATTTTTTTTCTTGTGCTTGTAAAATATATAATTTTCATGTCTTTTTTTTTTTTTTACACAATGATGCAGCAAACATTTAAAAACATTATTTTAGTCTACAAATACTTAGATAGTATATTTTTGTTCATTTATTGTGTAGTCAGAAGGGTTTGTCTTTACAAAAAAATGTCATTCTTATTTTGAAAATAGGTGTACAGAATGTGGTTGGAGCTCCTAGTCAAGGCACTATACTAATTGATCTAATGCCAGATGATCCAGAATTTATTTCTGTAAAAGATCAGGTAAGAAAGAACAGTCTTTACACTTCTCCTGTAATTTTATATTATAATGGTTCCCAGATATTTATTAAGCTTAGATTAAGATTATTAGAATGCATTAACCAATGAAGAGTTAATTTTAAGTAATACAGGAACAGATGGTACAGGTCAAATAAAATGTTTTCACAATCAATGCAAAATGTTGTTTGATATCAGGGGTACCCTGGTTTATTATTTGAAATGCCCCTTATGTCTTGTTGGCTGCTTCTGTGAGCGATGTCTGCAGGGCCAGTTCACTATTCAACACATCTTTCTTTATTTCTTCTTTGCAAAGTTTCTTTTGGTCTTACGCAGTTTCTTTTTCCCAGGGCTGTCCAACATGTTTTTTTCTGGAAAGTGAGGTTGCTGGCATCTTAAAAACTTAACCAAGCCATCTCCATTGCTCCTAGGGTTGTTATTTCCAATAAGAGACTCATTTTTTTCTCCTTTTGAGCATTCCAGTGATGACTACCGTAATGACCTCCATACCTCATGCCTTCTAGTAGCATATCATGCATAGTCATTTAGTGTCCTTTTTAACCTTAGTATGGTATTCTTTTTTCTTTCTTTTTAGACTTTTCAAAAAGAAATACAAAGCCATTTGATTAAAAAAATACATTTAATTACATTTTAAAATTTCAACTATTGCTTTTAAGCAAAATAAGTTTTTTTTAAAATCCCTTTTTTTTAGATGGTTTCAACATTGCGGGACCACAAAGATAATGTTGGAGGTATATTTAACAGTTATAACTTATTAAAAATACAGAAGATACGGAATAAACGTCTTTTAGAACGCTACTGCCACCGTCGAAAAGAAGTTGGTGAGGAGAATCATGGTCAACCTAATGAAAGGCATTTATTTCATGGATCTCCTTTTATTAATGCCATTGTTCACAAAGGCTTCGATGAGAGGCATGCCTACATTGGGGGAATGTTTGGAGCAGGTAACATATAAAATTAATTGAGATATTAGTTTATTACATTCTCATTTTTTAAATATTGTGTTGCATTCACCTTATGTGCTAAACACTTTTTACTCGCACAACAAGCGTCAACAGATCTTATCATTTATATCCACATCATAGCATTTATATAACATATCAGCAAAATTACTTCATAAATATTCTTCCCTTAGCTATGTACACGTTCTAACATGTTTTACCTTCTTACCAAATAGTTAAATCACAACTTTTAAATGAAAATAGCTTGTTTTTAAACTCAGATTTTCAAAATTTGAGTATATTACACCAATTAATAGTAATTTTGTCAAAAATGGACTCCGGAGATGAATTTGATAGCAATGTATATGTAATTATTATATATACTTCATCAGTTAATTATGCTAACTGTAGTAATACAGATTTCTGTATTTAAATTAACAAATAGAAATAAACATTTCTGCCTTGACAAAGTTATAGAGTTTACTTTCATATAATGAATAACTTTATTTTTCACCTTTTGTCACTTGAATAGGTCTTTTTTTTTTTTTTTTACTCCAAATGCTTAGTGGATATAAGAAAAAAATATAACTTTTGTGCCACATTTTCAGTAACCATACTTAATTAAGTAAGTTTTATTTTTGTTAGTTGTACAGTATATGAAGTTTTGAATTTACTGTCATTTAAAAATGAGCATTATATAATTAATGAATACCATTTTGTATTAAATAGGCATATATTTTGCTGAAAACTCATCCAAAAGCAACCAGTATGTGTATGGAATAGGAGGAGGAACAGGTTGCCCTGTTCACAAAGACAGATCTTGTTATATTTGCCACAGGTACATTTATGTCGCAATAAAAAGTATACATAATCTTTAATCCCATCAAATAAACTTTAAAAAATTTTTTTTATTAACTAATACTTTTAGCTACTTATTATACAAATTCTTATTCTAAGTGTGTTTCCTTCTTCATTTATAATGTAAAAAAAAAAAAAATATACAGACAACTGCTATTGTGCCGAGTGACTTTAGGAAAATCGTTCCTGCAATTTTCTGCAATGAAAATGGCTCATGCTCCACCAGGCCATCACTCAGTCATTGGCCGTCCCAGTACAGGTGGCCTAAATTATGCAGAGTATGTAGTGTATCGTGGGGAGCAGGTAAGAAGTGTTAGAAATTATTTGTTAAAATATTTAAAGCAATGATGCTTATCATTTTTTAATGTAAAATTAATTGAGCATTTCAAGACTAAAAAGAAAGTTATTTTTTTATTCTTTCATATCATTGATGTTTTGCTTTGTTTCCATTTCTCTTTGTAGGCATATCCAGAATACCTCATCACTTTCCAGATAACAAAGACAGACAGCACACCAGAATTGACAAAACCCTAGCACAGTGAATTTTAATTTAAAAAGCTCTATTTTTATTGAAGTCTTTCCTATATACATAAATTATTATTGTGTTTTCTTTTAATTGTGCCTAATAAGATTGAACAGGAAGTTTAATCTCTAATACTTTTTATTTATTTGTGTAAAGGATATTCCAGCTAATTTTGTTTAAATGAAATGAGCAAAACAGTATGAGAAAATCTGGAAAAAAAAGGATGCAACAAAATGTTAAGTAGCTTCCTCTAGATATGTTCAAAAAGAAAAAAAAGCAATATTTTTATGTTCAGAGTAATTTTATGTGAATATGCATCTCCTAAGTCTTTTTTTAAGTTTTTGAGCAGATGCTTAAAATATCATCTAACTTCAAGACCTGGATTGATATCATATTCTTTACAATGATTTTACTACAACTATTGGGTTTATTTAATATTTATTTTGACGGAAAAGATGAATCGGTTATCAAAACATCAAAGTCCAAGGCAAGAGTCCTCATACTTCTCATAAAGAATTTTTTACATTTACTATATTTACAAAAAAGATGATTTTTATCAAAATGAAAAGGCATTTAAAAATTAAGTCAAAGGAATTACACGTAAATTAAAATATTGTAAATATAAAATGGTTAAGAACTTTGTTGTACAGATTGCTTGTTTCACAGATTTTGTCAGTGTAATAAATAACCAATTTATTTTAATGATTACTTTAGGGGAGGTTTTGGGGTGGTTTGGCAGCTTGTATTGTCTTAATTGGTCTATCCATTTTGGATAGCATAAGCAGCCAAGCCATATCTATCTGATCTCATCTGACATTTTAAAATCTGATTTGACTGATCATATTTTTTTTTTGCTGAAGATTAAAAATGAATGTGTAATTTTTTTGTGTTCATGTTCACGGCTGCATAATTTGTGGATTGCATGATTTGTTTGTTGGTAACTTTATTTTATTGCTTGTATATGTGAATTTACTTCCATTCAAATCTTTGTACAGTTATTTTTGTTTGGCTAAACATGTTGATTTAGAACTTAAAGTTGACGACACACTTAACCTTTGCTTACATTGAATGCTACATATTTACCCAAAGTTGAGTAGCATTTAACTAAAGCAAATGTTATCAAGAAGTCTTGTAAAAATGTATTTATGGAGTATTTAACAACTTGTGGACGTTAGAATTCATGCCAGTGGTTATCTGATAATAAATATACTTTTCATTGTGTAGAAATGTGTTGTGTATTTAACGTCTGATATTATGTATGATTTTACGTGAGATATCGACAAGAAACTTACAGTCTGATCTTAAATATCAGAACCATTTATTGACCAACATTTGTAAATAAATAAAATCTGTTGAGCAAAATGTTTTGTTGTAGTACTTGTAGTGAACAACTTTCTAAAAATAGAGACTAAGAGTGTTTAATCACTCTTAGGATTGTTCATCAATATGTGTGTGTTTGTTAAATGTGGCAATGGTGTTTGGAATTATTTTAGAGATCTGGATTGAAGCAAAATTTAACCTTTGCAAGACAAGTCATTGAGAACTGGGCTGTTTTGTTTCTTCTAAGCCAGTAGCCTGCTAGATGGCTAAAGATTTCTACTACTCAAATGGCCTGGATGCATAATCGTTAAATAAACTCATCTTGTAATTATAACAAAGAATTAATACAAGAATCTAAAAGCTATGCTGCATCTTCTTAATTTAAATTTCAAAAATCGGGAGACATTCAAATAGAAACTTTGGACCTGGCCTCGTTATAGCTCTGGAATAGTGTCTTTATGTTGGTAAGATGTCTGTAGGTAAATCAAAAGCCCATCTACCTTCTGTGTTATTTCCACGGTATCTTGATGTTCTCCATCCTTGCGAACCTAACCAAGGCATTGCTAGCTGTTCTATAACAATCTTCTATTTCCCGCTTGGCCTTATTATGTTTATTTATTTTTCTTCTATATTTCCTGTTAATCTCATATTTGCCTTTCTTCTTAGCCAAAACATCTGCCTTTTTGTATTGTCCTTCAGGTTTTTCTTTACCCTCTGTATATTTCTTATTGATTATTGTTTTTATTGCTCAACCTGAACAAGGGCCTCCCAGCATTACTCTTTTATGTTGACAGTTCTAAAATTAAAATGGATATAAAATTTTATTTAGTGGTGCACTTGCTTGCAGATTATGTGTGGATAAAAAAAAAAAATTTAAGAGATTATGTTTCAAAATGTAATAATGCGAAAAATGAAATAAGTAATATAAGGATTAAACAGATGTAAAATGAAAAGAAACTTAACATTTCTTTTCCTAAGCACAAAATATTGTTCCCTTGTTTAGTTTAAATTTTAACTTGAAGATCAACAAAGTTGAAATTTAATTGTTTTTTTTTAAATTATTTTGGGACCAACCATTATCTTGTACTTGTAACAATACATGAAGGAACTATTGGTGTCTGCAGATTGAGCATGAAAATATCATTTTATGTTGATGTCCCATTTACATGTAGTATCAAATGAAGTCAACGCGCTTCACTCGTTGTTTACTTTACTAATTATAGTTATAGGTAGAAAGAAATTGTAATGCTTGCCTTGGTGGCCCTGGAGGGGGATTAAATTGCTTCTTCTTATGCCTTTTTACCCCGTCTGGGGCATAGGCCGTCCACAAGAATTTCCACTCATCACGGTCCTGTGCTTTCCTTTCCAATTGCTTCCAGGTGTATCCCATATTTTGCGTGTCTGCCTCTCTGTTTGTTTCCTTAGAAAGGAGGGTCTTCGGCTTTGAGGCTTCCAGTATGGTCTGGGTTAGGCTGCAAGGCTTCATAGCTCTTCTTGGAGAAGAGAAAGAAAAGCCCTCTCTTCTCAGGGCTGAAATTTGTTGGTTTTTTCCTTGTTGACGTTTCTGCAGCAATTTGTTTTTACGGGTGAGGTAGCTGGCCTCACGCCAACCCTCCTCCTTTTGCACCCGGGCTTGGGACCGGCCTGCATCCGGGCTTGGGACCAGCCTTGTCGGAGATCTTAAATTGCTTACATTTATTATTAATTATAAAGTGCAGGGCATCCGTATTTGTTTAATGATGGCAACCCAAGCTGATTCATTCCGCATGACGGAATTGGTGACGTCCCATTTGTTATTTTGTTTCGGCTATTGATCCTGTTGAACCTTTTGACAGCTCATTCTTCATGCTATTCATTTTGCTCTTTAAGTTTAAAGCTCAAAATTTTGGGGAACACACTTTAACAGGAACATAATGGAAAATATATTGGAACCTTTTCGTTTCATTTCTGTACAAAAGAGACACTCAGACTTGGAGTTTGGGGGTGCATGTCTGTAAACCCCTTTGGTGTCAATATAATCATTGATATCAAAATAAACTGTTGTCACGCATACTAGATCATAGATTATTATTATTGGTAGTTTTCTATAGCGTGGTACCCCAGCCTAGGGCTGGGCTCACCACGCTGTACATACAATTTAACAAACATAATCATGAACTTAAAAATTAACTTACATTAATTAAAAAGACAAAGCAAAATAAATGTGTATTCGCCCAACCATTCCTTAACAATTTACATGTGAAGCCATGGATGGCACGCAGGAAATATGCTAAGAACTTTTCAATTAGGGCATTATAGTTTAGCTCACAGATATTCGGGATACATGGGTGTAGGTAGATGTATCACTTTGAAATAAGGCACATCATAAACCTGTCAACCCATCCAAAGGCCTATATTTTTTGAAACTATAATGACAACACAATATCTAATTTTAGTAATAAATATTCATAATTGACATGACTAACTTTTGAATGACAATTCACATTGCTCAATTCGAGCTCTCTTCTTATATACATATCAGTATTGTCACTAGGGGGTGCGGACCGCACCTGGTCATACCTCAATATGGTTGGGGGGGGGGGCCTCAAATGGAAAGAAAATAGCACGAGGCCGTTTCATAGCCGATTTAAATTATATACAAGAGAAGGGTACCACCAGAACAATAGTTGTTGCAATAGCAGGTTGCCACTAGAAGTAGGTGTTATCAAATAGAGCTGAGGAGCGGGAAGCACCAGAGCAGGTTGAAACAGATAAGGTTGTCACTAGAGATCGTTGCCACCAGAAGAGGGTGTCACCAGTTCAGGCAGGCTAGGAGGAAGTCTGGTGTGGCAACACAAACGATTTTTGCTTCCCGCCCTTTCCACAACCAAAGCTCTACATTTGTCTGAAAATGCCAACCCTCCGTGTGAAGCAAAAAGTGCCGCCCTGTGGGGACCGAGCTCACACACCCCTCCCCACGCCACTTTGGTGGGGGGGGGGGGGGTGACACCAATCTCTGTGAGCCCGCTGACGCTCGCCCTTCCCCGACCCACCCCACTTCTTTCCCCATTCACCCACCCCAATTGTATTTATTGTGAGGCTTGAAACATATTCTACTTTCGCTTTGATATTATTATTTTTATTTTTAGTGGGATACCGAGAAGAGAAAATTTATTTTAATCATTTATTGAAGATGCTGATTAATATCTGAGCTGCAAACCGGGGGGGGGCCTGCATGCAAATTCATTTATAAATATATTTGTCATTTTGAAGGGAGCCTGTGCGAGAATAAAGGATAACAAATCTAAATTATTTGTGCTGCATCAAAAATAATTATTGGATATATTCATAAAATAGAGAATGTCCTGTACTGTATCGTGTTTATTAATATACCGTATCTAAAAAAAATTCTGAGTAGTTTCTAAAGTTTTTGTTTATTAGCAGTGGCGTAGTGAGGGGGGGGGGGCAAGGGGGCATCATGCCTCGGGCGCTACTCACAATGGGGCGCCAAATGGTATATTTTACTATAATATTGTATGGTTTTCTAATAGGGGGGCGCTAAAAAGGTATTGGGGGGCGCTAAAAAGGTATTGGGCCCCGGGCGCGAGTTAAGCTCGCTACGCCACTGTTTATTAGGTCAAAACACAGAGCCCTGCTTGTTTATACTAGCTACGAAAGAAATGCTTTAAGGTATTAAAACGGTTAAAGGAGTTTTTGTTCGCTACTCGTGGGCCATAATAAAGATTTTTGAAAAAAGTATTACATGGTGGGGATTAATAATAATTAGAAGCAGGGGGTAAAACCGAGGAAACAGGTAGCTCCATTATGACCACACAGCCATCTCTGCTGGCAACGGCAACGCAGTTTTCTAAAAATCTGATTCAATTTTTCTGCCAAGTCATCAATTTTTCACGTACATGAAAACGCTTTTACGCAAAATTTAGCATTACAGACTTGATAAATATGTATTTTAAAAAAATCAAAGTTATTTAAAAGTGATAGAGTCAGAGGACTCCAAGTTACCAAGATGTTGTCATACTTATTCATTGTTTACTTTAACTTAATAAATTAAGGCTATTTATTTATATACAACATATATTCTATTAGATTAGTCTAATCATTCAAGAATTCAGGACAGACTTTTTTTTTTATATCCTCCTGATAAAATTTTCATACAATTATTCAGAGGCGTAGTCGTAACTAAATGGGTTGGTGCACAGTTTACAGACCACCCCTTTTTTTTTTAAATGCCAAATTAGTGGGGGTGACGATGAGCGTTGGTGGTGTTTTATTGATGAAAATAATGGGTTTTAGAGTTGAGGTAGGTTGGGGGGGGGGGGAAGTAAAAATGAATCTTGTCCCCGGGCTCCAAATACTCTTGTTACCGCTACGTGAATGTGCCATTAATATTTAGACAATTCCATTTGTAGTCTATTCGAGCAATGCATTCACAGCTAAGTTTATATACATTGTTTTTAACAGCATGAATCAGACAGAAAGATGAATGATAGGCGGTACTCTGAAAAATTTATTAACGTATCCTTAACTGTTTATTTCAATTTCAAGAAACTGCTGGATAGTCAAAGGATAAATTATTTGACCCAGAATTGTGATGACGAAACTTTTTTTACATGTGTAAAATGTATGCTTTTCAAATTTGAGAAATAATCCTAGATGATTAAAATTAAAAACTAAATTCCATTTTTATTACAATAATTAGCACATTTTGTTAATTAAATTATAATGTTTGGCTTTTTGCTTGAAATTTGCTTGTTTTGTTTATTTAATGAAACGTTATTAGTCCTAGTCTTACAATAAATTATAAAGCTTTTCTTAAGTCTCACAGAACTCTATGTATAATTATAAAAAAAGTATCTTACAATAACAATGGTTTATTTTTTTTAAATGCTCACAACAAAATTTTGTAGTATCCACGTTTTTTTAAATCGGAGTTGGGGAGGGGGGGTCTAGAAATAATAGTATGGGGGTGGGGTCAATGGAAATGTTATACATTGTATAATATAACGTTATAAGGTGTAGTTTAGGTGATTTTTTTTTGTTATAGATATTCGCACATTCCCCTAGCATTCATGCATCTTCGATGAGTTTAAATCCGGATTGGCTAGTGTCTAAATATAAACGTTACAGAAATGAATTTAAAAATAAATTCTAAAAATAAAAAAATTTGGAGTAGCAACATAGCACGTATTTTCAGCAACATAGCATGTATTTTTTAGCAGTATTTTATTTATTTGAATTTAAGGGTTACTCTGGCTATCATGCAATTGCGTAGGCATAGGTAAGGTCAGTGCCACCCGAAGCGGGCAAATATTTTTTGTCCCCCCCCCCCCCCCCCTCCTTCCACGAAAAAAATCAGCTGACGGTCGAAAATGCTGCCCCTCCATATGAAGAAAAAAAGTGCCACCCGGGGCGGTCCACTTCCTCCGCACTCCCTTACTACGCCAGTGTTACCATTGTAATTGACATTTAGACATTGACATATAGTCGAAAAGATTCAATCTCAACGATTTATAAAAATGATTCTCAATAAATTAATGAAGGCAATTTTTTTTTTAACTTTAAGTAAAACTTTATGACAAAATTGATAATAAACACAAAATTATTATGAATAAATTATAAAAAAGACCTAGTAAAAAAGGTATGTGGTGGTGATATCTTGGTTGTGGGATATTAATATTTGTGCAATTAAATAAATACTGATTTTCCCGAAGTGCCTACTTTCGAAATTGCTATTGCTCTCGTTGTGCCCTCGTTGGCGGTCAATCCCACAATTCACCTCGCGCAGGCGCAGTTCCCGTTTCGCGTGTATCGAGTCGCCATAATAATGAATCAGGTGTGTTTATTTTCATTTAGTATATCTGATATTTATAGTACTTTTCCATTTCTAATTGATATTTTCTTATTTTTCAGAACATGTTTGACGAAAGCAACCCCAGAACACTGTAAGTAATATCTCCTAGTTATGTTTAATTTAGCTTCAAAAAGCAGTACTTCCTCAAAACTTTCATATCTTTTCATGAACTAGTCTTGTTTTTATTTGTTTCTTCCGCACAGTAAAATATAATGTTTTCTTTTTTCTAGCTATGTTGGAAATCTCAGTGACAGTGTATCTGAAGAATTCTTACTCGCCCTTTTTGGACAGATTGGAAGCTGTAAATGCTGCAAAATTATACACGAGGTAAGGAAAATGACAGGATATTTAGTGAAGCACGGCGACTTTGTTTAGAGTTATAGATAGGCATTATCTGCCCTTGGCGAATAACTAAACTGGCTTTATACTTTATTCTTTGAAAAATATGACTGTACTTACTGAAATGTATGTAAAGACTAAATTATTGTTTAATAGAGATTGAAGCACACTTTTTAAAACTAATTTTGAAGATTTCTAGGCTCAATGTTTTTTTAAATTTCAGTTTGTAGCCCTACTTTTTAAAATTATGATTAATTGATTGGCATAAGCCAGGCATAGAATTTAGATAGGGATGAGTTACTACTCACTCACTATACTTTAGTATAGACTATTGGGATAGTTAGAATTAAAGGTATATTTAAATATATATTTTTTATAAGGCTATCTCAATCATTAAAATGATTCATTTCAATAATGTTATTACTGTAGGCAGTAGGAGAATGTAGAGTGTAGTAATATTTGTATGGACTGCCCATGCCCATAATAATAACTTCATAGGACTAAGAGTTAGTTCAGTTAGTAGCCTATAGTTATAGCCTTATCGTTAATGTCATGTATGCCTATTACAATTAAGATACATGTCGATGCTATACCAGAATTATTTGTAGTATTGGCTAGAACTTAAGATTGGCCATTGGCTTAGGATTAATAAAGAGACTAAGCTTCTATTTCTTTAACTGTATAGTCTCCTATTCTTGATTATTTTTTACTTGAAATTCCTACCCTCTTTCCTTTGCTCACTAGCTTTTGTCTATAAGTTATAAGTACTGATACTTTGGCTGGCCTTTACATTAGCATATACAGTGTTTTTAAAAAAAAAGAAATGAATCTTAAATTAGTGATACTAGAAAATACGCTTATTACATGATTTTAAATTTTATCTTGTAGGTCCTTCTAAGACATAGCCCTAATAATATTCATAAGGATGGCATATAGATTGTTTATTTCTAAATAAATAACTTATTTTTAGCAATTAGTGTTGATGGGTTTTCTATTTATAGCTCAATTTTCAAAATCAATATATTCTTTTAAATTTTCAATTAGGCCTAATTTTAAATCTTGTAGAAAATAAAGATTTTTGGCCTAACATAAATTGATTGCTAAAATAAATGTGCCTTTTTATGAACATAAGAACTAATTATCAACTTAATTAACCTGTCTGATAAACTGCATGGCACTCATGGAATTAAAATGACTTATACTTTTTAACTTTTTAAATTTGTTCAATTGATACATTCAAGAAGTTAACTTATGATACATAATAAGCATCATGCATGCTAATATTTCCTAATCCTTATTTTAAGACTGAACCTTTTCAGATGGAATAAGATTTGTGAAGCTTATTAGACCTGTTAAAAAACATGCCAGTCAAATTGAGTGCCCATAGCAATGGTATTAAGCATTTGTTAATTTTTTTAATCAATTGAAATATAAAATATAGTAACTAAAGAAACATGTTCGTTCAAGATAGTAATATAAAATAGAGAGAAAGGAACATTTAAGAAAAAAGCATAGTTGATTCAAGGGCCTCACCGCTATCCTAACATAGATAAAATACAATAATATTTAGGAAAACTTTGTTGAGATTGTTTTCAACGTTTCAATTAAACTAACAGTTCTTGGCTCTATCCATGCCTTTCCACCTCCATGCACGGACCCACAGCTGGTGTAATTTCTTCTCTACATTGTCAAGCCATTTCAGCCTTGGTCGACCAACGAGGCGGCTGCCCCCTATCTTTCTGCCTGTAGATCCCTTTTGCTGCATTACAATCCGACATCCTCTCAAGGTATCCTGCCAACGTAGTCTGCCTTTTAAAATTTTGTTGACTACCGGTGGGTCTTTGTACAGTTGATATATCTCGTGGTTTGTATAGATTCTCTATCCATCATCGTCTATCACTGGACCATATAATTTCCTGAGAATTTGCCTCTCCCATGTGTTAAGCAAGTTCTCCGCTTTTCTGGTAGGGACCAAGTCTCACTTTCATAAATTGCAACTGGTCTGTTGATAATAGTGTATATTGCCTTCTTTGTTCTCCTTGGCTTCATAATAACATTTGGAGGTTGAAATATGAGCGGTTGTCTGCTGATATCATCTCTTCTATTCCAGACATTATTCATTGGTTCAGTTTGCATTTATAATAATAGGCCAGTAGTTGATAAGAAGTACACCTCTATGATAATTTGAATTTAAAAATGTTACCAAGCTACATTAGTTTGTTTATCTGTTAGTATTAGGGTGATACCAGTTAAATCTAAAAATTTTCTTAATATATAATCAACTAATCGACCTTCTGAAATACTCTTCTACATAAAAAATGTAAGTCCATATAATTTAAATGAAAATAGTGCAATTTTTATGGGATTTCAAAAATCTTGCACCAAATTAGATTTGTCAAATAGTCAAAGCATGCTATGATACGCCCCTCCCCACAAGTTCATAGTCTATTAGTGTTTTTAATTTTTTGGGTCATCATCGGTGCTTACACAATGACACAGTGGACACCTAAGACCATTACACTACTTTCCTATGCTGTCAAGACTTCAATAGCTTAAAATGAATTTTGGTTATTTCCTAGCACTTACAATTGCACTAGCCCATTGTATCTTATGCCAGATTTAAAAAAAAATACTGGGTTAGATTACTCACAGTATTATTTTGATTCATTATTTTCTTATACATTTAAATCACATTGCAACTACATATAGATTGTATAGTGTATTCCAAGAATCAATGTATAATTTTTTAAATATTCCTTTTCCTTAGAGTTTAGATCAAATTCAAATTAATATGTGACAGTCTGTATTATAGCCACTCTTCTATGACAGAATTTATATATTTTACATTACCTGTAATAGAAACATTGGTGGCAGCTTCTCTGCCATTACTACCTCAGATTGCCAACCATTTTGTAGATTTACGTACAGACTGTAAAAATTTGACCTAAAAGGACTTGTCTGTTAACATTGGCAAGAACTTCAGAATGTCCTTCAAAAAGTGAGATATTGTAATATTTTTCTTAAAGCAAAACAAGATATCATCTCAACTTGCTTTAAGCTTATATGATTATTATCAGGAGCTATTCAACACTGATGAGAATGCTTTACTTTAAAGTAATGTTAGAAATAGCCTCAAGCCGCATGGGAAATTCACATACAGATATAACATAGTCGTACATATCTTTTTAAGTTCCATATTAAAAATGTGTGTACAGAAATTTGCCTTTCCTTAAAAATGTGCAAATTTAGAACATTTGTCTATAAATATTATTTTTGGAGTGAGCAACCCTGTTTCTACCTACTTAACACTTTTTTAGCCTATGTTCCATCTAGAAACTAAAACTAGAGTACCTAGAAACGGTTAATGTCCCCAAACCCTTTTTCTTTAGAGGAGCTAAAAAAATTGTCTACATGCTGCCACCAGGAACTTTAAATTTCCCACACTATTTAGCCCTAGAGATTCAACATTGTAGGATACAAGCTGCTATAAGTTATATAATTTCCCAGTCTAAAAGCAAGGTTTAAATGTTAGGGTGACAAGGTAGCGCTCGCTTGTATTTCTAGACCCAGTTACTAACATACAAATGGTTTAGTCTTACTCTGTATCCTAAATGGTACCTCTATTATGAATCAAATTTTTTATTACAATATATATTTACATTTTGAAGTTGAAGCAGTTTAAAGTTTCATCCTTCTATTACTGAGATTTGAAATCTTTAGTTAAATATGTCAGCAATTTTCAAAATTTCTGGAAAAAATGTATTAGATTCATTTGGGAATAAGTATAAGTTAGTATAAGTTCAAGTACTTTTGAACAAAATGTTAAATGCATTCTGAATTTTAAATTTATAGATTTCCCTATTTAAGTGATCCTCAAGCTTTACTTTAGATGCTTTAAGATTGTCACGATGAATATAAATAGCTCCTTATTAATTTGATTTAAAAAAAATAAAAATGAGAGATGTTCTTTGTGTATACTTGGGCACCCTGATAGTTTGAGATCCAGGCCAGGTGGCCTGGCTATGGGTAACAACCCCATATAAATCAAAGGCCCACTTATGGTTTGTTACAATTTTCAAGTTGTGTTGGGATGAAAAGTTATGAAAGTTTTACAGATTTTATGATTACTTTATAGCATAATGTTATGAAATATAGAAAATAATACTTTCATTAAATTGTGTTAGACCCTAATGAGAGTAAATAGTACAATAAGAAGTGGATATCTAAAGCACATACATACAGTTTTCTCATATGAGAGCTTCCTTGCATAAAGTGGACCTAAAATTAAGTGTTGTTGATTAAAGTCACCTCTGTGTCCTATCGGGGATAATGGGCCCCTCAGCTTAAACTTCATTATTTTCATCGTAGATCCTCCCCAGGAAATGTCAGTGTTTTCTTTATTTTGGATGAGTGAACTATCCAACATTGTCCAGCTAAATAACAAAATCCATCGTACTCCACCTAAATATGTGAACCATTTATTTTATCCTAGCTGTGGGCATCAAAATTACTGATCTTTTAGTGTTTAAGGCTTGGAATTACTCAAGTGATCCCTCCC
This sequence comes from Omphiscola glabra, assembly GCA_964017045.1. Classification (NCBI taxonomy): domain Eukaryota; kingdom Metazoa; phylum Mollusca; class Gastropoda; family Lymnaeidae; genus Omphiscola; species Omphiscola glabra. Next base: position 50,816,197 of record OZ024794.1, on the reverse strand, counting down.
AGGATATTCTCTTATATAATTACTAGGGTGCTCCCAGCAAAACAGTGGAAGGCATATTGCGCTACTTGCTACCTGCTGTTGAGAAGTCTCAGAATCCACATTTATTTAAGTATGTATTGGGTTTTGAGATATTGTACCTCAGAACAAAAAAAATTACAAAAAATTTCCATGTCCTTGAAATGTATATTATATATATATTATATTTTCACTTATATATATATATATCAGTGAAAATTTGTTAGTGGGTTTGTGGCTTTGATCCGCATACATTTCTTCATGGATTGATGGATCTTGATCAAACTTGGCACACACATTCATCATTATCCGTAAAAAATTCATAAAGAATGTAAATAACTTTTTAATTAAAAATATTCATTTTGGGGCCGGGGGCCCTAAATTTGTTTTTTTCCTTCTTTGAGCTATATGAACAAAATTACCAACAAATACTCCTACATGAATAGATGGATCATGACCAAACGCTATAGGTTCTGTGTGAATTGATGGATCTAGGCCTAGCTTGGTAGCAATATCCATCATAGTCCCTACTGAAAAAATGGGTGTATTTAAAATGAATAATATCCAATTCATTCAGGGTCGGTCTAGAATTTCCAGAGAGTTTGATGATTTAAAAAAGCTAGATCTTTGCCATTTTTACCCCAATTTTAATGGGACAAATTTTAAATTTTAACTCAATTATAATGTTCCCTTGGGTTATCCAGCAGCATGGAAATAGGTGATTTACTGTTGGGTACCAGCTTATAATCCTAGAAGAATAATCCCAGGCCTTGTGGATTTTTGTCCCGCGAAGTCCACACCATCGCCACAATTCCATCGTCACATTGTGACGGACGGATGCCAGCAAAAAATAATATACTTAAATGAAGTTTAAGGCTTAGATTACGGTATACACTTCAGCAGGTTTTGAAATTCAACTGAGAAAACATGATCCCACATGGTAACAATATCACAACGGAGAATAGATGGATGGGATCTCAGGGGAATGTGATCCCACTGAGGAATGGGATGCCTCTGGGAAACTGAATTCAATTAATGTGTTGTAGGGATTAGTGATGGGACGATTAATCGGAATATCGGGATTTTTCCAAAGCATCTGGAATCGGTATCGGAGCTGAATAATTCAGACCCGATTCCGATACCAAAACGATTCTTAACTGAATGAAGTTTTTCTCATTAAAATGGAATTATTTATATTATTTTGAACTCAACACTACATCTTTGTATTATAAAAATGGAATTATTGATAGATGTGTTTATATAAAACCTTTCCAATACATTGTTATCTAGCATATTGTAAAGCTTCAATAGCAAGTTAATAAACTTTTATAATTAATTCTCAACTTTTATATTAATTAAATGTGTTAATATCTGGGCACAGTAATACATATATGTAATAATGGCCAGGAATCAGAATCGGAATCGTATCGGGATAATTGGGTAGAATCGGAATCGTATCGGAATCGTTAAAAATTTTGGTATCGTCCCATCACTAGTAGGGATCCAAATCTCTTGAGATCCCACTAGGGATCAGGATCCAAATACGAAATAATATCTTTTTGGAATCATAATTATAAATGTTTCTTAGTGGTGAAAATTTAAAATTTATTTATTTCATTTTCTTAGTAATGTTTTTTACTGGCCCCTTAATTTCGATGTTAGCTTAAAAGCTGTAAAAATGTTTTCCGAAAGCAATCCTGGGAAATGCCGGGTATATTGGATAGTTTAGGAAATAATAAATCAGATACTTTCTTTTTTTTTAAAAATAAGTATCTTTGTATTCACTTTAGCATTTCTAACATTGTGTTTCCACAAATGTTTATCCTCTATACAATGTAGGTCCACCCAACCTTTTTTCACACCCCTGAGCGATAGAAGAAAATTATTATTATAAGTGTATTTATAATATTAATATCATTAAAGATAACTTACACATGCATAAAAGCAGATATATTTTATTATATTTAAATTTATTTGGAAAAATAACGGATTCGATTTCTGTAAAGTACTGCAAAATCACCATCATTGTTTTTAAGAGTTAGTGAGCGTAACCATCTTCTTTGGCTCCTTCTTGTAGACATTTGATCTCTTTCAATTGCTCTTGTGTCGAGAGGCCATGTAGTAATTACTATAACCATGACCGTTCCAATGACTCGGGGGTTGCCACCACTTCTTTAACTTAACGAAGTGGCTATTGGTAACCGGGTACCAGATTTGAGAGGTTGGGATTAAAAACGATTTAAAATATTTTTGCTGGGTTTGTAAGACCAAATGAGGTAGCAAATGAAAGATAATTTTTTGGACTATACGTTTGAAATATTGATTCTTCATTTTAACTAAAATAAACTACTACAAATGACATCTGAATAGCATTAGTCAAAATGGACATTTGTGGTAGTTTATGTTAGTTAAAATGAAGAATTAAGATTTCAAACCTATATTACATTCAGTTATCTTTCATTTGATACCTCATTTGGTATTACAAACTCAGCAATAATATTTTAAATCTTTTTGTAATCCCAACTTCTCAAATCTGGTACCCGTGTACCAATAGTTGCAGCCTTAACTTAAATATAATGGGTAGTGTGTCAAGAATTTCATCCTGATTGTAAATAAAATGTTTTAACTGTTGGGAAATTATATTTTCATGGCTTTCCTGGATAGGGATTCAGTATCTGTACTTGTTTCCAAACATATTGCTCTAACTGCTGCTTTTGTGAGGCTATGTGTTTCATTCAAAAGAAAGAAGAGAATGTGGGTTGTGCCTACTCTAGAATTAGCACGCTCAAATACAGCTATTAGATTTGATGCCGCCTTGGGGAAGTATCAAAATTACATACTAGTCATTAAAACGTGTTGTAATTTACTGCTGTCTGGCATAAACGGGATGGTCTGCTCAGAAATAAGTTCCTTAAATCGATTTTCCCAAGCTTTTTAATGGAGTTTTCATTTGGGGTTTCTACAGTGACTTACTTGAAGTTAAATCTATATTCTGTCTACAAAATGTTTTAAATTTTTTTGTATCACCCTCAGTCGATTAATTTGAACGATGGAGATATTAGAATTATTTCTAGTATCAAAGAATTATTTCTAGTATTAAATATTCGCTTGAACTTTCAATGCTCCCTACCCTGACCGCCCGAAACCACGCTAATTGTTAATGGCGTGGGAGATGTTGATCTTCATGCACCCCGATCCCTACATCACCCCACCACCTCCCGCCATTTATTTTTTGGTTCTTACCGTTCTTGTAAACCCGCTCATTGTGTTATCGCATTGTTGAACCCTCTAACCCCCTCAATACTATCTCTGTAGTGTTCTGGGTTACCCAACCTTGGGGTCTCTCGCTCCTCATTCTGTACTTTGTCTCAGCGAGTCAAGTAGGGCGCGTCATTAGCGGTGTTCAAGATCTCTATTTGACCCAATTGTAACCGTGTCTTGTAAGTTCGAAGCTTTGTGTTAACTGCTCTATGAGCGGCGTGGAGTTTTTCTTCTTGGCTCCTTCTCTTTCTGGGAAGTAAACCGAACGAAATTGCGCGCACGGTATGTGAAATGTGTCATTGAAAACCCAGTATGAATTCTTAATCCCTGCTGATAGAACGTTGGGGAAATGGATTGCAAGCGGTGTATATCATGTAACAATAGATTAAAGATTTCCATTAAAACTTTGAATGTGGTGGTGATTTGATGCGAATAAGGAAATCTTTTAATGTTATTTTGTAGGCATTTGCGCTGAGGTGGTTAGTGTTCGAAATACTGTATGAGATCATAATTTAATCCGATGTGGTTATTAAATTTGAAACTGTTGTTGAAGATTTTTTTTTTTCAGTAATGATAATTTTCGTTTATAATTGCCAGCTTGTCCTCGAGATTTTAAATTAAACCAGCATAGTAGTTGCTCATGTAGAGACTTCAAGATAGCAAACATGAGGTCTTTGTAGTCAAGATGAGTGTCCCTGTAGCTTCCCAGTCGAGTACTTCAACTATTCTCTACACCGTTGATGTATCATAGCCGAGTGACCAATGGTCAACTACTGCTGTTCTCTGGTGTAATCAAAAGGGGCCCTTGACGATTTTCATGTGATAACGTTTTCATCAGAGTTCATGCTATGGCTGATAATAAACGAAGTGGTCAGTATTATCTCCGTGGTTGGCTTCAAGGTCGCGTTAAAATATTTTTTGTTAACAATTCCTCGTTATGGATGGACGAAATGGCGGCTTTATCCTAAAATTGGTGTCGGTGAAGTTGCATTACGACATGTTAACTGCACCCTCTTTTTAAGTTCAAGCACGTTAAAATTTTAAAGAACTATTTTAAAAACGTTTGCAAAAAATGGCACGTGAAGCATTTGAATTGTAAGAAAAGGTTCGCGTATCTTTTAGAAAGGGGGTGTTCAGAACCGATGTCAGAGAGCAACCTGTGCCAACAGATCGAATAAGGCGTAATGAGGTTCACTCCCATCTTGTGCGTGTGAGCGAAATCTGTAATGAAGTTCACTCCCCCTTGGATTTCGTGTGTGTGTGTGTTAACGAGAGAGGAAACTCGCAGTCATCGATCATAACCGGCGGCACTCACTCATACTTTCAAACTTTTCAAAATTGGTCGCAATTAAGTCTTCAGTCGTGTTTAGCATTGTCTGTAAGGGCCGGCTTACAAACATTGCAGCGAGTCACGATATTCTTGTCATCCTGGAAGATCATCTGCTGATTACACGTTCAAAGATATTTGTTTAAAGGGTTTAACGTCTATATTTGAATGTGTTATTTAGGATTGCTTGTGTGCTTTGTGTATCCTGGAGTTTGACCACCGCCTATCCTTTTGACCAATGCCTATCCTTTTGAGAGCTATTTTCTTGTTTACAATTAATCGAATAACCGCTTCTTACTTGCTAAAATAATGTGTCATTTACTAGAAAGCCACAGCGCTGTTGCTCATTGCCGTCATGTGTCTCCGCGAGGAGCCAGCTATCTCAAGTCCTTATAGTAGAATGACTTGACACATGTCGACTTTCACACGAGTTGTGTGCGGTCAATACGTGTAGTTGCAAGCAGATAAAAAAAAGGTTGTTCGCTGGTGTGAAGCATGGTATGGTGTTTTGTCACGACAGTCGGTGCTTTCCTCATCTCATTAACTTTTGTGCTCATACGTGGTTCCACTTGACCATTTTACTTCCGCGTGCTGTGTCGCCAATGTAGTGGTGTTAACTGCTTACGTTTGGATGTGAACAATGTGCCGTGTTAAGACTAGGCGTTATCATTCAGCCTCGACCCAACGATCGCACTGTGGATCACTAGCGTGGCTTTGGCAGTTTTTCCCTTAATGCACACGTACACACTGAGTCACGGTCGTTCTTGTTAATAAGCCGTTGTTGTACCCACGCGACATTCGACTATGAGCGTCGCCCCAGTCTAGTGACTCTAGTTTTTTGTTATGACTATTTCACTTGAAGTCTTCACAGTTGAGCTTGTGAAGAATCTGAAATGAATGCAAAAATCACTCACTTGCACGTGATCAATAGTCTATTGGATTTACCCGTGAATTTTTATTTTATGTTACACCCATCACACACATTGTTACTATACGTTTTAGGAAATGCCGTTGTTCATTTTTAGAGGACACGAAATCCGCACAGGGTTGACTATAAAGCAATGTATCTATCGGTATACGACTGTATTAACCGGTACTTCGTTTTTTAAAGTGCATACCGCATGCCTACCCATCACACCATGAGTCTTCATGAAACTAATAATATATGTTTTTGGAATAACTCTTTGAGTTGTTAAAAGAAATAATGAACCACTATTGCTCATGTGGCATATTTATGATTTATAGATTTAATAATGTTTAAAAATAAGTGTTTTTTTTGGACTCCTTAATATCTAAACTATCTTCACCTGAATCATTCCCAGGGATGATGTCACCAACACCTTGTATAAATACTTACATATAACAAATGGTTCACCTTGCGACTAAATGGACACTCCGTGTAAGACTTATTTTGTATGAGAACGGAGGGGAATCTCAATCGTTGCTATAAAACAACGTTTGCATAGCCGCAGAATTATTTATTTGGGAAATGTATTTATTTGTTAATGCCCTCCGAGGTGTAAGGGTTCAGTTCCCTCGTCACTATGAGGCCCAAATGTTTCAAATAAATTAATTTGGACGACTTTGGTTGACGCTTGTTATCTTTTGGGTGAGTCAGGTTCTTCTTGGTGGGTCAGGTTCTTTTAGGTGGGTCAGGTGTGTCCTGAAATACATATGAATATTAATGCTGTACGTTTTTTAATTTAGAAAGACAAACACGCTGACCACGTGGTGTGCCAAAACCTATTTTTATATGTCAAGGATAGTGTGTGCGGCCCCCCTCCCCTTTTTTTCCATTTAACCACTGACCTAATTGAGTAAGTTGCCAAGGTTAGCTATGCTGTCTCTAAACTGAAAATTTGGATTGGGGCTGTCCAACTGCGGCCCTCGGCACCATGATTTGTGTCCTTCGATTTATTAGAAAGTGTTGATAAGAAATAAAGTGAGCTGGGAGTCACTAAACAATTAGATTTTTAAATTATTACAATGCATATTTTTTATGTAAAGTTTTATGTAACTGATTCATCAGAGTTTATACGGTATCCCCATTCGTCATTTACATTTATCGGATAATTGAAAATACCATAGGCTGAAGGAGATCTTAGTTACATTACAACCAAATTAACGTAATAAGAGTATCACTTTAAAATATAGCCCTCTTGGCAACCCTGATCTAGTCAAACCAAAAGTGTGTGACCGGACACATAACATACCGGTAAATATTTGTGTTAACTACTTGCTTGATGTTTTCCATTTCAACATTCTGACATCTTGTCTTTTGGACATGCCTGTTGTTGTCTTTGCCCTGCTCAGCTGCTCTAGTTGTGGGGCAATGGTGTCACTTGGTATACTTGCGGTCAAGTAGTCCTTACCAAACACAGGTCAAAATATTGTTGTTTTTGTTTGTTTGTTGTTGGTTGTTTCTTTGTGTATGTGTGCTGTAATAGGGTTTGCTGACTGGTGTAAAATATTAATATTTTGTTAAAAATCTCCATTCTTGTACCTCACGATATCCTTATTTATTAATTGAGATGACATTCGTTATTTTTGCATTCTAGGATTCCAGCAGGTGAGGCCTTTAAGGAAAAAAAAAACCCAACAAAACCCCACTGCCGTGTTGTAGATTGATTACATTGGAGGAGACATCAGCGGCATAATAGTAGATTACAAGATGTCGTTAGTACTATCTTTAAATCAATACAGTAGTTAAGCATCTACTTGCTATCTGCTGAAGATATTTGACCCATAATTACCCACACATCATTTGTGTATACTAAAAGCTATTAAGTCACCTGCTCACTTCTATTTAGCCCTGAACTTTAATGAACCTTGCTCAACTGACTCCTTGTGTCCTCAACTGACTCCTTGTGTACCCGGGGACTGCTCAGTCCTATGTGATCCTAACCGTGCCATAGTTTGGGCACTTGTGCACCAACTTGTATTTTTCTCCCTCGAGTAGCCAAACGTGGGGGGGGGGGAAGGGGGGTGCTGCTAAACCTCGGTGCGTCATAGCGGGACCCCAGAGTGCACCCAAGCATCACCACCAAACGTGAATACAAACTCGGCATTGATTCAGATAACTTGTTCTCCATATCTGCCATTACCATAATATAATACACCCCCTACCCTCAAACCGCACCCCGGCCCCTTTGTCCAGTTTCATTTTTAAGCGAACGAGATTGCACTAGTTGTCGACTCGCACTTTGAATATGGTTTGTGTACATTCATGATTGTGCTTTATTGATGCATGCACATATTGTCATAGGGTGCGATATTAGAACTGCGGTGTAATAAGCTTTCAAGTACTTGATTTGAAAGAAAATTGTGTCTGGGGGTGGGTGGGTTGGGGGGGTCCAAATGCCATTGTTCAGCAGAGAAATGGAGTAATGATGAGAAATGGATTGCAAAGTTTGCTTAGCTGCGCATTTGAGCTGCACACATAAAATTCTAATTGCATAAGTAAATAAAAAAAAAAGTTGTTTTTTTTCCTGTCGATTTATAACACAGAAAAGCAACCACCAACCGCCGGCTGTTCCATCCCTCGTAGCCGCTAGCCATCGACGCAGTCATTTATCACTTGTTGCCTGTATCGAGCTCGTGCATTGTTCCTCATTGGCTCCTCAATTCGGCCAATATTATAGCACTCTATATTTACACAGCTCATGACTCATTTTGGGACAAACGCGCCTGCCGTATTACAATATCATCCCTAGTGCTTTTGTCACTGCATTACAGGCACAGGAGGGGGGGATCTGCTAAGAGGAAGGATTTTTAATATAGAACTCTATAGGCTAGTCGGCGCGGGGCAGCTGTAATTACCAACATACCACAGGCGCGAGGTCACAATCGGGCCGGTTCAGAGTTGTTCGTCGAATTGTTCAAGTGTACTTGCTAGTTATCATAAATTACCACTTCACACGTGTTAGCCGCTCCGGGGTCGTAATACACTTCAAAAAAAAGTATTCCAATAACAAAGTATATTCGTCTTCATTGCTGTCGTACAGTCGTGCCTGTTAATGATTCATCGAGTAGACCACTAGAGTCATTTCTTATTGTGCTATAGTCATAAGCTGGGATATCCCATGTGTTCCTCATCTGTCACCGACGCATCAATCGGAACAGTTTTCAACCCGCTTCGTTGTTTTTTTGTGTGTATACATTATTTTTTTTTTTTAATTTGCTTTCCACTTCAACCAATCAGGGATGAGGACTGCATAATGTTGTTATAACAATAATTATATCGACGACGCCTAATTATTTTGTTCTGGGGCGTGTGCTCCTGCTGCTGCTGTGTGTTGTGCCAGTTGAACGTAGATCAAACAGAAAACCAGTGTTACAGAACTTGAGTCGGTGATTTCGAGGGATTCGTACTATTTACGGGTTTTAAAAGTTTGTGTATATTACGTGGGGAAATTTATTATCCAAGACAATCAGGTGTGGATTCAATTAAAAAAAAAAGTGAATATTTCGGGCATAGTGCAAAAAGTGGTATTTAGTGTTAACATCTCCACCATCTAGTATTTTTTAAAAATTAAATCTTGTGTTCAGCATCAATGGAGTACAGGCCCACATACGTGTATACAACAGCAGACGTACCCTACAGCATGTACTACGTAAGTCAGGTTAATTTTGTTCCTTGTCGAAAACACAAAAACACCAGGACACACACAACAACCACCCAGCACACGTGTCTTTGTTGTTATTTTAAGTAGCAGTCGGGGGAAGACATTGGTGCAACCCCCACATCGTAATGATAGTGGTATTGGGGGGCCTCTCAAGGAACAGGTGCGTGGGTTCATACACATCCAGCCTTCCGTATTTGTCATGGTTGAATTCAGTTTCATAAAGTGAGAACCACGTGTGTTTAGGGTCTTCACAGATTTGAACCTGTCATTTAGTGACGTCCCCCCCCCCCCCCTCCCTTCCCTTCAATTGACTCCACAGCTTGCCATGGCCTTAATTACACGTGTCACATTCGACTGTAAGGTATATTCCCAGGTTGGCTAGTCCTACTAAGCGTCCCACATCCACTTATTGACTTATTGTTTCATAAAAGCATAGGATCACATCATAATTATGTACTTTTCAGTGGGTTAGATTTAGGATGTACTTTGTAGTTTTTTTTTATTGTTTTGTGTGTTTTTATGCACAATATATCAATTGCTGTGTCTCCCAAGCTCTTCTAATGTAATGTAATAATACCTTGCCAATCAGTACTTAACTTTTAGGTCTAAAGTAGTTGACACATAATACAAACTGTTTTGCCCATCATGTCTCAGTCTCTAAGTTAGGAGACTGCACTGTTAACTTGCAAAGCTTTGCATGTTTTGCTCACTTTTTCTGGCCAATTATTTTGTAAAGCATATGAATAAGGTCAATTATGGATGAGGTCTGTTACTGATAAGGTCTATTTTTCTGGCTTTTGATATACTTGACTTTCCAGTTCCTAAAAAGATTGTACATTATTATCACAACATGCAGTAATTAAACTACACCTAAAAACAATGATTTCTTTCTCCTATGTATTTTGGATGTAGCTAAGTTAAACAAAAAAATTCTTCAAATAGTTATTGGAAAAAATAACTTTTTTAAATTCCAAGAACCTGTTAAATGTTCTCTTTGTATAAGTGATAAGTAATATCAAAGTCCTTAAAACTGAAAAATCACTCTATCAAAGGGTATTTTGTTGAAGAAATGTTCTGTAAATCATTAGAAAGCACCACTACTGCCAACTATATATATATATATATATATATATATATATATATATATATATATATATATAATAAGCTAAAAATTACTTAGATGTCAATGAAAAATGTAATATCTTGTGCTGCAGATGATGCTCCTTATATGATGGGCAAGAAAAATGTCTGCTTAAAATTGATGAAAGATGAGAATCCTGAAATGCTTCTTGTTTGTTGTGCTATTGATAAGGAAAACATAGTTAAAAACATTTCGCCTATTCTAAATGAAGTACTGAATTCAGGTCTAAAGTGTATCAATGCGATTAAAGCTAATGCCAAATGTAAAGTCTCTTCAAGTTATTTTGTGAAGCACAAAATGCAGACCATGGGACATTTTTACCTCACACTGAAGTAAGATGGCTTTTGACAGGGAATTGTTTGAAAAGATTTATACAACAATATGATACTGTTGCAAATTTTTTAAAGTGACAAAACTGATATGAAGTATCTGTTAACAGGTGATGGTAAAGCATTTGTGAGTTATTTAGTCGATATCTTAGAAAAACCAAATGCATTAAATAACCAAATTCAAGGAAGAAATAAAACTCTTGTCGATGTAAAAGTGAAGATATTTGGTTTCATTACCATTATTGGTAATAAAAATTTTGACAACAAAAATTTTGTGAAGTTTTATTGGCTCCAAAAAATGTGAAGTGTCTGATCTATCAGCTCATTTAAAAGAAAGATTTTCTGATTTGAAACAAATTGTATGATGCAGCCAATTATTCAAATATCCATTTTTAGGAAAAAAACTTGCAGTAATGCAAAATGATGAGTCCGTCAAAACTTTATTAATATACAAGGAGCGATCACATGACTTTGTGAGGAAACAGAAATCGAATATCCAAATTCAACCAAATGTGCAAGAAAACTATTGTTACCGTTTCCATCTTCATATTTAGCTGGGGGAAAGAAAAAAAAGAAATCGGCCTCATAGAACACAACAGGGAGACTGAAGCAAACTAAATTGGAACCTAACATAAAATCTCTTTGCAGCAAACATCAAGCACAAACATCTCACTAAATTTAAATAATATAGAAAAATCTTTCATGAAAATTATTTCGTACTTGAATTTTAGTTCTCCATTAAATGTTTTGAGAACTTACTATGTCTCCCCACCAATTTCCAAGTGATTTCTTTCTAAAACCAATCATTGAACTTTTTTTGAACATTAAAAATTAAGTATATGATACGGGGGACGGGGGCGTAAGAATTTTAGAAAGGCTTAGGAGGGGCATGGCACAGAAAAGGTTGGGAAACACTGATCTAAATCAAGGGTTGCCAACCTGAGGGCTGCATGTGATGCCACTTTAAATATTGAGGCCAGCAGAGGGCTGATTATCTCAAAGAAACTTATTCGTTCTTCATTCAATTTACAATTTACAAAGAAATCATTTGTAAGAAGTTAAATGAAGTAAAAGGTAACTAGTTTATTTTATATATTTTTTGGCGCATACGGAAATATGTTTGAAAGAAATTTCATAGACGGAAAATTAATCGCACCCACTTTGCGGCCAGCGAAGTAACAAAACTTTTTTTATTATTATTATTTTCCTAATAGCTTTCCACCCTGTCCAATTTTCTTTCGGCCCGCACAAGTTTTTCATAAAGTATTATGGGTAGTCTTATATTTTGAGTTGTGCAGGCCTGCTGTAAGGTAATCACAGTGTAGTGAAAATAATATACTTTTCCAAAAAAAATCCAAATTTAAAAAAAACAACCTCAAATTCCTATCGCAAGCCACCCCTGGCATTTCATCTGGAGTAGCCCAAGGGGGTCGGGACTCACAGAATGAGAACCACTGTTATCAGATTAAGAAATTTAATATCGAATTAAATTTCTTAATCTGATACATCAACTGCAAATATTGCAAATATTGGTCTTGTCTGAAAACAATTATAATGTTTTTTTGTTCCATTCCTCTTCATCTTCAGCCCGGCAATGACCCATACGCCTTTGTTGAGTTCATAGATGGCAGCTCAGCAGCCGCAGCATTGGCTGCTCTCAACAAACGAATGGTCATGGGGAAGGTAAGCTGCACAGTTATATATAATTAATGAATAAATAAATTAGGATTGCTTATTTTCTTTGTTTTTTAAACAGTTGACCCGATTTCTTTTTCCCTTTTCTTATCTATTAATTCAATTGATGTGTAGTCTCTCACATCATTATTTCACATGTCAAGTGTCATGAACGCTTTAGACTTGGTCATCTTGTAGTAATGATGCTGCCCCAGAAGATAAGGGCAACCTGAGCATTTCATGTAAAAATCATTGTTTTGTCTACATGCTGCACAAGGCACGTTAGACATTCAATTGAAAGATTTGAATAATTGCTCTGTTGAAGTCATTGATGCCAGCTGCTTATTATAAGCACCATGCATTGCAGACCTGCTCTACAAATAAGTTGTCTATCGGCAATTCAAAAGTTTTTTTTAACAAAGTGACTATTTGTACCCGGGTACCAGAAGTGAGAGGTTGGGATTAAAAAACTATTTAAAATATTATTGTTGGGTTTGTAAGACAAAATGAGGTATCAAATGAAAGATACATCTATACAACTATACATCCAGGACTAAATGATATGTTATTAAATAAAAGAATAATTAAAACTTCTCTTACTTCTATCTCATTTCTATATTTGTTTGCATTTATATTTGCCTATAAATTCTATGCATCTGTATAAGACCCAATCTTTGTTCTATATGAAATACTTCATGTCTGTCTTTACATTTATATTTGCCTATACTTTGTTGTATCTCTATATGGCCCAATCTTTGTTTTATATGAAATACTACAGCTCTATTAATAAATATTTACAGCATGTAAGTCCCCAGAGGTTCTGACACATATAACTATTTCTGTACACCTGTTTTGTTGTCGTGTCCGTCCCCGTCCCCCCCGAAAAAAAAATAAGGGATAAATTTTATTTATATAGGAGAAACTAGAGATAAAACTGTAACTCACTTTATATCGGGTACTTCATGTAATTCACGTCATAGAGGTTACTTCATCTAATTCACTTCATAGTGGGTACTTCGCTTCATTCGGGTTGAGTTTGCCTTTTTCAACCACTGGTGTTGGGGGATCTAGATTGGTGCTTCGAGAGCTGAGAAGTTGAGTGCTGAGAAGTTGAGTCGATTCACACAGAAATTGCACTAGTTCTATCTTTCGTTTAACTCAAACCGTGCTTTTAACATGCTTCGTAGTCATGTCTAGTATTGGTATTTAAAAGACCATCAAAGAAATTAATACATTTACTCGACATTTCCTGGTCTATTGATTTCGATTTCTGGTTATTTGTTATAATTTCATTGATACGATGATACATAATCTGAAAGTGGGTATCAAAATACAAGGGACACTCCCACCCCATCCCCAACCCCAAAGCGGAACAACGCTAGAAAAAAAATGAAGAAAAAAAAAACTCACAAAAACAACACACACGTGGGCATCTTTTCCCACCTCATTTCAACTTGTCTTTCAAAAATATTAATTTATTATTCATTTGACTATCGTGTTCTTAAATGCTCTTATGGAACACGGTCTCTTATGTTTCACCCACTTTGAATTTGGGAATTCATTTATGTTGAAAGTGAATCACTTGTTATTTGAGACCATAATCTAGCACATTTTTTAAAATGATGTCGTATCGTCATCTCTTCACTATTACGCCTCCCCTATTTTATACACCCATTATAATTGAATGAGAGAACTCATCCAGATAACTACTTTATAACTGAATTTTTGTGTTAATGTGTAACTTGTTCAAGAATTAAGACGAATTTTCAAGTCGATAGGGCCGGGTCACAACCAGACGGGAGTCCCGGGCTGGACGAAAGGCAATTCCTGCAGTATACTTACGAGGTTGTAATTGTAAGCTCCAACAAAGAAGATTACTTAATAAGATTGTGCGTCTATTAAATCTTTGATACAAAGGGGATTCTTTAGACCTGAGTGTAATGACGCCGACTTTACCTATAACCTCAAGATTGTAATGTGTAAATCCCTTAAGGCCCGTGTGCGCCGTGTATGTGTAGCTGGTCATAACTTATCTATTCCCAGAAGTAAGTCTGTAGTCTATTGTTTTCCCGTGTCGTGCGAACCTTCCGGTGAAATTGGACCAGACGCGCCGCACTTTTCTTTATGATGTGCAGTTGAAGAAAAAACTATTTAGCTTTTATTCCTATTGATTAATCTTGCAGTCTAAGGGAGCCCGTATACGAACAATGAACTACACGTAGGGTATTGATTATAATCCTAAGTTGTACCGGTGAACCCGAAGCTAGAAGACGGTACTTAATTTCATCTCTGCCAATTAAATCTAAATGCCTCCCAGCAGCAGGTGTGCACATGATAAAACACAATAAGTGTAGTAAGAGAGGGGTTGATAGTAGACGGCTGGAAACAGCCATTGGAGTTGAAATCCATTGGTCACCATGGAAACGAATCATAGGTTCGAGCCGTATTGATTAGATCAAACTCAAATATTGACTGGTTTCGCGTGCCGCATATATGGCCATTGTTCAGCTATAGTTTTAAAAAAAATGCCAAGCCGTCACACGAGCCTGCGTTACACATTAAATACACATTGTAATCACATAACTTAGAAATGGAAACCCATCTCAAGCTTACTTTATTCTATATTTTTAATCATGGTCGATGTCTTATATTTGTATGGTTTAAGCTTTATACAGGTGCCCCATGATATTTTTGTCCGATGTGATTTCATATCGCAAGGTGTACTCGTGAATTTTAATTATTGAAAAAAAATTGATTATTGTATGTATCACACGAACAACACATAAACATGAAAAAATATTTAAAAAAAAATAATTATACAATTCTTACTTTGGATCATTTGTCAACAATCTCAAGACTCATTAAACTGCAACCCAACTGTCCAATCTCAAGACTCATTAAACTGCAACCCAACTGTCCAAGCTCAAGACTCATTAAACTGCAACCCAACTGTCCAATCTCAAGACTCATTAAACTGCAACCCAACTGTCCAATCTCAAGACTCATTAAACTGCAACCCAACTGTCCAATCTCAAGACTCATTAAACTGCAACCCAACTGTCCAATCTCAAGACTCATTAAACTGCAACCCAACTGTCCAATCTCAAGACTCATTAAACTGCAACCCAACTGTCCAATCTCAAGACTCATTAAACTGCAACCCAACTGTCCAATCTCAAGACTCATTAAACTGCAACCCAACTGTCCAATCTCAAGACTCTTTAAAAACAAAACAACAACAAAATTTCGTGGATGCCAAATTTGAAAAAATATACAATACCTCTGAGACCACCAGTCAATCTTCTGACGATCTTTTGAATTATTTCCGTGTAGCAACACACACAGTACCTTCACTGTAATCACCGATTTCCGTGCAGCAATCCACACAGTACCGTCACTGTAATCACTTGTTTCCGGAATTTTTTAAATGGTGAAAAACGCTTGTAGGGAAAGGCGTGAGTTGCATTGGCAATTTTATTATTGGGAAAAATAGAATGAAAGGTTACCTGCCTAAAACTGATTGGCAGTGTGTGGGACTATCTCAGACGTAGGGATATTTACAGAGAGCACTCACTGGAATTTACCACTAATTTTAAATTCTTTGACACTTTTTTTCAACATGCGACGCTGAGCTGGACATGCACATTTTTTTATGTGTTCTTGAGTTCGTTGTGTAAGAAATTTAGCAGCATTTCTACTGTCTTGTTGCTCAGATAAATTGGTAAAAACGAAAATAAATACGCACCGCTTACTGACTTTACTGTTAAAAATTTCTTTGGGCCACTGTTAAAATAAAATTACATCTCTTTGTGTCGCTGTTTAAATTACAATTCTTCTTGTCTACGTACTAGATCAGAGATTGGTAAGCTAGTACCCACCCCCACCCCACCCCCCCAAACCCCACCCACTTTAAAAAATAAAAATGGTTCTCGCACGTTTCCCTTTCTTGCATTTAAAAATACCGACACTTTGAAATTGGAAGGGACATTGAATGCACAGGCTTAAAATTGCCACGAAAAACGATAGATTATACGTAGAATTGTCATGTAGAAAATAGGCCGGGATTAATTAGACGCATACGTAGAATTGTCATGTAGAAAATAGGCGGGATTAATTAGACGCATTTGACCAGGTATTTCATTATGACAATAGCATAGAAATAGCAATTTAAAATATATTTGGCGTAAAGTTTGCGTTCTCCTTTGGACATTGATATACTATTTCCAAGAAGATATTAGAAAGTCATTGGTTCCTATGTTGTCGGTCGGGTTTTCCATATCCTAATATGGTAAAGCTGGATTTCCTCAGTTGTGCCCCTTTAAATAGATGTAATGAAATATATTGGTTTATGTCCCTTACGCATAATACGCAATTACTTATAATAATAATGTGTGCCCTTTTACATATACCGTTCACCAGCGTTGCAAGGTCTGTGATTTAAAGGGAAAATAGACTTACGAGCAACAACCTTTTTGTTATTAACAAGTTCGCCCTAAATAATTACGGTACTTCATACTGAAGGCAAAAATAAGAAAGAACGTAATACTAAGGACCCAATAACATTGACATATTTGATGTGATGTTGTATTGTTTCGGGATGTATATGTGACTTCTCCCTGTTATCTATTTAGCAGGGATTTCTTTCTCTTCTCTCCTTTACTCTTCTGTAAAGTTGAAAGCAGACGTCACGTTCTGCCCTTTCACACGACGGTTTTTTTCGCCAACGCATTTAAGTCTGATCTTTTGGACATCGCTCCTGGATTTTTCATTTTGATATTGCTGTGTGAAGTATCGGTTAGGCAGCCCAATAAGGAAAACAATGAGATTTGTGCGCACTTTGTGGGCATCTCCTGCTGCATGGACCTGTCATTTTGCCCATGTCAGATCAATACTGGAGGCTGACGCCGGGCTGTTTGTACGTCTGTACGCTGGATGGTGCGACAGACGCAACAACTCCCGGGAGTTCACAGTTTTGAAAAATTGCTGGCTTATGTCTCCGGTGGAGGATGACGATCGGGGAATAAAAATGTTTTAGCTTCCCTACAATAATTATACCAATGGGATTAGGAATTTAAAGACTGTAGGGAGGGAGGATTACACGATGGAGGGAAGGGGGGAGGTCCCAAGGGTTGTCTCCCGGAGAATGTAATGGATAGATTAAAGTGTCCTCTATTGACCTAACACTAGCCGTGAATTTGGACTTCCCAAAACAAGCTAGGGGGAGAAATAATTTCAAAGCGATCTCGTTATGGGTCCACATCTGTGGACGTATATGGTTAAGCTTTTTTTTGTTTGTCTATAGGGTTGAAAAATAACTTTCTTTTTGTGAAGGAAAGAGTGAGCTCAGTGTAATGCTCAACTCTTAATAACCAAGAAAAAAAAATGATATAAGT
This sequence comes from Omphiscola glabra, assembly GCA_964017045.1. Lineage (NCBI taxonomy): Eukaryota > Metazoa > Mollusca > Gastropoda > Lymnaeidae > Omphiscola > Omphiscola glabra. The sequence continues at coordinate 50,798,432 of OZ024794.1, read as the reverse complement.
TTGCAATTTGTTGCTTGCCAAGAGATAATAAGTTCTATGGTCCACTCAATATCCCACGAATTGATTGTTCACTTAAACGTATACTCTTATCTTTAGAATAGAATGCACTGTCAGCACCTGGTTTCTCTCCCATGCTACTTCTTTTATCATTAAAAAAAATTATCTTGCATACCCAACCATTGTTCTAGTTTTCATTTATTTCAAATGTTGTAGAGCACCCATTAAAAAATAAACCCTCTTGAGAGCAGTTTTTCAATCAGTTGCCGGCACTCGGTGAAATCACACGACCAGGATGTAATGAGAATAAAAGTTGTGGCTATCATTTCGGCCAGTTTAGTATTTCACGCTACAGTTAAGAAATATAATTCAGTTATAATCGCAAATTTAAAAGCGCTGCGTTGCTTTTTCTAGCCCTCTTTTTTTTTATTTTCTCTGCTTTAATTTGGCTGTTCATTTTCAGCAATGCGTTCGATTTCACTGGTTTCTGTAGCACGATTGTTTTTCTACTTGCCCTGGGTATATTTGGTTTGGCAATATTTTTTTTTTCCAAACGTTCCGTCATCTTACATCAGGATGCAATTAAAATCAATCGAATCTTTACGTCAGAGTTGAGACATGAAATGAAGGGTAAAAATGACACTTCTGGGATCCGTGAGTTCCACTTCTTTAGTAGGGAAGGGAGAAAAAAAAGTAAAATGTGCGTCAATATTTTACGGAACATAAATTTTTTTTTTTTTCTATTCAAAGGGTCTGAAATACCAGTTTATTCTTGTATCTGATATCGGTATAACTTAATTAGATGCTGCTTATCCCCCCACCCTTTTTTTTTCGGGGCCAGGGGAACAAATATAGTAATAATGGACAAAACAAAACCACAAACGAGTTTTATTTTTATTCACAAATTAACCTCAAACGGCATAAAAAAAGAAGATATAAAAAAAGTTATTAGCAAACATCAAATGGTCTCTGTTACTATAACCCTGTGATCATGTAGTATTCACACATATTACTCCATCCTTTCCAAACGGACTGTGCAGTAAATGATGTTCCATCTCACATAAAAACATGTAATATCATAGACCTATTTTGCACACGTCCACTGTACTATTCGAGCTAAAGCAGTGATGTTAGGTCTGTGCCCACCCAAAAGTACCGTGGTAACGTAATATGGCCAACTGATCAAAACTAAATGCACAACATTGTCATTATGTCTATGAAACAAATGTCAATACTACCGAGCAAAATGACACACGGAGATCACTCGGTAAATAAACTGACATCTCCTAATGTTGATTGAATCATTGTGTTTGTGTGTGTATGGTTTATCTCTTTTCTTACCGTCACATCTTCGTTTATTTTTGTACAGGGTCTCTCCTGTATTCACCCATGAGTATACATTTCCAAACATGCTACGTGTGCCTAGCCCAGCCAAAGGTTCTAACAATGCAGTGTTGTTGTCGACACCGGTCTCCCCCCCTTGTTGGATCGATGGACACTGTGAACTTGATTTGTGATCTCCAACTATTTATTGACAGTCTCTTGATGGCTCGGTTGATTTTGAGTTCACCGTGTGTTTTTGCTTCGGGCGGTGCTCTCTCCGTGATCAGTCTTTTGTGTCCACCCGACACACCGTTTTACGCACATTTCGTCCTAGTCCATTGTACCTTTGCTAGCAGTGACTTGCTAAAGTTGTTAACCCTTTCACAGTTTTGCCACTGAAGAAGAAACACATATTTGCACGCCCAGTTGGACACTTTAATAGCAAGGCTCAGTGATGTTTTTCTGTTTTTTAAATTTGAATGTATTAGTGAACATTTAAGACATTTAACAAGTCCATTGTCTCATCAGACTTTCACGCGTACTGATGATGTAAGATTCTTTTACTGATCCAAATAAATAGAACTGTTTTCTATAAAAAAAATAAAATGACAATGTACTGATTCATTTCCAGCACATAGATAAAATACACGAAGCCAAACATTTTTAAACTAGAGCAATTTAACACAAGACATCTAAAAGTATTTCTCAGGCGCAAAAATCAACCGTCATGTGCCATGGAGCGTCACTAAGTTAGTGACAATGTTGACTTTAAGAGGGATTATTTAGATTTTTTTTGACAACGGGGGAAAAAGGGGGGGGGGGCAGGCTGGTAAATTTGTATAGGTTGGCGAACCAGTGAATTTTCGTATATTTCGGTGAAAATGGTGGGGTGTATCCGCCAATTTTAAAATTAAAAAAAGTTTTACAAATGCAAATTGCATCAAATAGTTCATGCGAAGATTATTATCAGTCCTCCTTAACCCTTTTTAATTAGTTTCTCTCGAAGACATTTTAGGTTGTACAAATAATTATACCAAAAAAAATATATATCCATTTATTAAGTATTTCTACAATCTCGCCATTCATTTCAATGGTATTCACGATTCGATTACTATTTTTATTTTAGTTTCGAAAGAATAATGTCCAAGTTTTTCACGATCCCACAGTTTTCCTCTAAAGAAATAAATCAATCAAAATCCATTGTTTGTACGCTGTCGTCCAAGTGGAAACATTATGAGCCTTGGTTAGGACAACGGCCTAGAAGTGAGCCGTTGCATTCAGGTTACAAAGACTCTAAGCAGAAGCAGAACAACAAACACCAAATCAATAGTTTCAATGGTCATGAGTTTTTGGGGTGGTAAATGAAATTAAAAGAAGAAATAAAATCAATAAGACAAAAGCAATAGTTATGTTTTGTTTTTGTGTTAGTTAACATATGTTGAAATCTTGCCCCGTGGCATTTTGTCGGCTACATGAGTGTTGAAGACCCGTTCATAGGTCTTTAGGACTTTAGGGCGATTCTAAGATATTACGATAACTTGTGGTTTTCTGATATTTAATTTCTTATCAAGTGACTAGTACATCACCTGCATGCGTCGCAAGGCTAGTTCTTCCACATTTCAAATCATTAACTTTGTTGCATCACGTTGGCTCACGAGACCACCGACCACCACACGGTGTACATAAAACTGTCGCTTGCAACACACGTGGACACATCTGTATGCTCAAATTACATATACACATTAACTAACCAGTCTATGTGTAATCATAATTTATTTCCAAGATGGAGCCGCGGAATTGAACTGTCAAATAAGTGGGCGGGGTCTAACAAATTAATATATTGAACGTGAAACAGATTGCTTCGTGGGACAGGGTTGTATTATAAAAAAAATATAATAAAATATTGTGTGTTAAAAAAATAAAATTGCCTCGATCATTTTACCACAGGTGTAACCTTTATCATCAGACTTCAAAACTGGCAACCTGTTGCCGGCTGATTGGTATTGATTTCCATCCCCCAGTCTCACGAGTCCTCGGTTTTTATGGTCATGGGTATATAAACCTCCTTCTTTATTTTCTCATTCTATCACCCTGTGCAAACAATATGTTGTCCAATGTTGATATTCCGGTGATTTCATCCCGGCTATCGGATGACCGCTTCTCTTGTACCGAGGCCCCACCCACCCCTTCACTAACGCGTCGCGTATGGGGGTGGGGGGAAATACAATCCCAGAACAGCAATCGCCCAATAAATGTGCTCCCTTTTGAAAACACCAGTCATCAAATATCTTGGTCCGATGTTTTCGTGGCCGGTGATAGGCCGGCTTGTATAATGATGTTTCTGTATAATACAGTCACCAACGGCTCTGAGTATATTAAAAGCCTCATCCATATTAACTGGATGAAATTAAATACTAACCAAATGTAGTCGCTCATTATCCACAAGAATTATTCAGTTCTCAAAATGAATACGAAGAAAATTTCGGTGCTCTTTTTAAATTATGAGGACGTATTAAAAGGGCAAATAATTGACTGCTACTGTAGAAATATTGGAAGTAAAACGGCATTTAAAAAAAAAAAATTTCATTTAATTATTCCGAAATTTCAGTGTATCCATAGGTGTTAAAAATACAAAAAATATAACTGACTTGAAATATTTATTTTTCGAACGTCCCGTGAGCAAAGACAAAAGAGCAAACGAAAAGTGCAGTCGGTGGTTTCTCTTTGATGCCTAGCCATAGCTCGCAAGTAGTCACTATATGGGTTTACAGGACAGGTTGGTTGGGCCTCGTATCTTTCAGCTTTGGTTCAGCAAAGTGCAACTTTTATTGAAACTACCCTTGGGGCTGTTAGGACTATTTATCCATAACGGTGAGAATCATTCGCGAATGAATAAAAAAAAATCCGACTCAAAGAAAAGAATATCGGGGCGGTAAAGTCGGTTTGCGCCCGTTTGGGGTTATTAAAGAGATTTTTTTTCCTTGGTCATTAAATGATTTGAAATGAAAGATATTCTGAGGCCCACAATAGAATGAACACTCAAGCCATGGCTTTAATGACATAAATTATCGTGAATTAGCTATGATACTCGGATCTTTCTATAGAGAAACTGGCCCCGTTTAAACAAAAATCAATAGTATTTCTTTGTTGGTATTTATTTTTTTAACCCTAACATGTCAAGACAAACCACGTTTTCACCCTTGTAGTCTTTTTTTTCTATAAGGCGGGAAAAAAACGCAATTTTTTTAGCAATTTATTTCCTTCTGAAACATATAGGCAACCGTTTTTTATCGCAGAATATTTCATTGATTTTTTTTCCCTACTTGGGCCACGTCTGACTGCTATCAGTCGCATGCTGTCCCTTTTCAAAAGTGCTCTAAATAAAAAAAAAAATGATTGTTGAATACTTAAATTATTGAACTCGTGGCTCTTTTGGAATGGATTTTTATCACGGTGGCAAACATCTAAACGCCGTGTTTGTTATGTTTGCAGTTGTCAGTGACAACGTCAAAAAGATTTTTTTTTTTCTGCTTGGTTTTTTTTTGTTGTTGTTTTTTTTAGAAAGTAGAATGTCATACAGAAACGGAATCGAATGATTAATAGACCATGTATTTTGTAGCGTTGCTCTGTCTTCACCGTGAACAAAGTCACAGCAACCCCGAGGACGCCATAGGTGTGCGCTTTGGTCAAATCTTTTGGTAGATGCCTACTGGAATTTCTTTTATTACATTGAATTAAGTCGGCGCTCTAATTGAAAAGAAAATTGCCCACGCCAAAAAAAAAAAAAACAACATTTCATAAGTTAATTAATTACGTTAAAAGTATATTTGAAAAAAAATATTTTACAAGTAATGATCAGTATTCTTCTCTTTGTAGAACAGAAAGTATAATAATGTAATGGTGAGCTCAAAAGGGCTCAAAATGAAATCCCCGATAATTGTGCTACATGAGGTTCTTTAAATTCCTAGAGTGCCAAGTGTGTTTCGTGCGTGATATTTACTTCTGCTTTACGGAAAGTCTGAATTTAAATATGATTTATAATAAATCTGTAGTGTAAAGGGGTGTGGCTTTAGAATATTAATATAGTTCAGGGGCGTAAAAAAGTGTGTGGTGGCGTACATAAGGGGAGGGGTAGCATAACGGTAGCACTAATTGTGATTCTTATAAAGTGCGTTACTTGAATGCGTGTGTCAAGTAACTTTAGCTTACGCATTGTCGCCGTCATTGTTTGACAAGCTGTAACTGGTGTTGGTATGATGAAAGCCAAAATAATATTTTTGTATTAATTACCGTTGTTTCTTGTTGTTTAAAAAAATAAATAATTAAGTACCGCTGGCCACGTGGAACAACGTTTAAAGTCAAGCTTGATGCATAGATTGTATTGGCCGTGCATGTAGCCCTTTTTATGGATTCACACATGCTCGCCCCGTAGTTGTATCGATCAACACCCAATAAGTGGTAGAGCCATTATATTATAGTTGCAATCATTAGGGCTCACTAAATATTACAAAAACTGATTTTCATAAGAACAAAATGATTCCCTTGTCCCCCACCCCCCTTCCCATGTAGCATCGATTGCGCCTTCTTTATTATTCTGCAACTGCTTATCACCACAGCAGTCCCCTAATGTCTATGGCGTGGTTAAAAATGTATGCCCTTATCGGGATCTATCGTGATCCCTGATCCCCGGGTACCGAGCCCGGTCTATATTTTTTTTTAAACGCAGAAACGAAAGCCATAGGCACTCTCTATATGCGATGATCATTGATTTTTTTAAATCTTTGATTATAGTCTCTGATAAATGCCCTTTATATCCAGCCATTGAGCGTGGTGTGTGATCTCTCAACCCGACATGAATACACGGTGCTGAAAGTTATAATAGTGGAACTTGAACTAGGTCTTCGGTGCTTTCCTTACTTCAAGTAAAGCAAACGATAGGTCCCCCTATTTTGAACCCGTTGTCGTGTCTGCAATCCCAACCAAATCCACCTTACCGACTCCCTCATTGGGACGAATGAAAACATGCATTTGGCGCTTCCTTGAAATGATTACCTTTACCTACCCTTTGTTACCACACATGTCCTTGGTTACCCGATATGATCTTCATTCAACCACTGTATCTCCCACATGACATATATTATACTATTTTAATCCCAAATGACTTAATTCTAACAAATTACATCCCACATGACCTCTACCACTGTACATCCCACTTGACCTCTACCACTGTACATCCCACTTGACCTCTACCACTGTACATCCCACATGACCTCTACCACTGTACATCCCACATGACCTCTACCACTGTACATCCCACTTGACCTCTACCACTGTACATCCCACATGACCTCTACCACTGTACATCCCACTTGACCTACATTCAACCAACCCATCTATTCTTGACACATGAAAAACAATATTCATTATGCTTTCTATTTAAACCCGCACGCTATCAAGCGGCATTTGTTCAGATAGTTATCACCAAATAATAATAATAACGTCCATTGGGCTATTCCCACATCGTATGTCCGTGACGGCGTGACAACCATCAGGCCATTCGGACATGTGGTCCCTCTTGCCAAACCGTCCCCAACCTACCCAAGTGATAGACGTCTGTTAGTGCTACAGATTCTGATACAATTTACTGCTTCCCTTCAATAACTTTCCACCGGAAGCTGTTCTCGCTTCAGTCAGTTTCGAAGAGAAGAAAAAAAATGTATAATTGATCGTGATCGGCCTGTTACATTGACAAGTGGATAAATGAGAAGAGAATATTATGATCTCTGTTTTTTTCCCCCCATCTTCTTATGGTATTTGCCTGACATTAAAACGGGTCAATATATGTATATTTGTAAAAAGTATGAACAAAGGAAATAAATATATTTACCCCCATCCCCACCGTTTAAACAAATCTAAAAAATAATACCAGTTATGTTGACCGTATTTAGATGATGGAGGTGGAGTCTTTGGATGAGGTTGGGAGGGCTTGGGATGAATTTGTGTGGTGTGATTGTCTTGACAGTTATGAACTAGGCAGGCTGTAAATGATTCTACATTAGAATCGTGTTGTAGATTATATCTATTTTCATTAGCGTGCCGGCTGTTGGCTCTGTTGCGTGCCGAGACTATGGCTGGATACCATAAGACGTAGCGGCACCGGTGACCTAAGTCAGGCTGGCATCAATCTAGAAATGTTGATTCACAACTCTGGTTTTAAAAAAAAACACCATGGAAATACAACCGATAGGTTTAAACTTTAAGGGCTTCTCAAACAATTGAAATGGGATCATGTCCACGTTTTATAGCATTGAACTTTGTTGATCATACACAATGAGTTTACCAACCTCGCCACCCCATGTCTCGCTGGCCAACACGTATGCAGTTTGAACTTATTTCAATTCTAAAAATACATGTATTAATGTGTATTTAAACAACAATGTTTTCGCTCATATGTAGATTGAATTTATTATTATTGCTATTCCCCGTAAGCACGATGTCCCTTGCACACCCATTAGTACCATTGATGTTGACGTACATAAAATTTGTATACTCTGGTAATGTTAAATATTAGAGAGACTCTTAAGTTGTCCACTTGTAAATTATGCTCATGAATAAGTATGTCTCATTACCCACTACGCCCTCGCTCATAACTTTCACTACATTTAACATCATCAAATTCACAACCGAGGGACACATTTTATGGTGCGAGTACTTAAAAGAAGTAGATGACTCAATACTTGATAGAATTTCAATACAAAGAAAACTTCTCCAGGTTTTAGTACCATTGGGTCGGTGAGCAATAATTTCCTTTCAATAATTAATCATCTGTCAATGTGGCGCCAGGATAGTTTATAGAAACGAATACTTTATTTGAAAGATGGAGCAAATATTTCCTAGCTTCCCACCATTCCCCTTGTTTTTTTATTTATTTTTTTATAACGAAGAACTGGGTAACCATGGGGACCGTCGATCATTTCCATCCCTCTGTTGGGGAGAGGCGTGCCTTTAGGGAGCCGTCTGGTGGTACCACCCCTGGAAAAAAGGGGCGGATGGGGGGGATCCAGATGGAATAACGGATGATACAAGACTGGTGTCCATACAACTCCCAATTTCCCGGCCCCATGGGTCTGTGGCTCCCCGTTCTGTTGAAGTTGTGCACGCATACAGACAGTACACAAAACTACAGCTCTTGTGCCAATTATTTTAATTTTCTCTCTCCTGCTGTAATGTTCACAGCTAATGTAGACGTATTTCGGTAAAAATATTGCCACGGGGGCCCATTGTTTTCCCTGGTCTTGTGAGATATTTAGCAGCTCGGGCGTTGGATGCCGATCATCCCTGATAACGGTTGGCCCGTTTGCGTGAATAATAGGGAATAATCAATCATGGATTGTGTAACTTAGTGCTACGCGTCTTAAAAAAACATATCTCAGAAAGCGGCACACTATACACTTAAGGGACCAAAAAACCTTGCTCTTAGCACCAGTGAATGAATATATCATCAACGTGCCACCGTATATGTTCCCGATTCTCCCAATCCTAAAGGAACTCACGAAGTTCAAACTTAGATATACCGACACATCATTGTTCAGATTCTTTACTCTAGTGCAGTAGTTCTCAACCTTCCCGATGCCGCGACCCTTTAATAGAGTCCCTCATGCTGTGGCGACCCCCAACCACAAAATTATTTTCTTTGCTACTTCATAGTATATTGTTTTCCGATGGTCTTAGGCGACCCCTTGGAAAGGGTAATTCGACCCCCAAACGGGTCGCGACCCACAGGTTGAGAAGCGCTGGTCTAGTGCAATGGTACAATTCATTGTTTAAATATTAAAAGAAGAGAAAAAAAAGGAAATTGACTAATATGATCATGAGGCGACATATTCGAATATTTGAATGTATACATTTTTCATGCGCCTTACATATTTAGGTCAAATTAAAGGAAGCTACCCATTTGGCGTTCCTGGGGTGGCCAGATAGTTCGTCATGGCGAGTGGAGGGTTCGTGAATAGGGATTCCCTGGGGGCGGGGGGGGGGGGGGAAAGAGAGAGCTATAAGAGCCCCTGGCTCGGGGACGCTGACGCCATTCCATATAAATGTTTTTCAGTCTGGCGAACAGTTGAAATTTTGATTCATATTAACACTAAGCTCTCTAAATGGAACACAATGTATCCTTGAGTAATCAACATTTAAACTGGAACTGAAACCATGGCCGTGGAATGCAGAAAAAAAAAGCGCATAATTGATCACTAGTTTTATCAATGATATCAATAATGTAGTATTTGATCATGCAACCAATATGTTTAGTGTCTGCTGCTGCTACTGGTAATTGCCCCCCCCCTTTTTTTTTTACCCCCTTCTCCCCTCATAGACTTCCAGGAATCAACCAACAGACTGTTCAGAGCTTCATTATTTTTTTTATTTAAATTATTTTTAAAAAATTAAATAAATAATTTGAGGTTAAAATTATGGCGCAATTTTGACCGCAATGTTTTTTTTTTGCTCGCATAGATGGATGTGTGTATGAGTGCGTCGGGGAGTTCAAACTCCCATTACCCGTCTTCCTTTCCCCAGCACCCCCACCCAAAAGGGAGATAAACGAGCTATTGTTATTTGGATACTTTGATGCATGGTCTATCGGGACGTTGATTCTAGCCCTCCATCCGGCCAACTATTATAGATCGTGCAGCGAGTCTTCTCCTATACCTCATTTCCTCCCGCACCACCCCTCAACCAACGTTTTAATTGAAAACAGAAGCCGCCACTACACTATGTGTACATGAAACGTAATATTGATCCTATTCCCCTGAACACGGTCATTGCCCCCCACCCCCTTTTTTTCCCCCCACAGGCGTTTAACATAATATATGGAGCTATTCTTTTGTTGGAGGCGGGCCACGTTTCCCTCTTGCACCGCGCGAGAGGCCATTAATATTTCTGTATCCGCGCATTTTTTTGTTTTCTTTTTGTTTTGCGGTAGGTCCTATAAATTATTGTAGTGTGTGACACTCTCAAACATTGGTCGCGTCAAAGCTGCTGCTCTCTACCTAATCGAGATGGTCGAGGTGTCAATAATTGATAAGCATTCATGTCTCTTTGATCCGATGATGAAGATTGACTGACGTACGCCGAACCACGTTCCAAATATTTTGTTCTCTCTCCTCCCCCCCCCCCCCCCCCCCCGGCTTAAGTCTTTCTTAATTTAACGCAATTTGTTTAGCATGGGTACGTCCTGTTTAGATCGGAGTCGTAGAATAAAGGAACTGAAGAAAAAAAAAACGAAAAAAAAAACCAACAGCCTTCTTGTTTCCCTCGCATAAACCCGTTTAAGTTGATTCGTTAAATAATGTATGCATCGCCCTGATTGATTCATATCGAATATTTAACAATTCTTAACGCATGTTACTTTTCTTTTTATTTTTGGCGGTTCCCTTTCGTTCAGTCAACTAACAAAACTCAAATTGGTAGCCACAAACCCAGCGAGTCAAACTGCACAGATTCAGTGACGATGTTTTAAAACTGATGTTTCATGCCATCGCATGTTTTGGTTGAGGGCTTACATGCCTAATGTGCGTTAAGGCAGTCAAACGGCCTTGTTGATGTGCTGTTCATTGGCTCCGGGGCAGTAAGCTTAGTCAGTGGGAGATGATGAGGCCAACCTTTGACAACTGTAGATGTACACGCCAAGCTATTCCCTAACCGTATACAGACTTATCTGTGTCCGCAAAATGCCCCTAGCCATTTTACACAGCACATATCTTCCCATGATCGAAACGAAAGGTTCTCAACTTGTTCACGGCCTTCTTTTTATAATTTAGTTCAGACATATTTAAAAAAAAAATTTGACCAAATGTTTGTATTGTCAATGTCATTAACGCCATTTACACGACAAGTCATGGTTAAGTGTTCTTTAAAAAAAAAAAAATCAATCTTCCCCATTTATTAAATTAGGGTTTTTGGTCAAACGTGTAAAAGCTTATTTGTTTTCATGGCACTCCGAAAAGACAGAATACCCCGTCTTGTCTTTCCTCATGGAGACAATTCCCCAGCTGGGGTGCTTTTATTGTAGTACTGTATCCTATTAAGTCTATCTGATAAAGGCTGCGCAAGGGTAACCCACGTATGCATAACATAAATACCATAGGAATTGAATAATTACCAGAAAGCTAAATATTGTATGTTCCTCTCGTTCCCGTGCTCTTGAATAAAGATATCTCCTACTCTTATCTCTTTGTTCTCCTTTTTTTTCGCAGTTCTCGGGACTCTGCTCTGTATCTTCTTTAAATAATTAAGTTAACAACTACCGCACACACACATCCCATCGGCATTGCAAAACAACACCGCTAGTCATTTGTGATCCTTATCTCCCTTGAAATGGACACTGTTGAATTACCGAGTTCGGTCAACTTGTAGTCGTGCAGCGGTGAATCTTTTGTTTCTGAACATTTCATTATCGACAGCGCTTCGCCCCATTATCGCTACCAACCGGCGATTAAATATGATGGGCTCACTCAAGCGAAATCGACTAACCCATTCATATTCACACCCGTGTTTACGCCCATCCGTCATTTCCATTTCCGCCCATAGACTTCTTTATTATTATGTTTACTTTTATTGAGCGCCCCTTATTTACTTTCTCTATTGGATCTCATTGTTGCGCTTTCCCTTATGAGACTACTATCGAGTTCCGCTGTCGTGGCTTGTTAAAGCGTTTGTCTCTTATTGGTTTTTATTCCACCAGCCGAATGTGTAATGGAATTATCTCTATGGGGAATTTGTGCCTCTTGCGACAAAAAAAAAAAAAAAAAAAAGACCTACGTCACTTGTACAGACTGGAGAACATCGCAATGGTGATCATCTTAAACTAGGCATTGTTAAGTGTAGTATAAAATGCAGAGAGCAAGTTTGGGAAAGGGGGAGACAAAAGACATCAACGATAAATGGCTAAAGGTCGTTTGTCGCGTGTAAAGCACTTCATTTATAATCAGCTTTATATAGGAAATTGGTAGTAAGATTATACTCGTACAGCGCCTACGGCTGTCATTACCCAAGAACCTCGATAAACCCGCTTATACATTAACAAATTTTTTTTTTTCCAGAGTTACATTATAGTGCGTGTTTTATGATATAGCGAATTCCCCAAAGACAGAAAGAAAGGGGGAAAACGGGAGAGTGTTGTAATTGTTCTATTTCTGCCATGGTTTTCAAGCTTTTTAGCTAATTGGTGCGGCCTGGTAATTATGATAATTATGTCGATTTGTCACCAAATTACTGGGTGTTTCTGTGCTGGGTAAGTTGGTTGGAGCCTTGTATGAACGGTAGCGTTATTACTTGTGTTTGTGTATGTGTGGGGGTCGTATGTACAGTAGGGGGCACTGATGAACCTCTAGGCGAAGACTGAGATGCATCACACTGGCTTCCATGTCGTCTGTATGTTAGATGTCAGCAAGTTCCCTCTCAGCCATCGCTCCTTTAGTCCTACAAAGAGAGTCACCGGCAGTTGTTGACATACACCCCAGCAGTGTAGTGAATAAATTGGCTGATTGGTTGCGTCAAATTACACACACTGATACATAAATGAGCTATTTATGTAGGTGGCTACGGTAAAATAACTTAGTTGCCTATGGTCAGTCCGTCGTAAGTCAAATGTTTTTGTGACTCTACGTGAGTTTACATTAATATAACGGGGTCATATTAGGGTCAGCAGGCATCCCCTGCCCCCTTTTTAAAACCCTTCAAAATAAAACTTGAATATTTACAATGCTCGTGTTATATGTGTATCCATAAAAGATGGCGGCGTGGGTGAGTTTCATACACATTTACAACTCAGTTTGAAGTTTTCATATAATCTAAGAGCAGCGAAAAATTTACAAAATATACATTCTAATAATTGCTCGGGTAGACCTAACATTTTCTTAATTTAGTTTTCAATTAATACCTATTACGGCATTAGCTTTCTTTCAAATACGTACACGAGCAGTAATGTCGTTTAATAAACTTAATGTACTACTAAAGCACGCGTTATTGTTCCTAATGAACACTCGTTTTCTGTCCTATACCAAATGTAAATACCGTGAGTATTTAAACCGGGGAGCCCAAAAAAAAAAAAAAAGAACAAAGCTACCAAGGAAATTTCCTTTTCAGTTCTCAAGGTGTAAATGAATTACTTTTTTTTTTCTCCTTTCTCTTTCCTTTTCTTGTTTTCAAATTTATTTGCTCTAAAACCTTTGTTGTCCTCGTTTGCAGCAGTGCTCCTGGGCGTTATGAGTCGTTCGAATCGATCGCTCGTTGCGTTGTTAGTAGATAGGGTCTTGTCCTCTTCACCTTTGGATGTGGCCCCAGCCTCCTATCGCATGTACACCAGGTATACTGATATCAGCCCATTCAAGCAAAGCGGATAAGATGGGGGGTGACCTTTGACTGTCTGAGATACTAGACTTACAACCCCTGTATTTATATAGAATGGAATATCCAATGTTATCGCAATGATTAAAGATTCGTTATCGCATTGGCCTTGCAACACAACTTTGCTACGAATTTTAGCATCGTATTTCAGAGTGATCAGCAAGCCCCGTGTTGACAAGAAAACACCTGCCAAATACACATTTTAGGCTAGAAATGCATTGTCATGTTATGAATTGATATACACTGACGCTGCCTCCCGTACCCCATGGGGTTTAGAGCCTTCAGCCCAGGGTTTCATTTGGGTGCTTGGAAAATTGTTGACAATAACTGAGGAGCAATTGAAATATATATATAAGAAAAAATAAAAATACTTATATATTTAAAAACTTTCTTGTTTAACATTTTACTTGATGTAAAAAATAGCCACAAATTTATTTTCTTAGTTTACAGCTGTCGTTGCAATTCAATAAATAAAACAAAAAGGTCCGATGCATTCCTAACTGATCACTATTGTTTATTTGAGAAAAGGCAGGTGTGTAGTAAATATGAAAACAAGAGCCACAGATAACAGCAGTTTACGACCGTCAGTGGTCGTACTTGAACCAATCAGGTTCACTAAGTAAACCGCCGGTTAATGTCGAGACAATAGTAATGAAATGGCTTGTGTCAAGTCAAGTGTCGTAGTGTCTATTAATACTGGAGTTCAACGAATCAGAGGATACCACTTGTTCTTTATAATTGTTCTAGTGTTGCCTCTACAATTCGGGGCATAGCTTGTTATTTCGTGGTGTTAATGATCACAATGAATGTTACCTTTTTGATACTAAATATTTTTGAAAAATAATTTCTGTCATCCTTGATAATTTTTTTTTATTGAAACAACCTCCTTACGTTGTGTTGCTGTTTTTGTTTTCCATCTTGATAAAAATACTTCTCCATTGGTTATTTCCGGGATTTAACCATTCTAAACACCAACCCTACTCTGCAAGTTGACCAAAGTGCGATTGATCGTTGTTATTGGTGATAGGAATAAACACGTTTTCATTAGAGACTTAAATTGTTTCAGGCTGGTGTTGCGTTTGATCATTTCACAGATCTAGTGATTCTATCGGACAAAGCCCGTGCCAGTTTCTCTTATAGCACGAGTTATCGTCAACACCTGCATTTATTCGTACCCGTTCACTGTTTGCTCTTTCGAAATGGAAGTCTAGTCCCGTCCCCCCCCTGCATATGAAACTACGGTCTTATCTGACGAGTGTTTAAAAATAAAGACCTGTATGCATAACTTGCTGTGTAAGGGCCATGACTAAATATTGGGCCGTGGTTTCAAGACATTCGACCCAAAAGCCTAGGTAAGGCATGCGGCGGACGTGCAAAGCTTTCGTTCTTTTCTTAAAATTTGATTTGGCGTGTTCGATAACTGTTCACTGAATGTCACGTGATAATTGTTAACACATGACACGTTTAGTCAGACCTCGTGGAAAAGATTGTTCGAGTCTTTGGTTCCAGAACTCTCAGAGCTCTAAAGGCTTTCTTTTGTATGGGAGTGCAAGAGTGGGGAAATAAGGGTTGTATCACGTTATTTAAAAACATTTGTTGATTAAAAGCTCTTTATGATGTAATATGGGGTATAATGGCGTCATACTTCTCTTTGACTAAATTTGACCCTAATGGCGCTACCCCCCCCCCCCCCCCCCTTAACTTTATAGTAACTTCAAACAGGCAATATATTTATGCTTATAAAATTGGTCTGAATTGGGCGTTTGATATTGACCAATTATTGAACTGCATGTAGGGAAATTTCGAATCATGTCCAATCAAGACAAAACATCCGTGTCTATGGCGGTGACTAAACAACGTTTTCAACCAAGCAAAGAAAAATTTGTCTTAAAGTTTGCACGCAAATCACGTTTGATTTTTTTTTTTCTGTTCGCTTGCGTCTGCCTATAAAATAAAACTATATAATTTCCGTTTTGAATCATTACGTGTATATTTTTCTCTCCATTTCTTGGATGTAGTATATACTTATTACACAGTTAAACTGTTCCCCCCACAGTTTATGAAATATTTGAAAAAGAAGTTTATACTTAATAAACGCTGATAGCTAGCGTCTTCAAGCATGTTTCAATTTCATTATATAAAAGTGCCTAAACAGCCCCAATAATTTAATATATTTTAGATTGTATTGATGTAATATTTTACAACCGTTTTTAATTGTCCTTTAATACGCCATCGATGTATTTCTTAATTTAAATTGTGACCACTCCGTTGGCGTCACCAATCAAGCTTGGGTCCTGGGTTAAATATAATATAGGCTCAGGTTGGTTAAATTAAAACAAAGTACACCACACCATGACCGGTAAACGGCTACTTTCACCCATAAGGGAAATGGGGCGGTGGAATGGTTGACTGTAAGTTACGTTGGCTTCGTTCAGTTCGAGCTCACACATTTGGGTAGGGCTTATGGAAAGCATGAGAGTAGTCACATAACAAGTATTGGCGAGGAAAAGGTATCTTGTTAGGATACAACTTACACAATGTTATCGCCGTTTCTTTGAATCACCAACTCCATGACAGCCTCGGCCGTCGAGTGTGTAATCGCGACCATTTACCTTGTTGGTACCCACTATTCGATATCGTATTATTCAGTGGTTATTTTCCTGGGTAGTGTGTGAAAGGAACTACGCGCGTTGGAGGGATACTTTAAATGACATAGACAATCGGCAACCGTACAAACCAATTACCTCCCACACCTCCCGCGCGTTAGGCAACATTTAAACACAGGGATTTGAACGAGGTCTGATCCCAACTTCAGAAATACCGGCTCGACTACTAGTGCATTTATCAAAGACCGCAGCGCGGTTAAAAGTGTGTACGGCACACGCGTGCACAATGAGGCCTACACGGCACAGTTAAAATAAAACCGGCTGGGGAAAAATCCCTTTTTTTTTTAAAATTCAAGGAAATAAAAAAATAAATGTCTGGGATATGCCTTAACACAAAAGCCTCATGTGCTACGGATCGACAGGGTGAAGCAATTAAACAGTGTCGGTTCAGCGCCGCTTTGACTGGAGTTCCTTTTTTTTTTCTTCTTATCTTTGGCAAAGGCTCGAGCTATTCAATCTAAAAGCATATCCTTTCTTGATGATAACTCAGATGATATTATACTTCGTTCCAACCCATTCCGTAACTCTAGTACATTCAGACAGACAGTGAGCGTATGTTGGATTTATGGACTTTGTCACCAACAAAATGCTAATGACTTTAAAAAGACAACTTGAAAAAAAGAACACCACAGGACTCAGAGATTCGGTGACGCTATCGTCGGCGGTTTAATACAGTGCTACCAAATCTTTTTTTTTTCATTTATATAAACTATAAACGAAAGAAGAAAACACATTTTATTTACCAGTGTTGAATGTACCCACCTCGGCTGTGTACAGTCTTTAGTGTTGTGCACGCCACTGGTTTATTGTAGCCGTAAACATGCCCATTACTCGTTTCAAAGTCTATCCTTTCAACTTAGGTAGACGATCCTCCCTGTACACACCCCTCCCCCCAATACACCTACCGTCAAGGATTACTTCTGTTGGGTGATTGGGGGCTACTTGACTTGCTAATGTGATTCTACCCCAACCCCCCCCCCCCTAAAGCGTCTATTCAGTTATCTTGTTAAGTGTCCATATAGCTGCTTGTATTGTTTGTTTAAAAAATCTTTCTTAGCCCAATTAAAACATTTCCCAGCTCCGAGGCTAAAGCCGAGGGCTGTGGTTAACCGACGAGAAGTAATATTCCCAGTGAAAAGACCGCTAGATATAAAGACTTTTCCCTAACCTCCCAACAGTAAGTGTCGAACGTGTTCGAGCTGAAGTGCCGTGTAGTTTTGGTCTCAGGTCACTGATTCAGGTACTTTTCTTTGTAAACACCTATACTTGATCTGCTGTGACTAGACCAATGAGGTCTGTCTTCGGCATAACGTTATGGTTCGTTCCTAGACGCGTTCAGCAGTTGTTTGTTTGTTTGTTCTTAACCGAGAAGAGACGGGTGACGGTGTGTCCCGATATAAAATTTAGTCTTGTTTCAATAGCTTGAGGATTAAGGAAGAAATAGGTGAATCGCTGGTAAGAGGACGAAATGATCCTGCCATTTTGTGGCCTGCGGGCTTTTTGAAACTTCGTTTGTGACTAATGTGTGTCGTTATAAAAGTTGTCACCTAGGCCCGGGTTAATGTAGTGTTTCGATGTGACAACTGGCGTAGATATAGAAGCTAATTTTCAAGTCGACCGTCCAGCCTTACTGCTAATGACTAGAGATAAAGTTAGCCGATGCTGCTACTGCTAAACCCGTCGAACGAGTACCGGATCAGATTGACACGGACGGCGGTTTATTAGGCTTATTTTGGCACAAGTGTGTTTTCTTTATTGTAAGGCTAATGTTTAGCGTCAGTTCACACGATCAAGTTGGCGTCGAATTTCGCGTCAAATTTTTGTATGAACGCACTATTTTGTGCGTGTTTTCTTTTTTTTAGACAAATATGGGAATTTGATCAAACAGTGATTTGAAAGTTGTGACAAGGCTTCATACAAAAATCTCAAGTGCATGATCGAAAATTTGATCGTTTGAACTGACGCTGAGTGTTTGTGCTCGGTCTAAATCACTAAAATGAATATATTTGTTTTTGTACATACATATGAGAATATTGTCTATTTCGATAATAGAGTTTTAAATAAGCCCTATCGATTGAATTTCACCACTTTATATTAGTGAAGTGAATCGAACGACCGAAGGATTCGCTATATGAGCTATCCTATGTTCATTTTGTGAAGTGTGATCTTAAAACACTCGCACGCGATTACACGGTTTTGTGACGGTAAGTCTGTAAGAACGTATAGAACTTTTCTGTCCCCGTAGTCAGCTTTATTGTACCGTTATTGACACTCAGTTCACAGTACGAACGAATAACACTTTCATTCTATTTTAAAATACTGATTGTAAAAAATCGAAATGGTTAAATTTTTAGTTCGGAAGTTGTCATTATTTTCTCTGAAGGAGAATATAAAAATGTGAATTATTTTATCAATTTTGAGTACCTGTATTATTTCCAGTAATGAGAAATTGTATTTTTTCCCCCCATAGTAACCACATTTTTAAAAGCTTCTAGTAGTTCTAGTGTTCCTTTACAATTTGGACACAACAATTTGTTATGGTTTGATGCGTTTTAGTTAATTATATGTTTGTGAGTGAATTTTATATGAAAGCCCTTGTCCCGATGATTACCTTAAGCCCGTGCTCCCTTTCCAACAACAATCATGCAAAAATGTCATGTAGACCTATACATAAGTAAAAATCTTTAAACCGAATCCTTAGGTATATAAACTTTGAGTTTTTTTTTGAAGTAGCTGTTAATTTATTATCCCAATTATCCCCTTTAATGTTGCATGATCTGTAAACTATGCTACAGGTTTCTTATTAGAAAAATAATCCCCCACAACCCCCCCCCCCCAAAAAAAAAATAAAATAAATCAAACCCAACCTTTCTCATAAAAGACTAGCTCCCTTTAGTATTACATTCAAATCGTAAATTTTTTTACCGTTAGTTCTATAGTCTAAAATATATCTTTATTTAGATTAACTCAGCAGTCAGGGAAAAAAAAAACAGTTCTTTCCCAGGTCATGGGTCTAGACGTGCTTAAAGAGAGAGCTAGGCCAGTGACGGGCTGGGTGATCAGATGGCTCACTGTGTTATATGAGAGTCACCGTGGCGGTCTGCCGCCACACTTGTCACAGGTTGTTGATTTAACACGCCTGCTCTAATAATTTGAGTAACGAAATATTGCTAGCGGAAACTCCATTTTAACCAAATTTACTTTCACCACCTGCTCTTGTTTAAAAAGAAAAAAAAAAGTCGATAAAATATGCCAGTATAGTAATTTGATAATGTTTCTAGTAGTTGCATATGTCAATAGTCACCCGCTGTAACCGGATATAAACACACGCTGTTGCCAAAAGCCTGTTACCGTTTTATCCGTTAGCGATTGAAAAGTTCAATTGTGCGGCGTTTTTTTCCCTCTCTCCCTCTCAGTCGGCTACAGGCTTTCATTCGCTGCGCATGAGAGGAGAGTCGTCCCTGTTAAAGGGGATTGACAGTGTTTCAACGGCCACTGTTATACCAACATTCATCTCCCACTCTCTCCGTCCTGCGGGATATTTCATATCGGGAGAACGTATCCCCCACAGCGCGTCGAAATTTTGCCCTTTCGATCGTGATCGATCACCATTGTCAAAAATAAATGTTGAACTGTCGTTTGTATTGAGCAGGTAAATATCGACGTGGGTTTGGTCCCTCGCGCGCGTGT
The DNA here is from genome assembly GCA_964017045.1 of Omphiscola glabra. Lineage (NCBI taxonomy): Eukaryota > Metazoa > Mollusca > Gastropoda > Lymnaeidae > Omphiscola > Omphiscola glabra. The sequence goes on along the minus strand of OZ024794.1, from coordinate 50,778,351 downwards.
GTGTGGCTTGATCTTTATTATCGTTGCACTACAAACATCCAATGGGATTAAACTGAAAAGGATTAGTTAAATTACTAAAACTGAACTTGCTGTGAATCTGTGGACTATTTGTAGCTGTGTGTCGATGACTGGTTCAATGTGTCGGTAATTGTGAACGTGTTTGCCCGTGGATTTAAAAACAACACACTAGACTTTAAGTGGCAGTTTTAGGCTGGTGTGTACACTTCGGTGCTGTAGGATCCCAAAAGGTAACTTTTTAAGTGAAGTCTGGTTTCAACTGTGACATCATCGGACGCCCCAGCTAGTCATCCGCTGTAAAGAAGTAGAACAACACTGGGATAATTTTTCCTCTATTGTTTCTACCACTCGAAACGCCTCACGTCCTGGCCAGCCCGCACGAGTGATCCTTTTTGTTGATTTTTGTGTCGGAAGGATAGCGCAGAGCAAGCCGTCGTCACAGGCATCAGCCTCAGCAGCAGCAGCAATAACAGTTGGCCCGCATCATCCCCCAGAAAGTGTAGTGCCGTTGGTGGTGGTGGTGCCATCAACAGGCGACAGCAGCATCAGAAACATCTCCTTACTCCCCAGCACTTGTTGAGACGGCGAGGGGCTAATCGGCCGTCATTATCGCAGCCATCCCGGCCGGTAGTACAAGCACCCCGCGCTTGCTCCGCTCACCGTCCACCATTGCGGTCCATTCCTACCGACGGCTGAGGATGCACCCCTACTACTACGTCCAGTACGTGCCCATCTCCCTTAAACAGGACTTGGTGAGTCGATCTCTTTCATTCTTTTTTTTTTAAAAAGACTTATAATGCACGCTGACGTCATTGATTCCATAATATTTCCTGTGCACTCTCACATGAATGCTTGGAGACATGAGATATTCCTTTGAAAAACCTTAGCATTTCCTACACGCAAATCTTTAACCACCCCCACCCGCTGCTTCATCATTTCATTTGACGGTATGGATAAAACATATTTGCATAGTTTTTTTCCTCTCACTCTTTTAATGCTGCAAAATAATTGATTTCTACGCCTGTACTGTAATTATCTTTGATCTGTGTTTAAGGACTGTGTTAAAACAGGATTCTGTGTATATTCCCGATTGCTTGTCCCCGTAGCTATGCACCACAGGATGCCTACGCTAGTTATTTGCCCATTCATTACGCCCTTTTAGAATATTATACATTGCGTGTTTACGTTAGATGGCATCATTGTGTTTTTGTTAACACATATATATCCTGAAATAAACATAGTTTTATTTAATCCTATAGTTTGGATTGGTGTGCTTTGTAAGTTGATAAAATCAGTTAGATACAACCAATGATCAGTTGATTTATTTTAAATTTCTTTTAATTTTTTTAAAAAATGTGAACCTTTAATGAACTGCATACTTAATCTTAAGGTGCAGTAATTGGGTAAATGTTTATCAAGCGCCTGGATTCAAGGCATTGCAACATCTTTGTTTCTTCTATTCTTTTCTTCTAAATCACACCTTCTGGGGAAAAAACAACAACACATGCTTACACTTTCAGTTGAGTGGATCATGTTCAGTGAGAGTGATGTGAACTTATATTGTTTCTTTTGTTTGTTTTAAATTCAATGAATTGTGTTTATGAGATCACCCCCCCCCCCACCCCCACTAAATATTGAAATGTAATTTTAATTAGTTGAATACGTTGTTGAGGTTATGTTAGAGAGTTTGTTTAGTCTGTATTGTGTAACCGCCTCGTGGCATCCTCTACCCACCACCCCGACTGTGGATTTGTTCGGAAATGCCATTGGCTTCAGTCTTAATGCCGTCTCACACTTGGATGCTTCACGGTAATGAACGGTGCTTTCTCCACGATCTGAACCTTCTCAGAATAACAGACCGTCTAGATCTCTGTCTTATTGAAGGATATCATATTTTTTTTTGGCTTTGGGAAAGTGTGTGGGGGGGGGGGGTGTAAATTAAAAACCCAGCTATCGACCGCCGTATAAGATGGGATCAAGCTACTTTGGCTATTCAGTGAGACATGATATTGGGGGGGGGGGGGGGAGCACAGGTTCGTGGGTTTTGTTGAGTGGGCACACCAGTCAAGTTGGGAATATCTTTGGAGCATTGGACGCGCCTTCTTGGAGCCGGTGATTGATTGGGTCCACCCGGGCTCAATATCTAAACACGCCTAATTTAGTTTCTCTTCCTACGTGTGAATATTAAAGAGAAATATCCATCATCTCTCTCAACTTTGTTTTTAACGTCTACCATTTACATACGTCGTTCATTGTAAGCGCCCTCATTGCCGACACCCTACCCAACATTGCATTAAACAGAATCTACACCGCTGAGTTCTACTTCACGATTGTCTCACCAACTTTGATGTCGAGCCAACCATGACGTCAGATCACGCCCCTCTTATTGACACATGTAATTGATGTCTCGCTAACCATACACAAACCTATTTCATCTTCATGTCAGTTTAATCAACCTCACGACGCTCTCATTGATTCAGCCAAACTATTGCACTAAGTTTCAATAATTTATTTTTCTCTCGCCCCCCCCCCCCGCTCCCCCTTTCTTCCTGCTCTCATCACTCTTAGTCCGTAGTGTCTTTTTACGATCATCTTTTTCAATACGTCAGCTATAAACACACCGTGTCTTATCCTAACCCTACTGCTGTCCCTTCACCACGCCCTACCAGTTTTTTTTTCCCTGGCAATAAAACTCCAATCAAGAAAACCCCTATCGATATCTGGTGTCGAGGACAAGTAATTGAATGTCTAGCCCGCACTAGCTCACAGCAGTCACAGAGAGGGAGACATCATAACTCTTGTCTCGACCAACTCTAGTATTAGTTAGTGGGTCAGCTATGATGTACACACATGTATCCAAGTCCATCCCTGGGTTAGCGGAGTGGGTCAGCTTTGTGTACACAATCAGATCCCAGCCACTATTTTTTTCTACACGTGGGCTTATGTACACAAATGGACAGATGACTGTGTTTATTCAAGCTTCAGTTTTCAAGACTGGAAAACTTAAAATTACAAATTTCCATGTGTAGTTTCCAAGTGCACATACATGCACTGTGCTCATAATACCAACACCATTATTTTTAATCTTTATTTGCGTGTTTAGATATTTTTGTTTTCCACTATCATACAAGCCATTGAGGAAAAGAAACATAAGCAGGTTGTATAGCATAACAAAAGTCTCGGATAACTTGCATTCATTGTTTTCCAATTGAATATTCGCATTATCGGGGTTTTGGATGTGTTGAAAAAAAAAATTCTGCTGATATTGATTGTAACAAAAAAATTTTGTGCAAATCTTTAAACATGAAAATATTTTTTTTAATGACCTCTACTTTTTGTAATCAGCAACTTTAAAAAAAAGTTTTTATCAGTAATTACTGCCAACGTGTATCTGTGGGAATCTTCATCTGTCCTGGAGGAGCAGCCGAGTTTTAGGAATTTATCTGATTACATTGTATGTGTAATCACGCGGGGCTGTGATCTCATCGCACAGTCATCTAGTTCAGCACCATCAATACCTGAAGACAAGGCTCACAGGACCATCGATCAATAAGCCTTTAACCCAATGACTCCGAGCCTGGAAACTTTGAGGCCAGTAATGGGCCGAGATGGTGAGGGCGACGAGCCGTAATTCACTTGTTGCTTCACTGACCGGGGTAAGAAATCTAATGATCGTGATGCCAACAGTTTTAAAGCTCATGTTTTTTCATTCAATAAACCCAATCGTCTCGCTGAGACCATTGTTGTATGGCCGGTACAGAGGGGGGTGGGGGGAGCGCTGGTGATGGTAATGCTGTTCCCGGCTGGCGACCTGCCATTGGACATTTTACTTGACATCTGTTCCCGACAACTATTTTGGAATACAAAGCTACTTCTTGCCTGGATGGAAATATTTTCTGCTAAAAGATTACCACCCTCCTTCACTACTTCCGAAGCATTGAATAAAGCCCGATGAAGGCCTTTTGTAGGCACTGGACACATTCGACACATAGTTATGTATAAACGCACTCCTAGTGAAGAGATGACGTTGATATACAGAAGCCCAGGTCCTGGGCCCCCGTTGCCCCTCCTGGGCACGTTGCTCACCCTGCCCTGTGGATTAACTGGCCCTGGCTTGATTCAACACTTTTACAAGAAGACCGCTTTTCAACGAGCTTTTCAATTAATGAGGAAAAAATGCACTGCATACTATTGATTAGTACCATCTATTAAAATATGATTATAAAAATAATAAATAAATAAACCATTGTGCAGGCCATTGCTAAAAATAAGATATCGCGTTGTGCTTAAGGATACAATCGGATACCTATATAATATATTCGAGGGGGGCTAACATAAGAAGGTTATCGATTATTCCAAAACACGTTGGCTCATTTAAATTGGTCGTTAAATTTTGAGTAATTATCAGCCCCAACAAGAGGCGATCGTTTTGTAATTGTACACTTGCGCAGGTAAACACGGGCTTGGTTACTGCGATGTTCCACTCCTTGGAGCTGTGGATGGTGGGAAAATCACGGAGGCCAGCCTGGGTAGTCATAGAGAGAGAGAGAGAGAGCAGAGATGTGTCACATACCGCCGGCTGAATTGTGTGTCACAGTGGTGACATGGCTGTCAAAATAGCGGTATCGTGGTATTTCTCATCACCCCTATTTGGATCAGAATCTACCACTCTAAATGTGATTACATCATTAATTGTAGCATGTGAAGTCGTAGACACTGAGCTTTTCCCACAATCAGCGCAGTCAACGCTGTTAAGGTGGTCCAATAGTGAACATTTACTGCCATGTCTGTCTACTTAATGTACAGAAATCTTATCACATTGGCAGATCATGTTTGCATCGTTTTCACCACTCTTCACTAACAACTCAGTATTTCACATTAAATTGACAACATCAATATCCACTTAAATTGACATCTCATTTCCACATTTAGTTAACACATCAATATCCACATTAAAACTGACATCTTGGTATCCACTACAAACGGACATCTCTCCACACTCACGGAACAGCTTTCGGCCAACTACTTTTCATGCTTTTGAACTGAACACATATGCCACGACTCCACCATTGTGCCAACACTCTAGGGTTTAATGTACACATACAGACACCTTTTCACACCGCCTCCTTAATTTTTATCTTTGTATAATTCTCCGCTCTATTAGCATAATCGATACATCGCTTTCGGCCTGCTCGGAGAGAGGAATCCAATAAACAAAGAAGTTGCTGTAGCTCATTATAACCGGATAAAACGCGGGGAAAAAATTTAAACACTATCCTATAGTATATTAGCTCAACCGGAAGTGTTCCAGTCATTCGTAAAAAACCTGCCCTCATTCTAGCGGTGATCTAATATAGTAGTGGCATTAGATGAAATACTAACGTGTCTAGTGGCAAGTTAATATTTCCTTAAACACGTTTAATCATGGCAGCAGTGATGTTTCTAATTAAGCTCCACTTGGACGTGTTTTTTTTACTTTTTGGAAACATCGTGGGGTTTTAAGGTTTGGGAGGGGGGGGGGGAATCAAAGTAATTTATTTCGAAAATGTAACGATTATTTTCTACTTTATTTATCTTTACTTAAATGAGCCCAATTATCATTATTTTTCGATTTGAGAGGACTGAGAGAGATTTCGGGAAACATTGAAAAAAAAAGCCGTTTAGAAGTGTACGTGTGAATGAGAGACTGTGCAGTTATTATCAACATCTAGCTAGTCCATGCGGCATGTTTCAACAAACATGTATGCAGCTTAATAATTAGCCTAGCCTGACATTACAAATTATGCGTTGTTAGATTCAACTTAGGAAAACCATAATCGCCTGTGTAATGTGGCTAAGGACTGCAAGTTGTTTTCACAGAGTGCTAGTCTTTTCCCCCTTGATCCATAGTATTAAAAAGAAACTGTATCCTTTTTTTCCCCAAGTATTCAGCAGTAGAAGGAATTAAATGGCATTTTTATCTTGCAAATGTTCACATTGCCCCGGGGTATTTCAAACGATAGCAACAGACCTGTTCCCGCAGGACACGACACACACTATTGTTTCATAGAGTGAAGGCCTCCTTACAGGGCCGCTTTAAATAGAACTAGGTTGATGGTTGCATATTGAGCCATTATTCAGAGCACACGCGGGAAATGGTTGAGTTATTACTCGGTATGTGCAAATGGCTTTTTACAATTTGGTTGTCAACAGGTGGTGGTGGTTCCCGTCATTAAAAGATCGTGTCGGCTTGTGCTATCTGTTTGTGTGTAAGGCAACACGCGGTCCGTATTACCTTCCATGTGGGTATTCACCATACAGCGCGCCGGGACCTGTGTTGGGTCATGTAAACTTTAAACACGACTATAGATCCCAATGGCCATGATAGGAAATAGTCATGAACATGTGTGATCTCATTTTAATATTTTAGATTGTTGGTTATCCTTACTTTACCCCCCCCCCCCCCACACACACACACTTCTTTTCCCCCCATTCTTTTGTTAAAAAAAAGAATTGAAAATCTTATTGTTCATGTCAGTTTTATTTAAGTGATGTTCACCTTTATTGCTTATTGTTAGAATGCAAATGATTGAGGTGTCAAATGCAACTACTACTGGACTTACGACCACGATCGGTTCCGACAGACCTGTCGTAATACGATTTGGTCTTAAGTTGAGTGCGCTATGTGTACAGTAATGGGAAGTGATGTTATAAAAATATTTAAGTTAAATTATATCATACATTTCTGTTATTATTGTTCTAAATCCTAATTTTCGATGTTCACGACCGCCGATGATTGCAGACAACGCATTTCGACTAATAATTGAGGCAGAAATAAATATGAAATCTACTACAGTATGACTAGTGATTGTGATCGTAAAGTCAAATGGTCGTAAGTGGCATAGGTCGTAAGTCGAGCACTAGCTGTAATTCCGTAAACGTTTAACATTAAATATCATCGTTCGCTTTCCACACCCTATTGATAGCTGCACCTCATTGCGTATTTCTTTCAATTCACATTTTACGATTGAGTTTACACCAGCTTCATACTTTAGGTCTGGCGTATCCACGTAACCAAAAACGGGTATATTTACCTGCTCATCTTGACGTGACCAGGAAAGGACACGTGTCGTTAGGCTGTACCTGTACCGTTTGATGCTAAACGTTGTACAGTTATATAAACTTATAAATTTAACGGCTGGCTTCTGGTAGGAAACAATCAATGTAGTTGTACCATAATCGTTATTGGCCCACCCCCACCCCCGTTGATTGCTGTCACTGTTGGAAGCCAGAACCAAAGACCTTAACCCATTAGCTGTGGTAACAGATGCACTGTTTTTTTGGGGGGGGGGTGGGGGCAGGTTTTTTTATTTGGCGAGTAATTATCCAACCATTTGATAACGTCATCATCAAGTATCAAATCTACGGTAGCAACCTTTTCCCCCTTATCATTGGACATTAAAGGAATGCTTTTGAACCATTTTATCCTAATATAACTAAATCGATGTTCTTTGTGACCAAGGGTATCATTTATTTGAAAAGACGCCATATTCTATAAGGTTGCTGTGTGCTATACACCAGCTGGTACAGACACTGGTGGATAGCACCGCCTTAAAGTTTCAATCACACATCGCCGTCCCCGCTAAAACAAATTAAATCAACACACAGGCATGGTTTGAAGTTTGATGTGAATATGTTCTACTCAACATATTAAGTTTGTATTGGGATTTGGGGGGGGGGGGGGGAGCGAGCCTCTTCCCTTACAATCATTTTTTTTAACCATTATGAATTAAAAACAACCCAAAATTAATTCGTGTGTTGCATTAGTTTGTCCAAATACATGCACTCCAGAGAGTCATGAGTACTACACATGTTCTTTCACAGCTGAACAATAGCTCCCCGCTCTCCCCCTAGACTTCAACCCTCCAGCTCACATGAGCTTCTGTTTAGTTGACTAAAATATTGTCATTGGGTTGAAGCGGTGAAAAATCAATTTCGGCCATCGCGCCCCCCCTTTCCCCCCCCCCTCCCCCCCAAACCCCATCACAATCAGGTCTTTTAAAATGGCTGCAGATAAAGAAGTAAATCGCGAACATTCGATTTTGTCTGTGTAAACACGTGTTTGGTGAACTTGCGAGTGTTTAATGTCCTTCCACTTCCAAACATCAGGACATACACATTTGAAATTTACAAAGCATTATCGGATTCTGTAACAGCCAAGCGTAGCGCTTTGTGGGCAGTGTTGTCTGCACCGTAGACTTTAGGCCAACACATTTTAATGGAATTCTCGAAGGTCGGCAGTACTTCTTGAGGTTAATTTCTAGGTAGGAAACAGGAAAAAAAACCTGAACACTTTTTTAAGGTTTCTGTCAATTATTAAGATGAATACCTTGTGGAGTTGTGAGCCCGACTAGTAAAGTGCCCCCCCCGCCCCCCCCCCCCCCCGGGTGCACCGAGAGACTGATACGGTGACTAGCAGTGCTGCAAAAGTTGAATTTCTCAGGCTTTTGTTGGCCGGGCTTAGAAAACTCTAAATCTGCTTTGTCGGTTCATATATTATGTTTAGGGCGCTGTGCTTTCGAAGAACTGTGTGTTCAATCAGGGGAAGGGGGGGGGGTCGAAAAAAAGTATTTAAAAAAAAAAGAGAAGAAAGTTAAGGCAGTGGATGGGGGGCGTCGACCTAGCTGAGGAGAAAAAAAGTGGACATTATTGTTTTGTGCATAGCAATAACTGTGATGGCCTGGCACAACCCACAGGATTAAAACTAAAGGTCGGGTCTGAATAAATTAGTTTGACGTGAACACATGGACGGGTGAGGCAAGCAGCGCGTTCAACGTGTAGCTGTTTGGCTTGTGATTCTCCATAACCCCGTGTCAGTGGCTCTGGCAGCCATTTCTTGGTGAAGCTAATTGTCGAACGGTTGAAGGCTGTCAACAAACGCAACACTTATATATATCTATATCTTAGTTTATATAGTTTTATTTACTCAACATGCGAAATCAAATGCCAACATTAAAGCACGAATAACAAACAATCCCACGTCCCTAAATTTAAGAACAGTTAAAATAAATATGACTCATTCCTGTATTAATGTCTTCGTTCTTTACACTATAACCTGGTTAGAACCAATGATCTGTCACCAGTTGTTGGCTGGACCCACCCTTTAATTATAGTGAGATAATAGAGAGACCACGATTTCCCACGCTGTCATCCTTGTCTGCCCAAAAGGAAGCACAATGTAAAGCTGGCCGATATCATAGTTCAGTTCTCACAATAAATACTGCTCACAACTTGTATCCGTTTTACACAAGTTTTTTTTTTTTTTAAATTGCTCGAACCCGATTGTGATTAATTGCACACCCGAGCTTTAATTGGCGAACCATTTTGCCACTTGGACCAGCGGGCTCACTGATATTGATGTAGGAAACTATCAAATATCAATAGGTTTTTTCTTTGAAGTGCCTCCATCTGTTTCCTGGCTAATATTAGGTGCGCATAATTAATTCAGTGCGTTGATTTGCGCGGGGTTGTTTCAACTGGATAACTTGAACGTTTCAGCAGTATTGTATCTGTATATCTGGTCACCGTGTTCTCTGTGATGTTTGGAGGGTCAATCAAAATATCTAATGTTTTATTGATTTGATTGAAGGTGATTTAGTTGTATTGGCTGTAAACTGATCACGGTTCCCACCTGTCCGTAACCGTTGCTACTTTTAAAAATAAAGAACCATGCCCCCTCCCCCCTAAATGTTTGCCACGGGTGAGTACTTTTTGATACGCATACCTGCTGACGTTAACACGAGGACAGGTAAAAAAAATCTTTCACTGTGTGGTTGTCTTGAAATGTATAACACTACAACACGACTCGGTCTTTACATTACTACCCGACCCATACAAAAACCCCCCCACAAATTTTATTTCATAATTTATGTCCCCACACCTGCCGCCATATCATGCCTACACACCTCAGCGATAGATTTGTTCAATGGCCATTTCCCTATGAAACGATTGGCTGCAACAGGGTGTGCCCCCGCACGGCAGCTTTCAGCTACTGACACGTCATGCACCTTCACCCAGTTTAAGAAAAGCTTCCTATTTCTAACAAATGACTGCACGACCACAGGTGTGTACATGATCGCCTTATTTACCTAGTCAAACAGAACTTTCTCAACATTATCAACACAACAGTGCTGTTTGGCGGTGCTTTGCCGTGCTGTCTGTTCACGTTTTCCCCCCTTTCCCCAAAACTTAGCATATCCTTTTCAATTTCACACCACCCTTTTTTTTGGTTGAGACTATTAATAAATGTGATGCCTAGTTGTAATACGAAGGCGAATTTCTATAGCAGTTCGTTTGGCTTCTCGAAATGGAAAAGAAAAAACGTGTACAAGGTCGCCTAACAAGTTGCATGGCAAAGTCGAAAGTGATCAATAGATTTAGTCTTTTCGAATGTTAAACGATCCGGTCTGTTAAAATCTGAATTCTAGAACATTTCACATTTTTAGAAATTAGTTTGTCATTAGAACTATCGCTGTCTTAAATTGCATTGGCTGATTTAAGTTGCTTCTGAATTTAATTTTAATCTTAATATTACTTATCTGTTGTTGTCTTTTTTTAATTTAAAAAAGAAAATATTTTAGCACTCGTTATGTGATCCCATCACATCAAAGCTTTTCATTGTTTCAGTTTTAATTAAACAAAGACAATAACGCCTATACCTATATTTTTTGTTGTACACCAATAATATGTTAAGGAATTTGGCTAAACGAATTTCGCTATGATATTTTTTACGAACGCCATTATGAAATCTCCGTTTCCTAAGCGGCGTAGAGACCAGAGAGCAAGTCTGTTTGTCTCCTTTGTTCCTGCAAGTTTACTTGTCCGTCTATTTAACTTAGACATATTTTATTTATGACTCCTAGTTATTGATTTTTCACCCAACGGGTAATTTAAGGAGGTCTCGGGTTCCTTCATACATTGCTGCCACTTTCCACGGTGGTCATGAGAAATACCAAGACAGCTATTCACGATCACACGATTTCCCCCCTCCCCCCAACCCTTGCTTCTATGTTTGATTGTATTCATATCACTCTAAAGACCGTATGCCCTTTTAGTTGTCCAAACCTCGACCCATTCAGTTCTAATCCAACGCTAAATGACAATCTCAAGGAGAAAAAAAATATCGTTTTCATGGATCTTTTTTTCTTTCTTTCTTTCTTTGCCCTCTACTTCTTGCTTTTTTAAACAGTGTGAAAAGAATGCCCTATTTGTATAGATCCTGTCAGTCTTAGCTCTAACACGGCGACCCAAATATTATGCCACGACACCGGAGCACATGTATTGCTCAAAGACCCAACGGGCACAGGCGGCTCCTTATCCTATGAAAAGGTTCGTTTAAGTTGTTTACATTAAAAAATATTTTAAAAATGGCCGAAGACGCCACCGTCTTGCCTAAACTTGCATCAGTCCTTAGCACTTTAGTATGAACATAAATCTGGGGGTGCAACTCTTAAAAAAAAAAAAAAGAAAAAAGAAGTTTGTGCTGGAATCTTGCTTGTACATGTTTAACAACTACACAAGGTCGCACATCAGTATTATTAAATATTTAAAAGGGTTCTTGGAAATGCTCATGATTTGTTTAACCTAAGCAACACTTCCCTTTTTTAAAGATTTTTCCAAAACCGTTTAAATTTTGTTCACACGTCCATAAAACAGACTTCTGTTTTTAATTGAAATAAATTTCTAGTGTTTTGAAAGTATTTCAACAAATATCTTTAGTAGATCTATCGAAGTTAAAAATAAATTTACGGGGATTAATCCATGTTTTCCACTATCACACTCCCCTCCCCGCGCCACAAATCACTAAGCAGCGTTTTTCTAATGTGGTGCAAGTGAATCTTGCCGTGCGGTATATCCGAATTTTGTGATCCTCAATCAATGGCAACTGGACACAGTCCACGCTATCGGTTCACAAGAGACCCGTGATCTAGTCGAACTGATGAATGCATTAAACGGGAGTTTGTTCTGATGCAAAGCGATAACATCACGTTTCGTCCACTTTGTTCAACGTGGTTATCTTGAGCATTACAGGCATATTTGCCATGATACCGGTCAGGTATCTTCCCACTGTCACTCCATGGTCTGACCATTATGTCTATGTCTCCATAAGCACATCTTTTAAGGGCCACCACGCGGTTATATCCCCCCCCCCCCCCCCCCGGCCACACACACGACACGTTCAAGTATTAAGTCAGACCATCACATTAACCTTGAAACGGCCCGGTGTGTCATTAAAAAGATGTCGCACTGAGACAAATTTGTATTGGAAATTAAATTAATAAAAATTGAAGGTAAGGTAGATCTTATGAGTGAGGAATATTAATTGCAGGTACTAAATATATTTTTTTAAAGTTAGGGGAGGTAACTACTCTTAAACTTTTCAGTTTATCACATTAGATTTTGTCATAAATAGAAATATATTAATAATTGGCTCCCTTGAATTGGCTCCCTTGACATGCCTTTAACTTACTTTACATAAAAATTAGTAAGTCTGAAGTTGAAGGCTGCTGATAAATTTCAAGTCTTCTGGTCTGGAAATCTAAATTACATATTTTCATATTTATGCCTTGTGTTCAGGCCTACATTAACATAAATTTCAATCAAAGTGGCTATTGGTACCCGGGTACCAGAAGTGAGAGGTTGGGATTAAATAAAGATAATATTATTGTTGGGTTTGTAAGACCGAATGAGTAATCAAATGAAAGATAATTGAATGTACTATACGTTTTTATATACGTCCACCTCGGCCATAATGAGAACCAACCAGTATGTACCAACCACAATTCGGTATGACATTTTCAGTGGAGTTTCTCCTCGTCTCTCTCTCTCTTTCTCCTACCCCAAACCACTCCTCCCACCCCCTTTTTCTCGACTCGATGAAGGTAATTTGAGATGTATTTCGTGACCCTTGGGCTGGGCACTGAGGAAAATGCACCAGCCTCGTAATGCCGAGGCAATTAAACAACGCGGGGCTATCTTTTATTTTGTGTACGTGTAAGAGTCTAAAGAACAGTCCTGACTGATTTCCCTCGGTCATTGTACCGTACAGATAATTTTATTAGTTATATGTATTCTAGACATATGGTTTTACGGCCCGGTAATTTCGAGTTATGAGATATTTCACTTTGTTCTTTTTCGTTGTTTATTCTCTCCCCTTTATATAGTTAAATAGTGCCGATGAACAAAGCTTATCTTTGGTCTGTTTTAAGAAATAAAATTAGGTAACTAAGGGCATTGTTTTCTGGTGGTGTAGTCAGAATAAAAAAAACCCCACCAGTCAATGAACTGAACATGCAGGATGCAGATAACACGCTTATCTGACGTGTTCCTCCAAGTGTACAGTGGGCAATCCTTCCCTGTCGAAACCAAGTGCAGGGATGCACATTCGTATTTCACTTGAAATGTGCGGACTCTATTTTTATTTAATGTTGTAATTAAATAGATTTGTACTGTTTATCCCCATTACGTGGTTACTTTCTGTCACTCCCCCTCACCCCCACACCCCCCAGCAATCAAACTAAAACAAACGTGAGGGTACTGTTCATTTTAAAATGCACTCGGGTGTGCTTGTTTTTTTTTAAAAAGGGGACTGAACAAGGACCCAACAGTATAAGATTGTTGAAAGAAGCCGGTCATCGACGCATGCTTAATTAATGTTTAAAAAGTTTGAGCTCAATCTATTTTGGATCACCGGTGGCGTCACGAGACGTATCGCGTGCCAAGAGCACTGGACGCAATCAAATGACACGGATAAGCTGAGCTCTACCTTCCTAGTTTGGCCGGCTCCCTTGTTTACTCCTCTCTCCCCACCCCCGCCTCACCCTACCCCACTGTAGGTTATGGTTATGTCAGAAACGTCGGATCCATTGCTATGTATTGGACAGACGGGTCTGTGCCGACCGCTATTCAATTTGTTTTGAAACCCGGTCGGAGCAGAAGCATCATGAATAATTAAATCTCTATTAGCGCCTCATTGGCTGAGCGGTTCCGAGATAGTGAAAAGTATCGAGTTACTGGGTACTGTTTTCATAGGCACCGTGTGTTTGAAACCTAGAAAGTTGGCCAGATATCCTGTCGGTTTTTAGACACCGCATGTCTGAAACTTAGAAAGTTGGTCAGAAATTTTCCTGATTTCGAGAATGGTCTGGTTGGACACGAGAGCGTCCTGATGAGATATAAAAACAAACAAAATAGACAGACTGAGAATGGGGATAAACCTCATCGGAAAGAGTTGGCACATTAAAATTTATTTGCTATGAAAATGGGTATATTGGGTAGAGAAATGTTTAATAGGCAATAAAGTGGGTCTTTGAAAAGAAGCATAAAATTTTTTTTTTTTTTCATCTGTTAATTTATTGATTTGGCAAGGGTGGACCATGTCTGTTTCTATTCATCTGTTTATTCCACTACGTGTAGCTCCTCTAACATCTGAGAATCACTGGTAAATAGGGTATCAGCAGTGTCATGTATATGCTTTCATTGTGATGCACCTTGAATAATGTATAATTCATTGGCATGTATAGAATATCTGCAAGTTGTATGTGGTGCTGGTATCATTTGGTACGGTATAATTGCTACTCACTCTCAGTCACGGGAGAGATGTGTCATTTTATACCTTGCAAATTTACTCTGGTAAATTGCTTTCCTCTATGTTGTCCTCCCCATCTATGCGTGTTCCCAGCGTTTACATGTAATGACTGAATGCCACGACTCAATGGCTTTCCCCATCCACCCTGCGGGCTGTTGTCGATGCATCCATATTTTATTAATTTCCCCTCTCTCTGTTCTTTACCAGTCAACCGTTTATCAGATGCTGCCGTTGCATGAAAAAACACTAGAGAGAAAGAATGGGAGTTGTTTGGGTGGGGGGTGACACAAGCACAAACACAAAGTGCCATATAACTGACGTTGAAAAGTGGGGTGCAAGTTGGCTTTTTTATATATATATATATATATTTTTTTTTGGGTATCTCTTCATCAATTTTCCAAATGAAACTGTTGGGCTCCGATTTCATCAGTTGTCACGCTGAAAAATAATATTTGCCCGGAATGTCACAATCACTTTATTAGTAATTGATAACCAGCCTTCATTTACCCGAGGAATTTATGGCCATTGTTTGTGTTGTGCAGCCGTTGTAGCATTTATGAACACGGTACACTAAACGCCATTGTAACACAAAGTCTCGTTATGAGCGGTGTCCGCGCCTTTGGGGCACACCCGAGTGGTCCCGGGGAAATGGCTTCTTTTTTGTCACGCAAGGTTCGTCAATTATTGATGAATGATTTCCCCTGGGCTCGCTGATGGCTGGCAGGTGGCTTTCACCGAAAGGTAGCCGGATGGCATTAGCAGGAGGCACGAGCCTAGCCAAAGCCGCGGACCGACTCTGTTGTCTCTTGTCATGTTCTTCATGAATTATTTCGGCTAGCTTACTCCCATCACGCCTACCCCTACACTGTACCCCACACCCTCCTCGCTTTTCCCGGTAACCCATTTTCCAACAGCTTCAATGGTCTACAAGTCCGGACCTGGAAACATCCATCGCTCAGGCACTGAAATTGTCGGTCGGGAAAAACCACAAGAGGTTGCGAGAAGAGAGGGGTGAGAGGGAGGGGGCTAGAAAAGAGGTGATAGCAAGTTTTACCCGTCCCTCAAGCCCATGCAAACCTCGTCAGTAATTTCCCCAGTGACAAAATCCCCACAATTACAGATCTGGCCCAAATTGATTTCTAAGTCTTCATAGGGATGCTGTCCTTTACAGCGCTTCGATTATGCAGCTGACCCTCCCAGTGAAACCAATTTTTGCATAGACTTGGAATTTGGGTTGGGAAATTAATGGTCGACCATAAACTCTCGACTTCTTATGGGCCGGGGAAAAAAAGATATTTGTCTGCTGGTGGAGCAGGTTTTCCAAAAATATATAAAAGATATAATAAAAAAAAGTAAACGGAAATGAAGAACTGTAGAGACAGATGGAATGTGATATTGCAGATACATGCGTGAAACTACATTTTTAAACGAATATTGGGGATTCGGGGTGGGGATATTTGTCACAAATGTCTATAAAAAAAGGGGGGGGGGGCGGGTAATCTAAGACAGCACCACACAAAAATACTATACATATAAATGTAAAGAGCTAAATGAATACGTCACGTTTGTCCCTAGTGACACGGTAACAGTTCTGACTAGTCAAACTAGAAAGGCTTGAGAGTATGGAGGGATTGGGAAACATATTTTCAAAGAAGTCCCTGATGGTAGAGGTCCTTCTTGTCAGCCAAGCAGACGTTGCTTTGAACTACACAGTGATGGAAACGATAGTTCCGATGGCGGAATTGACCAAGCGTTTCGCTGATTTCTAGATGATTGCTGTAGTAGAAGTTTTCACATCGTCCGTTATCTGGTCCAAGCTAGCTGGTGTCACGCGTTATTGATCTATTCTCAAATTCGGGGAGGTGGGATTTTGGAGTAGGGAGGAGGAGACACGTAGAAAATAGGGGCAAATAAAGGGGATAAACTGTTGGGCTGTATGCCGCTTGTAACCGTAACCAGTTCCCGGAGCTGGGCTTATTTATTCTCTCGCCTTAAATATTGAACAGTGAAACATCAATCAATTAGTTTAAAAAATCAATGCAAGATGCTCCCGCGCAAGAGTTGACCTGATGTAACACGATCACAGAAGATACCCGTCTGCCCCAGCGAGAATGGTTAGCTCGTACCGCACTGTTTGTAGGTGTTGGGCCAAACGGGCCTGTTTTTAAAATGCGGTAATCAGTCAAATTCTAACGGCATCAATATTATATGTAGACCGCCATAAAGTAACATTTAATTAAATTAGGTTTATAACACTTTGTCGCATATTTATAGCACTTTGTCGCATAAGGATAGTGTCAGGCTATCCACGGCTATCACGTTATCAGACGCTACTCTGTGCATTGGTTATAAGTCCCAACAACTAGCTCATTGCGTTTTAGCAACTAATTTTTTTAAACTTTTTTTTAAAAAAGGTCCCGGGGTAAATAAGATGTCCCATTGGTTTAAATGAGAAAAAAAATGCATCTAGTCCAAAGATCGGTCATCCCTTGTGACTTTTCACCCTATGGTTCCTGAACGTCACTCCGGGAAATCAATGATGTTTGGTATTCTTGCCTGCTGTAGGCTATGTTTGCTCGTTTTCTACTCCAAAACCATCTATTTAAGATAACATGCGACCCAGAGTTCAGAGCTACTGGGATAAAGCAGCGCTCTGTTTAAATACCAACTCCTCATCTCAGACTGGCGTCCTCTTCTCGTCTGACACCTTTACCAGGGTTGTAAAAACAAGCGCCAGCGTCCGGCCAGGGGACGGCCATCTTTCCTTGGCTGGCAGCGGCGGTGACTGTCTACTTGGGGGGGGGGGGCCGTTGTTCAAACCAATGTGATGTAATGGACAAGCATTGAATCAACAACGGAGCATTTCTCCACCACCAGTCCAATTGGCTGGAATTATGTTAGAGTTGAATTCTGTGGTCGCCAGGCAAAGCAGTGCTAGACCACACGAGAGACAACTCGGTTGCCTTGTTATTTCTAACCCCGGACTCACTCTCTCGGAAATAGTTTTTTTCTGTTGTTTCTGCAGTCATACGTGACTATTTTACGAAAGATGGTTTAAAAGCTTTTCCATTTAAATGTTGGGGCTGTGGTCTCATCATCTTCATAGTTTTTTTTTGTTTTATTCTTCCGCCTCCACCAATAATGTTTGTATCCGTTTTACCCTAATGAAAACGGACGTTAGCTCTGTATTACCCTCATAACTTTGACAACAAATAGAGTTATAGTTATGGTGAAGTGTTGATGCACTGGTATTTTCTTGTATTATTAAAAATTCAATATCACCACCATCAAACGGTTACACTGACAGTTGCTTTAAAGATACAATTATGCTTATTGTGAGGCGCCCCACTCCCCGGGTTTCCCCCCTCCCCTTTTGTTTTGACAGGCCAGCATTTTTATCCCCCATCTCGTCACGGAATATTTTGTAGCCGCCGACTCCGGTTACCTCTTTACATAATGAGAAGAGACCGCGGGGCGGGTATGCCACCCAAGCTCGCACCCATTACACGACCGGCCCTAGCCTCGGGAGTCGTTTTTCCCAATGATTATTATTAATAATTCTTGACTGGCCTGGAACAAAGTAGTGCGATTCCCTAGCAACATATGGCCTTCCCTGGTGGCCTATAAAATCCATTGCGCCATCAAATATGAATATGTGGAGACCAAACCAGGCGATGCAGGATAACTTGATGGGAGAGTTCACACACAGAGGTGACAATTTTTACCCCGCTCTCGTTTTTAGTGGTGGAATCTGATCAACAAGATTACGGTTCCTGGAGAGATGTCGGCGTGTTCGAAATGTCATTACTTCAGTAGTCTTTAAAACTGTTGGCGTGAAAGGCTTGCATGATAATCCTACAAGCAGTTAGGCGTGACCAATTATATTAAGGGAAATCTTGTCAAAGTTTGGATGCATTTCCTGTCAGAGTTCCTTTGCCTCTTCCTGTCCCTTAGATTTTAGATTAGAATTCCTTATTGCTTCCCCTTCTCACCCTCATCCCACTTTTAAAGACATTATTAAGTTTCATCTCTCCCCCCCCCCCCACCTTTTTTTTTTGGGTCTGCCCTTCCACCCCTCTCATTTCATTCTGTTTATGTAACTGTTTCAAGGCGTATGCTCCCCCACCCCTTTTTCCCTGGAATCAATCTGGAGAACTTTTGGATATTTAAAAAAAAAAAATGAACTTAATGAAATATTTCCTAAATAACATTAAATTGATTCAAATCAGCTTTTCCTACATGAACACTTTATTTTACTGACAAAAAGGTGTCTTGTTATAAGTTGTCAAAATGTTTAAGTTAGATTTCTCTAGGCCCTCCACCGTAGGAGCTTTGTCACTCGTCCCCTGACACATTTATTGGATTGGGCACCCAAACAAAAGCTGTAACCCTTTCTTTCCATCCGTCTGGCACGGTACGGGTCTTTTAACGTTTGAAACCCTTCAACCGTTTGATCAATAATAGAACTCTGACAAAACACAATGGTTGCGGACCCCCCAAAACCATTTATTGTCGAGGATAAATCTATTAAATGCTGTATAATGTACTCGTGGGCCACTGTAAGGCTGCGCAGTCAATCGTTGATACTCTCTGGTACCGGGCTCTAATTGCGCAAAATCAAGGGCCATCGCATTACCCGAAATACGGGTCTGGTCAGAAATCATAGTTTGACGTGGACCGTTTGAAATGGTCTAAAACAGTATTTAAGAACTGGCAACGTGAAATCAAACGGTCACTCGAGGGATTTTAGTCAGGATCCCGTATTGGTGTAAGCTCTGTGAGATATTCCAAATAACAGATAGGGGAACATTTTACTGTTTGGTTTATTTTGCGCCGGGGAAAACCTCTACTGGCGTGAGGAACGCGGGACGCATTGGATGGGTCTTTTTTTGTGGGTGCCTCACTTGTGGTGTCATCAATATCTGTACACTTGGGCCGTGAAACAGGTGATACTTTTACTTCCAATGTCTTTACAACTGGTTCGAGACATTAATGATACTTTTACTTCCAATGACTGTACAACTGGGTCGAGACATTGGTGATACTTTTACTTCCAATGTCTGTACAATTGGGTCGAGACATTGGTGATACTTTTACTTCCAATATCTGTACAACTGGGTCGAGACATTGGTGATACTTTTACTTCCGATGTCTGTACAACTTGTTCGGGACAATGGTGATACTTTTACCTAAAATGTCTGTACATCTGGGCCGTGAAATTTGTGATAATTTACCTTTATATTTTTTTTATAAAGTTGTCATTTATGTGGTCATTTATTAATTTCTTGTATTGAGAGCATTCAAAATCTCTTAACATGTTTTAGATGGATCTTTGATATAATATATAATAAAGTTAGGACATTTGCTATGTTTTGAAACATTTTAATATTTCATTTTTGTTGGTGTAAAGAATAATAGACCCCCCCCCACACACACACACATCGATGTACCTTACTATTTCAATGTTTCTCAATGAGAACTTAGGGACAACGCTTTATCCCGCCATGGAAGAGTGACATAATGTGATTAAAACACCCCCCACCCCCCAAAACCACTTTTGTACTCTGTAAATGCATACCTCTTGCTGTCATCTCGGACACTACATTTCAGTATTACTGTTTGTTCGCTGATGAAAGCTTCTTGTCGACACGCTCGTTGTTTAGTTGCGTTCTTATTTTCATGTTTCCCCGTACTTTGTTCCGGTTATTTCCATTACTCTGTTAATGATAGCTTACGATTTTGGCGTACAATGTACCATTTTGAGGTCATACATTATTTAAATTATAAATACTGTATGTTTATTTTTTTTACTATTTAGATTATGTATTTGAACGATTTTGTGATAATATTGTACGATTTTAAGAGTTTGATGGTAAGCAGGTCTGATGATACTTACGAATCAGACTTGATATTGCCACTGTTAAGAGGCTCACCAATGAATGTTTAATAATCAACCTGCCCACAACATCGGCTTACATCGATGGTGTCTCGATGAACCCTGGCTCACCAATGAATGTTAGATTATCAACCTGCCCACTACATCGGCTTACATCGATGGTGTCTTAATGAACCCTGTGACGAAATTATATTCTGCTAGTGAGAGTTAATACGCGAGTAGTGTGCAACAATGCTGGTAAAGGAAAGCGGTGGAGTTGGCCTGAGCGTTATTTCCTGAGGCGTATTTCTTCAATCCGCTGATTGAACATAGACAAATTTGAGTTTTGCGTGACCTCATCGTGGCTGCCATAAGGCCTTCGGTGTTATTCTTTACCCACGCCTCGATGTCCCTCCCCGGTTGGCGTACCACTATTAACAGTGTAACCGGGCAGTGTGAGCGCGGCAACAAAACTCCATTGGTGTCGACCGTCACATCACACACATCGTGCACTATGTGTTAAATAATGTCTGTCAAAATCAGTGATTAAAAAAAAGTCAGTCCTTCCTTTCTTGAGAATCTGATAGCTAAACGTAATATAGGGATTGTAAATGAGACAGGAATTTTCTCGATTTTACATAACACAAAGCACTAGAAAGTAACGGTGAAATTGTAAATCCCCATTAAACCTCTCAACCATCTCTGCCTTCTCTCACTCTTCTCTCTCATACCCCTCTCTTCTCCCCTCTCTCACTCTCTATCTCCCTCCCTTTTTGTATAGCTGTGCACCCCCCCCCTTTTTTTTTTTCTCCTTTTTTTCTATCGTACATTGCTTTTGCGACAAGGGAGCTTTTATAAAACAGAATGCGATGAGACAGAAATTGAAAGATGCTTCCTGGAAAAATGTAATTGAATATTGTTAGATCGAATTGATGACGACGGTCTCCGTTTGGCAATGAAAGGAGTCTCTTGTATAAGTGGAAGTCATTTAAAACACGGCTTAACTTACCCATCGCTACTTACTATTTTTTTACCACACCCCCTGTCTAGCTTTATTGGGAGGGGAATCTTAAACGTACATCAATAAAACCAAGCACCCACCAACTAATGATTTAAAACACGGTGTATTCTGAAGAGAAAACAAAAGCCCCCATCTTTCCCCATTCATTTTTTGTCGTTCCCGTGTATTGAGCGCAGCTCTTCCGTGATGTATGCTCCGGATACACGGTCCGTCCTCTCTTGAGAAATCAGAAAGATGAGCTTCTGGGATCTTTGTGTCCCCGACACATGTGCAAACACTCTTATGCACGCACACGCGGTGAAAATGTTAGATGCTGTGGATCTGGAAGAGTCTCTCGGTCCCGTCGCTTTTTTCATTTTTGATAGTGCCAGCTTTTATTTAGCATTGGAAACTCCTCCATTTTGTGTATATTTAATTGCCGTTGGGGAATAATATGTTCGTATTTCATTCCAAGTACTCAAAATATAGAGACACGGGAGGGAAAAGAGGGGGGGGGGGTATGGGTTCAGTTACAACCACATTTCAGCCAGCGATGTATTGAAAATGTCCAAGCCCTAAATAATAATAATAATAATAATAATATTTTAAAAATACATTTTATTAGTATCGGCATAGAAAACTGTCATTATTACTCTCTTCTTTCTTTGCGGCTGTTCATTTGATTATCTTTCTTACATGTGTTATTTTGTTAATGAAGACCATAAATTTTCTTAAATTCAGTTACTTACATTTCAGATATTTAAAAGTAATTGAAATGCAAAATAGACAAAGCTTTATTATGAAAAAGCCGACCAAGCTACTTATGACCACCATTAATAACATGCATTTGGCAAAATTAATGATATCACACTCGAAACCTTGGTATCATAAATCGTGTTTACATTTGTTGTTAGAATATTTTGCAAACTGTGCAATAAATCACTTCCCTAGCAAGTACATCATTAATTGATAAGCCTAATTGCCTGATTTTAAGTTAATCTCAGCTAAGTGATGGGATCAATATGGCCGTATTTGAACAGAGCTTCTCCCCCCCCCCCCCCCCTGTCATGTGATCTCTGGCTAGTGAGCGGTATCTCCTCAACCGAACATGGCCCTCGGCTAGTCGTGGTCACTTTCACGAGCGGCTGACGTAGTGGCCACATTAGGCCACGATAGAATAAGTCAATAAGTGTGTTAACCTGGTAGAGTCGGGTGCGCTAATCATTTGGGTTTGTTTTGGGGGGGGGGGGGCGATGGTGGTGTTTGAAAGCAGGCGTTGGTTAGGCTCTTGCTTTGTTACACGTGAAATAAAAGTGTGAAAGTTAGCTTCTCGGCACCATCAAAGTTAGCTTCTCGGCACCATCAAAGTTAGCTTCTCGGCACCATCAAAGTTAGCTTCTCGGCACCATCAAAGTTAGCTTCTCGGCACCATCAAAGTTAGCTTCTCGGCACCATCAAAGTTAGCTTCTCGGCACCATCAAAGTTAGCTTCTCGGCACCATCTGTCTGTAGACTCGTCACTGGAAAGAAGTTAAATGCGGGTTGCCTTGACTTTAAGTGCATCAACAATAATTGTGTGTACCTTGATCAATTTTGGGGGGGGGGGGGGCAGGCTCGACAGACGGGGCAGGGGTTCTTTATTATTGTGATCACCGTGTTAAAGTAAAAAACGCGGATTCCGTTTTACTATAAGTAGGCCGCGCTGTTAGGCCTATCTCGCGATCAACGGCCATTACCCGTGGAGTTGGTCCACTCCTTATCTAAAGAATATCTTGTTGATAATGTGTCCTCACACACTCTCACACAGTCACCGCATTGTAACCCCCGTCTCGGTGGATGGAGTGATTCCAGTGACGTGGAGCTATTTGAGCATTAGTTACACTTGTGTGTCCTGAAAGTCATAAAGTCCTAGGCATTCACTCCCCATTTGTTCTTTCACATCGCTTATAACCTTTTACTGCCATCGATTGAAGGAATAAATAAATGAAAGAGTGGGTTTGCGAGTGGGGGAGGGGGGTGCGGTCTGGGTTGGAGCCGGAACACCATCGGAAATACCCGCTTGATTAAGGAAAGGGGAGATTCGATTTTTAGTTGTTTTTTTTAAGAATAGTTTTTTTTCCTTTCCCCGGCTTTAGAATTTTAACAATTTTTCTCAATAACATTTTCAACCATTCTTTCTCCATTTAACTGTTCTTGCCTCACCTCCCTGCCCCAGTTTCTATCGGTTATCTGTAGCGTACTCGGAAGTTGCCATTACGGTCAAATTGGGAACGTGAAAGAAACTGAAACAAGTATTTTTTATGCTGGTTGAATGCGCTCCCTTCCGCAGCCTCGACATCTATCCTGTATTCTCTCCTCCCCCCCCCCCCTTCCACCCCTTTTTTATGATAAAAAAAATGAAATTATTTTAAATACAACCCATTGCTGCATTTTGTTGGGCATTAAATGCAGTAAAAAATATCACGTTAATGTGAATACAACGGGGTCATCTTCATTTCTGATATACCTTGTGGGAATTTGGGTTGTGTCATGACGTGTGGGATGGGGGAGTGGGTAGAGTAAAAAAGATAGCTTGTATTGTTTGTCGGGTACAGTCGTTGTTTAGAATAACGTTTAGATAACTAAATGAATGAATCCAGGCTCCTCAGACTTTTCGGTATCCAAATTGCCCAGGGGAGCTGGACCACTTCATCCGTCGACTGTCATGTCCATTAGCCTGTCGGTCTACAGCTGCCTTTTAAGTGCATGAAGAAGACAAAAATCGCAGGCTTGTCGTCTTGTGCGAGACAACATAAAGATAGAGCTTCGCAACTTGCCCCCCCCCCGATCAATCTTTAAGCAACAATGAATGGGTGAGGGAAGGGGAGCACGAGTCAAAGAGTAGAAACTGGAGGGGTAGAATCTAGTCAAAGAAAGTTTCCAATCACTGAAAACCAGACCCTGGAATTCGTCCCTATTTCTGACCGTATTGGCCAAGAAGGCCTGTGTCTGCCAAAAGTCACCAGCCAGCCCGCACAAATCCTATGGCTGTCTTTACCCTCTCCCCCCCTTTCCCCCCACCCCAGCCCACCACCTCCTAGCTCGTGTCTCTTAATTCAATTTGATGGTTTCGATTGAGTGTAGTCATGTTGTCAACTGCCACCTTGTAGATACTCATGATTCAAGAATTTTATGTCTGGTCATTGATCAACTCCGGCTGGCAAATCATTATAGGAGCGTCATGTTACCACAGAAGGTTGATTAAATCTCACTATGGGTGATTGGTGAAAGTGAACATTTGCTAACAGTAATAGGAAGGTGACCAGTTCAAAAGGTTGCAACGAGGAGCGCCCGAGTCTTCAAGTGTATTAAATTCAATATAATCTCGATGGTATTGCATTAGGCGAAAGTATGGCGTCTGAAATAACCGTTACATCATTGATTCGCGATTGGGATAAGACGGCAGTACGTTGACAATATCGTGATTTCTTTGGTTGGCTGGACGCCATTATTGCCCAGTTAACACAGACTGTCACGAGCCTCAAGAAGCCCACGTTGATGATTCGCTCTTCCCCCCCCCCCCCTCCCCCCCCCGTTTCATTTCGCTTACTTTACTTAATAGGCTGCACTGGCTTGAGTCGTGAAGCAGTAAATATTCATCAATGCTCCAGACATGTTTGGTCCGTCTTTCTCAAGACTAGACCAGTTATACGTCAGGGAATATCGTAACGCACGATCAGCTGTTTTTCTTACCCCACCCTTTTTTTTTTCTTTTTAAGATGAAGCTTTGAGATACCGATTACAGAACGTGATGGCACGGACTGTCCTGGGCATCATTGGATTAATGGGGTTAGGCTTGATTTCAAAGTGGCCGTTGTGACTGGGGTAGGGGGTGGGGGTGTAGGCAGGCTGGGAAAGGGTGTAAAGAATATTTATTGATAAAATACCAAATTCGAACTTCGTTGATGTAAAGAAGAAATTTTTTTAGTTGAAAAAAATTAGCTTATCAGTATCATGCAATATTAAGGTCCAATTAATTGAGTATAGCTTCCATTAAAAGCTGTTAAAGCATCGTAACCAGCAGACTGAGGAAAACAAAAGAAACAAAACAATTCAGTGTCATTTTTGGATGATCCACATATTGGAAAGACAAATGGTAACGAGCGCCTTCTGGCAGGAAGAGAGCCATCAATTTTAGTTCAGTAACCTTTACGCGCGTTTTTGTGTTTAGTCTCTAGAGTTCTTGTGGATTTAAGTCATTTTACCCCAGGCTACTCTCGACCACTTTCTTCCCCCACTAATGTTGGCCGCGAGGCCCAGCTGTTTGAGACGGTATAAATGAGATGACCAAGAGTGTCAAGCACAAAAGTCAAAGATAGAATAAGAATCCTCTTTATGGATGGGACGGGTGCATGAAAAGATCGATGACCACCGTTGTCGACCCCCCCCCCCCCCAATCCCACAATCCCACTGCGGTATTTATTGGCGCGGCCAGAGCCTTTAATTCAAGTCGATAACGCCAGCAAGTATGCAAATGATGTACCCATTTCTGTTTAATACATGTTTATTGCGGGGCTGTGTGAGCAGGCCCCTTTATCAAAATTAATACACTGGCCACGGACGTCCTTGAGTTGCGACGTTAATGCTCCTCGTCTTTGCCCCTTAACATAATGTTTAGAATTTAATGACATTTAATGAACGGTACCGACACGTTCGTGGTGTCAAAAGGATGCGCCGCTGAACTGGAAACAACTCAAATGAAATGGCACCGTTTCCCACGCACCGACTGCGTTCTGTTTTATGCTTAGATGTGTCCTTATTGTGACCTGTTTAACACCATGAACACGACACGGTTGGGTGATAAAACAAGAACATACCAAGAACCCTTTTCGTGATGGTTATGGGTCTCGTGCGTTCAATGTATTATAGTCCGCTGTTCAAATTAGCATTTTGAGAAAATACGACAGCATGCAATCAATCTTGTGCTATCAGAGCCTACATTTGCTCTATCAATGGCTTTGTTGCATCTCTTAAAGAACTTGTGCTATCAGAGCCTACATTTGCTCTATCAATGGCTTTGTTGCATCTCTTAAAGAACTTGTGCTATCAGAGCCTACATTTGCTCTATCAATGGCTTTGTTGCATCTCTTAAAGAACTTGTGCTATCAGAGCCTACATTTGCTCTATCAATGGCTTTGTTGCATCTCTTAAAGAACTTGTGCTATCAGAGCCTACATTTGCTCTATCAATGGCTTTGTTGCATCTCTTAAAGAACTTGTGCTATCAGAGCCTACATTTGCTCTATCAATGGCTTTGTTGCATCTCTTAAAGAACTTGTGTTTCAAGTCAACTATTGTTGAAGCAACATTTATGAAAAAGAATTCATTCAGTGAACTGGCGTAATACATTAATTATATAAAACACATTTTATTTGTCCTACATTCACGTACAGTTTGTTCAACAACATATCTGAGAAATTCTGACCACACAAGCCCATATGTATCCTTTTTTTAAAAAAAAAAAATACAACTAAAAACATGAACATCCAATTTGCTCCCACATGACACTACCTTTCCTCCGTCCGCTTCATTAGTAAAGCGTCATAGTTTAATTGCGAAAGGGATCCTTTTATAAAAAAAAAAAAGAATTATAAAACTACATTCCCCTATACGTTCTTTCTTTATTTTTAAATCGATTCTTACCGCCTTATAACTAGATGGTATTTGTGAAGACCCCTTAGACGTTGCTCGCGTTATAACGTCCGATGTTTCGGTATTCGATGCACAATATCCTCCGGGAAAAGTGCCTAGATAAATGAACTTTCTAAGATGGACCTGCTCTCCGTGTACGGTCTCCAGTCCATTGTTACAACTTTTGGTCAGGTTCGACAAACTGAGAGATGCCAGAACAGCGCTAATCATATTCCTGCCACCAATGGTTCTTTTCCTTATCTAACAAATATGTCTGGAATGCCAAGGTGGACAATTCGATCAGGGCAAAACGGCAGAGTAATGCCAAGTGGTCGGTAATTTGGTTTACCGTTGGTCACGCTGTCGTCTCCACGATTCATCTCTTGTGTTCCTCCCACAAGTTTTTTTTATTCTGCCCCACATCATCTCTTATTTAGATTAAGCACATCTTCCTATAGCAGAGGTTTGCCGGGCATCATCCACTACTCGGAGCGTCCAGAGCATCTCTTATTAAGGCCTGCCTCCTCGCCCCACCCCTGCGATCACTTATTTGAAGGACAACTCTTGAAAATACATTTAGCTCACTCGCAATGTCGTTTAACAACAATTTTTTTTTTGGTTTTTTAACGCATGCTTTTATTCACGCATAGAATGAATTTTAAGGTTTCCAAAGCTGAGAGCTTGTAGAATAAAAGAAATTGTCGGGGAGAGTGGTGGAAGAAGGGAAATTGGGGTGGGTGGGGGAGGCAGACTTGGCTTATATTAAGCTGGAAAACATACTGTGAAATATTTTTTAATATCCACAGAGGCATAAATAAGATTTTATTCAGGAAAATCTTAATTTGTCTGACAGTTTAATAGAAGTACATTATTGTCCAAGCTGGAAGCCTTGATGTGTATTTAACACCAAATCAATATTTTTATGTACGTTATGATGTACATATACGTTAATATATGTAATACCCAAAGTTACATAATACAAATAAAAGGGGAAAACATATTAAAAATCTCAGAGCATAGTCTTAGTGGTAATAGCCAACCCTTTTAATAGAGTAATATTTACAACTATTGATAGTAAAAATTAAAATTGTTATAATTTTCTCTTAATGTCTCTTGGGGTACATGCGACCAGTAACAGTGACCGATAAATGTCTCTTGGAGTACAGGTGACCAGTAACAGTGACCGATAAATGTCTCTTGGGGTACAGGTGACCAGTAAACAGTGACCGATAAATGTCTCTTGGGATACAGGCGACCACTAACAGTGACCAATAACACTAATTGTATAATACGTGCGAGCACCCAGCACATGTTCATGCGCTATGTTCATGCTACAACTTGTGCCCGGGCAGCATATCTGCCATCTGCATTACACCTGGGGACACTGGGGCAAACCTGGTCATATAACCATGTGAGGTCCCATACGCCCGGCCATTAATTCATTCGATTTGGGTTACTGCTGTGTGTGTGCAAATGCTCTAATTGAATTTGGCCCAGCTCACAATCTGATCAGATGACTTTGTAATCAATGAGCGGATGTGAGCGGCCCTCTATCCCTTGCTCTCAGCCCAACCTCACAATCAAGAACATCTTTCTGAATTATTCTTATTCTCTCCCCCCTCACACACACACACACACACACACGACCCTCCTTTTTTTCCCCCTGCATCTTTTTCCCTTCCCATATGTTCAACTACAATTACTACGATCTATCTTTTAAAAGTTATTCATTTAATTAAGTTCATAAACTTTATACTTGATATCTAGTTATGGGAGTCATGCAAGCTACAAGTCAATGAACAACAAATCTATTGTTTGAAATTAAAATACATTTCCAACTCAGCTGACACTTAGAACTGGTTCACACGTTTGAACGCGTTCTTTCATATACTTTTGTATGTGTGTGTGTGTGTGTGTGTGCCTCGTTTAACATGGTTAACATTGCTGGCTTCATACACGTGGCTCTAATTTAGAGCGGACCCTTGTTTATTCCTCACAGATTGATCGTGAATGATCGAATACATATTGTATTTTCGTCTCTGTCTCACACCAAACATTGTGTATCATAAATTGCATGAAAGGTACCACTTCATGAAAGGTACCACTTCATAATTAGGTAATTATTATTTTTAAAAATGTATCGATTATTTGTTTTTCAGCAGAAATCTGATACATTTAATTGCGCTTCCTCTTACAAACTCTACACATCTGAAAAATAACATCTGAAATGAAATAGCTTATATTTATAAAATATATATATTTTTTTAAATTTGACAAAATAAAATTGATTTAAACATAAATAAGTTGAAAATCAAGTTGCTGTTGTTCGGTATGACGGTACCATCAATCAGTCATATCAGTCCTCTGATCCATCCACCCATCGATTTTCTCACGGAACACGTAGTTGTTAAAGATGAATCTCGTTAGAACATGTGCTTTAGGTTTCGTCTCGGACTGCTGTTCCGTTTGTTTAGATCCACGTGCTCTGCTTTGGTGATAAAACCGCAAAGACTCAACGGGACGTCGATTTATTGTTATATCTAATCCATCGCTAATCGAGTTCTGTGGAGATCGATGTGGACGATTCTATTGCCAATCGTGGGCAGTTGTATATATGCTCTCTCTCTCTCTTCTCCTCTCTCTCTCTCTCTTCTCCTCTCTCTCTTCTCCTCTCTCTCTCTCTTCTCCTCTCTCTCTCTCTTCTCCTCTCTCTCTCTCTTCTCCTCTCTCTCTCTCTCATCTCTCCCCAGATCTCTCTCTCCCCAACAGCATGTGTTTCCTTTCTCGCCCGCCCCCCTTTTTCTTACAAACGCTCTCTCTCTCTCTCTCCCCATCCCCACATTTCCCCACCTTTCACCCACTCT
Organism: Omphiscola glabra; assembly: GCA_964017045.1. Lineage (NCBI taxonomy): Eukaryota > Metazoa > Mollusca > Gastropoda > Lymnaeidae > Omphiscola > Omphiscola glabra. The sequence continues at coordinate 50,748,300 of OZ024794.1, read as the reverse complement.
CTCTCACACATTCCTCTCCTTTCATTAATTCTTTATTTCAAACTATGGCTCTGTTGATGGTTTTGTTCCCCCCATACTTTTCCCGTGCCGCACTCAACCCTTTAGCATAACAAAATGAAATCGCGTTTCTTATTTTTCGATTGTATTGATTTGATTACGTGTACACAACAAAAACGACGCACGCTTTATCTGGGCGCCAGTAAACTCGTGTGCTTTTCTTGAACAATTGCTCAACGTTTTTTTCAGTTCCACTTCTTAATCCAAGTGAAAACTCACGTGGTCACTTGGACACTGATCGTGAACAAAATATTCCTTTACACCGCAACTCCATCACTGGGTTACATGGACATAACTGTGTCAGTAATTTATTTCCTTTGTAGAGCCTTTACCTAATGTGTATGTCCCACGAATCAAAAACGTCCTCGTACGTGTTATCAATGGTAAAAGCTTGATCTTATCAAGATTATTCGATTTAAAAAAAAAAAAATTAATATCAACATGACATTTCAATTTTATTTTATTTTTTGTTTAGGCGAATTACAATAATTTAAATCCTAAAGATTTATTCTTACATGGAGTATTATTAAAACTCAGAGCCCCATCCCTTTTCTCTTTACAAAACTGGTACGCATGTTTGTTTGTGTTTGAAAAAAATCTCCAGTCTTTGCTGGCAGCACAATATAGAGAAGCCATTATGCTCTATGGGACTTTTTACACATCTAATGCGGCTTTGAGATTTTTAAAATTTGTTAATGTCATTCTATAGAAGAAGTGACCTGAGAGCTTTGGGACAAAAGACACATTTCCGAAGCTATTTCCAGTGTTGGTTTTTCATATGGTGGCGTCATTTCCGCTGGTGAGAACAGTTGGCCAAGCTTGCGGGAAGAGGGCGTTTTTAAAAAAAAGTAATAATTTAAAAAAAATCTCTTTAACGAAACACAAACTGTATTTAAAATACACTCACTTATTTTTACACATCTCTTTGGAGCTGAACACGGCATACTTTTCGTGCATTTCTAGTAGAGTGGAATATGTTTATGTTGAGATGGTGTTCCCCTTTTAACAAACACACAAGCCGGCTACCTACAGGACGAATCAAATGGTATTTTCGAATTTTATCTGGATTTGATCCGAGTTTGATGTATGTTTGGGTCAGCGATGTCAACGCTGCAATGATTTCAATAATTTTTGACTTGTATTGGGGTGTAACATACAATTCGTTTGTGTACGAATAGCTCATAAATGCACTCCCCGACCCTGATGTCAATTCAAAGCTTATATTCAGTGCGCCCCTGCCTTAAAACATTTCAATGCATTCCCATTAGAACGCTTAACTGATGTAAAGTATATGCTTTAACAAGTCAATTGAACTGTGTCACAACACTGATCAATGTAATTATGCCATCCACATAGCAAGGTTGGCGTATTCATTTGACGCTAATAATGATGTAATACTTGTTGGGAAATGGCATGAGAGGGAAGGCCGCTTTTAGGTGAGTGGTCGAGACGCTTGAAAGAATTGAAATAAATAAATATTGATTTCCACTTCCTTTCAAGCCCTATGAACATTTGATAAGTTACGTCCCCTGAGACTCGTGTGTACCAAATGTACTTGGAGACGTGACATTTAGTCCAGCACCATGAAAGTGCCACTGTGTACGTATGTAACTCGTGTGTACTAAATGTACTTGGAGACGTGACATTTAGTCCAGCACCATGAAAGTGGCACTGTGTACGTCTGTAACTCGTGTGTACCAAATGTACTTGGAGACTTGACATTTAGTCCAGCACCATGAAAGTGCCACTGTGTACGTCTGTAACTCGTGTGATCAAATGTACTTGGAGACGTGACATTTAGTCCAGCACCATGAAAGTGCCACTGTGTACGTATCTCGTGTTGTCCTGTGTATAGATTGGGATTACTGGGGCACATATCTCTTACAGTGGTACAGTGATGTCAGAGTCAGTATTAAAGCTATCTCAGAGTCAGTGTCATGGTCAGTGATTCAGTTGAGGTGTATATGGATGTGCTAATATGTTCTCTGTGACGGTGTTACTGCAATGCCTGTTAAGGTGCTACTTGGTTGTTCAGAACTTGTAGCTGTTAAATTGGGCACTACGAATTGACATTGTGTTACTCTACAAATTATAGATTGGTGGTATAACGACAAAGTGGTGTTTGTTGATACATAAAAAAACCCGATTTAATGTATTTGGATAAACGTTGCCGATATTATGCCAGAAACAATATTTCTTTACTTTAAAATGTCATTGAAAGTAAGACACGAATTATATATTTTAAAAATACTTTTTGTACTCTTTTCTATAATTTTAAAGACTTTATGAAAATCACATTGTGTTTTTTTATAATGGTAATATATCTTGTCATATATTATGGATTATGAACGCATACATTAAATAAAATACTCCACTTCATGTATCTTACAACCGCTGTCTGATTCAGCCTTCTGATATAAAATGACCCTTTCACTTCTATTCTTGCCTTGGCATTGAACACTTAACGTGTAAACCTTGCTGTTGGGAAATTTATGGATGTCATTTTTTTGCAAGTACCCCTGTCCATATTTACCCCGTGTTTGCCATTTTTACCCCATATTTACCATTTATCTACCATCAGGATCAGTGATTATTGCGTGTGTACGATGAAATGGCATGAACATTAGCTGTACTCATAAGTTTCCCGCTTGCAATCTGCCTACCTTAAAATAAAGCCAAGAACAGGTAATAGGACATCATCCTACAAAAGATTTGCGTGATCACTTCCAACTGAGCCCCGGAAGCCTATTTTGTTTGTGCAATAAAGCCGCTCACCAAACGCCATCTGCGATATTAATACAGCTATCCTGACAACCTATAAAGTTGGTCGATTCCTCAAAACACAACTCTCACATGCGCATAATGAACTTAACAGAGAAGTGGAATTGGTCAATCACTTAATATAATATGTTATCTCGAGTGTCCGCGCCGTTTTATCCCCATCGATTTTGAGTATCGCTGAAAAAAATGCTCGCGGCCTGAGCTCCTGATGTCTCCGGTCCGTTCTGGGAGATCTAATCTGGCGTGAAATTGTTTACCTCGCCGCCTTGTGTAACCGGCTAAAGCTTTTCAATTGGGTTTAGCAGAAAACTGCTCCGCGGAAATTTGCGGTGACTATTGAACTTTGAAGTTTAGAAGTCGGGTCAATGATACGACACGGTTTAAAGAAAAGCCACTAGTGACATTCAAGATATTGAAGAGCTGATTTTCAAAATGCTGTATATCCATTTTGGGGGTTTTGAGATTATTCAACTTTTTACAAAAAATTAATAAAGGATTAAATCATTTTTAGACACGAATAAAATAGGAATATAATGTGTTTAGTATATAGAATTTACCATGTCCTAAACGAACCTGGTTTGCTCTACAAAATGGTTTGGTTTTTTCATTTTTTTAAAAATGGTGGATACCGCGTTTTGAAAATAAGCTCTTCAATGTTCATTATTTGTTTCATAAGACATTTCTTATTTATCCAAGCAGCACGCCTGTTGATACGCGAACCATTAGTGGTTGAGCTCGTGTGACGTCATTTCTTAATGGTGCTTGTAAAAGTTGTAACTTAAGAAATTATTTTGAAGTTGTTGAATGCATCTGTAGTTATTTTTAAAAGTGTTGGAATGCGAATTAATTTATACTTATTCAAATGTTTTGTTGTTATACCGATGAAGGCCGAAACGTCTACTTCTGTATTGTGTACAATTATTAAAGCTTAACATATATTGTTATATTGACACAAATTGTTCGTGTCTAATTAATGTAGTTATTTACCTTGATTAAGGGAATTTTGTTTTAATTCTCTACGTAAAATATTTCAGTCAGTTCTAGCATCCGTCAAGTTTATTAGCTAGAAATCCGACTCATTTACTGATCGTTACAAAATCGATTCAATAATTTCTAAACAGTTTTATTAAAATAAGAAATTGGCACCCCTGCCCCTACCGCTTAAAAAATAAAATTTCAAAGGGCATGGACCTTAAAAGCATATATATATATATATATATATATATATATATATAGACAGGCCATTAATAACACATAGAGATTAAATGACAATTTGTGTAGCGAGTTTTGTGTTCTCCTAATCGTAAGTTACGTTTTGACTTTTGAGCCGCTCCAACTGAAAAAAAAATAATATTTCAAGGCAGTATGAACATTCTACATTTTGCAAGCCACGAACAAAAGCGGACGGCTTATTTGCCCACTTCCCGTCAACTTATCGAACTGAAACTTGGCACACAGACTCGTTGCCGATGATAAGAAATTTTTTCAAATTTTCAGCCCCACCCCCAAAAATAATTTTTGCCGCGTTTTTAAGGGGAAGATGAAGGAAATATGATGACACTGATTTCACGATATAAAATTCCCGATACCTGCCCTAAATGAGATTCTATAAAAAAATCGCAAGTGCGTTTGGTGCGTAATATTAATATTTTCTCCTCTCCTCCCCCCCCCCCCCCCTTTCCAATAGTTGGTGAAATAAATATGCGGTGTAAAAGCGGGTGGGTCATTAATATAGTTCAAGGGCGTGAAAATATGTGCCGTTGCGAGCCTTGAGGTGGGACGACACTAGTTGGGATTCTTATAGTGTGTTACTAGTATGCATGATTTGTGAACATTTCATCCCCAGTCCCATTTTTCGATATTACATTTCATAAAAGATGTGTACGAAAAACTTGTTTTTAGTTTTTAATTTTTTAAAATGTATAGCATTCTAATGTTGAACCAAAAGTATTTCCCGAATAATCGAGTTGTATTATCTGTTTTCTAATGATTGAATCGACTATTTTCGTTACACCAGTTGAATGTACTAACCTGTGGGGCCTATAGGGTGCATTCATTTTCATTTTGTTTGTCGCCAATCGATATTAACCGGCCTGAAAACTGGGCTGGGGTTAAGAGGGCCGGGGGGGGGGGGTGTGCAAATTTATGTTTATGGTTCGTGTTTGGTCATGATAAATGTGACTTGTTTTACTAACTGGCATGCATTTTTGTTTTTACGCGGGAGCAGCGAGTGAAGTGGCAATGAAACGAGGCTCTCTTTAGACAGTTGGTTTCATTAGACGTTGGAATGAATCGTGGCAACAAATGTTGGTCCCTTTACAATGCTGTATTCTATGACGTTACAAAGCGACAAGATTGTATTGAGTCTTGAAATGTCTCCGAATAACCGCTGTTTTTACAGTTATAAAAAAAGGTGTCCCAGAAACTTAAGGATCTAAATTTATCCCACATTTCAGTTAAAGCTTTTGTAGATTTAATTTTAAGACACGCATTAAAAAAATCAAAATGACACCGGGTGATATTCATAAATTGAGCCATTTGGTGTAAAAGATTGTAATTAGAGCTTTAAGATTTTACAAAGATTCACGTCCAGATCTGCGCATACATATGTCAATATGGCCGCGTGCAATTGTCCACTTGTGTGGAGAGTAAATTTTATTTCTTGGTAAAGTTTGTTATTGGAAGCGCAGCCATACGGACCGCACTAGCTCAATCATCGATTGGGTGAGCGTCAGAAAGCACGAACATTGGAGAACGTAAGTTGTCAAGCTCTTCGTCTTGTTGATGGCAATAGTCACACGGAACAACTTGATTACTACGGCATTACCGGCAACCTTCACTCCTGGCTCTCAACATTTCTAACAAAACGGACCATGCAAGTAGTGGTAGATGGCGTACGATCAGGCAAAGCCACCGTAAACTCAGGAGTTCCTCAAGGCACCATACTGGGCCCCCTTCTCTTTCTCTGTCACATAAACGACCTCCCTGATACTGTAAAATCTCAAGTGAGGCTGTTTGCAGATGACTGTCTTGTCTACAGAGAGATAATCGACTACGATGACCACAACCAACTTCAAGCAGATTTGGAGTGCCTTATGAATTGGGCAGACAAATGGGGCATGAAATTTAATGAAACCAAATGCTACATAATGAGCATCTCAAAAAAAAAACCCATCAAGCTATATGTACACCCTAAATAGGACAATCCTTCAACAAGTAACAAACAATCCATACCTTGGAATTCTCTTCTCAAATAACCTAAAATGGTCACCCCATATAAAAAACATTAAAAAAAAAGCCAACTCCACACTAGGTTTTATTAGAAGAAATCTGCGCCAGTGCCCAACATCCTGCAAACGAAATGCCTATCTTGCACTCGTTCGTCCGATACTAGAATATGGTGCAATCATCTGGGACCCATACCTCAAGCAAGACGTGGACAAATTGGAGCGAATACAACGTAACGCAATGCGCTTCATAGCACGTGACTATAAAACCACCACTCCTGGCTACGTCACTGGCCTTTTAAACAGATTTGACATCCCCACTCTCAAGGACAGACGAGAAAAGATCCGCCTAACATTCTTATATAAAGTGGTCATGGGGCTAATTCCGGCCATCCCAGCAAACAATTATCTTATCCCACAGAAGCCAGGCCGATTAATTAGAGCCAAACAGTCACTTAACACTGACTTAACATCTGACAACCCCATGAGAAATTACACCCGAAACAATAATAAATGCTTCACTGTGCCTCGGAGTAACACAGTGCAACATAAGCAGTCATTCTTTCCACGCACCATAATTGCTTGGAACAACCTGGACAATAACGCCGTGAACTCGACAACGATCGAAAGCTTCAAGGCCGCCCTGGCATCTGCTAGGAGCCGTTAGATTGGCAACATCGCTTCCCCAACCGTTGCACATATGCCAGTTTATGAATGCAGCAACGTACCGAACCAGAACAGACCAGAACCGCTAAGGTTTGCTTGCAATCTGAAGTCATATTGTACTTGGTCGAATCGTGCTGACACGACCCGCTTAGCAGGCATGCCAACTGTTTTCATTTTATGAAAACCTACTTTGCTTGGCCGTCTGATCAATGCTGACAATCTTTTAAACGTTTGTGAAGATTGAAGTTGAAGTAGGCTTTTCTAATTTCTAATCTTAACTCTGCTTATACCCATATGGATTAAAAAAAAAATCACCAGAAAAGAATGCCTTCAGTGAAATTTGTGTGTAGCCGAATAAAATGTTCAAACTCAACTACGTAAATACGCTTCTCATATCGGCGTCCCCGTAGTACATGCATCACTTATGTCGGCTACGTGTGTCTTCATGAAACATGCGCCACTTCCAAGAATAGTGTTTCGTGATACATCTAGTACGTTGGCTAACGCGTGTGCTCATGAAAAATTCATCAGCACAGACAAGATAGTGGCCATGTGAAAGTTTTAAGTTTCCCGACTTGTCAATGAAATTATTGGGGCTTCTTGAGATGAGCTTGTGGTCAAAGGACAAGCGGAATGATTTACTGGTAGGGAAGTCAGTGACGTTTCGATCCTTCAATATATTTTCTATTTGCGTTGTTAAGTGATTGCCTTGAAAAGAACTCCTTCATCGTGAATCGATCTGCTTCATATTCCCCACTGGGAATCGAGAGGTCTTTTAACTTGGCACCCCCACTTTTAAAAAAAAATATTTTTTTTTACTGTTGCTACGCTCCACCCACATAGCCAATGGCGGTGGTTTTTTCTTCCACCCGTACTGAAGCCCTGGTTTCTCCCCTAGAATACACCCTTACTTCAAAAAATATGTCCCAAGTCCCCACTCCACCCCTTTCACTGTAAACCAGACAGATTAATAAATGTATAAATGAGTCCATGGTCTTCTCCGGAAACCAAGCACAGCACATTCCTTAACCCATCGTCTAGACCGCGGGTTCCCGAGCCCAGGAGTTGCCGACTAGCAGAGGCGTAAAAACCCGTTATTTCAAGACTGGCGATTGGCTTTTCAAAAAGCATGTTTTGGGAGAAGAAAATAGAAAGTGGGGGTCACGACGTTGACGGAATATCATCACCCATAATCCCCCATCCACACTGCAGCTCTCAAGAAAAGTATTTATGTTAGACCGTTTTCTCCCCAATTTAGATCTCTGGAAAGTTTCATAATATTGATATATTTTTTCCGCATGTGGATCTAATGTCATTTAAATATCAACACTTTAAAACAACTTCCACTCTCTTTTCCCACCCCTCTCTGTTTCTCTCTCTCTCTCTCTCTCTCTCTCTCTCTCTCTCTCCGTTCCTTCCTCAACCACGCCCTCTCTCTCTGTCTCCCTCCCTCATGCCACTGTCTCACTCTCTCTCCCCGCCTCGCGCCCTCTCTCTCTTTCTATCTCCCTCACACTCTCTCCATCCTTTTCACGCCCCCTCTCTCCACCCCCTCTCTCTCAGGCACACGCTCTCACTCGCCTTGTCTCTCTCTCACATCCACTCAACGACTGGTTTAAAGGGATCTTTTTCAGAAAATGTTTTAAAATGCCATGTCAACGTGTTGAGCCGTATTTAAATTCCGACACAATAAGGAAAGGTCTACGGACATCTTAACACGGGATGCCAGATTGGGCGGAAATGGACAAATAAATGGGGAAAAGAAGAAGGTGGCCTCTCCATTGGGAAAGAGAAATAATCCGAGACAAAATCCAAATGAGTGTTGAAAATACCCGCATATTAGAATGCGAAATGAGTGCGTGAGTATTTCTCACGCCCGGAGATTGCGTTATAGCGGTTCCATTAAGCTAAGCTCGATGCCTGACTTTAACGGACGCAACTTAGTTGTCCCTTAGACTTGATTCGTTTTTATTGTTTTGGGAGAGAACGTTTGCTATTATTGATGTTATTTGACATTCAAATTATATTATTTTGGGCCCGTCGTGTAGATTAATGAACATAAGAAATAGACGCGCGAGGTTCCCATTTCCACCGAAACACGATTCTGGTAGTCCAAATTTGTTTGTAAAAAAATGACTTTCATCTTTTGAGATTTGTATTGTGCTCGACGAGCGATGTTATTAAAGAGGATGAGATTGTCCTGTGAAGTATTTAACTCTGGGGATGATGACCTGGCATTTGTAGAGGCCCGATCGCCGATGATAGTCGGGTGATCGGGGAGCTCGGAGACCCTCTTCACTTGATTGGTTGGTCAATTAACAGTGGTTAGGTGTATTGCTGCCCGCTCAAAGCTCTGGTCAGTGAAACTCATTTATTGCTGTCGACTCGACCAAGCCTGGTGGCAGGTATTTGTGTTAGCGCGGGGGTGGGTGGGAGTGCAGGAAGGATTTGCGCTATTGACTGTAACCACTAAACGCTTTTAGAAATGTCTTGTTTAACTCTGGAATCGCAGATGAAAGCTTTAGTGGCCACGAGTCCCGGCAAAGGTTAGACAAGATAAAATATTATAACATTTGTCGTTTTCCCCATCCTGCTAGACTCAACTTACTTTTTTGTCTTCTCCCCGCCGGCGTTTGGACCAGACGCGGTCATTCTTTTAAATCAGTGCTTTGGGAGAGGGGAGAAGTTTAGATTTGGGTCAAGATGAATCGATTAATTCGTTAAGCCAAGTCCAATGATAGCGCACTACTTGCTACATAAATGGTGTAGGGGTGATGTAGGGGGATGATGGCCTCACAAGAAGCATGTGTCATACAACACGCTGGAGCTCATCGCCTCTCACTGCCAACTGTCTGTCGGATAACGAGCCTGTATGTTCGACGTATTAGCTTAACGTGGTCACAAATATATCCAGGCCGATTAAATGCTTTGAGCCGTTGCAATTCCTTCGTGACAGACAGTCAACAATGAAACCGATAGGGCCAGCGGCGGCTGGTTTTTTGAGGTCATCCATAGGCACGTCTCTCACTTTATCATCCCCTTTTCCTTGCAGTCATATTCAAGGTTGTAAAATGTTTTGGAATCCCCAGCTCCACCAGATATGAAATTTATGGCATTCATAAAGAGCTCCAACACGTTTTATTTATTTCTTCACTACAACCGGACATTTTAAAATTAATTTTGTAGTGTCATTAAACGTATTAACGGTATATTAATGGAAGGTAATGGGCATAATTAATGTAGTGTAGTTATCTGTAATAACTGGCGTTGTATTTCTTAAGCCTTTTTTTTTTACATCTTAGTTTAGTTCTGTTAACAACGACCTGTATTTATGCGTGAATTATGATCGGGCCACGCAGAGCGTAATGCCATTAGACAGATAGAAGGTCAAGTGCTGTCAACGTCATACATCAAGTACCTGGGATGAGGTGCTTTCTTAACTGTCTTTAAAAAAATATCAATCGAATCGATGGCTAAAGGGTCGCTCCGTATCAGTTATTTTGTAAGTGTGCCACTCCGAAATCAGCCAGTGACCGTCCTGTTTCATGCACATAAGCTTGAGAAATTTCATCAATAGAATTCATTTGGCTGATAAAAATATAATGTGTTGGTAAACAAATCATGAGCACACCCCCACCCCAAACTCCTTTTTTAAAAAAACAAACCCTGGTTCTCTAATACATACATAGTTACATACTGCAACCAATCAAAATTGATTAAAAACATGCGGGTCTTATCGGCAGGGCAATTTAACACTTCCAAATACTAAGTAATTATAGGGGGGGGGGGGGGTTGTAAGGAGGTTTTAATTGTAGCATTCTGATGAAGCAAGATAACTACCTAATTTTAAATCTTGTATTAAATGTTTCTGTATATTCCTTGCATCTGATCTCTCAATCATTGCTTGTTTATTGAATGTTTCTGTATATTCCTTGCATCTGATCCCTCAATCATTGCCTGTTGATTAACAAAATTTCCCATTTTTCCCCCCTTCGTTTCTAGGAGATGAAAGTTAATTGGGCAGCCTCCCCAAGTACGGCACCAAAACAGGACACTAGCAGTAAGTACATGTATGTTATACATTGTAGATAGGACAGCTCAAGTGGCCCTACCCAACCCGTGGTACTACAGTTTGTTATACTGGGAATAAATAATATCACATTGAATTCATTGGTACTGTAGTTTACTTGACTTTGGTGTAATTCCACGTTAGTCTGTGGACGAGATCCATGCCCGATTTGTGACTGGAAACATCTTCATATGCATCACATTCATTTAATTATATCATTGGGTTAAAGGATCATTCTTGGTGGATTTGAAACATTCTAAAAATAGTCGGCCAATGAAGACAATGATAATACTAGTAACATAGTTGTAAAAAATGTAACAAAGTTACAAAGGGTAAATGGCGTTCCCTAAAGATCTGAAAAATCATAATGCGCCTTTTGTATTTGTTACACGGGATAGGGGGTGGGATTGGGGGATAGGGGGGGAGGGGGAGCGGATTCTGATTACTATCATATTATTCCAGTCCGGGTTCGCCAGTAGCAATAGCTATCAGCCTAATACCCCACTCCTTCTTGCCCATCCAACCCCCTTAATTATGCAGCGTGTCTATATCATGCTGGCTCGATGGAAGAGGAATAATAAAAAAAAAAATTGACTCCCAAATATTGCAATTTCCAAACTACACAAATGGCATTCTCTTGGTTTGAACCACTTTATAATTAGTCTGGCATTTAGTCTCGGGCAGGCCAGAGCGTAACGTTTATATCCCTATGTTTGCACAGCCGTTAATTGCTCTAGACAGGACAATCGGGGCTTATTATTAAATTGAAGACCTCCAACAAGCTCTCCCCCCCCCCTTCCCCCCCCCCCCCCCGGCAACCCACGTCCCCTTTGTGCTCTTTACCAACATGCACACACCCTCTCACCAATACACTTGTGCTGAAGAGTAGGCTGAGTAGGGTCCGAGCATTTGTTATGTGGTGGTGGTAAAACGGCACGGAGCGTGATCGAATGTTGGAATTGAGATGTTGGGACATTGAATGTCAACCATTCCAGTTGTCGCCGAAACGTGTGCTAGTGATTAGGACAGTGTCCGTTTCACCACAGGGACACGCTTTACTTACGCTCACCGTGGGCGGGACTGTTGTGTAAGCGTCATGGCGCGGTCTCAGTGTGCGCGATCACTAAGATTTCACCTACGCGCCCAAGATTCATTGCTGGTTTTTACACATTGATGCAATGACCATCTCCCTCATGTCTGTGTGTGTGTGTGTGTGTGTGTGTGTGTGTGTGTGTGACCACCATGACCCCAATGTTTTGTTTTAGTTTACCACCATGACCCCTTGTGTAAGCACCATGACACAAGTATTAGCACCATTACCCTTGTGTAAGCACCGTGACGAGTATCAACAGCTTTAACCCGGCGTAAGCACCATGACCCCAGTGCCGGCACCATGACCCCCACGGCAGGCTCCATGACCCCATTGTAAGCAGCACGACCCAAAAATTTCGATAACACCATGACTCTGTGCTCAATCTAACAATTTGATTTGCCTTTAAGTTTAAGACAGGGTAGTCGTAACGTTACCTGTTAACCGGGAGACCCCTCTCTCGTAGCGTATGAGTATATCCGATACACTCTGTATGACGCCATCTGGACAGTAGATCTAGGATTCTTGGTCTATCTTTTCAAAACCCTCTGTCATTGTTGGTGGCCTTGATTTCTATAGCACTATCTGTTCTACTTCCTTGTAAGGAATTTACAAATAAATATCAACCCCCCCCCCCTCACCCCCCCCCCCCCCCCTTTTTTTTTTCTTCTTCTTCTCAATAATAATTAGAATTTATAAATTCGAGTTAACGGACTTAATCAATGGTTGTTTGAAATAAAATGAACCGAATGCTTACATGAATGCTTACATTGTCCCGAAGAGGAAGATATGCCAACTAATTGTCTCATTAAAAAGAAAGGAAAGTGGGGTCACAAGAGACGAATGATTCCGGAATGTCTAAAGTCGATGCCATGTTTAAAAAAAAAACAATAAAAAAAACCCACCACCACCAAGGCCTGCAGAGAAAATCCAATTTCATTTCTGCAGCACTGAAGTGGCTTTAATATGCTCATCTCGCGCGAGAAAGATTTGATCAATATGAGTGGATGTAGCTTAAAATTTATTTCGTCCTTGCATCGCCTGTTTCAGTCCTCACATGGCCTCAAAACTCCCCCCCCCCCACCCACACCCCTTTCCCAACCCCCATCTCTCATCACTCTTAATTCATTTTAAAAAAGTTGTTGTTTCCCGTCCCATCTTTTCACGGGCCTGATCAACTCTTCAGACTGCCTCATGTAAACCGATACCCCACCCCCCCCCCCTTTTTTTTCCCCACCGGGTCCAAATAAAAGAAGAATATGGAACAGATGGAACAAGACAACATAAATAATATTGATGTGTAGATGCACGCGTGTCCCAGGGAGGGCTTTTATTTAAAGGACCAGCCGAATCGCGTGAACTGGGTTCATGCTAGCTGTTTTTTTTTATATAGTCTTCTATTCTGTTGCCCTGATGATTCTTCATTACCAGATTTAAACGCGTTTGGCCCCTTCCTCGGCTTGGCCCCTTCCTCGGCGGTGTTTGTTCGCGTGGTTAAAAAGATCTCACATTTTCAACATTTTAAAGATCACATTATCTTTATAGGATTTAGATTCCTTTTTTTCTCTCTTTTTTTTTTGTTTTTTGTTTTTTTTGGTCGATTACTGAAGGCCATCTACATAAATCTCCCCACAACCATTAAGGGGCTCAAGTGGAAGTTGAAAATGTTGTTATGGGCAAAATGAACTGACAGTGAATATGTGAAAACCGAATCAAGATCATCCCCTTTCCCTTCGTTCGGCCGGTCATGCGCTCCTCCCCTGCCCACACCCCTAGCTCCATGTAAGGTCACAAGGACTGGACACGTTTATTTCCCCATTGATTTTTTTTTTTTTTTTGGGAGAGGTTCTCAATCTTTAGAGCGGAAAATTGAATATATTTTTGTGTTGTTCTCTCCTTTTAAACAAGAGATGATGAAGATGGAGTAGGTTGTTGCGTGTAATATTAATTCAGGTCACAATTCTCTTCTGTATAATTGTGTCTGATTTGTTGAATCTGTGTTTGCGTTGCTACAGCTCATTTCATTAAGGCATGTTGTGTGTGTGTGGAGCATGTCAAGAGACAAACAGTTTTTAATGGAAAACAACTTTTAAAATATATTGGATAGAATCAATATGACCCAACAGTGTTTAAGTTTGACTCAAGTTATTATTTTATATTTTGTGCAGAATGATGTCACCATTGACATCAATTCTATTACTGATATATACCCAATTCCAATTACTTTTCTTTTCTTCCTTTGCAAAATAAATAAATAATAAATCACTGAAATAACATTGAAAATTAATAGATGGTTGCAAGCTTCTTTCAAGGCTTCCCCAGTTGAGTGGAAGGTAAAAAATAGAACGGCATATTTCCAAGTAGATTATTGCTACACACCTTCAATCCCATGGAAAATTTAAATAAAAATATAACCCACATTTGAAAATAGATTATTGCGACACACCTTCAATCCATGTAAAGTTTTAAGAATATAAACCACAGTTGTAAATAAATTATTGCAATACTTCTACAATCCCATAGAAACTATAAACCCATTTTTTTAATTAAAAAAAATAAATAATTATTATTGTTTCGATATTTTAAGAACATCATTACATGGGTCAATCGTTATGAACCTCATTTTTAAAACCTTTATATTAACTTCACTTTTATTCTTGGCTGGCTGGCTGGCAAAATCTTCGGGCGGCTAATTGACCCACTTCCCGTCAACATATCAAGCTGAAACTTGGCACATAGAATCGCAGCCAATGACAACACATTCTACCATTCGGCCGCAACCCAAAAAAATCATTTTTTTCCCCTGTTTTTCAAGGGGAAGATGAAGGAAATATGATGACACAGAGTTCACAACTGCGCTAAATGAGATTCTTCGTTTTTTAAAATATATATAAAAATATATATTTTTTTTAAAATATAAAAATATATATATATAATTATATAAAGATATACATACACACACAAATATCGCAAGTAATATTTTCCTTTGTTTTTCTGAAATGGTGAAATAAATCTGCCGTAAAAGCGGGTGGGTCATTAGAATATTAATATAGTTGAGGGGCGTGAAAAAAATGTGTGCTTGCTAGGTTTGGGAGTGGAGAGAACTAATTGGGATTCTTATAAAGTGCTTCCTTGTAAGCATGTTTTGTTAAATTTTCAGCCCCCCCCCCTTCCATTGCTTGATATTACATTTTATAAAGGATTTATATGAAAAACTTTGTTTTTAGGGGTTGTTTATATAAATTATTGCAAGCCTGTGTCAACCACATGAAAAAAGTTAAGAATATGAACCACCTTTTTAAAAAATAGATTATTGCAAGACTCAGTCTTTTACCTGGCCATCTCTTTCCACCCCCCCACCCCCCCCCCCCCTTCCAACCACCTTATATGTCACCTTCATCAGTCAGCATGATGTTCCTTAGGGCTATCTTCCTGCTGTCACACAAGATCTATGGCCTGGGTCTCAGCTGATCCAGGCATGGAATTAGATTATGGATTGAAGGGCCCCCTTCCCCAAAATCATATCCCATCATGTCATTAAAGGTTCCTTCTATACTACATAAAAATATATATGTGCATCTTTGGGATTTTTAAAATCTTTAGCACATCATTTAATTGAGATACTACAGCAGTGGTTCTCAACCTTCCTAATGCCGCGACCCTTTAAGACAGTTCCTCGTTTTTTGGCGACCCCCCAGTCACAAAATTATTTTTGAGTATAGAGCATATGTGTTTTCAGATGGTCTTAGGCGACCCCTGGGAAAGGGTCGTGCGACCCGCTAAGGGGTCGCGACCCACAGGTTGAGAACCTCTGCACCACAGAGTCAGTTACGTACACTGTGAATGATGGACCCATTCCATTATAGAATAAGGCTAGGCTAACAATATAGGGTGTATTTACGAATTAGTCTCCATATTGTATTGTTTGTCAACCCAACTGATGTTTGGAAACTACTGATGAAATCAGCCTTTGTTCTTTCCTTTTACAAAGTAAACATAGAGTGTGTCGTCCCTGGAATGATTAATATACTCATTACATGCAGTAGTGCGGTCAAGAGCTGAATAAACCTAAAGGATAATTGAGTTATTCTCTGTCTGATGTGGATGGCAGCCTATATTAAAACCCTACAGAGGGGACAATATTATTCTTACATAAATGTTTTTAAACATTTGTTTTAAACACTTTTACAAAAGTATCGCATCTGTTGAGCATTGTAAATGTGGTATTACTGAGGATCAGGTGGTGATGATGAATTGGGCAGCTCAAATTGGACGAGCTCAAGGTGTTAATTGCTTATGGTTTAAACACTTAAATGGGATCTCATAACTCTTGGGACTAGGACTCTTGTCACAAATCCAAAGTTATGTCATTTTTCTCACTGCTACTCACATGCAACCACATATGCCCACTGACACCCACACAAATCCCTCATACACACACATAGACCCACTAACACCCACACAGACCTACTTACACCCACATAAAAACCACTTGCACCCATGAAGTTGTTGAATTGGAAAAACATTGGTCATAAAACCTGCTTGCAGTTGTTTTTTTTTTGATCTTATGAACTTTGTAGATTTGAGCTGGTCCAGACAATTATGTAAAATGAGGGTGGTAATTGTTTATGTGTGTATATAATATGTATCAATGTGTTTTTTTAACGGCCTATATCTCCTAAGAATATTGATATTTTTCAAAGGATTTAATTTAAATGGCTAAAAGGGGGAAAATCGTTTGATTGATTGGGTTTAAAAGATGTGTTGACAGAAACACTTGTGAAATTTCTCCTCTGACAAAGATTGAATATCTTCCAGGTTATCATCGGCCAGATTGGAAGAATGGCGTGAAAGTTAAGTCAGAGACATTTCTTACCCTTTTTTCATTGTGCATTCATTATGTTCTTTCTTGTTTAAAAAAAAAAAAAAACCACAAAACATTTGACAGCTTGAAATTTTTGAAGCTTGTCCATTATGGACCAAGCACTGGGGTTTAATGTCTATGGTAAACGCCCACGTACAATGAGTGTATTTTGTTGACCTTCTACTTGTACCCATTAACCCAAATGATGATGACGACTTTCTTAACTTTTATGACCATGAACTTGTAGATATATTTTTTGTCAGTCCCAACCAAGTCCCAGATTGTAAAACTACTTTGAGATGTACAAGCAACTATTTTTCGGGCTGTTGCTAGCTTACTGACAAATAATATATTTCCAAAATCTGGCCATAACTGCACTATAGAAATGGTGAGATAATATTAATGAAAGTCATCCAACAACATGGTCTAGCAGGATGACGGGGCCTCAGATCTAGAGGGTTTTTACAATAGAATTGTATTTCTCTCGTTGCCATTGGGTTGTTTCTTCCCTGTTCTCGAATGAAACATAACAGCCATGTGATCATTGTTTAACTCATTTCTTTTCCAGAACATTTTCACGTTTTTGTAGGGGACCTCAGTGCCGATATTGAACAGCATCAGTTGAGGGATGCCTTTGCCGCTTATGGCGAGATCTCGTAAGTATTCAGATTTTTTTTTCTTGTTATCTTTTATCCATTAATCTGTTCTGCTAATCTAGCCTCCAGCTTCTTCCATTTATGTTTATTCTTCTGAACTTGATCTCAGCTGAGCCATAACAGACCTGTGTTGCCATGTCCATTGTTAAGTTAGGTCTCTGGCTAGGCATGTCATTTGCCATGTCCATTGTTGTGTTAGGTCTGGCTAGGCATGTCATTTGCCATGTCCATTGTTGTGTTAGGTCTGGCTAGGCATGTCATGTCCTCTCTCATTTTGTTATGGGTCCCAGGCAGCATGAGTTGTACCATATTTTTTTGTCAGATGAAAATATTTGGTTTAGAAGTCTTGACTGTTACATAATGTGATGGATAAGTCATGGTCATTTGCCACTTTGTAATGAACCAGTGCAACTATTTCCCAACATCCTTTGGCTGCTTTAAAAGAATACAACCAGAGGAAACCAATAGTTATATTGTCTAGGGATAATTGTGTTGTTGTTATGTTTATAAATAGGATTAAAGCTTCTGATGGCCATATTCTGTGATTCCACTTCAAAATGATCATTGTTTTTGATTTAATGAAACATGTGCCTTTTTTTGAGCTATTTCGTTAAAATTTTTATTGAAAAGTGTTCCAATTAAGACTGGCAGCTAAGTTTTCCAGAAAATTACTTTATAATTTTCTTGAAATGGTGCAGCTAATAAATAGCTAGAATTTATAACTGCTTTAATGGCCATTTGTATTGTATTTAATAAAATGAAAGTATTATTAGTTTTCCTTATGTTGTTTGAGATAACACAAAATATTCTATAAAAATAAATTCTCATGTAACCAAGATGGAATGTTGGCCAAGATTTTCATGTTTTGGCCTCTTTCAACAAAAAAAATATTAGTGTAAATTTTTTTTTTTTTAAAAACAAGGGAAAAAAAAGGTATTGAAAATTCATGTCCTTTTCCAAGTGCTGTGATCACAGATGAAAAGCATAACAGCTGACTATTACAATAACAAGGCAAATGACACATGGGGTGACAGGTGATTCTTTAATCTCTATCCATCAGTGAAGCAAAATCTATCGTTTATGATTTGTGGGGGCATCGGCTTCAGAAATGACTCAACTGGGAAAAGATGCTCCACATGAGACCCATCGGAAAGATTCTGTTACCAGTAGAAAATCTTGGGCTGTGTGTGTGTGTGTGTGTGTGTGTGTTCGATGGGGAACGTTTTTGGGTTACTTTCTGTTGATCCATGGTTTCAAAGCTGCCCATGATACAAGGTTTCAAAGCTGCCCATGATCCATGGTTTCAAAGCTGCCCATGATCCATGGTTTCAAAGCTGCCCATGATCCATGGTTTCAAAGCTGCCCATGATCCATGGTTTCAAAACTGCCCATGATCCATGGTTTCAAAGCTGCCCATGATCCATGGTTTCAAAGCTGCCCATGATCCATGGCTTCAAAGCTGCCCATGATTCATGGTTTCAAAGCTGCCCATGATCCATGGTTTCAAAGCTGCCCATGATCCATGGTTTCAAAGCTGCCCATGATCCATGGTTTCAAAGCTGCCCATGATCCATGGTTTCAAAGCTGCCCATGATCCATGGTTTCAAAGCTGCCCATGATCCATGGTTTCAAAGCTGCCCATAATCCATGGTTTCAAAGCTGCCCATCAGCCCCTAAAGGAAATGTTATTTGATCTATTTTTGTCCAGGAGGAAAAAAAAATATAATGCTTTAGTTATGTGAAAATTATAACTTATTTATTTAACATGTTGTCCTTATGAAATTGCCATCCATGAAATCAATATTCTCTTGAGGAGAATTTTACGGTCCAATAATCATTGGAATCATAATAAAGGGAAATGTTCCACTTTATAAAACAACATTCCCCTCTTGGGCTTAACTTTTCATCTTTCCTTACCCTTTCTCTAAACAATTTTTTCCAACAACTAAGCAAGGCCTGACATGGGAGACTTACCATGGTGAATGAAATATTAATAGACCACTTTTAGCTAAGCTGATGCAAACCTATGGTAGAAACCATTGACAGAAGCTGGTTATGTGGTCCCGACTGCATGCCAAAATGAGTCTGGCCATACACAAGTCTGAGGAAACAGGATTGTGCTCAGCTCAGGAAAAAGGATAGCATCAAACTTTTTTGGCCAAGTCACAGGGGAAATAAGTGTTCAGATGAACAAGCAATGTGGTCTTATTTGGAGAGAAAAAGAGTAACAGATCACTGGAGACTCAGTGAAGCAAATATAAAAACGAAAGAGGTCTTGTAAAAAATAGCTGAGGTGTTGGGTGGTTAAATATTGAACTGGATATCCATCCAGGCTCAGAGATAGATTGAGCAGACGAAGCAGACCGAGTAGACTCATTAGATACACCTGTTTGAAAATGTTAGTAGAAGACTTATGAAGCTAAGCTGATCATCTGAAATACATTGCTTTTTTGGCTCATAATGGATGGCAAAATTTAGTTTCAAAGCTGTTGTTTTCTTAAAATTTATCACCTTTCCCCATATAAAAGCATCAGAAATATGTTTGTCTTGGATATAGGTACAAGAAAGTCTAAGAATTTGTTCTAAAAGTCTTTAGGATTGAGTGTAACATCTCTTTTTTAGAATTGTGTTCACTCAGATTTTTCAGAATGGTTAAAAAAGGAGTACTCATCACAGGAAAGCTTAATGTTTTTTAGAGGGAAGCTAAGCCATAATTGAATGAATATACTATTATGCAACTGTGGCAGTAACATAGGAGAGTAATTATTGGTAGACATCCATAAGAAGCCAGTGGGGTATCTTAAAGTTACCAGCAGAATAATATAATTTTTTTTAAAGTATATAAACCAATGGTGGTTTCCAATAAATTTTTGTGGGCCCCAAATATATATTTAAAAAATCCCCTTATTTCCAAAGGCATATAAAAAAAAATATAAATCTTTTGGTGCTCTTAGTTTGCTGATGTAATTCAACATGACTCTTCATCTTAGTTGACAACTCTTTGAGTTATGGTGTTGAAGAAACATGAGTGGTTAAAAGACATGCTATTTTTGTTCATAATTTTCTCAGCCTCTCCTTCACTTTCTCTCTTTTACACACACTCTTACTCTTTCTGACACTCTTTCTCACTCTCACTCATTCCCCCCCCCCCCCCCCCTTCCATCTTTTGTAGTCACACTCACATATCTCTTTTTTAAAGAAAGCAGCATATTTTGCTAAAATTTAATGTTTCCATTAGGATTGGAACTACCATCACTAAAAGTTTACCTAAGAGACACACTCAGAATGTTCTTAAAAAATGACTTATCCCTTGCTAAGTCTAGAAATTCGACTTCTTGTGACATTTTAACATTCAGTGAACTTTATTCACCCCTTCATCATAGTAATTATAGAATACCAGGCTATTTTCTGGCTTTTCCCTCTTTTGAATAAGTAACTCTTCACATGCCATCGTGCTGTCATTTCTAATATCTTTTGTTAACTGGCTCCCCTTATTTTCATACCCCTGCAGATGGCAGACTCATATAGAGCGACTCCCTTGTGTAGAACCCTGGGACTAGGGCAATAAAGTGTATGCCTTTTCACTTGTTTCCCTATTTATTTATTTTTACTTTCCACCTGCATATTAATTTTTTGAAGTAAAAAAAAAATATTTTTATTTTTTTATTAAAAAATTGTAATTTTTGAATTGTACAAATTTTCTTACCATCATCATCTTGATCATGCTATTTCTATTGTTAACAAAAATTCTTTGTTATTTTTACCCTAGATTTATATATATATTTTTTTACTCCCTTCATATTTGGCTTTAGGTTTGATAATGCAGTCTGCTGGTACTTTGATTTTTTTAAAAACAAAATAATTGTCTCCTTTCTGGAAGCAATTATCATACCCATCTGGTGCAACAACAGGCATGCATTTACCTTCCACAGTTGAACAATAAAAAACATGTTTACAATTTGTTTTAAACCAAGCATGTTTGTGGCCACACTAAGCAAGCATTTAACTTATGACAGTAAAAGTATTTATTTTTTTTTAATCTTACTTTAATTTTTTTTTTTTTTTAAATTTACTAATAATTATGTGGAAAGTAATGTTCTAAAAGTTCTCTACCATATATATAATTATAATTTTTAAAAAATAAATTTTACTTTAAACTGATATGTGTTTTTAGGAAAGCTTTAATTTACCTCATATTTAAATGGCAAATTCCAAGAGTACTAACATTTCCTGAGCCTTAAGTTAATAAAGTGGTGAGGATTATTTGACCATGTGTGAGTGTATTATTTTTTTTAGTGTTTTTTAAAATTTATTTTAAAAAAATTCTTATCTTATTGTCTGGTTTAAAGAATACTTTGAAATAAATATTAACAATGCACTGGATTGTAGTCTTTATGCCAGCCAAGATAGAACATGCCAGCCTTTCAGTCTTATCAGAGATATTAAAAAAAAATACATTGTTCCACTGTTTGAAATGTTCCGTTTATCCTTGTAATTTTAGCTATTATATTAATAAAACTTGATTATCTCATTCTTTCTCCCCTACCCTGTTTCTCTGTCCCCCCTCGCCTTTTTTTAATAAAAAATCCCCCCTTTATAAAAATGATAAAAGAAACAATAGCTGACTTTTAGGCTAAGAATATTTCATTCATGGTGGATGATTTTACTTATAAAAACTGAATTTAAAAAAAACAACAAAAAACAACTCTTTCACTTCATTCCTTGGGGGTAAAAATGTCATCACTTGACCTGGCATAATAAGGTCCTCATTATTACCCCTCAGCTTTTTCCATTTTTCTCTTTCAATCTTTTTTCCTTTTTTTTCTTCCTTTATACAAACTTCTTTCTATAAATCCTTGCTTTTAATATACCCAGTTGGAAGTGCAAATATCTTTGTACATTTTGTAATGCCTTTGTCACAGTTGCAAAGTGTTGATCTTGTGTAATTGTTCATTTAGAGCTATATATATATAGTTCTATATATGTATTTATAAACTTTTGGAAAGAAAAAAAAAGACTTGCTTTGTAAAACAATTTCTTTGACTCCCTCCCTAAGAAATAGTTGCACAGCTTTTTTTTTTTTTTTTTTTTTTTTTTTTTTTTTTTTTGTGAATATTTACAAATTTATAATATCTAGGATAGTCTTTTTGCTGTCTGGAACATTCCTAGGTACATGGACATGGAAGTTACTAGATGAACTTTTAACTTGCCTTCATTTCTCTCCTTTATTCTGGGCATTATTTTAAAACCTGTCTTTTTTTTTATATTTTTTTTTTTACATTGTCTCTTTTATCACTAACTAATATTACACATTCCATTGAACTTGTGGTTGTTTTATCCAATTCTCACAAATCATTTCTAAAGTAGTAAAAAAAAATTTTTCATAAAAATAATTTTTTGTGTAGGATTTTAATTAGTCATTTAAATATGCAATCTCAAATAAATTTAGGGTACATTTTTTTTCTCTTTTCTTTTTTTTTGTCTGGTAAAAAATATATTTGCCATCTCTTCCTGTAATGAAAAAATATTTCCGCATCCAAAAAAAAACTTTGATCAAAATGTTTTAAAGTTTACACACTAATTGATGTTTAAAATCAGCATCCGGTTATCTTTCCTAAGAAATATATTTTTGTGGCTTGTAAGACTTAAATCAGTGAGGTTTCCTCCACAAGATTTTCCCTTAGTTTTCTTTGAACATTCCTTCTCTAAGTAATAGCTGTAAAGGGGAAAACATAAACCTTAAAATAATTTCTTATTTTAAATATTTTTTCCCCCCCAGAGACTGTAAAATTATCCGTGACCCTGCCACAATGAAATCCAGAGGCTATGGGTTTGTCTCATATGTAAATAAACAGGTATGCTGAGGGTTTATTGTGGTCATATTTAAGTGTTGGAAGTATGTTGTCTGCATGTGTTTTGAGGTCACCAAGGTGTGTGACCTATTGAACTAATCCAGTAATTTATTTCAATCAAAAGGTCACCAAGGTGTGTGACCTATTGAACCAATCCAGTAATTTATTTCAATCACTCGCGGGGATAACATGTTCATTTCAACTGTTAAAAGTAATTATATATTTTTTCCAATAAAGCATTTATATATTTGTTAAACAGACATGCATTAACCTTTCATAGCGGAATTTTTTTTTAAAAATGTAATAGTGTTGTCACACTTAGTATACAATATGATATTAATCTACATTGAACCAATTAAGATTGGATGGATGATTAAAAGTTTTTTTTTTCATTTATTGCATTCATATTTTTTTAAAATTTGGGTTGCCTTAACTTAAAATGTTTTTTAAATGCAGGATGCCGAGGCTGCCATCAACCAAATGAATAATCAGTGGTTAGGCACACGGCCCATTAGAACCAACTGGGCAACCCGAAAGCCACCAGCCCCTGTTGTTAAAGAGAGTAAGTGATTAGTTACTCCATGTTAAATTTGGGAGCCACTCATTGTTTTAATTTCATACACAACTAATTTTACACAATAAAGGAAATATTTAACAGTGGTATCTTTTTTCCCTTGATTGACTTAAATACTTTCTAAAATTTAAATTATGTAAGTAGTTTGAGCAGATATCAATGTATGAGGAAATTTATTTTCAAATGGTAAAGATCATTGAAATATTTGTTTCATTAATGAGACGAATTTAATTTTTGTCACTATTTTTGTTAACTATTTCTTGCTGATTCTTTATCAGAACAAGCTCAATACTTATGGCAAGACATATATACACTTTAATCTCCTTTGTTGCAAGACATATATATACTTTAATCTCCTTTGTTGCAAGACATATATATACTTTAATCTCCTTTGTTGTTTATTTAAAACAGATGCTAAACCATTGATCTATGAAGAAGTCTTTGGTCAGTCAAGTCCTACGAACTGTACCGTCTATTGTGGAGGTGTCACCAATGGTCTGACAGGTGAGTTGTGTGTTCAATTTTAATGTTTGAGCAAATGCTTTCAGAACAGCTTTGAAAATGATACTACATAGATATAGATTTTACTGTAAATATTGAAACAGTTATATGGTTTAAAGATGATAAATTCTTTTAAAGTTTGTCACCTCCTGTAAATTTTGTGAGTGTTTGCTGTCATTTTTGTGTTACTTTGTTTCCATGCCACTGCATGGACAAATTCACACATAGTTGTGTTGTACAGTGCAGTGAAGATCTGTGGGAAATGTCCCATGATCAAACTTAATTCCTCTTTAAAATACTCCAAAATTCATTTAAATATATTATAAATAAATAAATCTAAATGCTGATATGGAAGAATGCAATACAATTCACTCTATTATTTGAATACTGGTAAAATCAGAGTGATCACATTTTATACATTTCTCCACTTAGTCAACTAAGTCAGGGCTGTAATTCGCAATAGTCTGCCACCTTTCTGTCCACTGTGTACCAGAGTTTAATCCTATATCTCAAAGCTGAACCAGCCATGTGTTGTACTGGAACACCACTGCACTGCCTAGCTGAAATAAAGGCAATATGCCCTAGAACAAACAGCCTGCTGGGTTGGGCCATTGCTTAATTTAAATTAATCTGTCAGGTTTTCTTTCTTCTTTTTTGTTTGTTGGTGTGAAGACAGTAATTCCCACCGCTTGATTGATACACTCATTATTTGATTCCTTCTACAATGGAATGGGATTGTAGAGTTGTTAGGAGAGAAGAAATTATCCCTTTTCTGCAAGTGAAAACAGAACAAATAAGGAAACAAGCCAGTAATTTTACAATGCCTGTGAAAAGAGCTTCCAAGTGAAATTTTAATGGGGGAGACGGGGCAAGCCAGCTGTATTTAAAGATCAGATGGAAAAAAGGCAGGGCACACAAAAAATCAATGATCCTAGAGCTGTGTGTCTTTAGGGATTTGAATACAATTTGATTATGTGGCTAAGATGTAGTAGGGAAGAGAAGTTAGAAGCCACTATTATTGTGGCTGTGTTAAAGCATTGTAGAGAGCACTCACTTAAATTTCCATCTCGATTTTCAAATTGTTTGGTGGCTTAATGGAAATTAGGTTATAGGGGTGGATGGGGGAGGAACAGAATCGGCATAATGGCATTGGAAGGCCTTACAATGGAATTGGCACACGAAGAGCTGGGATCACGAGAAAACGCTTACTGATAGAACTGTAAATGCTTCAGTGACTTAAAGTCATGAAGATTTACATCTCCTGCTTGGATTAATTGCCTCTAAATAAATGTTGGAGGAAAAGAACAGATAAAACTAACAAACTCATTGAAATATTTTGTAGATGTAAAAAAATTTTTTGTTTTTTTAAAAAAATCCTTGTTTTGTTTTGTTTTCAACAGAGGAGCTTATGCGGAAAACATTTGCAGCATATGGCACAATTCAGGAAGTCAGAGTTTTCAAAGACAAAGGTTATGCCTTTATAAGGTACCTTCAATTAAAAAAAATGATGACAGAAATTAAGAAAGGAAAAAAAATATGTTTTTCCAGTGATTTCAACAAATTACAGTGCATTTTCCAAAAATGTGCAGATATTTTTCTTCTCTTATATATATTAAATATACAGCTCCAAGTTAAAAAAACACATTCAAAATCTATCACTTTTGTTTTCTTTGTTATATTAGATTCAGCACAAAAGAATCTGCCACACAAGCCATCTGTGCCGTCCATGGTACCACGGTCAGTGATCAACCGGTCAAATGTTCTTGGGGTAAAGAGTCCAATGATTCCAACCCTTCCAGTCAGCAATCTACATCCAGCAGTGTAAGCTTCAATGAAACATTTATTGAGTTCATTCTTCAGAATAATATTTGGTTCAAGTTTGAATTAAAGTATATTTATTTTGTAGTGAAAGTATGCATGGACATAATAAGATACTAAAGATATTAATAGTCAGTTTGGTCAGCCTGTAGATGGGTAGTATAGACTGAGGTTGAGATTAAATTTAAATAAATAGAAAATAAAAGATAAGAAAATTGACTTTTTAAAAAAAAATTTAACCTAAATATACCTTGTTCCACTATTTATCTACTATAAATGGCTTGAACTCAGTCTCTCACATATTATCCTATTAAATTTTAACTTAGCATTTTAATGTTATCACTTTAGTTCTTGAATTCATTATTGGTCTAAAATAATTGCAATTTGACTTAAAAACATAAGCATGAACTCACAATTTTAGTCTGGTTCTGCCAAGTATTAGAAGTCATCCATTGTTATTGGGGCAAATTATAAATACCATTGCTAGATAGCAGTAATAAAAAACTAAAAGGATCATTAACTTGGCTTTATTTATTGCAAAAAAAAAATTATTTATCTCAGTTTTCAGGAAAGATTAAAAGAACTCAAATTAAAAAATTATTAGGTTTTTATCAATGTTTGATTTTGCAGGGTTCTTTTGTAATCGTGAAAAATT
The DNA here is from genome assembly GCA_964017045.1 of Omphiscola glabra. Classification (NCBI taxonomy): domain Eukaryota; kingdom Metazoa; phylum Mollusca; class Gastropoda; family Lymnaeidae; genus Omphiscola; species Omphiscola glabra. The sequence goes on along the minus strand of OZ024794.1, from coordinate 50,721,490 downwards.
TATTTTAAAGTAAATACCATTTTTATGTTACAACAACATAGTATACATGTCAGTTATGTTAAAACAACTTTTAGTATACATGTCAGTTATGTTAAAACAACTTTTAGTAAACATGTCAGTTATGTTAAAACAACTTTTAGTATACATGTCGGTTATGTTAAAACAACTTTTAGTATACATGTCGGGAATGAAGTGGGCAGCCAAAGTGAGTCATTATTAAACGGGTAATTCATTGTATCTCAAATTTCAGCCTCCTGTAGTTATGTTACCATCCCAGCAGCAACAACCTATAGCAGCCACACCAGCTGCTGCACCTTATGGTCAATTCTACAACATGGGTTATTACCAAGGAGCTCCATATGCAGCCACTGCACCAACCTACCAAGGAACTGTGCCTGCACAGGCCACCCAGTACATTCCTGCTGCCCATGGACAGTGGCCAGGGTACTCCAGTTATCAGGCTTATGGGTGAGCACTTTATTGTATTGCCTTCTTATTTTTAAACCATTCAAACAGTCCTTGAACTTGGTGTGAAAGCTATTATAATTTATTTTCACAAAGTTTCTAACAAACTAGCACTATTTGTGAATACAAGTTTGTTGTGTTTATTGAATTACCTGTGTTAAAATTTACTTTATAATACTAGTCTCATATTGATAATTAAGTTAAATATCATTGAAGTCTTCAAGAATTAATAAATTATTCACTATTAATGGAGGAGAGGAAGAAAAAAAAAAGGTTTTATAATTTTTGTTTTTAGTATCAAGTTAATATGCTGTGTCCTACTTAAATTTTTCTAAGGGGAAAATCACTCTCTTTTATTAAGGAATTTTAAAATTATTCACTCAATTTCAAATTTGAGATTAGGCGTGTGATAATGAAGTAAATGTATTGCCACTTGAAATTTAACATCAAATATTTAATTAAAAGAAGGTCTTTGTGACCTAATTTAAAAATTCAAATGTCGTGATGAAAAAAAATTAATTAAATGCCAACAGTGCACTACAACACCTTAGTGCTTATTATGCAGGCAAAAAAAAATATTTAAAAATGTAATTAAACCAAAAAAAATTTCTGCCCCAGGAGCATGAATATTCCCATGAGTCAGTATGCAGGGATCCAGATGCAGCCAGGCCAACAGCAACAGTTCAATGGTCAAGGCCAAGGGATGGTTGGCTACCCCATGCCGCAGGGTGAGATTGACAGTTTTCCTATACCAGGCTCATAGATCAGTGAAATGGCCACTTGTGTTTTCTTATATACATATTTTTTAATACTTTTTTTTAAATAGCTTTTCTAATTGTGTGAACCCGCTGATTATTTTTTTATCTTAGATTTAAGAAGAGGAAAAAAAATAATTTCAAAATAAAATATTAAAAGTGTCTCTGCTTGCCATTATAGATCAACTCAGAACATTGGGGTGTTTTCCCTCTTAAAAGTCTAAAAGTAAAACTTAAAATTAGTGTGTTTCAAGAAAAAATAATCGTTAAATAACATTCTGCATTAGGCACTTATTACTGCTTTGCTTTTATTCTAGAAACAAAAAATTATAGGCAAGTAGAGACAGTTTTTGTAAAGAAAAAAATTATTTACATTAACATGCCAGTGGGTAACAGTCACCATATTTTGAAATGCATAGTTTTTTTAGCATTAATTGGTCTATTTAACTAGTCGAACCCAAACACCTCTGCATTAAAAATTCAGCAATGAATCAAGTAATACTCAATATTATTATCAGATGAAACATGTAGTTTTTTTTTGGTTAACATCTTTGCTTGATCTTGTTAAGACAAAAAGAAAATATTGTTGATTTTGAAACTAAAGTTAGATAAAGATTTGTCAAACGCCTAACAAAGGTGTCTTCTGTTTTCTTTTTTTATACTCAGTGAAAAAAATTCCCAGTGCATGTTTATTTTCTTTGAGTTTTTTTTTTTTTTCAATTTATTTTCCTACTTCATTTTGTTTTTGACTTTAAAAAAAGAATCATGTTGTTAATTTATATTAAAAAGAGCTATGTTTAATTTATTGGTTTTAATTATTTTTTTTTTAAAGTTGCTTTTCCTGTTTTGTTGTTTTAGTTTTCCTTGTTACATTATACTTTCTTAGGTCTTTCTGCTATTTAAAAAATATTTTGGTTAAAATCAGCCTTGATGGCAAGCATTATTATTTTCATAGACAACTTCTTTCTTAAGCCTCCCCCTAAAAGTCACAAACTATCAGTGCAGTTATCATTCTTTGGCCTATAATATCTGTGTTTTCAGTTGAAATTTGCCAAAAAGAATGAAAACAGACAACACAGATGTTGAAAACATATGTAGTAACATTATTTTAAGCGGGTAAAAACTCAGAACTTAAAGAAAACAGGGGCAATAGTTGCCCTTGAAACCAGCTGCTTCCGATCTTGTTCCACCATTGCTGGACTGATGCAGAAAGGGACAGGTGTGGAAATATCAGGTCATTTGCTTACCTCTCACATGTTTGCCCTCGTTCTGTTCAGAAAAAGATAGTTTAGGGGCTTTCTCCCAGCCACACACCTCAGACTAGCTGAACTTCTAATGGGATTGTGATGGTAAAATTACCTTAAAAATCCCTTACCCCACTCTTGTTGGCAAGATTGTGGGTTGCCCCTTGTACTTTTGTATACAAAAGGCTGTATTCTTTTCTGTAATTTGACTTTCTGGATTATATCTGAATAATCTGTTGAGTTTCTGTGAGATCGACTGCAATCATTTTTTATAAAATAAAAAAAAAGCTTTTAAAATTATGTGGTAAATGTATAATATCTACAAAAGTCCACAAAAATAAATTCTAAGTAGCTAAAACTTAGATACCCCTCTCTCTCTAACCCTCACTTATCCTTTTTTGGTCAGCACTATTTATAGATATTTGTGGGGTGGGGGGTGTGTTCCAAAATATGAATAGAGAAGACATTGGTTTTTCTTTACTTACTACATCATTGCTTAAGGTAGCTTTGGTGGCATCTCAGTAAAACAATATTTCATTAGCTTTCAATATTTAGTAAGAAAAACAATACTTGGGGAAATATGTTTATTTCCAACATAAATCAAGTGTTGTGACTCTATTGTAAAATGTGTCCAGATTTTAAGGAACTGCAAGGTGTATTAATTGTTAATAGGTGCAAAAAATTGAACAGATAAAATCTTTATGCATCAATCTTGTAAAGACTTTCCATTTGTATAAAAATATATTGACAATTTTAAAAATAAAAATAGACTTTATAAAAATAACTTGGGAAAGAGTTGTTCAAAACAAAAAGAAATATTTCTCCATTGTGTAGGATTTCTAAAGAATAGGGAAAGCAATCTTTTTTGTTGTTAATTTATACTAAGAAAAACTTTTAATAAAGAGATTTTAAAATCTGTGCTATTTAATACTTCTAATAAAGATCTTTTATAAGGAATAAGTCATCAAGCAGATTAAACTATTTCATCTGTCAATGACTCCTTTTGAGGTACTGGTATCTTAATTTTGATATTTTTAAACATATGTTCCAGTTGTTGTTCATCACAATGTTGGGTTTGAGTTTGAAATATTTAAAATTTTGAAGAAAACTAATCATCTTTTGTTGTCTAATGAGAGCTACCTGCCCGAGACATCTTTAATGTAAAACTAACTTTTCATTTTACATGTTAAGTAGCTCTATATTTATTTTAGTGAATTTTAATTTGAAACAATGTACATGAATCAAATGTTATGATTAATTCCATTAGTTACTCCGTTTTATTTTCAAATATATTGTTGTAGATAAATTCCAAAATCTTACATAGAGTTTTACTAAGTTAACTTCTCGTGCAGTTAGAGATGTGTAAGTTGATTTCCCTTGTCAAGTTTAGTAATTTCATCATCATTTGGAGGTATTCATTGGCAGTGTGAAGTGTTGTTGCCAGTAATCATCATTACCTGATCATGTCTCTATTTGTCTGTGCGTAGATGAGTCAGAATCCTATGTAGAAGGATGATGAAGACAAAACAGAAATAACAAGTTTTGTTCTACCATATAGGTATGTAAGCTGACTGTGGTTTATTTTGTAGCAATGTCATGGTGAGAATGACAAAGTTGGCTTCATAATCAATTCTCTAGTGCCACAAAAGTTGCCACAATATTTCCACTTCAAATAAATAAAATGTGTATTTGAAAGTCAGAAAAAAAAACAAACAAGGTATTTGTATTCTCACCCAGCTCAAAATATGACCACTTGGTTTGCATGAGTTATAAACAGATGTGGAGTTCTATTTAGCTTCCATAACGCTTGATATCACAAGTAACTGCCACTTGGACTTTTCTGTACTCTAGTGATCATGTCTTAAATTTGGTCACACGCTACAAACACTACTTAACTACTAGGAGCAACTTAAGCGTGGTAGGTTGTACACACATTAAGAAAATTATGTTTTATAGAAGGACACTCAGAATTGTACCTAAAAAAAAAATTTTGACCAAAATGTTTGTTATATTACAAAGCACAAAATGAAACCATTCTGATCAATATTTTGGTTGAACATAATAGTGATTTTTGGTGCATCAAAGAACATGTTTATTTGAATCAGAAAGTTATGATGAAAGTTTATCATCGCATTAACTTATTAAATATTTATCAGCATATCAATGAAAAAATTCTGATTAACTTAATAATATAAAGTTATTTCAAAACATATTTAAAGCATTCAGAAATAGGGCAAGCGCTTTAGGCATTAAACCATTATATTGACATTATCTTCCATATCACTAGCAGGAAATGATATAAAATAACATGTCTGTACTCTTTACATATTCACTTACTGGTTTAGTCTGTGTGTGTGTGGAACTGGGCATGTCAATAACTTATATCAAATACCCAAACCTTAGAGATATTTGTCACATAGAATACTTTCATTAATCTTGGTTTTGAAATGTAACTAAACATCTTTCTATAATCTAGTGTGTCACACCTATATCCATCCAGGCGTTTCATTAACCAAACATCCCACTCTGATCTCATTTCTCTACTGTTTAAACGTATAAGAAATACTTAGTCGTAAGTAAGTTGAAGAAATACATTTGCAACAAAATTGGTTTCGTCTTTTAAAATAATTAAAATGGCACTCAATTTCAATATTTATTAATGTTAGTTTCCCCTCTTCATAGGTTGTGTAGGAATTTTTCAAAAAAGGGAAAGAAAGCATTTACAACTGAGAAAAGTAGTGTATTCATTCTCTTAGTTTAGTTTTACAAATGTTAGCACCGTTATTGGTGATACCCAGCTTGTCCTATGATTAGTGAAAGATATGCTAGTACCGTTATTGGTGATACCCAGCTTGTCCTATGATTAGTGAAAGATATGCTAGTACCGTTATTGGTGATACCCAGCTTGTCCTATGATTAGTGAAAGATATGCTAGTACCGTTATTGGTGATACCCAGCTTGTCCTATGATTAGTGAAAGATATGTTAGCACCGTTATTGGTGATACCCAGCTTGTCCTATGATTAGTGAAAGATATGTTAGCACCGTTATTGGTGATACCCAGCTTGTCCTATGATTAGTGAAAGATATGTTAGTACTGTTATTGGTGATACCCAGCTTGTCCTATGATTAGTGAAAGATATGTTAACACCGTTATTGGGATACCCAGCTTGTCCTATGATTAGTGAAAGATATCTTAGCACCGTTATTGGTAATACCCAGCTTGTCCTATGATTAGTGAAATATATGTTAGCACGTTATTGGTGATACCCAGCTTGTCCTATGATTAGTGAAAGAACGGGTTAGTACCGTTATTGGTGATACCCAGCTTGTCCTATGATTAGTGAGAGTCTCATTAATTGTTAAAATTCAGGTGAATTTCCTACAGTTTTCTAGTCTGTTCATCATTCAATTGTTTTCTCGTGGTTTGTTCTAGTTGCTTCCAACTATTTTCTCTTGACGAAAGGTTTATATATACTGACTTTTCTGTGCACAATGTTTATCTGAGACTGACTTGCCAGTTTACAAGAGTCTCTGTCTTTTAGACAAAATGTTTATCTGAGACTGACTTGCCAGTGCAAAAGAGCCTCTTTTCAGTGCTTTTACACTTGTTATTGTTACTTAGTATTCACCATTTATGTAAACAAGTGAACATGTGCTTTCTTTGGGTTGAGGATTTTTTTGAGGCATATTATTTCATGTAAGAAAATTCCTGAGTCTTATTTAAATCTGAATAATCATATACAAGCTGATAAAAGATGTCCTTTTTCTAATGATGGGACTACTTTTAATTTTCTGTAGTTTTAGTTTCATTTATCAGATCTTTTCACAACAAATTTGATGAAATAAATATAAAATAAGAATGCAGAGGTGCCGTGTTTTTTCAGATGTAAAATCTTATGTGGCTAGGATTGTTTACATGAACAAGGCCAAATCACTGATCTAAGCCTGGTATAGGGCTTTTTATTTTTTTTTTCTTCTCTTTTCTTTGATAGTTATATTTATCAGTAGTCTGCTTGATCATATTCTGCATGCACAATGTAGATAGCCTTTTTGTCCTCTGCTTTTTTTTTTTCATGTCATTTTGTGTACATTTTCTATTATTTAAATTGGTTGGAAAATCCGTTCCCTCCCTCCCAAGATTTTATCAATAAAAATAAAAAGTTGGTACCTTAGTATTTATTTATAAATAAAAAATATAAAAATTCTGCAGGTCAATGAGCAGCGAAAACTAAATTTTACCACACACACACACAAAATTAAACAAAATAATTAAATTTATCAGTTACATCCTAGTAAAAAAAAAACAGTGACTGAAAACTCTTAAAATCTTCAGCATATTTTCTTGTCCCTTGTTTTCACAGGTTCTCTAGATAAGAAAGATGATAAAATCTTTTGAAAAATCATTAAAGTAGGTCATTTTCACCTTAGCACATCTAAAAGAAACTCTTTTTTTTATTTCTCATAGTTCTTAATTAACCTCAGTTTATGAGATAATCATATATTGAACTTTGAAACTGTTATGTTTTATTTTTTATAATCATTTGTTTGTTTGTTGTTGTTTTTTTTTGGTGTTTTTTTTTTATTTATACAAACTAAACCAACAAAATAAAAATTACTGAAAGGGAGTATGAACTGAGCGTGTCAACCTCTATTACTAATAATGAAATAAAACTCCACTCCTTGATCCCAAATTTGTTTTCCAATCAATACCTCATCCACAATAGCCTGATGCTTTGGTCCTATATTCTACCCACCTAAACTAATGGCTTTTTTCAATTTACAGATTATGTCCCTATTATAGTGCAGTGGTGTGAGTGTTTTTTCTCAGCATGTTCAAGTTTACCTTAAAACTTAAGGCCCCAACCCCCCAAGAGATGGGGTGCAGTATTCAAAATTGAGCATAACGACTGAAATCTTGACAAGTTCTAACCCTCATTTGACTTTACAGTTTTATCTTCCTAATGGAACAGAGTTGACTCATACCTAAAAATGAAGCTGCTGGTTGTTTCTGCCTCTTTTTGACAAGCAACAGCTTGGCCGCCATACCTACATATATTATTATAACATTTAACATACACACACACATATGTACATACAGATGAAAATAAATTTATTTGTGTAGGCTTAATAATCTTTTCTACAAAATACTATTTTTCCTTCTTCATGCTAGTTTTTTTTCTACATGCAAGGTTATTTTTTTAAGAAAAAAAATGGGACAAATGGTCCTCCATAACATTTATATATTTTTTTTTAAAAATAAAAAAAATTACCAAACATAAGATATTTTCAGTAAATCATTAAAACAAAATGCCAAAAGCTAATTTTGGGAACAGAAATCTCAACAATTTATTTTATGCAAGTCACCAAGAAAATCATGCATTCAATTATAATTAAAAAAACACCAACAAATTAACAAAAATATTTTCATATTAATATTGAACACAGTTGATTTTATTTACATTTCTTTCATAATCTTACTAACTTGCTTGTTATATTTTGGAACAATTTACCAAAGCATCTGACGTAGGACAATTCATCATGAAGCTTTTAATAATAACCAATTGGAGTAATTTTCTTCTGTGATACCTTGCATTATGTTCTGCTGCCAACCATTAAATGATTTTTAAAGTAAAGTTGTACTGAAACAAACTAGTTCAAAACTAGCAGATGGATAATAATTCCTCACATGTTATATATATATCGATTGTTCACTCTTCAGATTCGTTGTATGATTGAGCCCAGGCTAAACTCTCCACTATTTCATCCACAGGCTTTCAGCCGGCCCAGTGACCTTCATCTAAAGCTGTAGGACCGATCAGAACTTAGGGAGAAGACATTTCCAAGCTAACAAATAAGGATCAAACATGGCACAGACAGAAAAAGATAAAAATTAAAAGAGATGAAACTAAATACAAGACAACAACTGAAGCTTTGATGGATAGTTAAAAAAAACACTGAATGGATCAACTTGTGCAGAGTGAGGCTGAGATGCCATGTTAAGATGCAGGACTGATACACTTGAAACTGCTGCCACCACCACCTTCACATCTTGACCTTGGCATTGTCACACTTGACCCTTACTGTCAGAGTAGCAGAGGGTTTATTGCAACATTGGTTTCTTCCCCCATTTTTTAAAAACAAATTTCCTTCTCAGATAATCAAGGCTGCTGGGTTGTATGTGGTTGTTCATGCCTGTGTTGTGTCTCTCTCTCTCTCTCTCTTCTTCTCTCCCCCCCCCCCCCAACTGGTGAACTAAGTTAAGAATTTTAAAAAAAGGAGAGGGGAAAAAAAAAGGTAATTGGCCATTTTGATCCATTTCTTGATGTAGGCTAAAAGAGGAGAGTTAATGAAAGGGGTTAATCTCCAACATGTTGTGTAATTCTGTGGTTATTGTCTTAACGATGATGTTATTATGTACATTATTGTAAACAATCTTTGCATATGATACTTGCTACTGAGAAGAGAAAAATAATAGCAAACTATAATAATTTAAGAGATATGAGTTTGTGCCTACTGATTTGCTTTAGAGGTTTGTTCAAAAGACGTATTATGCTTACTGATGCTGTGTTGTATTATGACATGTGTGGACTAAGTTTTTAATATTTTTTTTTTTTATGAACAGTTTTTGTCTGTCTTTTGTATTTGCATGTTTGCTGATGCTATTTTGATTGACATGTCAGTTATTGATATCATTGTCCCCCTGCCCCCATTGTCCTTCTCACCTTTTCATATTAAATAGTGAAGCAGATGTTATCTAACCTGTAGGATGTTCCATACTTTGTGTCATTAGGCGACTGTGCTTTTATGTTGATCTGGTGCAAAGTAGGTTGATTTGTTAGTGTGTTAGTCAAGGGTCGCAAATTACACGTTTATATTAAAGTGATCAGATTCATATGCTTATTTGAGAATTTCCTCATAGTCTCAATCCAATTAAAATCAGTATTTCATGAGAACTTGTGTGGACATGTTAAGGCACAAAGTCTTGGAGACGCTATCCTGTCCACTACTTGCTCTCGGATGTTTTCAATTACAGCTTTGTGTTATAAATGTGTCTTAACATTGGCAATGTGTCCTTTGAGTCATAGTATTTTACAGTTATATCTGTACTGCCAAGCTTTTCCTCACAGTAAGTGTAAATAAAGTGAAATAGATTTTTAAAACTTATTACCTATTATTATATTTTCATTTAGAATAATCAACAGTTTTATGATATATTAAAAACTTACTTGGCCGCTTTTTAGTTGAAACATTTTGATGAGTTGATGAGGAAATTCCCAAATGAGAAATTGGTTTAGCTGTCAAAACATTCAGTTTGTAAAGTAAAAAATATTTGAATTTGGGATTTTATCAAATATAAATGGCTTATAGAAAATTGTTTTTTCCAGATTATTTGATGACCAAACATCAAAATAAAGAAAGAGATGGGATATTTTTTTTAGTTAGATTCACAGCAAAGCATAGTTCCCCATCTAGTTAGACACTTGATGGAAACCAGGAAGCTGATGATTGGAGATGACATCTTATTCAGTCTCCTGGCAGTAACTCAGATAAAATGTAAACCATTTCATACTGGGTACAGATCTCTATTTAACAAACAAATTGAAACTAACTACTTTCTATCAACTCAGGGTCATGGGAATAGCTACAGTTTAGAAATCTGTTCAGCTTTGCATCATGAAACCTTTCCTCATTTTATGCTCTACATTCATCTCATATAACATACAAAAAAAACAAGTGTTTTGTTTTTCAGTTTAAAAAAAGATGGGATTTAACAGAGTTCTTTAGTATGCTCCACTTTGATGAGAGAGACGGAAGAGAAAATAAAAATCATTCCAATATTCAATATTGTTGCTCACTGAATCTTTACACCCCCACCCCCCCTTCCCAAATTTTCTTGCTAGAATTATTTGTCTCTGTAGATAACAGTATTTTGGTTGGCATGAAGCCAATTTTGCAGGGTGCAACAACGATGCATGCCAACCCAACTAGTTTAGTCATTTTTTTTGGTCTTGAATCTTTCTATAATGAATATGGGATGAGAGTTTGAGTGTGTAGTTACACATCTTAACCCCGAGCTGCTAAATATTGGTACCAGATCGCTAGGCTCAATGAATCTAGTAAAAATATTGGTATGAAAAAGATATATCTGATTTTGGCTTTGTGTTATGGGAAACTTTGATTTAAATTGTTGAATAACTCTTGTATGTTTCCATATACCATGTGTCAGCCCAATGTGCTGACTAAATATTTATCATTGCCACAATACCTTCCTTCATTACAATCAACATAAAGTTTCTGCCCAGTAAATTTCTTTTTGTTTTTAAGTATTAAAATTTGCTCAAAAGCATCATTTGAATGAGGGGGCGATTGGCCCCATCTTATAAATATTATTCAAATGTTAGGCAAAACATTTATGAGGTTATTCAGTATCAAAATGCTAGAAATATTCCATCATTTATTTGAGCTCCTGCAAGGAGAATTTTGTTAAAACCTGTATGATCTTCACAACTTTGGTTACCGTACAATTTATTTATTTAAATTTTTTTTTTTTAATAAATCCCTTCCATTCATGCATTGTTGTATTCCAATCTGTATTCCTAATTGATTATGTTCACCACTCTATGCTGATTACCCTTGTACATCATCATTGTCATGACCAACTTTATTGCTTTGAAGGTTGATTGGAAATGTGACTCCTGCTCATTTTAATTCTGATTGTTACATGCACTGCCCTGAAATACTAGAGACCTTTTGACCTTTGGATAAAGTAGCAAGTTATGTTACAGGATACTTGCTACAAGTTATTTCTTAAAAATTTCCAAACAAGCATATGAAATAATAAATACCTCAGATTTATGGAATATTTCCATTTAACGTAAAGGATTTATTAGAGAAACTGCATAAAATTTGCATCTTTTGATAAAAGCTTTCAAACGAAATTCCATAAATAAAGTGAATAAATTACATTGCAACATTTAAATAAAAACATGTTAAATTATTTTATTGAAATTTCCCAATAACAAACTAAAGGAAAGGAAACATATTTTTAAAAACACCCCCCACCCCCACCCCCCATTTGTTTATTTTGTGTTTTAACATTCAAACTCATAATTATGGAAAGTTTGAGAAATTTCCACATATTGCTGTTAGTGAATGATTGTTGAGGCTAGTTAAGTGACTGTAAGGTATATGTGATTTGTTGAGTTATTGAAGGTATTTCATCTGTACATAAATGCATAGACTTGATGATATCTTGATGATTTAACTATAATATATCATACACTTGTCATGTGTGATGGAAACAACAAAAAAAAAAACAACAAAAAAAAAAAAACTCATCATAGTGCACACATGATTGTATTCATTTCATCAGCAAAAGCATCCTACATTATTTTTACATTATCATGGGACACCACTCCCTGATCATCACCCCCAGGCCCTGCCCCCTTCCAAATCTCATCAAAGTACATGTACTATTTTTGGACAGGAGGAATCCACAAAATATGCAGTATATGTCATCGGAATTGTTGGTGTTGTTTAAACATGTTCTTGTTCATATGGGCCCTTTGCGAATTTCATCATCTGTCAAAAAAATTTTTTTCATTTGTTTTTAAAAAACTAAGTAAGGAGCAAAAAAAAAAATTCCAACTTGATGTTCGGGTTTAGTGGCAATGCCCCAAATTGGTGTCAACAGATTATTTGTTAACATGTATACACATTTTGTGTACCTGCAATTAGGTATTTGCTACAATGACATTCAGCAGCAGGTTGGACTGGACCAGCCTATTTGATAAAGATATACAGAAAAAAAATCAGGAATAAATGATCAATATTAAAAACAAAAATATATGTATTTGAGCGAGGGCCCTATTTTGTGAATGTTTAAAATCTCTTTTCAACCTGGTTTTGAAATGGGATAATGTCATTGTATTTGTAAATAAAAGATCATTTTTCCAGACAATTTGAGACTTTGACTTTAATTTTTTACCCAAAATGTGACAGCACAAATGCCATATTTAATCCTGTTGAACAGATCTAGAAAATAAAAGCTACATTTCACTGATTTTTGTCTACCATATAGTTGAATCTAAGTCCCACACTCTTAATATGTAATATAATGTACAGGGTCATACATGGCTGGTCAATTGTAAAAAAAACTAAAATATTTTTGTAAATGGATTGGGTTTTTAAAGCAGAGAAACTATCCATCTAAATTTAATATCAATTACTGGAATTAATTCCCTACACTACAATACTGTATCAGGTTTTTACCATTTAAAAATAGTTTTACAAAATTGATCTATGAAAGCTATGTGACAGGTATTTTCTTTAATTTGGTGAACAAATACAATTGTAATATTAGTAATGATATAAGTGTGTCATCAAATTAGTAGCTAGCTAATATGTGCTCAATGGGTATACAACATCTTGACAGCTAAGATTAAAAAAAAAAATAATGAATTTTATTACTAACTTAATGCTACATTTTTTTCTCCTGACTTTGAGGGGTGGCACTAACCCTAACTATGCCATTGGATTGCCCTTTTTTTGGTTATCACTGCACAGGGAATCAAACCCAGTGCAGGTGAGCAATACTAATAGACCTATGCCCAGGTCCCAGGAGTTTGGGACATCTAGGGCGATCCTTGATTCCTGTCACACATGAACACTCACAGAATACATGTCAAACATTCTATAAAGGCCATGTTGCAATAATAGAATTAAAATTCTGTCCCACAATAAAGTGACGCCCAGAGCTAATCCCCCCCCCCCCCTCCTACGTTAGTGCCTATACCACCAGATTTGACAAGTGACATGATTAAAATTTATATTTAAGATTTTTCTAAAGGGTGATGCCATTTCTTAAAAATGTGATATTTTTGTCATTTAGCTTAAAATTTAATGTATAATAATTCCTCTTTATATAAATATTACTTCCCTTCTGGAACGTAGGCTATAGTTTCTACATATGGAGACTTAGTGATCCAAAAATAGTTAAGCAACAGCTCTTAAATTCAGCAATTGATTAAAGAAATATTATTATCAAAGTTCGGATATTAGCCATTCATTCATTCTGTAATACCACAGCTTTGGCTGTAGTTACAACTTGCTAATTCAAGGCTTTCTCATAATTTAACCTGCTGTTGCCAGTTGTATTAACGTGTAGCCTTAGGGGGGGGGGGGGGGGTGAAAGAATCAACCGAATACATATATACCATCCAACACAGTGCTGATACTATCTTCCACTGGGTGTTTTTATGATCTTCCTGGGTGCAATTTTTACCATCAAAGCCTACCACTGACAAGTGGCAACATATAATATAGTTTATAGGCCTACTTGCAGAGTTGACTCAAAGAGCATTGGGTGTTTCCTACTAGTAGTAGTCTTGTTGGCTCTTTAATATGTATGAAATAGCACTAGCTTGCTTAATTATATATAGCAAAACATAACATTTAAAGATAAATGTTTCAAATAATCTCTGCTGAATTTGATCTATAAATAATATTGACTTCTGACAGCTCAGTAAGGAATTAAAAAATTTTTTTTTACAGTAATTACAATTTTCATAATGGTTTGTTGGCAGGTCAGACATTGAATGCAAGATACAGTCCAGAAATCTGGTCTTAGACTTATTGTAATAGATTCTTACACACAGAGTATACACAGATTAAAGATACACATGAGATCTGTAAGTGAATACAAAATAATGTTTATTTCTCAGACAGTTTGTACCTTGATCTTATGTTGGTACACAAATATTGACCATAGGCCAGTGTATACCCAGTCATGTACATTAAAAAAACTATGTAAGATGGCCTGGGAAGCCTAAAAAGCGTCCATTTTTCCCCCTCTTCTAACAGCTTTAACAGTCCAGAGAGATAAGATTAAAACAAGCTATACATATTTGAAACAAGCATGAAACATGTTCAAGGATAAAAATATCACATATTTAGTTGAGATTCCATGTAAACCTCCTGAATTTGACATGAAACCACTTCATGGTTCGAATATCTTTCAAAACTGTTAAACAAGTTCAATGAAACTAGACATACAAGGACGGCTATTTAATTAGAGAATATGATAAAACTAAACAAACAGAAGAAATAAATGTATGAATATTGAAAAGAACACAATTTAGGTTTTGATCAAGGATAATGCATAAAAATGTACAGAGAAATATTCTCTAATTATATAGCCCCCTTATATCTCTACAAATCCACATCCAGTTAACAATTTCCTTCATATCTACCTCACAGCTTGTAAATATATAGATCTCCTAAACTATGAACCCCCCACAATGCATTAGTAATTTTCTAGCCATGATATGGACCACTTATCAGAACTTATCTATACTTCTCACGATACATGCAGGGAACTTTCAAAGTGAGCTCTTTTTGTTGTGTGGCATATTAAGTCATGTGATAGTCTTGTATGCTGGTACAAAATTTTACTTTTATCTGCATTCGACATATACAATGTATTCAACTCTGTAAATGTACTCAACCATTTTAAAGGATGATCTGCTTATTAATATTATTAAAGATTTCAGTTTGCAATAAAGAATCTCACAGGGAATATATTGCATATCAATTTACACAGTCTTGTAAACATTCTTTGTTTGACAAGGTTTTTTTTATTTTTAAAGAAAAGAGTGTGTAATACTAAGACACTAAGAGAATGTGTTCTACAATGCCATATATATGTTGTCCATATAGTAAGGAAATGCTAATTTGCATAGTTTTTTATTTTACAAAATGCTTGTAGGTTTTCTAAACCTGACAAGGTTTTTAAAAAATTGTTTAAGAGCCAAACCAACAAATGAATGAATGAAAGCTTTGAGTCTCAATTCAATAATAAATCAAAATGCAAAACAAAAATCTTCACCACTATGATCCAGGCCAGCCTGTGTACTCTTCAGAGTATATAAAACAGTGCTAGCAAATCAACTGAATGTACTGACCAAAAAAATTGTTTTTTAAACTTTCAGTGCAATGAGAAAATTTCACAATAAGCTCTCAATGCCATAAATCAAAAGTACCTGTAATAAAATAATTGATTTTTTAAAAAATGTTTTTTAAAAAAAGGTTTAGAGTCCTTGAGATGTGACACTGCCTTGCAGTGAGTACACAGGCCAGCAAACAAAAGCCTCAAGGAAAGTTAAAAACAGCTGAGGTCCTTTGCAGCACAAGATAACACCATGACACACCACCAATAGAGCTGACTATTATTAAAATGACTTCACTCTACAATGTACACTGGCTTGTAGATGTTCTCCATCTGACAAGAGGGTGAAACTTTAATTATAACAACAGCAAAAATCTGCCACTATCTCCAAACAATGGAAAATAACTATAAAGTGCCGGTAATGCTTAATTAGTCGAAAATTGCAGTTAACTTTTTTGCATCCAATAAATGTTACTAAATAAAAACAATAATTATTTTGAGGTTTTAAATTTAAATAAAAATTTGTACCAATAAATAAAAACAAACAATACTTTCCATTTAATTGAGTTATCAGGGCAGTAAATTAGAAAGTAAGAATGTACATAGACTTGTAAATGTTCTTCATTTGACAAGTAGACATTTCAAATATAAACCATAAGTTAACAAAAATATATCAGTTTTTAAAAAACTGAAACTTTTTTTAATGTTGGTCATTTCTAAAAGTTGTGACAATAAGTGACTGGACCAATGTTTCTTTGACATTAATAACAAAAAAAAAACCCCACTGTGCTCTAAAAATGTATCTTGCATTTCATGATAGTTTTAGCCAAGAATACATTGATCATTTTTCTTTAAGCAAGATAATGTCAACTTACCTTTAAGTTAAGATGTTAAAAAGTACTTTTTGATCATACTTTTTTAAAGAAAAAAATTAAGACAATATAGTATAGATATTTACTAGATCTCACGCTGTGCTGTCCACAGCTCACATCAATACATCCAAACGTTTTCTAAAGTATATCTGTCATGTTCGTGAACAAATCCTTAAAGTCTAATAAATTTAAAAAATATTTTAAAAAACCCTGTTTCAATGAAGTAAAGTAATCACTTGTAACCATTTATTCTAATAATCTTGTAAATGTAAATCTGACAGTCTCAGTGCATCTTATGATGGAATTTAAAGTTCCCCTTTTTCATACTTAAATAGACAACATATTCTTATCATACAGTTGACATTTAATACATTTGTGATGATTTCACCACTATGCAAACGATTCACTGATTTAACCAAAATTGGCTCTAAATAAAAAAATACCACATTGAAGTTTTTAGATCATAAATCCAGAAAAAACTTACTGTTCTATACTTAGAAAATACTAAACATTCTTTCAGTAGTATAAAAGTATTGTTCCTATTTTTGGTGTCTCCCCTCTCTTTGAGATTTATTGATAAATTTCCCCACTGATAGACACACTACTTTCAAGTTTAAGTATCATTAAATATGACAATTTCTAGTTCTAGCTATGGCAGACTGCTTTATTCTTGCAGTTGCAGTGATACACAAGATATAAAAGCTTGGTATCCCATTCGACACTAATTACCAACCAGTCACCACTGACTGACATACCGGTACCTCAAATATTATTATATGTGGCCATTTCTAGCTCTTGCAGACTGCTTTATTTTTGCAGTGACAGTTAATTATGATGATATATAAATACTCAAGTACCCTCACTTTTAAACTTTGGTTGCGCATGAGACAACAAAATATTTTTACAAAAAAGCCCTGATGCACACAGAACAAGTTTAAAAAATAATATCTTCTGAAAAAATATATAATTTTTTGTGTCTGAAATCAAGAGAGCTCATGACATTTTTTATATTAATAAGTAGAACTAGATGGCCATAGATGAACTAGATGGCCATAGATGATTGAATTTAAACATCTCCATCTGAACTAGATGGCCATAGATGATTGAATTTAAATATATCCATCTGACATAAAATCACTTATACTTATAATTTTTACTTTCAAGTTTTGGGCCCATCCATAGATTATGTATACACATACAGATAAATTGATTTTTCAGACTCAGAAAAAGATGCTTTTTTAGAGTTCATTATAACTTTATTAAAAACTTTAAAAAAAAATATCTATTGAAAAATGTCAAGTGAGAGCAATATTATTCATTTTTAAACAAAACTTCATTTTAATCTTCCCAGATAAATAGGTCTGACATTTATTAATAATTTGAAACTACGAATAGTTGTTTTTTTAAAAAAAAGAGCTCTATGTTTTGTTTGTTTTAATTTTAAAAACAATTTTTGAGATTCTAATTCTATGAATGGTTTAAGGATTCTATGACAGGTTAAACCAAACATTTCAATAGCACTAACTATGATGGATTTTAGACACAGCAGTTACTTGTATACTGTATACAAGTAATACACCAGATAGGATTTATATGGAGAATAAATTAAGAACAAGATTTGGTACATTGATGTTGGTATAAACCAAATCCACAATTTTACGTAGCTGTCATGTCTTTTTCCTGATTGGTTTTTAAATTTTACTTCCACTCAATTCCTTTTCGTTCTTCTTAACTTTGTTTTTGTCTGGGTGTGCGCCCACTCTTATTCTTTTCTATTTTTTAGGTAGGATACATGTAAATATATAATATGTAAATTTAATTTATACTTATTAAAATGTTATGTTTCTTGTACTGATGAAGGCATTTGCCGAAACATTTACATTTTTTAATATCATCATTAAAGCTTAACATATACTGTTTGATTTACACAAATTGTTTGTGTCTAATTAAATTAAAATATAGACATTTGTTGAAACCCTATCACATACACATAGATAAAAATCATGTAATCTGGATCCCCCCACCCCCCCCAAACCTAAGTTCATACCTAATATTTGGATGGCCCTTTCCTTGTGTATGACTTGATTTAAGTATTTGGTAGTATTAAATCTACCAGGTTTTATTTACATCTGCCAAGTCCTACCCCTTTCTCACAAATCTCACATACACTGTATGTCTAGAGACATCTGCAAAATAATAAGTACATTGCAAATAAAACTATTAAAACACCAGACCACTTGCTCATCAGTTAAATTCACTGAGATCAATCAGTACAAAGTAGACAGACATTTGAAAATTGTAACTGGACTCAAAAGAACCAGTTCATTCCTTCAATCAATTTTACAGAGAGTGAGACCATTGGAGTCATCATGTCAAGAAAGACCCACAGTGGCTAAGGCTAATTTTTAAATTTATACAGCATCAAACAAGTTAAATATTGGGCTATTTCAATCAATGTTAAGGATCTGATTTTCAAATTTGTTGTGTCAAAATAATTTCCACCACATTCACTACACTCATTCTTCTTATCTCAAACTTTCCTGACTAAAATCTGTACAGAAATGACACTTGCTCAACATAAGTAATTTTATATACAATGACATTTTTTTAAATAAGGCTAGACTAATAATCGTATCTGTCTTTCATGCTCAAAATCTAAAAGCTCTGTTGTTAACAAGGCTAAAATTCGGTGGGCAAATTTGATTTGAATATAGTTTATATCCTACATAAAAAGACCACCAAAAAGTCAATTTATCTGACATTATTAATTTTGAAATCAGGCATTAATGATTTCTCAAAAGTATTGATTTATAAATTATTTTTAAAAATCTGCAGTAGAGTTTTTATTGGATTTGTCAGACTATAGCACTTGACCTCTTTTAATTCAGTGAAGCATACTCATATCTGTTTTGAAGTTGATTTTTTTCTGTAACTGAAGTTGTATTTCTCTGTAACTGAAGTTGTATGTTGCTCTGTGCCTTTGAGTAATGCTATCTGCTAATGCTTGGGGTACTGAAATGAAATCAGAAAGAAATTGTTACATCACTATCATATCTATGACATAAATGAACACAATCATTTTAAGACTATATCAGTGTATTGTCCCTCTTTGGGTTTTCTCTACCCTGTGTATATTTCTTATTGTTATTAGGAGAAGCTGATTAATTTCATACTGATAATACTATATTATCACTTGCAAAAGAAGATTGTAAGCAAGCTTATCTAAAACATTGATAGGAGTTTTAAATAAACCAATCTTTTGAACATCTGCACATCATGAGCATGTGATGGATTAGGATGGTTAAATGTTTACCATTAAACTTAGTCAAACATATGTTCAGAATTTTTTATTTTTTTAATGTCCAACCCAAATAACTAAAGGCTAAGGCTTATATTATGAGCCTTAGACAGTCCCCTAAGCTAAAATAATTCCATACTAATCCCCCAGACCCTTAACTCTCCGCTCCCCCCCCCCCCACTTTTATCTTTAGTCTTCGAAGTCTACCAAAAATTAAAGATCAGCGCTGGTTACAAGATGTTTAATTGAATTATACTTGGTCTGACAACAGGAATTCCAAAACATTGTCAACTTGCCTCCCATACATTTTCACAAAGTGATTGCTTAAAGTAGTCAGTCTCTTCTTCTTCTTATGCCTTTTTACCCCGTCTGGGGCATAGGCCGTCCACAAGAATTTTCCACTCATCCCGGTCCTGTGCTTTCCTTTCCAATTGCTTCCAGTTGTATCCCATATTTTGCGTGTCTGTCTCTAGTTCACGTCTCCATGTATTCTTAGGTCTTCCTCTCTTTCTTTTTCCCTGTGGATTCCATGTTAGACATTGTCTGGTGGTGCTATCTGGGGGTTTTCTCAGAGTATGCCCAATCCACCTCCATCTTTTCTTTATGATGTCTTCATCAACGGGCACCTGGTATGTCCTTTCTAATAGATCTTTGTTGGTGATGGTATTTGGCCATTTGATGTTAAGGATCTTTCTAAGGCATGTGTTTATGAATGTCTGCACTTTCTGTGTAATGCTCGCTGATGTTTTCCACGTTTCTGCTCCATAAAGTAGGACTGTTTTGACATTTGTATTAAAGATTCTGACTTTGGTTTGAAGTTTCAGCTGCTTCGACTCCCATATTTTCTTTAATAACACAAATGCTGATCTAGCTTTTCCAATTCTAGACCTCACGTCTGCGTCGGATCCGCCGTTTGTGTCTATGGTGCTGCCTAAGTAATTGAAGGACTCCACTTCTTCCAGTGCCTTTCCTTCCAGACAGATATGCTCTTTGTTGGATGAGTTCACCTTCATGATTTTCGTCTTGCTTTTATTTATATTAAGTCCGAGCTGTGATGAAAAGGTGGCTACATCTTTTGTTTTTTCCTGCATTTGTTGCTGGTTGTGGGACAGAAGTGCAATGTCATCTGCAAAGTCTAGGTCATTCAGTTGTTCCCAGAGTGTCCACTGTATCCCATTCCTTTTTTTGTCTGTGGATTTTTTCATTATCCAGTCAATGGCAAGGATGAATAGAAATGGGGACAAGAGGCATCCTTGTCTGACTCCTGTTTCGACTGTAAAGGCATCTGTGAGTCTACCTTGGTGGACCACCCTGCATGTCATTTCTTCATAAGAGCTCTGAAAAATCCTGACTAATTTCCCTGGTACTCCATAGTGCCGAAGAAGTTTCCACAATGTTTGTCGGTCCAGGCTATCAAAGGCCTTTTCGTAGTCTATAAAATTTATGTATAAAGGGGAGTTCCATTCGATGGATTGTTCTACAATGATTCTCAGTGCTGCAATTTGATCTGTGCATGATCTGTTTTGGCGGACTCCAGCCTGTTGATCTCGTAGCTGCATGTCGACCTGGTCTTTCATTCTATTCAAAATAATTCTGTTAAAGACCTTTCCTGGTATGGACAGCAGTGTGATTCCTCTGTAATTTGCACAATTGCTGAGATCCCCTTTCTTTGGTATCTTGATGAGGTATCCTTCTTTCCAATCTTTTGGAACTCTCTCTTCTTCCCATATCTTTTCAAACAGAGGGTGCAGCATGTTGACTATTGTTTTTATATCAGCTCTCATCATCTCTGCTGTGATGTTGTCCGGTCCCGGTGCTTTCCCTAATTTGAGCTGCTTGATGGCCAGAGCTATTTCTTCCCTATTTGGGGCGCTTTCTTCTATTTGTAAGTCTTCATTTGCTGGTTGTATGTCTGGTGTGTCTGTGGGTGGGGGTCTGTTTAATAGTTCTTTAAAGTATTCCACCCATCTTTTTTGTTGCTCTTTCCTTTCTGTTATTGATCTACCTTCTCTATCTTTGACAGGTCTCTCCGGCCTTTTGTATCGCCCTGACAGCTTTCTTGTTATATTGTAGAGCTCTCTCAGGTTGCCCTTCTTGGCTGCTTCTTCTGCTGTTGATGCTAGGCCATCTATGTAGGCATTTTTATCTTTTTTTTTATGCTGTTTTTTACTTTTTGGTTTGCTTCTTTATATTTCTCTTGCGCTTTTGTTTTCTCCGCCCTGGTGCGGCTGCTGTTAACTAAACTTTTCATTTCTTTTCTCTCTTTTATTTTTTGCAGTGTGTTGATTGAGAGCCAGTCTTTGTGTTTCTGTTTCACTGATCCTAAAACTTCTTGGCAAGTGGATGTTACAGACGACTTTATGTTTTGCCATTTATGTTCTACTTGGTCATCTTCTGTTTGGTCTTCCAGCACTTGGAACTTATTCCTTAAGGTAACACTGAATTCCTCTCTTTTCTGCTCATTTACCAAAAGTGCTACGTTGAATTTTGTTCGCTTAACAGTTGGCGGTTCCCAGTTCTTCTTCAACTTTAACTTTAGTCTTGCCCAAACAAGATGATGATCAGATGCGACATCTGCTAAAAGTAGTCAGTACCAATCGAAAATTCTTTTATTTATATGTACCGGGTAACACATTTAACTCTATGTAGATTCTTAAAACTATTTCATAAATTTTCTCTCAAAGTTTTAACAGGGATTCTTAAAAAATAATTTTTAATTTCCAGTATTTTCTGGTATATCTATAATATGCCATTCTACTTCTACATGTTCATAAATGAATAGTTCACACAAATGCCTATATAAAACTTTTAAGTTAAATTTGTTTTAACCAATAAGACATATTTTTGCTGTATGCTTTAAATTTCAATCAATTAAAAAAAATCTGAATAGCACTAACCAACCTTCAATAAACTTCTTAATTCATAATATAGCAAAGAAAACAGAAGAAAATTCAGCTGAAATGGGTCATTTTAAAAGTAAATTCTACACAAAAATAAAATTTCGATGTCAATACTGCTTTGCTCATCAACTGCTTTATTCTTTCATCTTTTTATTGTAGAATTATTAGGAGGAATTTAAATATGGAAAGTCATGGAATGTTTTATTTAAATACATTTGTTTCATCCATTAACCAACTTGATCAGGCACCTTTAGGAAAATCAGTTTTTTAAACACGCAAGATCAATCATTTGATTTCCAGCCACACCATATATTAATGACACCCATGTTGTAGACCAAACACACTTAAAAGTATACAAAAACTGGTATTAAAATTTTTAACCAGTAAGAAACTATCAAATTATAATGCAAACAATTGTTACAAGTTAGAAGTGTGTGTCCCAAATACAGCCCTGGTGTTAATGTAAGAATTAGACAAAATTTTGAAAATCCACTATCATTGAGACTTTGCTGGAGTGTAATAGTTTTACAAATATATTTCTTCAATGAGGTTCTTTACAGCAATAAGGTTGAGGCCCCTGATTTAAAACAGCTGAAATCTAAATCATAT
This sequence comes from Omphiscola glabra, assembly GCA_964017045.1. Classification (NCBI taxonomy): domain Eukaryota; kingdom Metazoa; phylum Mollusca; class Gastropoda; family Lymnaeidae; genus Omphiscola; species Omphiscola glabra. The sequence goes on along the minus strand of OZ024794.1, from coordinate 50,698,399 downwards.
TAAATTGATAAATATGGACACCAGCAGTCAGAAAAGTAGTTTATAGATTTTAGACATAAAGTGCTATAGATTAAACTGAACAAAAGCCTCCCTATAAAATATGGCATTTCAGTTATTTCTAAACAAGTTTCTAAAAATGAATTCATTGCAATAAATGACTCTGTAACCTTTCTAGTCAGTATAGCAGTGTTTCCCAAACCTTTCCTTTATTCTGCACCCCATTCACTAAATTTCACACCCCATATGAATTGTCTAAGTCTCACACCCCTTATAGAAGTAACAATGCAATTTAAAAATTGGAAACAAATGGATTCCTAATTTTTTTTTTATAAATTACTATGAGAATTACTACAGGCGTTTGAAAATAAATTGTGACCTAATACTTTAAAGTAAAATGTTTAAGAAGAAATTTAAAAAAAAAACACAAATATTTATTTTAAAACTTTTAAGTCAACAGCTTTTCTGATCTTAAAATCACTTGATCTCACACCCCTGAAAAGCCATCTTGCACCCACTGGAGGTGTGAGCACCCCTGGTTAGGAAACCCTGCAGCATAGCAAAACTGCAACCTCACCACACATTGCACACACAAAAGTGTGTCAAAGTACACAGGCTCTAAATGGCACTTCTAAAAAGAGATTAATGACTCAGCGGTATTACTTAATGCAGGTCTCTCAAAGTTATTGAGTTACTGGGCTAAATGCTAAAATAGATGAATTAAACCATATATCATGGTTATAAAAATAAGTCTGACAATGTGGTCCTAAAAAAAAGAATGAGTTAAATAGTTTTAAAGTAAGAAGATGATAGCTCCTTGAAATGTATATGGGTTTACCCTATATCTGAGGGATTATGGTTGCCTCTCTATCAATGTTTATGGTGGTTAAAATAAGCATATAATTGTAGGGTGTTCTAGTATATAAAGAAATAAATATCCACACTTGAATTTGAACCATAAGAAGTTAAAATAGTATTATGCCTAAGGTTGTTGTTTTTTTTTATTAGAAAACATTGTGGTTGACTATAATAATTGAGAATGTAAAAAAAAAGAAAATTTTATGCTTTGGAGGTGGAGGCAAGGTAGAGAAAATGAAGAAGATACATTGGGATTTTATAATAAAAAATTAAAGGAAATTCTTTCTATTAATTGCTTGCTTTATATTGCCCTAGGTAAGATCATATCAAAAATTACTAGTAGGGAGTCTTTGCCTATCTAACCTGCTGATCAGGAATACATAATTTTTTCTACTACGATATAAATGGTGACTTTAAAGATGTTTAAATACGGCTCTTTAATGTTAATATCTGGCAAATTTACTCTGCTGACATAAAAAAATATTTTTTTTAAATATAAGCATAGGTTTGAGAGTAGAGTAGTTGGTAGCCCTTTAAATAATAATAATTCAATCCAGCCGATTTCAAAATTTTTGTACCTTACCACAAACTAAAACTAAAATTTTGCAGCCTTTAACTATAATTATGTTTGATTAGAAGGATTATTTTATAATTTCAGTATTGCTTAGTAGTGCAAATGTGGTTAAATTCAAATATTTTTACACTGCTTCCAAACTTAGCGACATACTAGTTAAAAACTTCTCATCTATTCTATTTCCCTACTCTAATATTTGAAGTACTGAAAAAATTATCATTTAGCAAAAACAAAAATTCGATAAAATTAAAAAGGAACACATCTTAAGTTCCCATTTCAGAAATTAAAAAAAATAAATAAAAGTTACAATTTAAAAAAGAACAACCATTAACTATAAACAGCAATGTGAATAAAGCAGACAGCTTACTTATTTAACTCCATTATTTTATTTTGCTCATTGCTGACTTGCATTGGTGTTAGATTGAGACTGTTTCTTCAAGAAAAGAATATTTCAAACATAAATACACTACACCATACTTTTATGTTTATTATTGGCAGTTTTAGGTTGTCAAATAAATAATCAACCTATTAATTAACAACGACACCCCCTTAAAATAATTAGATAAAAGTTAAAGCAAAGGAGTTTTTAAAGGCTTTGATATTAAACAAGAAAATGAACAACATATGAGAATTGTTAAGGAGAGAAATGGGCGGTGATTGATTTAACAAGACTAATGAACATGATGGGGATTAAATATAGGTATAGGTTCTTTTTTTATCTTAAGAAAAGAACACTTACATACTCCTAAGTTAGGTCAATTCACCTGGCAGTTGCGGCAGCTATACGAACAGAGGATCCTATGTACATGTCTTCTGATGACTGCTGTTTTCTTTTATGAATCATGTATTTGAAGAACTCATACACAGACCATGATATGGCTGTAGATGGCATCTGGTAGATAACACGTGCAGTAAGTCCTCGAAAAAATCCGGCCACACCACAAAATTCATATATAGTCCGAAATGCAGATGCCATGCCATTTATATAAGCTAAGTGATTTCTGGCACAGTGCTCTTGAGTGTTGAGAAGTGTTTTACAAACGTCTAATGGCATTGTCACACTGGCTGCTACAGCACCTGCCAATGCCCCTGCAACAATGTGCGAAGTTGGATCATAGTTGCGCTCTTTATTCAATAGATCTTGCATTACTTCATAAGTTATAAACTGGATTGATTGGAACGGTATGTTCATAGTAAGCTGGGTGGTATAACTTCTGTAGAATGCCTTAACACCTTCTGATCTCAAGATGTCTCTAAAACAGATCCAAGTAGAATGATAGGGACTACCATACATCTGCATACGTTGTTTAACAACTGGAGAAAGAAAAATAACCTTTAAGCAGGTGAAATCCAGAATTTTTAAAAAAGGAATCCCTTTTTAAAAAATTTATATATAAAAAAGCAAAATTTGTACTTTACAAGAATGAGAAAGAAAGAAAAAATGATAAAAATGCTTACCATCAGCTGGGTTCATGATTGCATCATGAAAGAGTGTTGCAGTGCTTCCTGCACAAACTGAGAATAAAATGTAAAAAATTTATATATATATATATTAAATATCACTGTTGCATAAATGACTACACACGACTACATGACCACAGGATGCTGAATACTCAGCAGACAGAAGTATCTTATCCCCATTTAAACAATTCTGAAGCAACATTATACTTGTAAAAGATGAGATGACAATTACTTTCAGAGTCAAAATATTTTTAAGTTATCAAAAGAGAACAAAGAGACATAAAACAAGAGAAAGAAAGAGGCTTTTAAATCAAAATGAAAGTTGGTAGAGGAATATGAACCAAGAGATTTATATGGGTGATTCTTAACCATTAAAAGTCACACACACAAAAACTCACAATGTGCATAGTGATTTCCTTGCTTCCCACCACTCAAAATGTGCTTGACCTTTTCATAACAGGCGAAGTACAAAGCGTGGGCAGGTCCTGCACCAAGAGCCATAGCACTGAATCCCCTAACTGTATTTTTTATTCCCTCATGACGAACAATTTTGTTTAGGGCATCCACAACACTTCGATAGTCAGCCTTAGGATCAGGAACAAGGCATTGCATTCTTGTCTGAAACAGAAAGAAGTTACTTTCTTGATATTACGCTATTATCACAGATGTGAGTGAATGGGTAAGGGGTATTTGTAGCTTGGGTGGGATATAATATTTAAGATTTTAGGACATAGGAGTGGGCGATAAGTCTAGGACTGAATGTAAGGGAGATGGGTACAAGTAGAGGAAAATGAGTAGGGGGGGAGGGAGAAGAGATATTGGTTATTGAGGTAAAAAAGGTAACGGTAGGTTGACTGGTCTGTCTTACAAAACAGGGAGGGTAAATTAAATTTTATTGATGACTTTTAACAATTAACAATAGGACACACTACATCTAGTTTTCCTAAAATAATATTTTATACAGGTAGCTTGCTTTTGCAACACTCACTAGTGGTAATAATTTACTAACAATTCAAATATTTTTACTCCAGAATTTAAGAATAATCATGTTTAATTCAAAATCTATATTCATATTTTCAGTAGCATCATCATTATTCAAATCTAGTGGACATTTGGGTGTGTGCCTGCTGCCACGGTTTTTGTTTGTAAATAGGGACTTTGTAAAATCTGGTGTTTTTGGTTTAGGCACTGGAAGAGGTGATATGTTACTGTCTCATTTGGATGTCTGCAGAGATGGCACAATGGTGTTTTATCTGGTTTTTTTGCAGTTAAGGTGGGAATTAAGAAGTATGTGTCATGTGCGTCAGGACTGGGCATGAGTGTGAAAACATATATTCCTGTATATTAGAAGATTCAAATGTGTGTCATATTCTACACCTGTAGATATAAACAGGTGTGGACAATGGTTTTTAAAAAAAATTGATAATTATTATTCTCAGAACAGTAACAGAAATAAAAATATATTTTCTTTCAACCACAATTTGTAGTACTATTTAATTCTCTATTTTATTAAATGTATATTAATTATTTGTGTGTGGGAGGTGTGTGTGTCCCTGTCTAATATTTATAGTATTTAATATTATAGTATATTATAATAATTAATAGTATAAATCAGAATTACTTTTAGGAATTATAGTTAAAATAAGATTATACTTTGTAGTATAGGGTAGTTAATGAAATTATCATTTATTCTAAAAGTAATTATTTTGTAACAATATTACAATTAAGGGGTTGCATATGGTGGCCAACGCCCCCTACCAATATTTTCTTTCTTCTGCAAACCAGTGATGAAAGCTAAAGTCTGCTATTGATGAGCATATCACCCAAGTGTCAAAGCATGACTCCTGGAAAATGGCTGTTGTATAATAGTAATTTTAAAAAAAAAATTGTTATGTAGTGTGAAGCTATGCTATGCTGCTGGTATATATATTTCTAATATCCTACTTTAAAAAAAATACTGTGAAGTTATTATAGTACACATATTTCTTGAAATTTGATTTAAACTCTCATTCTTGGGTTATATACACCAAAATAGTTGTTAGGCAAACGGATAAATCTGATTTCAAAATGACTGTTAAATCTGATTTCAAAATGACTGTTAGTTTTAATTGGCCTTCATAGTAGTAATCACTATGATTGCTTAACATTGTATAAATATAGGCCTACATATTTATATTCCCTGGTAATCAATGCTACTTATCAAGATCATTGATTAGGTATAGCCTAGAGTAATTTTACTTATGTAATAGAAAGTACAGAGTAGATTAGTTCCTATGCCTAATTATATAATGTCAAGGTATAGGCATATGCATAAACTGAGTATTACTATACTAGCAATGACCATTCAGAAATGATATGAAAAAATCAATAAAATATTAGCATATTAGTACAAAGTTGTAAATAAAGAGTAACATTCATTTCAACAAAAATGAAATGAATTTTTTTGCTTGAAAAAGCTACATCTTTTAAATTTGGAACATAAATAATTGCATTGAATTGTGTTTTTAACAGGCTGAAAACCACATTTGTTTTAACTAAATATACAATTAAATAAACAAACAAAATAAAAATAATTCTAAATTAATCAAATATAATCTCATGGTAATTTAAATTAAACAAATAAAATCCATTACGATGGCAGTGGAATGAACTACTGCTTAGAAGAAATGCAGGTTTCTTAGTGTTACGTACCATTATAAGTATAGAGAGTGTAATCTCTTATTTGACAAACAGCACACAACAAAGGACGATACCATAAATTAAATATACAGTTGAACCCGCTTATCTCGACCTCGGTTAATTCGCCAACCCTATTAAGTCGACGTTTTTGAAGTGGAACCGCCAAATTCTCTCTTTGTCTTAGCATTTTCTCATCGGTTATGTCGATTCTTTTATGTCGCCGAACCCTAATATCTCGAGCACAAAAGAGGGCCAAATTTGCCACTTAACGTTGGTTATCACGATCCCCGTGACCAATCCCCAGCTTTTGAAAAGTTAGTTATCGATGCCACTTCACCATCTCACTGCCGTATTTTCACGTTTGTATCGACAATCCCATCTTAGCAGTGCATTGTTGGTTGTCAAGGAAATTTGTGGCATACGAGACACATGGGTAGGGGGATTGGTAGGTGTGTCAAAGGTTATAAAAATATCACCGCAACGTATCGTATTGATCGTGATGGTCATATTGTTGCTTTGTGTGTCACAGTGAACTAGCTATCTGCGGGTGGGGGAAGGTTGGTTCCGCTGAGCGAAATAATGACGTCACAGCACGGAAAGACGTGTTGGCGGACTACAGTGTGTTGTGACTGTCATGTTAAATATTACCACTACAGCAATATCTTTATGAAAACACAAAGCAATAGTATACGCAGTGACGTAGCGAGCTTAACTCGCGCCCGGGGCACAATACATTTTTAGCGGCCACCCCTCTATTCGAAAACCATACAATATTTTATGTAAAATATACCATTTGGCGCCCCTTTGTGAGTAGCGCCCGGGGCATGATGTCCCCCTTTCCCCCCCTCTCGCTCCGCGACCGAGTACGATAACTGCGAACATGTTGTTAGCAAACATGTATGTACATTTTTATAGCATGCCGATCGCTTCATCAAACAAATAACCTGTGTAAAAAAACCTCCAAAAACACGTCCATGTACATTCTCATTTATTAACGCACATCATGTACATAAAGACATTTCAAGCACATGTTAATATATTGCCGCCATATTAATTTTATTAACTTAATTTAAAATTACAAAATCGAAAATAAAACTAAATTTATTGACTTACAGTACAGTGATGACTTGTACTGGTACAATGTTGAAAAAGGAACATACACACACACAGTAAATATTAATAAACAAATCTTTGTCTCGTATCGTAATAGCAAATCTCTATCAGCTCAATCTCCGATAGGTGTATATATAGTCTGCTGTTTCCGAGAATTTTCTAGAAATGGGTTCGGCATTCAATAAGTTCCTTGACTTGTGTATTCTATTAAGATTTATACTTTTACAGACTATAGACTGCATTTATTTGTAATCAAGGTCAAGAGTGACAATATGCAATTTAGCTACACCCTGTCACCCAGAGTTTATTTCACAATGTGAACAAGGACGCCTATACTAACACTTAGTCTTAATGAATTTTGGTTAAGAATTATTTGTAGCGTCAAACATGCTTGACTCAGTTTCATCAAAGACACTAGACATCTAACCATCTGCAGCATGTGTATTTCTTTTGAATACTCATTTTCATATAATTGATGTTTGTTTTCTTACTGAGCACTGTATTTTAATACTGTCTGTTCTAGAGTATCAAAATTGGTAAAGGGGCCCAACTGCATAGTCTAAGTACTGTGGCCGTTAACACAGCCTTAAGGTGTAAGGTTTACTGCAATAATTGAGTAGCCTCTGCCTAAATTTTTTACACTAGAGAAATAATTTAATGTAGATGTCTTGTGTTTAAATTGTTTTAATTGGAAAATGTGCAAATGTAACTTTAATTAATGTATGTATTTATTTATGTGCTGAAAGTGCATATGTACAATGTAATAAAAAAAAACATTTACATGTGTTTGGATCAATAAAAGAATCTTATCTTATTAGAACTGGGCCTATTGTGTAAGACTTTGTCTTGTAATTAATTAGCAGTACCGTACTTTGGTTCAGCAAAAGGTGACATTTTTTTTTCAAATTTATAACCAGGACATTTAAAGTTGTCAGCGCCATGGTGTAGAACAATTAACAATTATTTATGGTGCCACTCAGAAAAAAAGACTAAACAGCACAAATTCTAATGTCCTAAACCAAGTACTGTACAGGAAAACCAGTACGAATGGTCAATTAGTTCATTATGTATTAGTAAGTAGTAGTACTAAATAGGCGGACTGTAAGTCGGTTAGCAAGAATAGCTACAAGGCCGGCAATGTCTTCCACAGTATTTAAGGTCACGCACGTTCCCCGGGTCAACTACTGACCATAATTCCATATTCAAAAGATTTCAATTTATTTGACATTGTTTTTTTCTTCATGTTTTACTTTTGTCTTCAAAATGTGGTGAGGAGTCTTCCTTCCCCAGAAATTATTATTGTTTTTTGCTATTGAAAAAGGAGGAGGGTTTACCCCTCAACAGAAAATTATGGTGAAATGTTCCATGAAATGATAGAAATGAACATAAAAATAGCCTGAATAGCATAAGGGTACGTCTACTTCTTTTTTCAAATAATCAAAAGACAGCACTTTTAGCGCCTATATTTCTTTTTTCACCTGTGTTCATCTTGAGGTATCAGCAAGGATGAGTTTCTTTTTTTAAAAACTCTTTTAAACCTTGTAATTTAAGTTGAATTTTAATCAAATCAAACGAGTGGCACATTTCGTTTCAAAACCTTTCTTAATAACTTTATCGATCATCATAGTCAGATCATGATGATGTGAAAAGTGCTCAGTGTAGAATGGGAAAGTTATCTGAAGTTATCAAGATCAAACACATCCTTCAGGTCCAACTTCCAACAATTGGTCTAGTCACCCCAAGACCTGTATTGAGTGAGAGAGTTGAGATTCCCCCAAAGTGACATCACATTGACTATAAGTTATCAGTATTAGGCTTATTAGGGTGAGAAAACTTTTGGAAAAGCCCATACCACTAACCTAATCTTTACCAAACAGTTCTAACTAATAATAGGGTTGATTTTAGGTTAGCTGTAAGGCAGGCAATGTGTTCCACAGTATATAGGTCAGGGAGGTTGCCCCAGGTCCACTTCCGTCTACAGCCCCGTAATAAAAAGATTTCTATGTTTGTATTCACATAATGGAAGTTATTATATTCTTATTATATATTTTTTGTTAAATTGGGGAGGGGTCTCCCCCCCACACCCAGAGGATTTCTTCGTTTCTTACTTTGGTATTTAAAGTGGGGGGAGGGGTTTGGGGAGGGAAGAGTCCCCTCCCCAGAACCTAGAAGATAATTCTGAATGCAATTTAAGCAGTAGTCTCAATTTTGTGACCTAAGTTTTAACATACAGGTATTTTAATTTTCAACTAATCAAAATAAAGCACTTTTGGTGCGCGTCTTTTTTTTCACCGGTCTTGGGGTTTCATCAAGGATGTGTTTCTTTTTTCCTTTCTTTTGAAACATGTAAGTTGAATTTTAATACAAATTAATGGAACATTTTATTTTAATATACTTCATTTAACCATATTGTAATGACGCGAGTAATGCTCAATAAAGAACAGGAATGTTATCACACACATTGTTCGGGTCCTACAATTAATGGGTCTATTCACCCGAAGTCCAATGTTGGGATTCCCCAAAGTAACGTCACTGTGCTTAGGGTGAGACCCATGGCAAAACCCATACTGTTAACCCAAAATTTATCAATAATAGCCTAATGCCCTAATGGTAAGACTTAGTGACTAGTACTGGAACACTTTTAATAAGTTTTAAAACTGAGTTTTAGAAAAATAAGTTGAGTAGGCGTAGGCTCAGCACTCAGAAGGGACAGACTTGACAGGTAGGCCTAAGTTGTTGTTGTTTTTTAAGTAATACAATGCCATGAAAACCCACCTTTACGCAATCTACTGGATACATCACTGAGTGCTCCATGATCCCAGCAGCAGCACCGGCAAGCATATGCGTAGTCATTGACGATACCTCACCCAGTGTTTCATATGGATTGTCATCTTCTTCCATTTTAATAATCCAAATTAAAATTTCTACACTTACTATGCAAATATAAAAAATTGTTCCAATTTTAAGATACTAAGATAAACTAAAGAGTCGCTAAAGACTATCTTCATGTGGCCAATTTGATAACCACATCCGCCATACTGTGACCTTTCACGTATTAACTACCTTAACCAAGATATTGCAAGGTGGGTTCATTTGTACATGAGGGAGAGAAGGCTCTTCCACTTTTTTTAGTGAAATGTAACAAACAATAGCTTAAAAAATAATATTTAACTAGAATGGAAATAATATTAATATTAATTATCATTAGTTTTCAAAATTAATTATTTTTTTTCGAATCTGCAATAATAATAATTTTTAAATAGAATTTAAAATGTGTGATGAGAGTATGAAACCGGTACACTGACCGCTAAACTATCCTTTCTGGTTAATAAACTGGCAGAAATTTTTGACGAGATTTGTGGAAGCTTGAATAACGAAACAAAACAAAAGATATGACGTTTCGGCAAATAATATAAGCCCTCCTCAACAACAATACCGAACCCAAGACAATTATACGACAAGAGATAATAACATGGACCAAACTGGTTAAATGAGTTAGAAAATGACGAATTGATAAATGAGCAACAGCAAAATAAATTCATTTAGAATTTAGTCTAGTTGTTTAAGAGTTCAATCCTATTACCAAAATAGGTTGAAAAGTCATCAATAATAATTTTATTGACCCCTTTTTATATATATTAAAGCCAATGCATATTGTTAATTATTAAAAAATTGTTTACATAATTATTATTATATTACACAAATTTCAAACTAAGTTGCATATTTATTAAACCTAACTTTGCATCCCCATTTTCCATGAATGGAATAGTCCTATGATCAAACTATCATGGCGACTTCCATTGAGAATTGTCGAAGTCGAAATACTAACTTTACATTCATTTATGTAAATTTCTGTCACATTTTAAGAATGTATTGCTTTAATTTTTAAATTTATCAACAGTTTAGCAATTTGAAATAGATTTTTTAAACATGGAGCCAGAGAACCTGCACCACAACAGGGAAAACCCTAAAGATAGAAAAGCTATACAAGAAGTTATTAACAAAGTAAAATCGCAAGGTCTATTTGATCAATTCAGAAAAGAATGTCTTGCTGATGTTGACACTAAGGTAATTATTAAAAACACGTCCATATGGTTTTATATTTTTAATCTTTCTTGTTTAGGTAAATTCGAATAGATCGTACAGCGTTTTTTTTACCATGGCCGCCAACTTGATTGCTGTGACCCGTAGAATTAAGAATAAAACGTTAAAAAATAATGAAAAAATTTCCTAAATGTATCCCTAAACCTAACCTGAACCCTAAATCTATCCCTAAACCTAACCTGAACCCTAAATATATCCCTAAATCTAACCTAATGAAATGAGGTACGATCTATCTTAATTAGTAATTAGCCCTTGTTTAATCTAAATTTTAAAAAGAATACGCCTAATTTGGAGAGATAGGACCTGACATCATTTGCCTGTTGGTGTGTTTTGTTCGTCTGTTCGTGTTTTGTTCGTGATTCCGATGGGGTCAAAACCCTGGTTCCGATAGGGTCAAACCCAGTTCAGGTTAGGTTTAGGGATACATAATTTAGGACATAAGTTCGCGGGTCGCAGCAACCAGGATGGCGGCCATGGTACTATCTCTCCAAATTTACCAAATTTGAAAGTCAAAGACATAATACTTAATAAATAATAGTATAGTGCCGGTAATAGTAAGTATAGTATAGTCCTAAGTCATCATTGTGTCCTGGTAAAACTGTAGGCTACTAACTACTTCTGTACTGTAGGTGTATTAGGGTCTAACTTACTTATTTCGCACAGGCACAGTCATTATAAGTGTAGTGAGTGTAGTGTAAATTTATTGTCCAAATGTTCAACTTCAAGATTCATTTACCTATTTAATTTGAAATAAATTATTAGTAGCCTAGGCCTAAGTATTACTAGTATTGTTATAATTAGTAGAAGTATTACTATACTTTGTATTTCCAAACACTAATACTGCCTGCCTATTTAAAGATATCAGGGTCCCCAAGCAGTCGGGGAAAATGGCAAAAAGTCTGGAATTCATTGAACAATTTTCCCAGTCATGGAAACTGGGAAAATGGGCCTTCTAGTAAGGAAATTTTGTGGCTAGTCTGGAATTTTTTAATTTGTAAAAATTACAAATAAATTTGGATTCTATGAAAATTGACGTTAATCGCAGATATCGTCTATTTTTAGCCTTTCTGTTATCGAAAGGAACTTGTTAGTGGTTTCCCCTTAACTGCGCATGCGTTTTGAGCTCTACAAGTTTCGATTACCATACTAGAGATCGATACTTTGATAGATCAGAAATATTTCTTTTCTGTTCACATCGCAGATCAATAGATGTTGACTATTAGGGTAAGTAAAGTGTAAAATATAGTAAATAATTATTATGAGGTAACCATTATAAACAGAAAACTACTCATCCAAGGGCTGTCTAAAATGACAAAGCTTAGTGTACATTGTTATGTCTTAGTCTTAATAAGTTGATTTTTTACGGTTTTAGTTTTACGGATTTGTAGGTGACATGTATTTTTTATTAAAGCTAGGTAGTTTAAATTTTTTAAAGATTTTAAGTTCACTTTACATTTAATTATGGAGTAGGCCTTCTAAATTTAAATAGGCTAATATGAGTAAGTTACTTTGTGAAATTATTTTTGCATAGCTTAGTTAACTTGTTTACGGCTGACTTCGTAACTTCATTTAAAAGTTAATAAAACTAGTTGATTTTGCTTGTTACACCCATTCAGTGAGCCTGGAAAAAAAAGGGGTGGGTTTTTTTTAATGATCCATACCCTGCGGAAAATCCTGACTAATGCTGTTTCATTTTGCATATGCCTATTTTAGTATCTCTTCTAACTCTGTATTGCCCTAGTTTAGTCTGGGTATAATATAGTCTATATGAAGTATGCCTTACTATAAATTATAAATTTAAATATGATAATATATTTTATATTGTTTCACTATTCAGGATCTAGGCACAATAAAATAATGCACAAGTCATCACAGCTACACTATGCTGGAAATATTGTTATCAAGTATTCAAGGAGAACATTTTTAAAAATTCAATCATCTGATGCAACTTCAGCTTATCACTTACAGACCTGTTTACTCTTACGATTTTGGCGTACAATATACGATTTTGAGGTGTATACATTATATATTATGTATGTTTATTTTTTACTATTAAGATAATGTACAGAATGATTTTTTGATGATATTGTACGATTTTAAGAGTTTGGGGGTAAAAAGGTCTGCACTTATCTTAGGTGTCAACTTCTGCAAATTTTCTCAGTCAAGCTGCCAATTTATGTGTCAAAAAACAGACTCCTGCCTAATCTGCTTAAACAAAAACATGCCCAGCAGCCTAAGCAAAGGGACATAACTCCACTTTAAAATTGTATGTTATTTAAAAAAAAAAATAATATTAAAACAAGCAATGTCATTGTTATTTACATTTTTATTAAATACAAAAGTGAATTAATTGTTATATTTATGATAAAAATATGGTTATTTAGGAAATAACCTTTAAATTATAATATTGGTAGTAGTAGTTTACTGACGCTGCATTTTAAAAAATTCATAGTTGTCACCAAAAGCCCACTAGTATTATTACCGACCAATGTGTAACAGTACTGATTTTTTTTATATATCTTAAACTCTAAAATGATCACATACTTTCTACATTAATTTTAATAATTCTACTTTGATCATTTCAATTGTTTAATCTTTTGAAGAAGATTGCCATGAATGAGCTTGGAAAGCCAGGCCGAACTTTGAACTCTTGTAACTTTTTAACGAATGTTGATAAAAACATGGATTCTTTATTTAAAAAAAGTTTCACTCGTGAGTGCAGCTGTAAATTTTAGCAGATGAATTTATGGTAGTTTTGTTGCTAGACGGCCAGAAAAAGCATCGCATGTGATGGTAGGCCTGACTTGCCACCGCCTGGTGTTGTAAGCAGAAGGTGGTGGGAATTTGGGAGGAGACAGCAGGCCCTAAAGGCAGTTGACAGTTGATGAAAAGTCATATATTTCAGCGTTTCTTACTATCAATCATTATAATTTAAACTAGAAATAACCCCCCAAATAATGGCAGTGTTATGAACTGGATTTGGGAGCGTGATTGTTTATGAAAGTTGTAGATTGTGAGTTGGGGAGAGGTTTAGTGAGGGCGAGTTTTGATTGGTCGAATGATGCAAGGTTAGTTCGTAGAGTTAGTTTGTGGAGTTTTGTTGTCAGTTTGCTGAATTAGTGTTGTATGGAGCAAGGTGCAAGTCTAATTTAGTGAGATGAGAGTGGTCTAAGGATAAGAGCCAGTGTAGTGAAGATTGGTAGAGAACGTTTTGTCAACTGCCAATTGCAGTGATAATAAAGAATTGTTATACCAGACCTGTTAACTTATACAATTTTGGTGTACATCGTAAGATTTTGAGATGTTTTTATGAATGTACGATGAGTTCTGTCAGAACTACAATTTTATGAGACCAGGTTAAAAAATATTATTCTGGTGGTGTTATATAGGCGTCTTGTTTTCATCATCATTTCTCATGCATGAAATTTAGCTGACCCAAAGTTCGGCTCAGTGACTGGGTGTGGCTTAATTATAAATAGTCTCCCTTGACCTTGCCTACAAGTAAATACAATCTAGAGCCTTTCAAATTAGAAATCTTTAGAATATCCTAGATAGGTCGAGATGTTTATACAATGCCGAGCCCATTTCTAGAAATGTCTCTGAAACAGACTATATATACGCCTATCAACAGAGCAGCGGAAGGGAGATTGAGCTGATAGAGATTTGCTATTATGATACGAGACAAAGATTTGTTTATTAATATTTACCGTGTGTGTGTATGTTCTTTCTTCAACATTGTACCTTTTTCAACATTGTGCACCTTCTTCAACATTGTACCGGTACAAATCATTACTGTACTGTAAAAATCAATAGCTTTACTTTTTTTATTCTTTTTGAATTTGTAATTTTAAATTCACTTAATAAAATTATTAATTGTAATTAGCCCTAGTTTGGGTATCATTTCTTTATTATTGTATTTAATTAACGGTATTGTCTTTGTTGTGTACTGTTTATCAAGAAGCCATATATTCAAATAATAGATTAAATTCTCTGCATTTATAATGGTACGTAACAGGTTGTTTTACAATTTAAAAAAAATAAATAAATAAAACGTTTTCAGATGGTAGCTCATTTCTATAGCTGGCTGTGAATGATAGAGAAATAGGCTAATAAATAATTTTTTTTTTTTTTGGTAAACTAGGACTTCTAAAAAAAATTCCATTTGCTTTTTTTTTTTTTACAGTTAAGTAAAAATTAAAAAAAAGTGTATTATCCATTTATTTCTTTAAAAAAGGACCCAAGGCTTAGGGACCTATACCAGAATGACATAACAATCCTTGTTAACACAAATAACGCACCCACAGAATAATTTGTAAATTGATATTAGAGCCTAAAATTTTTTTTATTATGGCTTTTCTACATAAAAAAAAAGGAAACATTTTAGTCTAAATTTTGATTTCATTCATTCAGTGTTTGAATGCAGAGTTATCACAAATAATAATTCTCTAGGTGTAAGGCTGCAGTGCTGTGTTCAAAATAAAATTCCCAAAAGTTAGCACTAATTTGGACTGATTTTAGTACAAATGTACTCTACTATTATATGTACACTGCCTACAAGTTATGGAAAACCCAGTGGTGCCAGGTTAAAATTATGAAAACTCTTGCTTTAAAAAACAATTATAATAATTAGGGATGAATCCTATTGTACATTTTACAGTTTTTCACATTTAAAAAGTGAATGAATGTTTCAAATAAAAATTGTATTCAATAGCTCTGTTGACATTTATCAGATTTTTTAATTTCTAGAAAAATATGCACACAAAAATTAGTTTGCAAAGTGGAGTCAGCAATGCATATCTGGTGTATCCCTATTAAATATATATGAATTTTTACATTCATTTTTCTTCATGGTACAAAGTCGTAGGTTACCACATTTCAAATAAAAATGTAATGGACCTTACAAAATATATATTATCCTAATTTAAAAGTAAATTTAAACCCTTAACTATTTCTTTTTTCAGCCTGCTTACCACAATTTAATACAGCGGGTAGAAAAATTTGTGGAGAGATTTCTAAATAGTCAAAAATGGACTTCAAATGTAAACAAGAATCAACTTAGGGAAACACTTCGACGACAATTAAATAAGTATGATTGAATTCCTTCTGCACAAAATCTGATTAATTTTTTTTTTTAATAATTATTATTTGACTTCAGTTCAAGATATTTCAAATATAAGTTTTTCTACATGTGCATTCTTCATAAATAACTGTGGGTGATTTTATCATTGTGTTAAATATGCACTTGTTTTAAAGTTTACCAGTGAAGGTATAATTATGATATTTTAAATTACTTAATTATTTTTATTTTTTTTAGGAGAGCACTATTATTTCAACCTGCTTGTGTTAAAAAATTACCAAACAATATAAAAATGCATTTCTTACAGCTCGGGTGTTATGAGTATAGGTGTTGATCGTATCATTGAACAAGTGGTAAATCCTAAGATTTTGCTGGTAAGTAAAAGTGTTTGATTTTATGCTCTAGTAAATTCTATTTATAAATAGGTCCTCATTGTTCAAATGATTAAATTTCTTTATTTAAAAAGAATGTTTGAATTAGATAATTTATTTTGGCCCTTAACTTAAGGCATCATTTTTCTTTTTTTTTTTTACCCCTCTAAATGTTAATTACCATAGACTAATAATTTTTTAACTGTAAATATTAAAGTATTTGCTATGTCCTAAATATCGTGATTATAATGTATAATCAAGAAGTTTGACTGCCCTCCCCCCGCCCCCAAATCATTTACTCCATGTGTCTGTTATTTTTGTATATGTATGATTTAATCCAATGTTATATATGGCATCCTTACGTCTTTGCAAGACGATGGCGTAGCTATTGATACTTCATCAAATAGTTTAGGAGGCAGATCCTGGAATGGCAGTCTTGGCTGCATTTCTTGCAGGAAAACCTTGACTCTTTGATAAATTTGACCTCTGGTAATGCTATTTTTGTTGCAAGGGCTTTGTTTTACTCATCTTCTGCCCGTTTGACTCCCTCATGCATTGCTGTTTGTCAACCAGAATGGTACTCATCGATTATTCCCCATTTGTCCAATTAGTCTTGTTCCTTCCCCTGCCAACTCTCCATACAGCAGGTTCTTTGGAATACAGCCTTCCTCCACTCTCCTTAGAACGCCTAACCAGATAAGAGCGGAGCAGCTGCTATACATATTGATGCGTTCCAAAACCTCTGTATTAAGCACTTTGTCCTTAACAAAATGTGATGCGGACATCATTGGTTAAGGCTGTTGAATTTTCGCAAATGAATGGCATATGTGGTCCACACTTCACTGCCATCTAGGAGTGCACTGAGCACACATGCCCGATAGACTGATAGTTTTGTGCTCTTGGGGAGTTTAGGATTATTCCACACCCATTTATTCAATTTAGCCATTGTCACTGCTGTTTTTTGTGATCCTGATGTTCACTTCTTCTTCAACGGAGACTGAGCGGTGTTAAGATGGCATTGTCAGCAAACAGCAGTTCATGAATTAGCACTATTTATTACCTTGTTCTTTGCACAAGGTGGGCGATATTGAACAGATCTGGTATGGATGTACACTGCATATTTATAGTTCCTGAAGGTAAACTGAAGAAACATTGAGAAGAAAATGGAGAAGAGCATTGTTGCAAGTATGCATCCTTGTTTCACTCCTCGGCTAACTGGGAATGCCTCATTAACCGCGCCATTGAAAGTTACTGTGCTGTGCGTGTTTTTGTGAAATGACAGTATGATTGCAAGCAGGAGCAGTCGTGATGGACAACCAATTTTATGCAAGATACTTAACAGGCCACTCTAGCTTACCAAGTCAAATTATTTGGTAAGATCTATGAAAGCTGTGTAAAGAGGTCTATGTTGTTCATGACTTTTCTCCTGCAACTCGTGTAATGAGAATATCATGTTTATAGTTGAACTACCACATCAAAAGCCACACTGGGATTCTGGGTAGATGCGGTTAGCCAGAGTCTGCAATTTGTTTAGGGCGACAAGGGCAAAAGTCTCTCCAACTCCAATTCCTTGGTAATCAAATAATAATCATATACCATTTCTCATGTTTTTTCTTGTTAAATATTTTTTATCATTCATGAAAATATGCTTTGATTCTCTGGTCTAAAATATCTGTTTCATTACATTTAAGACATTAAAGAAGTTACAAGTTAAAAACTTAATTCAATGAAGCATTGAATGAATAATTATTTTTGTTTCAAAAGTTCAATTTTTACAGACCATTTCTAAATAAATTTGAATCATATACACATGCTTTCTAAATATAATTTCAAATAGCAAAATAAGTCAAATAACAAGGTAAGATTTGGATCTTGCATGAAACAATATAAAAACATGGTTTTGTCAGCAGAAACATCTTCCTCAGCGTTACAAAGGACAACTTAAAAAGTATAGGCAACTGATCTCTGTGCCTGATTTCATTTATTTGGTTTTTGTAACTCCAATAATTTCTAATATTATCAAAATAAAATATTATATGCCCGTGAAGCTCTCTAAATGCGCAAGTCCAAATTTTTTTTTTTAACATGGGTCTTTTTAAAGTTTTTTTTAAAATCTAGGGCTTCCCCATGTCTTGTAAAAATATGTTTTAAATTTCATTAGTGGAAAGTACATTTTCATACACATGTTTCAAATGTTTCAAAAGTTTTTGTCAAAAAGGTTTTTAGTGTCTCCTTTAAAATTTAGAAGATTGCTACAGCAATACATAGTTTTCTTGTTACCAGGTATTTAAAAAATTAATCAAAACATTTAAACATGTCTTAATGTATAATTTAATCAATCTAGGGCATAAAACCAAAAATAGATGAAGCTGTTTGTGATCACCTAGGAATAGATCTTAAAGCTCGCCAAGAGGAGCAACAGAGGCGGAAACAAGAACAGCAGCGGTTAATGGTGCAACAACAACAACTTCAGCAACAGCATTTGCAGAATTTGATCAACCAAAATGTCAAAGCTGGTATACCTTCCTTCTAAAATTTTTAAATGAACAAAATTAAAAATTCTGTTTTTAACCACTAAGTAGTATCACTTCTTAGTCTTAGTTTATTTTTTTGTAATTTTTTTTGAATATCTAAACAATATTTGTTATTTAAAGTTGCATTGAATTTACAAAATTAAAACGTTATCATCTGTAAAATTCAGAGTTAATTTATTTAATTTTACAAAGAAATGTATTGGCTTAGTTAGCATTAGAAAAAGGGTTTTAAGCCAGTGCAGACAACTTGTAATTAAAATATAACTTAAAATCATTTATCAAGGATATTTTGATATCATTTTGAAGCTTTGTTGTTAAGATCTTAAATATAAAGCTATCCCATAAAAGAAAGAACACAGCTCAACAATATTTTAATTTTTTTTTAAAAACTTTAATAGAAATATTTCATAACCTTTTGCAAGAAATAATTAAATCATGTTGGTGTTATTGTTATTAAAATACACTTAAATTACTTTTTTTTATAATTTATGGTTTTCAGAAGATACTTTTAATCCAGGAATACTTCCTACACCTGGGGACTTGCCATGGTCTCAAAATTCTGGTAACTTTTTGGGATCTTCTGTCTCAGGGATGCCTGGACCAGGGGGAACAAATCCTGTCACAGGTGGACCATTTAATCGTCAAGGCATGGGATTTGGTGGTATGATGCAGCCGTTTTCTTTTATGGGTCCTTGGGGTCCAGGATTACCTGGCATGGAGGGTTTCAATCAAACAATGAACCCAATGATACCTGGCCAGCCAATGATACCAGCGTTTGGGGCTGGAGGGTTTTCACCAGGTGTTGGTGGCCTAAATTCTTCATCAGCTCATGGCACATCTCCTATGGCTAACCAGTCCACCCCTGACTTCAGTAAGCCACCACCTGGCCTGTCAAATACTCCACTGCTTAGTTCTTCATCAAGTATTGGATCTTCTCCTGGAGTTCCTGGATTATCTCTCCAGTCAAGTCCAGTTGCGCCTCCAGGCATTCACCCGGCTCCTGTTGGGCCTATAATTCGTCCACCACCTCCTGGTTCTGTTCCTCCTCCACCTGGAACAGTGCCAGTTTTACCACCAGGTGCACCAATGGCACCACCTGTGTCACCAATGCTTCGTCCCAATGTGCCAACAACTCCCAATATACCTGCATTGATTTCACATACCTTATCAAAAGTATCTAAAGATGAACTCACTCCTGAGAAAATAGCTGTGTTCAAGACCGCTGCTGCATTTATAACAAAAACTGTGAACAATGCCCAAGGAACACCAGGTGCCGATCTCGCAACAATGTTTTCTCCTCGTGTTTTAGCTGAGGCTATGATGGCGGAGTCTGGTGTACCTTTGACTAAACATGAAATTCGAGCTGCAAAGCGTAAAGAAAGAATGAAAGAATTTGAAAGATTAAAAGCAGAAAGAGAGAAAGAGGAAGAGAAAAGAAAGGCAGTAGAGAGCGCTCAAGAAGACCCTTTGCCTCCTAAACATAATTTAATGGATGTATTTGATGCTGCTGAAGATGTCTCTGATGATGAGGAATCATTTAATATGTTAATTGATTGTGCTGAGACAGAGGACAAACACAAGCAGGGTATTGTACTTTCTGATGACTCTGACAAGGGGGAGGAAGAACAACCACCCACAAGTCAACCAGGAAAAAGGTACATTTATTTATTCAACATTATTTTATAATCCATCATTAACAGGAAGCTTACAATGAAGATATGAAATTAATAATAAAATTAATTAAATTTAAGAAGAATGAAATTTTTAAAATAATTTTCTAAAATAATCTATATAATCAGACTCAAACAAATTTTTTTTATTGACATGTATTGTAATGATGTGTATTGTAATTTCCCATCTAAATTGTTTTCCAGTTAATGCATTTGAAAGTCAAATTCCACCTCACTGGGTGGGGGGTATTTATACTAAATTAGAAGTTATAAATTTTTAAGAAATTAAGTATAAAATTTGAATTGACAGATAAAATGATATAGATAGGTAATGTTAATTTGTGTGAAATTGATTGATTAAATGAAATTTTTAAATTAGTAATTGTCCTTTTATTGCCAGAAGAACTGCAATATTCTTGATAATGTGCAATTTTAAAACATTTCATTAATTTCATAAAGAAAGCTATGTTAATTAATTACATGGGATATAAAAAAAAAGAGGTTTCATTTTACAAAATATTCTTCAAAAGATATTTGTTACTTTCTTTCTTAATTTTTTTTTAAGGAAAAAAAGGGATTGGGGTTTATTTTGAATTGGTGCAAATAAAGTATTAATTCAAGGTACTTAATGTTGCAATAAAATATACTTTTGCAACAGACCTATATTTATTAAACTAAATTGAGTCCACAAAATTTAAAAAAAATAAGCAATAACAAGTGCTGAATAAGCATTTTGAATTGTTATGCTTGTTTACTTATTTTTCTACTTCATAGTTAAAAAACATTTTTTTTTTTGTTAAATGGTTTTAAATAAAACATGATAAGAACATTTATTGCATAATCTTTATTTGTGTACTTTTTTGGCTTTCACAAACTATTATTTTGATATTTCAAGCCTTTTTTGAAATCAAATAGCAGCCCTGTGCTGCCATGGTTGCAATTCTTTACCATAACTAGAAGGCAGAGGGTTTATAGGTGTCTAGGTTGCTCCCAACTATGTGCAAAAATAGCTGGGTGAAATGAGCTCATTAGTTCATCAAAGCAGTTGCTCTTGGGGAGGAAAACCCTGAATGAAAAGTCTCAACAACCAAAAGGGCAAGGCGGCAGCAAACTGGAGTGGGGCAAAAATCACATGTGCCATCCCATCCCAAGACAAAGTGTCCACAGAATACATGGTGGGAAAACTGCTTCTTCCTCCAAAAATTGTCACTCTGTCCAAGTGGAAAACTGCTTCTTCCTCCAAAAATTGTCACTCTGTCCAAGTGGAAAACTGCTTCTTCCTCCAAAAATTGTCACTCTGTCCAAGTGGAAAACATTAGTGATAACAATCAGCTTGCTTTTTTTAATAATCCTACTTTATTGGAGCTTTATTTCTTTTTTGCAGTCCTCACCACATAAATGGGAGTTCTTCGTGAGAAAAGAAATTTCACTTATCAAAGCTTGCTAATATTTCAACCTTGTATGCCGGATGCTTCTGTGGCCTGGCAGCGATTGTTTCAAAATATATTTTTGCTTTCTCAAAATTTGATATTGTTGAGCAATAAATTTAATTCAAATCAAAATCTAGAATCTTATTGCATTGATTACAGTTTTGGTTTCAGAATTATAATTTTTTCAAATATTATTGTTATTATTTTTTACAGAAGTTTTTGCAAGTGATTATTGGTTAGCAAATTTTATTCTTTTATTACTCTGTTGAAAGTTTTGGTGTTGGATTTCATAAGCTCTGAAATAAAAAGGCAAATGGACAAAAAAAGTTGATAATCAATTTAGACATATGAATTGGAACTATGTATTATCTTAAACATAGAAATGATTGAACATTTCTAAACTTTAAATAAAAAGATGAGAATTCATTAAATTAAGTTATAATGTTAAACTGAAAGATTTTAATAGCCATCTAGAGCACCTGGTCGGGGTTATTTTAAAATCAAATTATCCATGTTTCCTCTAGCTGCCTTATACATTTTTAGGATATAAAAACATAACTTATGATATGTTTTATTTATATAAAGATGCTCAGAAAAATTAAAATTTTGCTTCAACTTTGTTTGCATTAAAGTTTTAATGTTATTTATCAATATTTAAATGAAAACAATTATTTTAGCTACATAGATTAATTGAAGTGGTCTTAAATTTATTTATATAAATTTTTACAAGAGTTTTACAATTCTCTTGAGAGATAGGGAAATATAATTGTATATTTAGAGTTTCCAAATTATTGAATTTTAAAAATTTTATCCTATCATATCAACTAAATCTAATGAATAATTATGTAAGATTGACATTGTTAGGCACAGTTCCTTTTGGAAAGGTAGATTTTTAGGTTTCAACTTCAAAACGCTAAGATAAAAAAATATTGTGAATATTCCCTCTCATTAGAAAATATTTAATTTCTAAGCTAATTACAATTATTCAAATGTTACAAATAATTTTTTTTTGTTTGCTTCCTCCTTTTCTGTCTTCTTTTTTTTTTTTTTTTTTTTTTTAAATGCAAAGTTCTTTTAAACTGAAAATATTCTGAATTATGTGTCACATTTAAAAAATGATAATTTACAAATTTATATGATTTCCACTGCTCTTCTTACTCTATTTGAATAGATACAATTTTGCATGGGATGTTGATAAGGACATTGGAGAACTTTCCGATGTTACAGTCAGCTCTATACATACTAGTGATATTTCATCATTTGAAGACCTTTCATCGGGTGAAAGTGAGAGTGAGAAAGAGGATTCAGGGGAAAATGGAGAGGAAACAGAAGTACAAAGTAAAGGTATATGCTATCATTATGAAAACTCTATTATTTGTGATACATAATCAGGCTTTCTCCTGTAAAAAGAAGCTAAATGACTTGTTTTAGAGTTAATCTCAAATTCATCCTCCTCCTTATAGGTTTAAATCAAACTGCTAAATTCAAATTATTTCAACTTCCTCCAGCATTTACTCTTATATTTCAATGAAATTTACTAATCAAGTTCATATGCTACAAGTTAAGTTACACTTTCAGCACAAGTCTCTTAAACTGTATAAAAGATATGTAAATATTCTATTTTAGCTGCAGGAGAGTCATCAGAGCTTGAAGATAAAGCTGTGCAAGACACTTCTGCTGTTGAAGAGGAGACGCCAACAGAGGAACAATCAATAAGTCTTATAAAAGATGGGAATGAACAAAAAGTGACAAAAGTTGAGACTGAAGAACCAATTATTTCTAAGGATCATCCAGCTGTAACTGACATTTGTGAAGGTTTATCTTATAATTTTTTACTTTGATTTCATCAAATTTAATATTTAGTCTTTAAATAAGACAAATAGTGGAAATTAAAATTATTTTACCAAATACGTTTATATTTTAGCAGTATTCAAGTTTGGTCTCAATTTGTGTGCGTGTCATTGGTGGGTTTCAATTTATTTGTCTTAAAAATAATTGACACTGTTATTCTTCATTAAGAAAAAAAAAATAAGGGATTGTTTTGATGACATAAGAATGTAATTTTTTAATCTTTTTTTTTTCAAAGGAATTTTCCCCCACATGGCAAATGTATTTTAAAATTATGTGTCCAAATTACTTCAATGTTTTGAGATATTTTTCTTAAGTCATTTTATTCCTATTTTTCAGTGTATCCCTTCAAACCAACTGATAATTTGGTTAAAGATAAGAGTGCTGAAGTTGTGAAACCCAGAAAATTACTATCATTGCAATACAATTATAGTGACAGTGATGAAGAAGAAACAAGAGAAGAAAGGAAGGCTAGAATTGTAAGCACTTAAAATATCTGTAATTGGGTTTGAATTAAATTTTTAATCATAAAATTACTTTATGGGGATTTAGGACAACTTAATATGTATTAAAATTATTTGTAAATACCTTAATTATATTGACATTTATAAAAAAAATATTTTTTCTTATTTCTAATTTTTGTTAAATAAGATTTATTTTCAATTGTAGAACACTCCTTAATATTTAATTACTTAATTAACTGTTTTAAATACATACTTGTGGTTAATGTTTAGGTCTGGCAAGTGGTTTATTCTCTGTTCAGGACTGGGTAATTATTTTTACTGAACAGCAGCATAGATGATAGAAATTAGAAATATTCTTGCAAGCTGAGTTTATTTGTCAATTGATTATTTTTCTTGTTTTTTTTTTTTAAAAAAGTTAATTCACACAGAACCAGCCATAAGAAAAGTCTCATTATTTCTGAAATGACTATTATTTTTTAAATTTATCTATTCCTCATTGACTTTAAAATAAATTGGTAAGTTTTGGTTGCCCAGCCCTGAATGTGATTCATTACACCTGAACCCATTCATATCTATTATTCCTGTCTAATTAAGAATGTAAACATATTTCAGGCCAAAGAGAAGGAAGAGAGATATTTAAAACGTCAGCAGCGTAGAGCTGAAATAGAAGCAAAGAGAAAAGAGAGAGAAGATGAAAAAGCACGCCTGAAAGAAGAAAAAAAGAAACAAAAAGAAGAAAATAAGTCAGAATCTCAGGAAGAGCAAATGTCCCAGTCCATTGCTGGTAATTTTAATCAAATGCTTAAATTTAAACAAACATTATTTGTCAGAGGGAAATGTGGAGGGTTGGTTCCAATGTTTTGCATTTATGTTTTTAAGGAAACAAACTGGCAATACCAAAAGAAAAACAACTAAAATTTCATAACATTTTAGAATTTATAGAGTTTTAAATTTATAGAGTTTTATGGTAAAATGGACCTTTTGGCTATGATTTTGAATGTGCACCAATAATTTCAGGTAAGATATTAGCCTTACTGGTAAGACAATTATCAGGAAGGGAAAGTTATGATTTGCAATGAAATAGAGATTTGAAATGAGGAAAAATAACATGATGTTGTGTAGGGCACCAATTGTTTCATTTAAATTAATTTTCACCTTATCTTTTTCTTCATTTAATTCTAGATGTCTCAGTAGCAGAAGATGCCAACACAAGCACAACTTCAACTGCAGATCAAGACTCCCCTGTTAAGACATCAACACGAAAGCGTAGAAACAAGGCGGAAATTAAAGAACAACTTCACCAACAAAAGGTTTTCCGCCACTTTTTAAAGTTTTATTTTCAATATTTACATGGAAGCACAGAACTATTCTAAGGCATGTGTGTCAACATTTTGCATTCACTTCCCTGTACAGTCTCCCAGAATTCCTGTAAAAAAATAAATACCACTCCCTCAAAAAATGAAATGCTGAAAAACAATTTTTTTTTATTGGTATTTAGAACATGTTATCATTTTTTTACATTCAAGCAATCTTTTTCAAACGTTATTAAGTCTGGCTTGGTTATGAAACCCAAACAGGAGCCTGTGTTAATATTACACTGTGAAACAGATGTCATTATGTCATCACTGAGTCTCCTTTTGTAATACCAGTTTTTATTTTTATTGTCATTTACATGGAGGATTGGATAATATAGAAAATTGTTATCTTCCTACTTGTAGCTTATTTTGCAAAAATCTTGACATTTCAAAATTTTATGCTCACAGAGAATTTTGTGATTCAATCAATTTGGAACTTTGAGTGCTAATATTTCCCTGTTTTTTTTTTTAATTTACAATTTAGATTCCAGATGGATAGAATAAAAAAAATGGGATTTAATTTATAAAATCATCAAAGCAGTTCACCGTGGTATCAAATTTACCCAATTCTAAATAATCTGAAGAAAAAATAAGAAACTTTCTTAACGAGAAAATAGATTTAAACCACATATTATAAAGCCTAATGTTAAGTTTCAAATAATTATTTTAAAGTATTTCATAGAGAGTAAAAGAATATTTGCTGACACTTGTTTAGATTTACTATAAAGAAATGTTGTGCAATTTTCCAAGAAATAACCAGAAAAAATCGGGTACAAAATTGTGTATTTTGTGGTAATGGAAAAATCCTTGTATAGTTGAGGATCGTCTTTGTTAAATGATATTGCTTTTTTAAAGTTCTTTTACATGTTCTTTTTCTGCATACATTTTTAGGTCTTAGAAAGAAAAGCAGCCCTACGCCGCCAAAGGACACGCAATCGCAGATACACTTCAGGAGAATTCACTAGCATCTTCTCAGAGCGTAAAACTTTAAATCAAAGCTACACGGAGCCAGTCTTGGCATCCCAAGAAATAGTAACTTTTGATGGTGGCTTGGAAATAGTTGAGATGACAGTTGACCAGGTATTCTTTGCTGCACATTTTTTTATTTTATTATCAAGGATGTAACTATTTTTATTTTGTCAAATTTTAAATGTTGTCTCAATTTAATTTTTCATAACAAAATGTTTGAAAAGAGAATTATGTATGTTTTCAATTTATTGTTCTAAGAAATTCTTTTATTTTGTTGTTCATAAAGAGTTATATGGCTTATATGTTAAGAATGTTTGTTCTTACTGGTCTAGCAAATAAATAATGTAATTTAAAAAAATGAATTCCACAGGAGTGTGTAGTTGAAACTGTTGGTGACACCGTTGAGGTAGTAGTGGATGCAGACAAGATGGATGATCTGACCTTGCAGTGTCCATCTCCTTACAGTGATATATCTGACAAGTCGATGTCAGACAGATCAGATGATCAGAAAATCGCAGTTGAGATGGAACAGGTCTCATCAGATGAAGATCTGGATTCTGGAGATAACAACACAGGTTAGTTATTGTTACTTAACTTAATGATTTTTACCGCATAGTTTTTACATTATGAAATTCACATTTATTGTACAGCTAAGCAATCTGCACAAATCACATATCTATTTTTTTTTTAAACACATACAGAGAGAGGGATACTTGTCAATATACCTAGCTTTGCCCTGGATTGCAATTTGCATTTTAAAAAACAACAACTTCTACAGCCGTTAAATTTAACCTCAGATTTAAGGGCCCTGTAAAAAAAGTATAAAATTAATTTATATTTCTCTTACAAAAATGGGGGATCCCATTTCTTTTTGGATTCTCTTTGGTAATGGGATCCCATTCCCCATTAGGTTCTCATTCCCTGGTGGGATTCCAGTTGCTGATGCGATCCCATTCCTCGTTGTTATCCCATTCTCAGTAAAATCCTGATCCCTGTCAGGATCCCATTCAAATGGTGGGTTCCTGTTTCCCATAGGTATCCTTTACATGAATACATCCTAATCTTTTCACTGATGGGATCCCATTCCAAGGTGGTATCCCATTTCTCTATGGATCAAACTCCTTAGTGGGATGGCATTCCCGTCGGTATCTCGTTTCCAGGTAGTATCTTTTTTCATAAGGTACACGTGTAAAGTTATCCCTAAGATAGGGGGTCAACTTCAGCAATCAATACACGTAAAAGCTTATAAAGTAATCAAAGATTCAACTTAATTTATGTTTATTGCTAAGGCAATTGATAAGGGAATTTTAATTTGGAACCTTATAGAAACGTTCAAAATTATCTTTAATTCTTATTCCATAACATTTGAGGAAACTCAATGAAGTTATGGAAACATAAGAAACATAAGAAGGACATTTATACAATTTTAAAATTTGACCCGTTTTAGAAAAAATTTAACTCTAGAATAATCTAGAAGAAACTTGTAGAAAATTATAAAAAGATAACTTCAGCGATACTGAGTTAATTCCCAGGAAGGTATAGAAATCTATAGAACTATACTACCATTTCCATAAAATCCTACTATGTATCCATGTGGAACAATGTGGAACGTTCTTGAACATTCTTGATTTAATTTAACAGCCTCCTCCAAACGTGTAAATAATGTTATGATTTTCAAGTATGAAAAAAATCTACATCAAAATGCCTTAACTATAACCTTTTTTTATTTAAGTTAAAGGATGGGGCCCATTCCATAAGGTACCATTTTAGTTATGCCTAAGCTATGGGGCCCTCTAAAAATTATTCAAATAAGTAATGGAGTTAAAAATTTAAAAGTTGTCCCATTAAACTATGTAGAAAAATGCCTTAGATCCAGCCTTTTAAATTATCGAACTTTCTAGAAATTTTATACTGGCCCTGAATGGATTACTTTTAAATCCACTCTGTACTTAGAAAATTATTGCTACTAAGCTTAGGCTAGATCAGGGGTCTCCAAACTACGGCCCTCGGGCCGGATCCGGCCCGCGAGGCCAGTTCAACCGGCCCGCCGACGGTACTTGAAATTTCGTTCTGGCTTGAAATTATTGTACGTAATCATTATCTGGCCCACGCTCGTCATTCTTTGTTTTTTTTTTTTTTTTTGTTTTTTTTTTGTTTGTTATCCGGCCCGCCGTGAAAAAAGTTTGGAGACCCCTGGGCTAGATCATTAAATTTCCTTAAAAGCCTGTACAATTAACTAAGCTGTTATTTATATAGCTTATATAAGAAAAAATGAATTGGGGTCCCTGCATAATGAGTTCAGTAACCTTCGGTATTTGATTTGATATTATGAGTTCAGGACCCTTCGGTATTTGAATATGGATAATCAAGTGTATGTGTACTAAGTTTCGTCAAGATCCATCCATTCATGTAGGATTATTTGTTGGTAAATTTATTTATATAGCTCATATAAGAAAAAAAAAGAATTTAGGGTCCCCGGCCCCAAAAGGAATATTTTTTAAAGTGTAAACCCCACCTCCTCTCCCACCCGTGTTATTTCATTCTAGATAATGATGGATATGTGTGCCAAGTTTGGTCAAAAACCACCAAACCATGTTGATATGATGTCAATTGATATTTATATATCTGTAGTTGTATATCTTGAATGTAAATATATGTGAATGTATGTAAGACTATGTAGTCACCAAGATGAGTCAGTTTCAAATTTCAATAAAGCATGAATCAAACATGAGTGGTAGAACAGGGAAGTATGTAGATGACAGCCTAAATGGTGTATTCATAATTCTGTCAAATGCATTTTACTAGTATATATATTCCCATTCAAAATTAAACATACTGAATATCAGAGGTACTCAGAGTCTGGTCTGCGAGATCATTTCCTTTCCACTGCCCTGTTCATGAGTTCCTTGATTGTAAAAATAATTTTTTAATGCCTGACATATCTCATTTGTAGCACTAAAAACAAAAGGACTCTTTCAGGAAACCCCCCCCCCCCCTTTCCAGTATCTTGCCAGTCACCTCAGGGTATTTTAACAAAATTGATATCTCATCCCTGCATCATTCATCTGTCAGTTATGTGTTCAAAGGTGAGCAGTGATTTTGCAGAAGTAATGGCAACAGACATAAGATGGTATATATTTCATATGGAGCAATTTGAAATCTTCCGGCAACAATAGGCTGTATTAGCATAGGCATAAAGTCCAACCGGGATAGCCCAGGGGAAGACGGGTTTAACCCTCTCGGCATATCTAAAACCAAAATGTGGCCAGCAGACCTAAAAGTTTGAGTACCCCTGCTGCATGTGGAGGGGATCCAATCCAAACAAAAATTGATCTGGTGGAGAAAGATTTTTCTCTTTTAAGTTTCAGTTTGTCTTTATTTTCAAGGTCAACTTGCACATATTACAGGAACTGTATTTAATTGACAGAATCTTCTTCCATTTACTTTATATGTCAATAAAAAGCTTTAAATGTGTTTAGATTTCAGAAAATGTTCAGTGATTTTTGTCAAGTCTGATAAATTAATACCACCTGATAAGTTGCTCACATTTTTTTAAACAGTTATTGCTTTAATTTGAAGGTTTCTGTTGCTTATCTTTCCAGTAACTTATGATTTTATATATGAAGTCTTACTGAGGATGCTTTTTTTTTTAATGTTACAGAAGATGATACCAATAAAGATATTGCATCATCTAAGCAAGATTCTGATTCAGATGAAGGTCAGTTACATGAACAAGATGATTTGTCAACAAGAATCACTTCAAGATCTAGACTAGGCAGCAGTCAGAGTGGTGGTGACCTTTTGAAAGAAGGAGTGGATCAAAGGTTAAGATATCCGTTTTTTCTGTAAATATAACTTGGTAAGATATGTCATGTGACTTCTGCTGTATAGTTGGTTGGGGTTGGTTACTCATCATATCTTTAGATATTTTTTTTTTAAACTCTACTTGTAGTTTTAGGTATAGAAAATTTCTCTGTTTCAGGAAGTCACCTGAAGTGTTGGAGAATCGTAGAAGGCAGAGATATGATGTAGATGATCTTTACAAACCTCGTACTATTCATAGAAGGGTAACTACACCACCTGTCTCAGGATCTGATTCAAAGTAAAGTTATTTTCCTTCTCCTCCGTACCCCTCCCCCCACATCCCCCATGGAACTTTCTGTACGTTTATTATATAAATGGCATTTCTAAATAAAGCTATCTTTACTTTTGGTCATAGGACAATTAAAAATTAAATTAAATGTAAAATTTGATTATTAGTTATGTGCTCTCTGAACACTTTCCTAATTTTTTTTTCATTTTGCAGATCACAAAAGGATTTATCGGATGATGAGAAAGCCTCGCAAATTAGTAGCGGGGAAGCAACTAAAAACACAGCATTGGTCACTGCGATTGACAACCCCAAAGAGAGCATAGCGGAGTCCATTTCAATTGAAGCGGAGACAGATAATGCTAAAGAACCAGTGGACATTATGGCCGACTTGGAGCTGGAGCCTGTGTCAGATGAAGATTCTCCACTTGATGAATTGGGTGCCAGTAGTCCAGCATCAGATGTTGATAAAGAAGATGGTGAAGAGAGAGATTCTGATAAGGAAACGGCAAGTGTGAAGAGGGAACCATCGACAACTGAGGTCTGTGCCACAAACAATAGCACCAATGTCAAAGAGGAGGATGAGGCGTCGGATGAAGGTGAAATAAAAAGTGATTCAGATGAGGCTGCAGAGGACAGCAAAGAAGACAAAGAAAGAAATGTTTACAAAAAACCAATAGAGTTGGTGGATTTTGGAGAAGCTGAGAAGAGAGCCAGAGGTACTCGCAGTTACTATCCTGAGGCAACTGATAGGAGAAGAGTTTCATCCACACAGACTCTCACACACAATTCTTATCGGGGAGCTTACCCTGTATGGACACCAGTGGAGTAAGCAATGCAATTATTATAGATTTTTTAAATTTTTCTGTCTTAACTTTATTTAAAAAATCAACCAATTTGAGCCTAATTCTTCTACTTTTTTTTAAGTTAAGGAAACCAATTAATTAAAAAAAAAAATGATCTTTGGTAATATATATAAATGCCCAAACTTCTAATTAAAAGATAATTTAGAAGTAATAATAAAATTGTTTAAATACATTTTTTAAAATGTAGTCGTTATGATTAACACTTACAATTTTTATCCCCACAAATAGGCCTAGTAATTACTCATCAACCAGCTCAAGATTTCCTGTTACTCTTGATGGGATAACACCAACCCACGTGAAATCACCTATAGGCACCCCATATGATGGTGCAGACTCGGAAGCAAGTTCACACAGCAGGTCGTCCGTGCGGGTCAGAGATGACATTCCTCCTCCATATCCTATTGAAGGTGTCTCCAGCAGAAAGCACAGATCTCCTGGTTCAGATCAGGGGTCCTCGTCAGTCTACAAGCCGCCAGTTTCACCTCCATCCCCTGTCTCATCATCCTCACGATCATCGTCATCTTCAAGGTCACGATCTAGTTCATGCTCCAGTTCTCGCTCATCATCTTCATCATCCTCAAATTCCTCCCGTCACAAGAAAAAATTAGCACGAAAACAAAAACGACGTAGAAAGAGCAGGAATAATGACAGTGAGAAAACCTCATCAGTCCGATCTTTCTCTAAATTGCAGAACCAAGAAAAGAATTTCTCACCCATAAAAACCCCTGATATCATCCCCAAACCCGCAGCAGATCCAACACCAATAGAGAGGCGTCTCTCTTCGGGTCATGAGTCAATATCATCAGATGAGTTACCATACTTTCCAGACGAAGAGCCCCAGCCTCCTTCTCCACCCAAAGTGAAAGTTAGGAAGAAGCGGTCACGTGGAAAATCTGCTTCTGATAGTTCTTCCAGTCCACCAGCACAGAAAAGAAAGAGAAGTGAAGGTTCATCTGATAAAGCATCAATTTCTTCTAGTGAATTACTGTACTCTCCTACACGACGCCAAGCTCAGATATCTGGACAGAGTAAGGAAGACGTAGATGAGGACCAGGATTCCATTGAGCGTCCTCCTATGTCACCTGGCAGAAGCTCCATATCCTCAGGAGAACTGCCAGATTATCCTGATCAGGACCAAGCTTTCATGGAAGGCTTCTCACCTCACCACCCACCATTACCTTCAGAGATACCACCCCTTCCTCAAGATATTGATGGTTTCCAGCCTCCATTACCACCATCACCTCCCCTATCCTTTAATGTCAGGCCACCACTTCCACCATCTTTGCCCTTTGATGATCCCATACCACCTTTACCATCAGACGAGGAAGAAGGGGAAATAATTGATGATGTGCAAGATTGTACCGATACAAAACTTGCAGAACACGATAGGCAAGAACTGTACAAATCACCAGCAGAGGCTAAATTTAATGTGACCAAAGCCTTGACTTGGCCTGTTAAATTAACTGAACAGATATTATTACCAGAAACAGGAGACTTGTCAGCTGTTCTAAAAGTAAAAGAGGAACATGATGTTAGGTCATATACAATGTCATCTGAAGAGCACACTTCAATCCCGTCTAATTTAGAAAGTGTGAAACATGTCTCTGATTCACAGCTTCCACCAGATACCCCTAAACCGAACCTAGAGTTGCATCAAACACCTTCAAAACCCAGCTCAGCACAATTATGTACAGATTCACAGCTTCCACCAGATATTCCTAAATCAA
This sequence comes from Omphiscola glabra, assembly GCA_964017045.1. NCBI lineage: Eukaryota > Metazoa > Mollusca > Gastropoda > Lymnaeidae > Omphiscola > Omphiscola glabra. Next base: position 50,665,212 of record OZ024794.1, on the reverse strand, counting down.
ACCTAGAGTTGCATCAAACACCTTCAAAACCCAGCTCAGCACAATCATGTACAGATTCACAGCTTCCACCAGATACCCCTAAATCGAACCTAGAGTTGCATCAAACACCTTCAAAACCTAGCTCAGCACAATCATGTACAGATTCACAGCTTCCACCAGATATTCCTAAATCGAACCTAGAGTTGCATCAAACACCTTCAAAACCTAGCTCAGCACAATCATGTACAGATTCAATCAAAGAGGTGTCTTCGTGTACAGGGAATTCACAATCACAGCCAAATATTCCTACCATTACCCTAGAGTCATCATTAAATTTACCTAGTAGTACTCATCATGTTGCAGAGCAGTCAGCTGTGAGCTCACCACCTTCTGAAAACAAAGGTATTGAGCAGTCCGTCACTGTACCTCAAACCACTCAATGTTTAGATTTGCCTTTAACAGTAGATCAGTCAGAATCAATCTTAAATTCTTCAGATATGCCTTCTGTTTTATCTTCCACAACAGAATTATTTGAACATCAACCTGTTGATGAAAGTATTGATAAATTTGAAGCTTTGACTTGTCCTAGCTCTGGCATTAACACTTCAGAAAAATTGAAGTCTCCTGCTTCAGACTCAACCATAGAAACTGAATCCATTAAAATTGGTGTTTTGGCTGTAAATGAGGCAACAATGTCACAAAGTAATGATGCAGAGGTCGTAGTTATTCCCATATTGAATGATTACCAAACACCAAACACATTCTCTGAACCTAATTCATATTTTACAAGTACCGATCCATCTGCCATGTCAGGTATAGATAATCTCTCAGCACCTCATTTATCTCCAGCCTCTACAGAAGAAATGAAATGCATTGCTGGAAGTCCCAAAACATTTCCAGTCACAGAACAAAATACCGGGTCACCTCTAGTGTCTGAATGCACAACAACTTCAATTGTTTCTGGTTACCCTCTGTCAACTGCTGGAGAGCCACTGCAAGAACATGAACCAGAGGTGAACCGCTCAGATAATGTTAAGACACCTGATCATTTCTCAGATAGCATAAGCCTTTTAGAAAATACCATGACTCCAGAGCCACCATGCTTACTTGAGGATAGCTGCTCACCCTGTAAAATATCTCTCTGCACACCTGAACCACCTCAACTGTTGAAGGAGGGCACTTCGCCTGAGAAAATATCAGATGCAGTATCCGATTCTAAGGCAACTGAAAGATCACCAGTCATGCCCTCTTTGAGACCATCCCAGCAATTTCTCTCTGTTTCTGGTGAAGATTTGAGGTGCAACCTACAGCATGTTTTTTCTATGGATGAGTCTAATAATCAAAGTATAACTGATCACTCTTCTGATATGGACTTCAAACATGAAACTAACTCAATTGATCAATTAATGACTATTGAACAGATGAGCACAGATTCTAAAGGGACGTTTGAGTCAAAAAATCAGAATGTAAATTTAGAAACCTTAAATTTTACATCACCTTTAAGTCATTCATCAGTAAAAGTCAATTGCTCTCAAGAAAATACAGCATTACCGTATGTACAAATGCATGCACCTGTAACCGAAATAAATCAGGTTCCAGTTTACAAAACACAATCAGACTCTGACTTAACAATAACTAAAGATGATGTGTTAAACTTAAACCCTATAGCCAATGTTCTAGAAGTGAATGCAGGACTGAAAACAGTTTCCATCGAAGAAAAAGTAAGCAATCCGGATGCCTCTGTAAATGTTGAAGAGGCATCTGAACCTACTAGAGAATCAAAATCTCCAGAACAGACTGATGAGATAACCTCTTTGCACAGAGCTCAGTCTGTGTCTCTTACAAATTTAACTTCATCTCTGCCAGGAAGCAGGAAGCGCTTGCTTGATGATCAAAGTGATTGGTCTGATACAAGTGCTGCATCCAGTGAAAGTAGCCAGAAAAAAGGCCGTAAAGTAATGAATGTTGATAATGATACAGAAAGCAGTTCCTCTCGACCAGGCACTAGACTGCATCAGCATCAGCAGCAAGAACTTGCTAAACCTCTAACTAGAGGAAGATCAAACTCTATGCCTTCTAGAGACACCAGACAAAGAAAGGAAAAAGATAAAAGTCCTCCGGCAAAAAAAGCTAAGAGATAGCTTCAAGTTTATCTCTGTATTCACACCCCCCCCTCCCTTTTCACTGTAACCTATGTGGAATAAATATTGATGTCCTATTTTTGTAAGCTCATTGAGATGCTATGTGGAGTGTAACATTATGAAATAAAACAGTTGCAATAGTGTCAATTGTGTATTATTAATTGCGTTCAAAGTTGCGTTTAAGAGATATCACCATGAAAAAAAAAACATGCCTCTCTACCTTAATATTTTGTTTTTCAAGAGCCATTCAAGATTCTCAAGAGACCATATTTTAATATTAATTCAATTTTGATGATATAGTTTATTATTATAAGCTTTAAAAATAAATTGATAACTAATTCAGATATCCGGTTATGTCTCACTTTTATGATGATGAAAATTGCTTGTTTGTGGTGTCCTGTAACATGTAGTTAATTAAAAAGCAACAAACAACATTTATAAGACAAGACCATACAATTACAATTTATAAATAATTATCTTTAATTAAAAAAGATTTCCAAATTATTTTATAATGTACAGAATCCAACCCACACAGGCATAAAAATACAAATTTTAGCAAGAGCCATTTTTAAACATCTTTTTTTTTGTCACTTAACAATTTTAAGAATTACTTAATAACAGTGTCCGATATTAGGTTTTCCATTTAAGATCAAAATAAAGCATGCATGGTTTTAATGTACAATTCTCAAATGTTTTAAAATCATAAAACAATAATAATTGCACCTTTTAAATTACAATAAAAGTCAAACTCCTCTTTATTTACATGACATAAATGTACTTGTTTGTTTCAACAGACTTATGTAGAGATAATTGTCAATGGTCTGTTTTTCTTGGACAAATTTTTGGATGTTAGGTTACATTCATCTCTTAAAAAAAAAAGAACATAAAAAACACTGTTCAATCTTTAAAATTATTAAGTGAAGTAATTTGTATTTCACCTCACATTAGGTGACTTTTAAGAGATGTCAGTAGAATCAACACAAAGTACATCCTAGATTTAGCAAAATTTTTGGGGGTGCAACAACATTAAATATATCATTGGAATAATGCTGGTCTAAGTGTTTTTGGTTTCAGTTTTGTTTCACAGATTTACAAATAAATTAATGACAAAAATTTACAATGAACATTTCAAGCATTACATGAAAATTTTGTATCATTTTTAAGAGCAAGCCACATAGCTAAGTGTATGCCCTTGTATTTGGAGCAATTATGTATCTATTACTAAAGCCCCATTCCTAAATGCAAGAACTTTTCTTAAATTAATGGAAACTTTTGAAAAGTAGTGTAACAAATATTTTGAATTAATGTTTGTAAACTATTAGAATTACACCATCCTTAATTAGTTTGATCTTTCCTTTCAATAATTATAAAAAGTGTACCAATGAATGTAATTTAGCATGTGATATGCCAATGGTCGGCGGATCTGCCACAAATCAGTTTTGACTCCGAAAAACATGGTTCTTGACAGGTTCTTGAAAATTTTGTAACCGTCCTGCTGCTAAAAATCTCTTTGCCGACCAAAGTGATATGCAAAGAAATTTACAATTTTTAATGTAGTTAACAAATTAGCAATTCACAATATCTGAAACACAAATCTACAATTCCTGTTATTTTAAAAAAAATATGAGTGAGGACTATTATCACTTGTCTCTAACTCATATGAATAATTTAATTAAATACAAACACATGAATAATATTCACTAGCTTTCATCAGGCAAAATGGTAATACATAAACGTTTCTCTGGCCAACTGTATGTCTTTGGACATAGTATCTGAAAATAAATTTAAAATATTGACTATAAATGTTATGTTAAAAATGAAGTAAGCAGCATGAGGATATCAATAATGTTACATATGCAAAACTTTAAAATTTTAACCTCTGTTCCATTCTTTTTCCTTTCCTGTTTATAATTAGTTTCAATTAACTAAGGGGTTATTCATAAAGGACATCAGAAAAGAGGTAGGATTTGTTCAAATGTGGACTAAGGGGGTGGGTGTGTAAATGAATTTGTGTATGTTCGCAATCTAGGCCCACGCTGTGTATTTCGGTATGCTTAAAAATTTTTAATCGCCATCATATTCCATGCTTAAAATTTTTAAATCGCCATCATATTCCACAGCTGATCTATTTTCAAAATTACTAAATAATTATAATATTGAACCACCAAGAATTTAGTATAAATCTTCGTAAGGGAGATCACTCTAAACAAATTTTTCAACAAATTTAAATGAGTTTGGTCTTTTTAAAATTTTTTTAAAAATCTCAGTTCTGGTTGACTTCATTGGAATGATTTAGATTTCACATTTTTAGAAGTTTAAATCTAGTGGCTCTTGGCTCTTTATAATAGTTATTATTATTCTTGGTATTTTGCACTACAATGTTGGATGCGGACATCTGCAACCAAAATATCTATTTTTCAAAATAAAGTATGAAACATATAAAGATGATTCAATAACTAAAAGATTTAAAGAGAGAGGCACTGAGAAAATTGAAAGAAAGTTGAGTAAAGATCATAAACAAAGTGCAAATTCTCAACTTCATTACAAAGGAAAGTTAGTAAAAACAAACCTCATCAGGACTGGAAAGTTCATCAAGGTCATCAATCATGTCATCAATGGCTTCATCTTGAATCAATACCTATGTTTTTTTTAAAAATATTATTTAAAATCGTCATTTTAATTTAATACTTTATAAAGGCTCTTTTACTCATTAATATTAATGTATACATTCACTAATAGTTTATAGTTTTACACAATTAATATAAGTCAAATGCTCAGTCTTGTTGAAAGTTCCCTACAACTACTACAATTAAACACAAATTAAGTAATAATAATTATGGTAGGCGTTACAGGAAATGCATCTCTATATTTTCTTAAATGTAAATGTCTTAATTTTCATACCTGTAACCAAGTTCCGTGAGCTGCAAATGGATGTTCTTCGTCAGTTATGGAACCCACAACAGATGAAGAGACTAGAGTTATGGCAATATCATTCATAATGCCTTTAAATGTGAAGTGTCGACCATGTTTTAAACGGCCCCTAAATAAGAATTATTAGAATAATTATGAAGTTATAAGATAAGTATGAAAAAGAGTAAAATAATGTTAAATTTAATAAGTCACAATTATAAATTTACCTTATAAATATAAATAAATATATACAATATATTTTTATAAATAAAATATCTGACCCAATCACTAGTTTTTTTACTGTAAAATCTTTAATAAGCTGATGCAGAGACAGAGAAATCCTTTTATGTTTCTTCCCCAATTATTTTTCAAAGTTTAAAATAAAGCCAAACCTTAATGCCAGTGGTAGTAATGAACCTGCTTCTAGATTAAATTTCAGATGCACTGACTCAAGTGATCTTGTTCTTATCAACTCTGTGGGACCCTCTGAGCTCACTGTGCTATCAAATGATTCTTTCCTTGAATGTGATTGAGACCTTGACATTACAAAGAAATATTTCATGATCAACTGGATAAATAAACTCAAGACTTATATGCAATAAAATAAAATGTATTCTTTAAATAAATTAAGAATTGTAAACTTACTCTTCTTTAACATTCAGGTGCGTACTGCTAAGACCTTTCTTCAAAGTTGCTTTGATTTGTTCTGACTCTGAAATTTTAGAGACTGGCTTTCATAAATAGTTACATCTTGAATTGTGGAAAACACAAATTTTTTATTTTATTTAAATATCAGCTTTAAGAAAAATATCCCCTTTTAATCATGCGAAACAAGATGATGAAGCAGAAAATATTAAAACGAAAACAAATTAAAGACGAGTATAAGATGATATTTGTAGAAAACATATGTAAATAATGAATGATTTTTTCATTAGCCATCATTCAAAACTTATATATAGATGCTACTCTAAAAAAAAAAAATATTTTCCTTTTGCTATTGATCAATAAACTTAAATTTAATAAACTGTATTCATTTTAATTTTAAAGAAATTGTACTAATTTTAATATTGTCAGAGTATAAACTTAAAAGTTTAAAGTCATTTTTTTAAATGTTGATTCAGATCTATTCCGGCTTAAGTGGTAAATCTACAGCTATTCTTGCATATATAACAATGTTTAATCCCCTCCAGGTTGGCTGAGGTCTTACTACTTTCCGTGGTGTTTTTTTACTCAGCATTTTCCTCTTCCCAGAGAATAACAATGGGCAATTGGATGGATTCAAAGCAGCCAAAATTCCCATTGTGCGCAAGGGTGGACAAATTTAAGTCATTAATCCTTATATAGATAATATAGATATTGTCTCAGCATACTGCATGGTTCAAATAACTCACCAAATTGAGAAATTGTTCTTCTCTCCGTTTCAGCGCTGCTTCTTCTCAAATCTCTTTCATCTTCTTTGTTTTCTTTATCATCATCGCTATCAGAACTGCGGTTGTCATTTTCACCAGGTTCATCCCATGAACACCAAGCACTAACACCACTGAGGTTTGAACCTTCTTGCTCAATGCCTTGGTCCAGCCTCTCCTTTAAAACAAGGACATTAACTTTAAATAAAATCTTGTTATATTCAAACCAGTCATAAATTAGTATCTCAAAATTAATATATCAAAATATATGATTCTTTATTTTAATGCATTGTTTATCAGTTTATATGTAACTTCTCATAAAGTTTACATATTTATCAAAACGTACTAGTAGCTTCATCAAGTTAATTAAATCAAAACAAATTTAAATAGATTTTAAAATTTAATGTTTCTAAAACTTATTTTAAGTACATATCATTGAGAAGTTAAAAAGAAGCTCACTTTTAAATGTGGATCCAATTCAAAAATTGTTTCACCTCTTCTCATATCTGTCACTAGCCATGGTCCCCCAGCACTTAAAATATAATTGTTATTCATATAGTTTTAAGAATATGAAGAAATTTTGTTCAACAATCTTTACTTCCAAACATTCATATTTTGTAACATCTTAAAATAATTTTAACCTCATATAAGCAATATTAACCTCAAATTGCTAATATGTTGGGTTCCGTTAAAAAAATGAATGCATGCAACCTTGTGGTTAGGTGTTACTCTTTTTTTAGATGAAAGCTCTCTTAGCAACAGTAATGCATCTGCTAAGACTACAGCAAGCCAAAACAAAAGTTACTGGCTTTTTGAAATTTTCTAGCACATAATACCTTAGTGTTTCTTACTGGCAACTTTCGCACAAGCATTTTTAAAACTATTTAAGTAGAAGAATTTTTAAATTCTTTACTTATATAGGTGACAGACTAAAAATGTATTTTCATCATGCATTCGTTCTTTTGTTTTCTTAAACAATGCAATATAAACCACAACCAAATGTGGGGGAAAAATACACATGATTTTGCACTTGCTGTCAAAATAATTACCTACCACGGTTTGGATCTTAAAAGTTCAATAATGCCAGGACCATTCCAATGTTGTGCTGCCTTCAGTTCTTCCCCACATACTCCAACAATCTAATAGTTGAAGACACAAATTAATTGGATTTGTTACATTTAAATTCATGATCTTTTTATATGCATGTTTAATTTAATTTGAAAAAATAATTTCATACCGTAATGTACTTATACTGCACTTGATATTTTGGACTGAAAAAAGTAAATTAGTATTTAAATTCAGTACAATTACTTTTTTTAGGAATATAAAAATATTTATACCTGAATGAAGTTAACAACTCCTAATATTGAAGAAATGGGCTGTAGTTGTGCATCTTCTGTCATTAACATGTGTTGTATACGAGATTCACTACCATCAAGTGGAGTATGCCAGGATACATGATCCCCACTGCACAAGACATTTTCTGTTTCAATCAAACCAAACAATAAATTTACAAAACAAATGTTCTTTCTATTTTGAAAGAGTTTGAAATGTACAAAATAAACTTAAAAACAAAAACACTAATAATTAACTTTTTGTTTAAAATGTAGAAAACAAAAACTTTGAATCACCTGACTGAAAGACATAGCGAGCAAGTGCTTGCATTAATGCTGCTGGCCAGGTTGGTGGATTTGCTTCTCCTGGTTCTCTTTTCAATCTGAATGTGAGTTCAAACCCAAAGCCACTAGGACCGTCTGAGACACCAAGTCTTTGATAAAATTGTATTCAAGATCAAAGTACAAAAAAGATATAATTAATTTTTGTATGTGCTAGTACCAGCAGTAAATAAATGAAAACTGTATAATATTTTATACTCTTTAAATTTAAAATATTATATTTGGATTGAAATACCATTTCAAGTTATTTGGCTTAGTTAAACTCTTTGAAAATACAAAGTGGACTTACTCATAAACTCTACAGTCTCCATGGAGATCTGAAAGCCCAAAGCTAATGTAATGCCAATGAGGTGGGATGTTGCGATCTGGGTCACCAGGGTTTGCATACATACTAATGTAGTCCAATGGATCAGGACCACCGAGCCTATAAGAATTAAAATTATAAATATCTAAATCAAATCTAGATTGTTCAGAAAAACATGTTTTGCTCCTACAAATTATAAAATATTTATTGAATAATTATTAATAGGCCTATCTAAATTAAAATTAAATTAACTAGCTGCCCTAGCCTAGAGGCGGCTAAGTTTGAATTAGTAGAAGGGTGGCGATGTGTTCCATGGTATATAGGTCATGAAAGTGTTTTTGTCTTGACAGTGGGGGGAGGGGCTCAGTGATTATTTTGTTTATCTTTGTAGGGGGGAAGGGTCTTCTCTCCCCAGAAAATTATGGTGACATCATAGAAGTGAATAGCACTTTTAGCGCACACATTTTTTTTTCCACCTTTTATTATCATTATGGCATGGGGTATCAGTAAGTGTGTGTTTGTATATTTATTTCTTTTGTAACTTATAAGATGAATTTTGATAGAAACAAATGAACAATTTCCTTTTGATATAGGCCTACTTCATATTAACTTAACCAGATTTAGTTTATGACCCCTGAAACGTTATTCGGGGTACAGGATCACCATTTAGGGGACCTGCACTGAAAGGCAAAGGTAACGCACGGAAACTGCGTTAGAAAGAGAATGGCTGCAGGGTTTCCTACCAAGTGCAGTTGAAAATAACGTAGAAACAGGTCGGGACATGATTACAGTTGCCGTATGGATATGAGGCGAAGGAATGTGGTGACCCTAGCCGATGATTCCAAATATGCAGTCTTTGAGGGTATTGCTCCTAGGCAACCTCTTTTCTCTTCCAGCTGCGGCGTGAATTAGTCACACCGCAGAAAACCACGTAAACCCTATTAGAGGGCGTCTGTAAAACACCTACGCGTCTCCCCGGAGTGGGAAGGGGGGGACATTAGAGATGTAAAATATATCCACACCAGCCCAAGAAAGTCCAGCTCGGGTTGCTGTGTTAAAGCAGCACCCCGGCCGGCCAGGCGCTCCTTCTCTGATGCCGTTTCACTTATATAGTCAATTGAGTGGAAGGGTTGGTGAGACTGTCTCAGGGGCGGAAAGCCCCCGGCGTGCCGCTTCCCGGCCTGACTGGACTAGAGAACTACTGGGGGAGTGTTTGAATGCCGATTGGGAGTGGCGGGGGGTGCACTGGGGAAGAATTCATGAGCTTTGGCTCGATAGTTTGCTGATTTTCTTAAGTAGATTAGATTAGTTGATGACGTGAATCATGCTCTGCAAGGAACTGGAAAGTTATCACACTATGATGACTATGTCAGTAACATTATATATTATTATTAATATATCATTCAAGTCCTACAATTCGTCCAGTGTTGGGATCCTCCAAAGTGACATACCCCGACCCGCAAGTATTTAATTTAATTATAAGTCAGTCATTATAATTTAATCATTTTTAGTGACTGGACATAAAATATAAATTATAAAAAGTAAGACTAAATCAGTCATTGAAAGACTAAATAAGAGTAGGCCTAAGAAGACTAGACTAGAGGCAGAGTGTCGTTAAATACCGACAGAGCTGAGACTTCAGTCAGAAAAAAGAAGAATTAGATCAGTAAATAAATGAGTTAGATCAGTTAGATTAATAATAAATAATAATAATACTAAATAAATAGACTATTTATTTAATTACTATTTAATAGTAGTAAAAATACTGAATATTTTTTTATGAATGACGACAGTCTATCCTTACCAATATTTTACCAAAGCTGTAACCTGTAGAGGATTAGGTTGATCAGGATATAATCGACGACATGCTGAATATATAGCTTCAAGCCCAGGTGGAGTGATAGGCACATTTCCTGGAGAATAAACACTGGAAACTCTTTCTCTGTCGTCCATCTTGGAGAAACTTATTTGGCTGTTCTGTCCTAGAAATTCCCTCCTACGTGCTTTACATTAATTATAATAAAATTTAACTAAATTTCTATTTAAAAAGACAAATATTTTCAACTTTAAATTTCCAAATTTATTTATAAACGGCAATACTAAAATTTCTACATAGGAACAAAATGTAAAATTCTGAATTTCAACTAAGAGTGTGCATAAAATATTTATCATCAATCGATGGAACAGCCAAAACAAGCACTTACTGGGGCTAGACCACCCAAGTCGAAAGTGGGGTGGGCCTTATTTTTTTTCCGTTTTTTTCCCCCAACATGATAGCGCTTAGTTGGGACTGGCAAGGTGCACACTTTTGAGGGAAGCAATTATTTTAATGAATATAATTTTTGTAAAATTTTAAATACAATTTTTAAAAGTTTTATATATTAAAAGAGCCTTAATTTTTAGTTTTAGGATTTAAAAATATATATTTATTTTTTTTAAGCGAATACTCAGTACTGATAGGTATTTAAACCGTTAGACCTACGGAAACACACTTAACAATGTAATTTATCTTTTTGGTTGTCCTACCCCGACCCCTCCTCACTGACTTTGCGAGTCTTTGTGCCTAAAGGGCGGTCCTTACGCTTGCCGCCCCACTTATAACAAAAGACAAAATAATAGACTTAAACAAATATACTTCAACATTTGTGGTGGATCCAAAAAGGAGGGTGGGGTGGGGTGTGATCGTCCCGAAACTCCGCGGTTTTGCATAACATTCGATAAATAGGTAACAGGCTTATTTACAGTGGTGTATCTATGGTTGGTGTCACCAAGTGAGGAATCGGCTAAAATATATTTTTTTGAGTATTTCTGGCTTTCGATATATTTGGATTCAAAAAGAAAATATTTACATTTATATTAATTATTATTTTGTTAACCCTATTGAAATGTTTGCCGATTCTATTCATATAATTAGAATCGCCAGACCACAGGCCACAACGTATTTGGTATCAATGGAAAGTTTTATTTATCAGAATTTAGATAATATAACTTCCATTCACCTTACAAAAATTACCGAACATTGGGATTCTTAACTGTGCGTTACTTGAGTTCATGTTTTGTCAAGTAACTTTAGTAGATGGGAAGTTCACGTACTGCTGTCGTTAATGTTTGGCGGGCTCTATCATATCTAGTTAGTTGACATTTACGGAATGACCATTAAAATAATCCAGTTTGTCAGCTGCCATCTCCATTTTATATGAAATATAGACCATTAGCTCGCGAAAATTTGCCACTTAATGCAATTCATTATGATATACCGTAATCAGGCCTGCACAACATACGGCCCACAGGCCGCGTGCGGCCCGCCAGCACCCACTTTGCGGCCCGCGAGGTAACGAATCTTTTTTATTATTATTATTATTTTCTTAATAACTTTCCCCTTGTCCTATTTTATTTTGACCCGCATAAGTCCTGTCCTATTTTCTTTTGGCCCGCACAAGTTTTTCATAAAGTATTCCAGCCCACCTTATATTTTGAGTTATGCATGCCTGCCGTAAATGGTTTGAAACATCACTGCGATTACAGACTAATAAAGCTATTGATTAAGAAGTTAAGTCACAAGTTCAAAAAGAACGTGAACACTGTCTTTGAGTTTTAGAATGTTAAATCTAATGAGCATTACTAAACATTTGCTGAACGAAAATTGGCTTTTAGAGGAACTTCAGATGCATTATTTTCACCACATAATGGGATTTTTTGTAAGCCTTGGTCAGCTACTTCAACAATTCAATTTAACAATGAGTGAACATCTACGTCGAGTTGTGTCTAAAGAAGCTCACGTACACTATCGGGTGGACATCTTCAGAACGAAATAATAAATTTGTTAGGAAATGCTTTTGAAGATAATATTATTAACGGGCTAAATCTGCCAATATTTAAGCTTTATTTTATAATGGTAAACAGATATTATTCACGAGAAGCAGCTGTCAACTACTATCAGATTATTTTATTTCCGCAAAGAACGCGGAACTATCGATATTTTGTTTGCTGCCAGGCAGCTCCAAGAGAAATATCAGGCGCAAAATATGGACCTATATTCCACATTCATCGACCTGAATAAGGCGTTTGACAGTGTCAATAGAGGTGGCCTGTGGAATATCATGACGAGGTACGGATGCCCAGACCAGTTCACCAACATCATCCGTCAGCTGCATGATGGCCTGAGTGCAGGACAACGGCCAGTCATCTCAAGCATTTCCTGTCACAAACGGCGTGAAGCAGGACTGTGCCCTGGCTCACACACTCTTCAGTGTTATGTATTCTGTAATGCTGTCTGATGCGTTCAAGAACTCCACCACGGACTTGCCAACCCGTTTCCACACCGATGGATCAGTCTTCAACCTTAGGAGGCTTCAAGCTAAAACCAAGGTCAAACATAACACCATCAACGAGCTTCTGTTTGCGGACGATTGTGTCCTCAACGCTGCTACAGAGACCGCCATGCAACACAGGGTTGATATCGTCTCTGAGGCCTGCAACAACTTTGGCCACACAATCAACACAAAGAAGATTGAAGTGGTGTAATAGACAGCTCCCAGTAAGCTCTATGACCTCCAGATCTGTCGTCATGGATGACGAAATGAATGCAAGACTCGCAAAAACTAGTGCAATATTTGGCAGACTCCGCAGCGCTGTTTGGGACAGGAGAGGTATCAGACGAGAAACGAAGATCTATGTCTATAGCGCAGCAGTCATCTCGAAATTGCTCTACGGATGTGAAACGTGGACAGTCTACCAGCGTCGCGCGAAGAAACTAAACCACTTTCACACAACCTGCCTCAGGAAAATCCTCGGCATCAGGTTGCAAGACAAGGTGCCTGACACGGTGGTCCTCGCTAGAACGAACCTATCTAGCATCTTCACCACCCTGATGCAGTCTCAAAGCCGTTGGACGGGACACGTAGTCCGTATGGAAGACAACCGGCTCCCTAAACAGCTATTCTTCGGTGAACTCACGCTATGCAAGCGCCCCCATGGAGGTCAAAGAAAGCGTTACAAAGGCACACTAAAAGCGGCACTAAAAGCCTTCAGCATCAACCCTATTGAATGGGTGCAGACAGCCCAGGACAGAGCCAGGTTGAGATCAGCTGTCAAGAAAGGGGCTCAATCTCATGAAGCCAGAAGGATAGCCACAGCTGAGACACGCAGGCTAGTCCGAAAAAAGAACCTTATACCACCGACCACAGCAACTATCCCTTGCCCGCGGTGCCAGAGACTATTCCGAGCACGGGTCGGACTAGCAGGCCACCTACGAACTCACCGTGACCCCCCACCCCAACCGGATAACTAGATGGTCCTACTCAATCTTGACGGACGAACAACAAATGGGAAATGGAGTTGTTTCCGGAATGCGCGCATAAGATAATTCCCGATAACTACCGGTACGCTAAATGATAATAATAATATTTAAAAAACGCAACTGCGTTTGGTGCGTAATATTTTCGTTTCTTTTCAGAAAATGAAACCGTTTAAATTTAAATATAGTGTTTATTAATGTTCGATTTAAAAGTGGTTAGGACATCAGAATATTAATATGGTTTTATGGGCGTGAAATAAAACGTGTGCTGTGATGTATCATGGAGGGACAGGGTTAAGCAAAAAATTAAATATGCGTTACCAGTACTTGAGTTCATGTTTTGTCAAGTAACTTTTAGTAGATGGAAAGTCCATGGATTGCTGTCGCCAATGTTTGGCGAGCCATAACTAGTGTTCTTATATATATTTGCATATAATTTAAGAAGAAGTGCTACTTTGTGCCGTCACGTTGCAAAAACGTCGCCCTCTCTTGCTAATCTGAGAGATTTGTGATGTTATATTTGAAGGCAATGAAGGGAACAATACTTTTTTGGGATAGATGGGTAAGGGATGGTGAAATAGGACAAAATAGCGTGACATCATTTATGGATTGCCCGTTTTAAATCCTTTATATTAACTTCACTTTTGTTCGTGCCTGGCTGGCGGACGGGAAAAATCTTCGGACGGCTAATTGACCCACTTCCCATTAATCTACCGAGATGAAACTTGGCTCATGGACTCGTTGCCCCATCCCTATCCCAACCCCAAAAATGAGTTTTTCCTGTTTTTCAAGGGGAAGATGAAGGACATGTGCTGACACTGATTTCACGAAATAAAATTGCCGATAACTGCGCTAAATAGGATTCTTTAAAAAAAAAAGAAAAAAAAAGACATCGCATATGCGTGAAATAGTTGGTGAAATAAATCTGCGGTGTAAAAGCGGGTAGGTCATTAGAGTATTAATATAGTCAACAAATGTAATTTTGCGTGCAAAAAAAAAAAAGGGGGGGGGGGGGCACTAATTGGGACTCTTATAAAGTGCGTTACTTGTATGTATTTTTCATCACATTTTCGTATGCATGTTTTGACAAATTTTCAACCCCACCCCTCATTGCTGGATATTACATTTTATAAAGAATTTTTACAAAAAACTTTATTTTTAAGGGTTGTTTAATCAAATTATGTTTTTTGTGCTTTAAAGTTAATTCAAACTTAAATTTAAGCATTTATTTTGTTGCACCTTTGTAGGCTCATTGGGGCACCCAAAATGCCGCAAGCACCCGGGTTGATTTTCAAACCACAGTAGACGAACTGTAGTAGTAGTAATTAAACCCTGAATGGCCGCGTCACTATAGGACTGTAACTTTACCGTGTGCCAACAAATCCATCTTAAGACATCATAGGTAATTCGACATCATTTTGCGATGCAATTTAGCGAAATAGCAATTAAAAAATAAACTTTTAAATTATGTGTGTCGCGATCAATCGGTAGAGTTTCGCAGCCAATTCTATCATTTATGCATCTTCAAAATATTTTTTAAAAAAGTATTAAAAAAAAAAAAAAAAAATCGATACAAAATGTAATTCTACTACATCCGGGAAATAATGATTAAATTTATGCTGGAGAGTTCTACTTCCAGGGAATAGAAGGGAGCTCATTTCCTAGTTAGCCGGAGTGTCACAATCAGAAATGGATTATGATGTCATAGCAAATCAGCCTGTAGTAATTGACAATGTATGTACTTTATGTCTTATTATCTTTAATGCTGATAAGATCACATTATTATGCATTTTCCTTTTTTTTTTATCTTTGAACCTATGCATTTACTTTGCATATATATCATTGTCATTGATTGTGTTTTTCCATGACCAGCCCATTCACACCTGTCGCAAATAATATCGATTCTTTTCTCACATTTTAATGATTTATGATTAATAAATCCGCCATTCTAATCCAACTAGCACTATTATACTGAAGACAGTGTAGTGTAACTAGACTTTCCATAATCACTGCTATCAAATCAATCCGTTTTTATAAATTTATCTAGCCTACAACAGTCTACTTCATCAACACTAATAATCACAGTATGATGACTCACTAAGTTAGTATTAAGTAACTTTTTAAAAGACTTATTAAAAAAAGAAAAAAAGTTATCTCCTTATATAAATTAATTAATGACAATAATGAATAACATAGAAACTTTAGCCTATCGATGCTCTATATAACTATATAATATATATTAATATATAGGGTAAGTCCGGTAAGTGAAATAAAAACTAAGTCTAATTCTAATAAGTCAAGTAAGTAGTATACACGGTAGGGCCTAAGACCTATACTATGACCTAGGTAGTTACTAGCATAGGCATAGTCTGCCATGCCCATAGTACAGTAAGAAGAGCATACTGCTTAGATAGATCTAGGCTCTAGAGTTGGGGCCAAATAAGTAGGCCTAATTTTGCCTGTGAAATAAGTAAGGCATTGCCTTTTAGTTTAATTCATATTTTTATTAGCCTATCATTATTACTCAGGGAAGAAAACAGGGAAATGGAAAAGGTTTCCTAGTAAATAAGTAGAAGTAGGCTAATAAAGTTACTAGTTTAAGAAACTAAAGCTGTGATTCTTGTAATGGCATATCTTATTTTTAAGCCATTTTTATTATATTGAATATGCCTAGACTAGATTCTATAATTGTTATAATCTTTTAAAAAAATTTCTAGGAAATATTGAGTCATCCTAATTAACATTTTGTCCAGCTAGAATAACAATGTTCTAAGTATCTAAGTTGATTTGATTAAATAGTCACAGAGAACATTGTTATTCTAGGGGAACGATTCATAAGTAGACACTATTGAGTATTTTATCTACAGTCTACACCAGAGCTCAGCAACCTTTCTTTTTAAACATTGGGCTCATTGGCACAAAATATGCCACACCACAAGTAAAAACGTAGAAAAGTACACTAAATTCATAATGTTAACTTCATGTGTAAACTGAAAGGTATTAGATTGCACTGTATTGCTCTATTAACGGTCTGTGTTAGACACATTTCTGTTATATCACAATGTTTGATAGCTTTTTAATGTCTCTTTTGTACCAACAAGGTTTAATAATACTAACATTACATATATTCTGTGCTTTCCTCCTCTTTTAGACATTTCTGGTACCATCTCATGGCACACTGGTGTACCATGGCTCACTGGTTTTGGAGCTCTGTCTACATCAGAGTTTCACAACCTTTTTTGCTCATGCCCCACTTTTAAATTTAATTTAGCTCTGTGATCTATAACTATTTAAAAAATGTTTTTTTAATATATAAGTATAGGTCCTTTTGCCAAAGTTTTTAGTTTTTGTGCCCCCCCCCCAATATGCTGTGAAATTACCCCCCCCCCCCCCCCCCCAAAAAAAAAAAAGTAACAGTGGTTATTACTTATAGCCAATAGGTTTGGTCAATGCTTAAGCCTATTCTTTAGTGTTTCAGCCTATAGGGAAATTAAGATCAAATATTTATACTGGGACTAACAAGAGTTAGTCTTTTTGTTTAGATGATGAAGATGAAGTATTTTTACGATGTGTATTTTCATTGATAAGTGGCATATTGATATAAATATATTAACTGGATGCTATTAACTATTAAATTATATAAACCAATATAGTTACTATTTACTCTTTTTAGTCTGTGATACTGGTTTGTAAAATAGAGGCCAATATAAAAAAGGTTGGATTTGTTGAAAGAAAAATATTAATATGATGAAAAATACCTCTTTTTGGGATGGTTTGGTCTTTGTCTGAGTACCTTGCAAAGGTTGGGTTTTACACATATCTGATGTATAATTTTTGAACTAGAAACAAGCACCATCATGGCATCAAATTATAAAAAAACCCATTCATTTCAGTTTTATTTTTATGGAATAACTTTGAATAAGTAAAAAAAAAAAATGTAAAAAGCCTGTCCTGATATTATTTAGTCAAAAATTTCAGTTTTTAAAGAAATAATACATGTTGTGATCATTGTCATTATTTCATCTTTCTAGGGTTCAGGTGTCATTAAAGCAGGCTTTGCTGGGGATCAAGTGCCCAAGTATATATTTCCTAACTAGTAAGTGAAATGTCACATGATTAATGTCAATGTGTCTGTAATGTATTGTCTTGAGCCAAATGAACATGTTCAACGAACAAAATTATAAATGCCGGTACATGTCATAAAGGTATCAGTTCATAGATGTGCTTGCTGTATCACCGATTCCTGGTTGTTCTCATGCCCATACTCATTTTTCTAACTTTCTAGTGAATTGGAGTGAATATAATTTACTACCTACTGATACCACTATAAGTTTCTAACTGTTGGCCTTATATAAGGATTCCTGGTTCCCTCTAGTATTTTAGTGACTGGGACATACAACATTGTTGCATTATGTTACTTGTCAGTATTATTTTGATTGTTCATGCAAGTAATAATTAAGAGGGTTTAACAATTCTACAATTTTACTTTGGTTTGCAGAGCCAAATAGCAACAATTTAGTATGGTACCACTTTTAAAGAAATGTTTAGTTAGCTTCTTTAGTACTTTTGGTAAATTTATAATATTCAGAAAATTGAAAAGAAAATTCAATGAAACTATGAAAAATACAGTCAGATCTTGTATCTGTATTTTTGTCCATCTTCTTTAAATTTACACATTTATTAAGTGTTAGTTAAGCAACTATTGGTATTACTAGTATTACCCCCGGCCTAATAATCATTTTTTTTTAAAAGCATTGGAAGACCTAAACATGTTAGAATTATGGCTGGGGCCCTTGAAGGGGATATATTTCTTGGACCAGAAGCAGAGGTAAAAATTTCTTAGCTTTTTATAAATAGAACAGCATAAAATGTAATGAAGTATAAAGATATATTTACTCTTATATTTTTTCACATATACTATACTATAGCTTTATAAAATATATGCATTTGTACTTAATTAATTTGTATAGTAACTTCCAATAAGAGTCTATGATAGTATTTATATATGATTAATGATTTGTGAGTAGATTAAACACTTTACCAGTTAAAAAAATATTGTTTCATATTTTAAATATAATTGTTACATTCTCAAAAAAATAGCATTTATTATTAACTTATAGGAGCATAGAGGCTTGTTGTCAATTCGATATCCCATGGAACATGGAATTGTGAAAGACTGGAATGACATGGAGCAAATATGGCAGTATATTTATTCAAAAGATCAACTACAGACCATCTCAGAAGAAGTAATAACCAATAAGTATAAGAAAAATTATGGGCCTTGTAAATAGAAATTATTGAGCTTATGTAAAAAATTAAACAATTGAACTAGTCATTTTGTAAAATAACTGACTTTCAAGGTTAATAATAAATTGAAAAATAATCAAAAATATTTATCTCTAAATGAAATAAATATTTTTGAAATTGTGATTACAAAATGAGCTGTTGATTTTGCACACCAGAAGGAAGCATTTAAGTTTTAGTGGCTAAATTTAGATAATAACAGTGTATGGATGTGATAAGTAAAGAGTAAAAAGATGCTGAGCACAGCTATCATTATAAAGTTTTTTTTATATATTTCTTTAGCATCCAGTTTTGCTGACAGAGGCTCCTTTGAATCCTCAAAGAAACAGAGAAAAGGCTGCTGAAATATTTTTTGAGACATTCAATGTTCCGGCATTATTTATTTCAATGCAGGCAGTTCTGAGTTTGTAAGCTATTAAGAAAATTTAAAAAATAAGCATTAAAGTGAGTGGACATTTTTATTTAGTTTTCACTTTCATCCCTACAAGAAGTACTTTGTATGTAAAAACATGCCAGATAAGAGCAAAAGAGGGTAAATTAACAAGTGTTAAAGCTTATAAAATTCTCCCTCTAAGTTTCATTTAACAGACTCAATTGCCTTTCATTTGTGTGCAATTAAAAGGATCAGATATTATTAATGTTATTGAAAAGAGACAAAATAACATACAATTTTACATGCCATTATTTAAATGATAAGTTAACAGTAATAATATTCATAAATTGAGAAACCCTTTAATTCATAAAATTACCTATTACAAATATTCTGAATGAATAAAGCAAATTCAACGTGCACATGAAAAAAGCAGTAAGTATGTTAATAACTAAAATATGCAATTTTTGTCAGTAACTTTATTCATTTAAGAAAAAAAAAGGTTTTTTGTTTCAGATATGCTACAGGCCGTACAACAGGTGTAGTTTTAGATTCTGGTGATGGAGTTACACATGCTGTTCCGATATATGAAGGATTTGCCATGCCACATAGCATTATGAGGGTTGACATTGCAGGAAGGGATGTTACAAGATATTTGCGGTTGCTCCTGAGGAAAGAAGGCTTTGACTTTCATACCTCTGCTGAGTTTGAAGTAGTGAGACAGTTGAAAGAGGTAATAAATGTTATGATGATCATTTAGAATGGCATGATTGTATTTTAAAACATGGTAACCAACAACAACAATAATAAAGTTTAGCATAAAGATAGGATTCTTTATAAATTTTCTTCTCATTGTTGTAGAGGGTGTGCTACTTGTCCATCAATCCTCTCAGGGAAGAAAGCGTCGAGATGGAAAAGGTTCAGTATGCCCTGCCTGATGGAAATGTTGTGGAAGTAAGTATGTGTACATTTCTTTGTAAAAAAATGTTTGCTTTTAAACCTATATAAAATTTGAACTATGGTGGTTGTCACACTTAGATTATGTGCTGTAATTATGTTATGATTTCCAATTTGTTTGTGTTATGTGAAGAAATGAGAGTATTTTTCCATGTGAAGGAGCAAGAGTAGTATTCATTTTATATCATGATCGAACTCAGTCACATAGGACCATGCATTTGCTTGGTAATTGCCGTAAAAGCTGTCTACATTTTGTGAACCAAACATTAGAGTATATTAAATACATCTGTGGTGATAGGAGTGAAGTTGCACTTTTTAAAAAATATAATTTTTTTTATGTGTAGAATTTTAGAACACTTATTTTTCTATTCAGAATTACTTAGGCAAATTTGTTCTGGATTGCTCAGCCAATTAATAAAGGGCTCCTAAACTTTTAAATGTCTCTCCTTGGTGATGAAATATTTGTATTAGATTTTAAACAGGCATAAAATACAAAGTAAATATAAATTATAAGAAAACACAACACCTCTTTTTTAAAGATAAGATTCTTTTTATGAGCCAAATAAGTGGAGATGTGTTTTTATACCTGTTCATTTTCAGCTTTTTAAATAAAAAGACAGTAAATATTCTGATTTAGACAATTTTAAACCTGGATAATTTGACATAAAAAGATTTTTTAAAAGTATTTCTTCAAAAAAACTGCATTCCATGAAAATATATGAAAAACTCGGATATGTATAATTATATTAGGAAAAATATTCTTTTATAGATTGGACCTGCAAGGTTTCGAGCACCAGAGCTCCTGTTCAGGCCTGATCTTATAGGAGATGAGTGTGAAGGCATTCATGAGGTCTTGTCATGTTCCATACAAAAGTCAGACTTAGACTTGAGGAAAACATTGTATTCAAACATTGTGCTTAGTGGTGGTTCAACTCTTTTTAAAGGTATTATTAAATAACAAAATGGAATTTAGTGGCCTGGGTAGCTATATTATATGTAAGATTTATGCATCAGATTTTGCTAATTGTGCAAGAGCTGTCGTATTTAATCTAGATCAGTCATGTCTCACTTTTTAAATAAAATGTGAAATTATCAAAACAACTTTACTATTTGAGCAGTACTAATGATAAACAAAGCATTAAGCCAAAAAAAAAAAAAAAAGCAATCTGCTAAAATATTTTAGTCAAAATGACTATTTTGGCTTTTGGGAAATGGGTATTTTTGTCAACAACTTAAAATCTGGTGGAACTTGCAGACAAATTGCACCATTTGTTATGTACTTTAAGTTCTAATATTTACTCAGATTCAATAGATAAGCTATACTTGGTCTCTTTTGTCCAGGTTTTGGTGACAGACTTCTTAGCGAGGTGAAGAAACTATCCCCTAGAGATGTAAAATTAAGGGTAAGCAGGATTTCTTTTCTCTGCCTTTTCCCCTTTCAATTTTAACTTGCTATCTAAACCTTGTAAAAGTGCCTGCCATCCTCATCAGATCACTGCTCAAAATTTATTACTCTGGACTTAAGATTAGGAAATGTATACGTTTTCCATATTTATAAACTAATTTTTAACTTTTATAGATATCAGCACCACAAGAAAGACTTTATTCAACATGGATTGGGTAAGAGCACATTTTTTTTTCCTGCAGTCATAATAAGTATTTTATAAAAGACATGCATGCTATGTTTGAATGGCATAATTGGAATTCTATAGTAACTAGTTTCTTAGTGTTGTGAAGATACTATTGTAAACTTAATAAAACTATTAGATTTTATTTTATAATGTTGAATATTACAACTCAAATTACTAAGGCATTTATAATTATTTTTTTTCCAGAGGGTCTATTCTTGCTTCCTTGGATACTTTCCGTAAAATGTGGGTGTCCAAGAGGGAATATCATGAGGATGGTGTCAAGGCCCTACACAGGAAGACCTTTTAGCTTCATTTAATGTATTTTAAAATTTTGAATATACAATAATTAAAGTTCTCAAGTTGAGAGAAGACCCTTACTCACAATGAGCTGCAAGTAAAATTAAATTACCTTTCAGGGACTAGAAATTTCACAATGCTTGTTATACTTTAAAAGTTATTTAAACAAGTAAACCAGTTTCAATTTTTATTCTTCCTTTTCTCATGGTTAAGCCTACTCAATGAAATATACAATAATTACCCAAAAACCAAGGCCACATTTTAAATATATGGGTACATATTAATGTTTTTATCCCTTCAAATAATTGTATTTTAAACTAAAATTAGAACTTTTGCCCCTTTGAGCTCTATAGTTATAAGAAGTTTTATGTTTGGTATTTCCTGAAAGGTCTCAAATTCAGGCATAGGCTGTAACAAGAACATCATGGCAAAAGAAATAATGTTGATTCTCCAACATAAAGAAGTAGTTGAAATTACTTCATATTTTCGCTGCCCTATAACACTACTGTTAACATTACAGCTCAGAGTGAGGTTTTTTTTCTGTATCAGAAATGAATTATAAACATTCTCCCAGTTTAGATACTTCATTAGTGTAATCAGGTAACAGAATAAGAAGTCTAAGATGGTAGCTCACAAAATGTTCAGGAAATTTTTTGAAAATAGTTTTTGTAATAAACCACAAAAACTTTGTTAAATTTACTTAATGGTATGGGGCTACTACTGAAGTGCCCAAGCAAGCTGGTCCCATATCCTGGAATCATGGTTCTATTATGCCACATAAACATACCCATAAAATTGTATTGAAACAAGTGCCCATACTTTGTCCATATGTCTTATTTACTAAAACAATAAATTTAACTAAGTAATTTTGATTTCAAATCTTGATCAAAGGGGTTAAGTGTTGTGTACAGTTTAAGTTAAAATACATGCAAAATCTGTAAGTAACAGTAACCTTTTCAAAATCTTACACTTTTGGCATTTTAATATTAAACTCAATTCTACTAAAAAAATCAGTTTGCTGAAAGCAGCAAGATTCCATTGTTACAATTTATCTGTGACCAATATTATTCTCATAGACCTCTTAAACTATGAGCATTTTATGACACCCTTTTCTGAGTTTTTCTTGTAAATGTACCTGTAGTACTTTTATTTGAATTTAAGTAGAAACCATGAAATCTCATCCTTGTAATCAACTATATTGTGAGCTCTGGTTGATGGTGAACTTTATCACTTATTTTGAGGCTTCTTAAGTGTCATTTTTTGTTGCATATTTTATGTATTCACCTACGGTAAGTGAAAGTCATGGCTTAAGTAATTGTAAAAAAAGAGAAGAAGATAATATGAGGAAATATTTTCTGCTGGCTAGAAAAGTTTATTACGTACAATATATTTTGTCTTTTCAAAGTTATGTCTATTTGGTGTTTAATTGTGTTGAGCAGTTGTTAGTCATGATTGATTCTGATACACTTACACAGCCTGTACTGATTGTTTTTGGATTAGAATTTTCTGCATCTAGTACCGGTATCTAGTCTTGTCTTGAACTGAATTTTTAGGCTGTGAATGTTAGGAGATTTGCATTTGTCACATCTGTGAAGATTCATGAGCGGAAAAAAGAGAAAACTTGAATTCAATCATTTGACATTGTTGTACTTGTAGTCTTGTATTTGATGTTCATGATAACACTAATGCAGTTTTCTTTATATTATGTAGCTAACCCCCTTTTTTTAAATGCCTGTCTTTTGCCGTTAAAAAAAATTGTTGTATGCTCTAGTGCAATATAGGAAAATTGATATAATTTTGATTACCGGTACATAATTTTAAATAAATTATTGATAATTATTATGTTTAGTGGTGTTAAAGCTACATGTACTTGAAAAATGAGTTCATTGATGCTTTGGCCCAAATCTTTTAAAATCTACTAGATATATTTTTAAAATAAGTAAGGACATGAAAATAATGGCAAAATATGTAGGCGATTTTTTAAAAAATATTTATTTGAAGATCAGTGAACTTGAAGGTGCAGGGTCATAGTTTAATGCTGTCTTCCAATTTAAATACATCACGCTTTTAGCAATCAATTTTTTGAAATCTTGAAAGTACCGTACTTTGGGAATTGGGCTTATATTTGCTTGTCTTTATCATTATCAGACAATATAATTTTTTAGAAACAACATTTTGCAATTTGTTTTGTCTCTAGGAGAAGACTGCATGTGTTTGTTAATATTTCTTTTGCTTGTGTCGCAATAATTTCTTATTACTTTGTAAATAATAAACTGAAAAAAACCCAATAGCTTTTTTTGTGTTTTTTATATTATTTTTATGCTTCATAAAGTTGGTATACATGCTTGTAAAACAATTTATGACATAAGTTAAATTTTCTTTCATTTCAAATCTACATGTAGAAAACAATAAACATTTTCATGCAAACAGTTAAAATTATTTGGATAGGACTTGTTACACCATTGTAGATCTTAGCATTTAACAACTATAATTACTATAGCATCATATCATTACTGTAACTCTCTAAAAGTGTTCGTCCTTTACATTTTGTTTACTGAAGACAGTAAGGACTTAATAATAACTTGTGCAAACATGTTTAAAACATCATGTGGCCTTCATCTGGCCTTGAAATTGATTGCATTAACATTAATGTAAAGAAAAAAAAGGTATGAGTTATGATTTAACTGTGAGCAGAGAGAATTTCAAAGCACTTTACTTAGACTATATTTATGTGTGCAAAAAAAACCTGGCAATTTTATTTCAAATCCCGTTTGCACCCTTTGTAGAAATTTCTTTGAAACATTTTTGAGATGTTAAGAATTCATAATTGATAATATATCAATATATATATAGGGAACTGTGTTCAAGCAATATGAAGTAAATAGTGTAACAAGATATGTTCAGGCTTGAAACATTGACAATATTTAGATCTTCAAAAACCTAATAAAATAGAATATATTTATTACTAAAATAAAAGGCTCTTCTGTAGTCCCCACTATTTTTCAACTATCTCCATTTTTTCTCTAGCTATATGTCCACATATCCTACTTAAGCTGGACTGTTTCTACTCTGCTCAACTGTTTCTTATCAACTATTCCTCAGTCCAATTATTAAAATGTCATCTCCTGATCTCTCTCAACTGTTTCCTTTCAACTGTGTAGTGTCCCCAAACCTCTAGCTTATCTAGCCGTTGCCATACTACAAAGTAACCACCACTGGGATCCCACAGTTACTTCTTCTTCTTCTATATATTAAGGGCCCACGATAAATTTATTGATCATTATGGCTCCTATGAATGTTGAAGGGATTTGCAATGTTCCTGTGCCTGGTGTTGATGAGGATATTTCACTGGTTACAAGAGTAACAGTGTGAGGGTATCATGCACTGGGGGTTGGAAGGCCTGAGGCTATAGACGCAAATGAGTCAAGTGTTGTCGCCTCAACTGTTCCTTTTGAAAGATTGTTCCAGTCCCTGATTGTCTTTGGTAGGAATGAGCAGTTCCTATACTGGCTTCTCGCTGGTATGAGCCGGAACTGCCTGTCATGGCCTCGTCGCTGTCTAAGGGGGAGAGGGATGAGTTTCTGTTTAATGCCAGAGCAGTGGACTAGCCCATTATTTATCTTGTAAATCATGGAGAGCCTGGATAGTCGTCGTCGTTCCTCCAATAGTGACCAGCCCAGTGTTTCCAGCATGCTGCCAACACTAGAGGTATTCCTGTAGCGGTTCAGGACAAAGCGTGCTGCCCGTCACTGTACTGCCTCCAACCTGTCGATGCTCTTCTGAGTGAACATATACTGACTTGCTACATTACTAGAGACTCCATTCTCCCCACCAGATCCTTTACCCGAGATGTCCATTCCATGTCTCTACCCACTTATTGACATCTGTCAAGTTTGGGTTTTTCTATCACAATACTTAATTAAACTAAACACTAGGCAGGGTTTGCATGGACATTTCACATTTATCAGCTCACAAAACTCATTACTTGAACTCATTCATGATACCCATTTCAAAACTGTTAACCTGGTGTTCCCTTGTTTCCCAAGCTATCAAGTCTTCCCAGTACTACCATAAACTCCGCCTGTCAGGTTAACTACTCCCACATCTATTGTACTTTTGTTGGTTACCTACACCTATTATTTCCCTTCTCAGCCATGGTTATTTGTTAAATTAATTTTTTTTTTATTGTATTGTCTGCAGAAAAAGGCATCTAACAAAATGTCCATTTAATTACTTTTTGTCTTTTTTCAAACCTAGTCATATGTTGTCACACTATTTATTGAAGAATTCTGAGAAGTTAGAAGTTACAAATTAAATATACCAGTTTTTTTAAATTAAAATATATTTTATACCCACCTATAAATGCAAATGGATATCTCTATAATTTTTTTTTAGCCACTCAAATGACAGACATACAAATATAAACTTTTATTTATTTTATTTCATTATCATAATGAACAGCATGATGCAGATGTGCAAGGATTTGTCATTGTCAATGAAATGCATTTTGAGTTTCAATTTGGCAGAGTTTTCAAATATTGGATTATATCATGAGACAAATTTGCATTTTCCAGTGATTGATTTTTAAAATTATTTATCAAGGATATTGGGGAGCCCTAGATCTTTAATAAAATATGGCAAACATAATTTTGAATAATTTGGATTTACACGTTTAGAGGTTAACTATACTATAATATGTAATAAGATTTCCATTTATACTCCACATTTTCACATGACATTATGCTGAAGTTATTAATATAAAAACGTAATGCTTCAGTGGTTGGTAGAAAAAATGAACTTTGCAGTATTACAATTGCAGCAAACCCAAATGTGTAAACCCATCATCACAACTACAAATGAATAATCTTAATTTGTTTGGGTAACAGGCTTTACTCCACTCCTAACTCAGTGATTAGTACAAATATCAGCACAGGCTGCACAAAGACAGCACAAAATTAACTTTTAAAATTCTTTAAATGTGGCATTCCAATAACAATTTGTGGTAAATTTCAAGTTTCTTATTAATATGTGTGTACCTTGCATTACATCCTCATAAATCAAGTGCCTCCAACCAATATGGCTTGGACATGAAATTGTATCTATCCACTCTGTCACTTTTTTAAACCATTTATCGTCACAACAAGCTTTCTTGGTCCTTAAAAGAAATGGAAGTTTGTGTTGATCAGTTTTCACTGTTCTATTAAAATGATGACGCATGGAAACTTAAATTCCCTTCAACTATTTCATAACTTCTAACAACAGATCAAAAAACCACTATACCTCCACTGTCTCTGTGCTCACATAACCAAACACCTTGCCAGGTTCCCAAGTTAAACTGTCCATTTGTAATAGGAACACTCACACTGCTTCCCATAAGTGCAGCCTTCGCATGTGCTGGCTGTAGTAAGAGAAACAGTAGGAATTGGTAACATAAAAAAAAAGGAATAACCTTTGTTGAGTGCACAGATAATGAGACCATAAACACTGAATGCTTTTTTTTCAAGGAATTTAAAACTTATCTTTTTATTAATCATAACATGAATGAAGACTAAAACCTAATTTTTAAAAAACACATAGGCACACAAAAAACCCCAGATATTTTATCATTAACTTGTCTTGTTTTACTGTAGGCCTCTTATTAACTCAAATTCAAATAACAAACTTACCATGTCATCTGGGCCTTCTAAAGTGTGCTTGTAGTTCAGGTTCTGAAAAAAAGATGACAAGAGTAAGGGTAATAAACACTATTGAAATTTAATGTAGGGAAGTTTCCCACTAATAAAGTGTATCAGTATCAAGTTCCAAAAATGCAGTGAATACCTAATACCTTGCAACAAATCACAGCCTTAAGTATTACTCAGAATACATGAAAATATGTACATCATTAGACTACCAAAATAAAGAAACGCAAGAGTGCTGAGATTTTTTTTTAAAGTATTAAAAAATGTAAAACAGAATTTTCAGCTTCACAGAAGGAAAATGACATTTTTAGAAGTAATTCCTCAAGGACTTTGCAAAAATAGAAAAACTCTCATAAGAAAAACATATTAATTAAAATGATGAGATAAAACAAGGGCCTAACTTTTAGATAATGTTTTGACTGAGTTCAAACCATGTCAAGTAAATAAATAGTTCAAGAGGATATGTTTAGGCTTAAGAATAAGAGACAAGAAGTCCATTAAGTGGATGTTTCAGCTTGAGACCATTAAGTGGATGTTTCAGCTTGAGACCATTAAGTGGATGTTTCAGCTTGAGACCATTAAGTGGGTGTTTCAGCTTGAGACCATTAAGTGGGTGTTTCAGCTTGAGACCATTAAGTGGATGTTTCAGCTTTAGACCATTAAGTGGATGTTTCAGCTTGAGACCTTTAAATGGATGCCTTCTTCAGCAGATGATACAATTAAATAAACAACAGATAAATTTAAAATTTTGTTTTTGAAGATCTCATTAATTTCAATGTACCCAGTAACTCAATGTTAAGAACAGGAAGCACTCTATGTTATTGTTAGAAACAGAAGTCAGTTGCTCAACTCTAAACCAAAACGGGCATCCTACATTATTCTGTGGTGCCTACTACTAGGGTAAAAGAATTTAAGTATAATTGGTGTAAAATTTTAACAGGAAAAATTGAGATGAAGGGAAGTAAATGATCAGCAGTGAGCATTTGATTTATTCCATAATGGAGATATGGTGCCAAAAATCTCAATTAATTTGTTTTCATTCTTCACTCTTGCTGGTGTATTGATGCAAGAAATTAGAGCCATGATAGATGAATCTGATGTGCCCTTGTGTTCACCTCCTTTAAAATAGGATGAGACCGAGGTGGGCTTGTTTAGTTCAGTACCTCGAAGATGTTCACTGGACCTATCAGATAGCCTTCTTCCTGTCTCCACTTTAAAACAAAAGCAAAATCTATGGCAAACAGTTACATAGATCACATTTCGGCTCATACATTTTGACAGGTATTCCAACTAAAATGATGCAAAAGGTAAAACACTTCATTTCACCCACAACTCTCTTATAAAAATGTTTGATTTTAAAAATGGATAACGTATATAAAATATTTTCCAGAAACATTTAAGAAAAATATTGTACCTCAGGTGCAAGTTTATTTAAAACCATTTCCATGTCAGTTCTGAAAAAAAAGAGAATCAAAACATCTTGTATTAAAAAATATGACCTTTTCACATGAAGAAGAAATAAGTTTTCCATTTAGGAAAATATTAAAAGATACTCTACTCAAATTAACTTTACTTACAATAAAATTAGAGAATACTTACAAAACAGTTGGATCATAGTTCTGTAATATTATTAAAGGATGAATAATTAGTGGGAATATTTACTAGTTGCAAATTGTGAAGTAAACAAAATACAACACACAAATTCCTGTAGAGAGAATTCTGAATATAACAAATCATTGTCAATTCTTAAATAAAGTGTAAAAGCAAGCTTCAAATATTGATATAGGGGCCATCTATAAATGACGTCAAGCAAATATTGTCGATTTTTTTATCCCCCTACCCCAATCGTCACAAATTGTCAGACCCCCCTCAAATATAATGTCACAAATCTCTGCACCCCCCCCCCCCCCATAAAATGTCCCTGTGTCCACTACTGTCCTTTACAAACCCCTTAAGAAATTCCCCTCCTGTGGATATCTAATTACTGCATCCGTGTCAGAAACATTTCACTACAACAGTGGTTCTTAACCAGGGGTAAAAGTATCTCCCCAGCCCTGAGGTGTGGAAGACAAGAAAATTGTATTCAGTGTCTATTCGTAGCTAGGGGGGTGCGGAACGCACCGGTCGACCCCATCTCAGAGGTTGACACCAAATTGAAAAATTGCATAATTCCAGAGCACACACTGCTCAGTCTAACTGAAATTCATAAAACGATAACAGATGACACATACATTTTCCATCCATGTACAATCAAAAAGAGTGTTTTATTAAAATTTCAATGTTGATGCGTCAGCAATTAGGTTACCTTATTATTAGGTAAGGAACAAGCTGTTTTGACCATGTTTCAAACGCCGAATGAAGTGTTTCGTAAAAGTTAATTGAAGAAATAAAACTACGATGACTAAATTATTTAATTATTTAAAATTTTTTGCAATATAATTTATATGGTTGGGGGAGGGATGTTTAAAACGTAGTGGGCCTGCAGCGCTGCAAAAAAAGGTTAAGAATCCCTGCCCTAGAGCATTTACTAAGATACCCCCCACCCCTAGTGGTCAACCATTTTTTTTTCATTCCATCCCACTTTCAGTGTCCACATTTAGCCATAGATTCTCACGACTGTCATTGTAACTACATTCCGATTCTCCTCTTGCTTGGCGCCCTGTAACTTGATCAGAGGCCACTTTTCGGACCTCGCATACCTGTACTGATTCTCTCAGTGAATGTAGTTTAAAAATAAAATAGTTATCATTGTTGTTTAAAAAAATAATGTTAAAAATGTCTGTAATTTAGGGTTATTAAGTGCAATGCTTTACTACAATATTCCGCTTTTCATCTGACGTTACATGGCTTGAGGCCCCCCCATCACAAAAATCTGATCCCCCCCCCCCCCCCCCCCCCCCGGACGAGTGACGTCAATTATGGATGGCCCCATTTGTAAACATGATAATTAATTTAGAAAAATTTCTAAGAAGATAAGTCATCTTAAGGAGTTTGTTTTACTGTCCACAAAAACTTTAAGTTTACAAAGTTATTGAACTCTTTAGATATGAAACACATTTTTCAAAACTATATTATTTGTGATGTGAATTTCAATATGGCTAACACAATATAATACTACAGTGGGGTATTAGAATATCATCACAACCACAAATACTATGGTTGGTCAATGGAGAGCACCATATTTACTGTTAGTTTGGAAACTTTCCTATTCTAGTATCCCCATCTTCCCTAGGGAATTATACAGCTGCTGCACTTAGAAGTCAACATTAAAGATATTTTAAAATAAAATATTTTCTCTTTAGTGTTTTGCGTCTGTTAACCATTTTTTCCTACAGTACTCTTAACATTAAGAAAAAGGTTTATATTTAAAAAATTTTGTTTGTAAATTACTGCAACTTTTTCTTTCAAACAAGATTTTAAAAACTTAATATAAAATACAGGTACAGTACAGTGGTACAAACAATAAATCCACAAACCTCATTTAAAATTATACTTGCAGATGTGTGTTTTACTGTAAAAGTAAAAGAAAGGTTTAAGGGTCATACTTGTGTTTTTACAGCACACAACTTTTATCTATTATAATTGACTTAAACTTTTAATGATTTTAAATACCAGTCCCTGTATCACTGTCACTGTATAGCTTATAATATATAAACTATAATAATAAAATATGTATGTCCACTTAGGCTTAGCCTTACCAAACACTTGACTTAGCTAAGTTATGAACCATGATGACTCACTTATACATTTTTATGTCATAAGTACTCATAAGCATGATGATTGATGTGGCTATCATTAATTTTTTATTTTATTAATGATAATAAATAATAATGGATATTCCTCCAGGTTTAAGAATAGATTATATTTATAGATTCTTCATAGTTACATCATCATAGATATTAGATAGTGTAATTATATTCATAGTAATAGTAACATTATTACATAACATAGTATATAGTATGACTGATGTATCAACTACTGATTGTATCTAGTATGTAGTCAATAGTATTCATAGTAACATTATTACATAACATAGTTATATATAGTATGACTATGACTGATCATGAATGATGTATCAACAACTGATTTTATCTAGTTAATTTAGTATGTAATGTAGTCAATGGTATAGTGCATGAGTATGAGATGAGTAGTATCACAGATTCCTATGACTATGATAATGAGTATAATAGATACTGACACTGTAAAGCATAGTCAATACTATGAGTGACTATGACTGTCATAGATGATTTTTTATTGATAGAAATAGTAATAAGGTAAATGAGAATCAGTATGATTATGACTATGACGACTATGATGTATACTGTACTATGAGGTGCACGTATGTATATATGTAGTAATTATATGAAATCCTCAAGGCTTCTAGACTTACTATGGATATTTGCAACGCCTACTTTTATTTTACTGAGCTCCTCTTTGCAGGTTTTGAGTATTTCATCTGATATATAATGACAACCTCTTCTTTTAGCCTGAATAGTAATTTCTCTCTGATACCATACTGTAACTCCTTCCCCTCCAGTCGCCATTGTAAATATTAGAGTTAAATCCCTTACCGGAAATTCACGGTACGTAAAGACTATTTGACAAATATAAAAAAATAAAATAACAGAGGCAGTATTTTTGAATTAATGTAGAAAGTTTTGACGGACGGATCGGCCAACACGCGAGAAAGAAATGCAGGGTATGGTGCGTGCATCCTATACCCATTTGTGGGACTGCAGCATCGATTTGCGATGTGGAGCTAGACGTTATTCTATTCACAGGGCACTGAAAAATGTTCACACCCCGTTTTAGAGGCGGGAGCTTGTGGGACTCAAAGTTTGACATTTTCTCCCCCATTTAAGAGCTGTTTTTGAGATCTTGAATAAGGAAGCACTTAACACTCACTTAGTTGGCGCCATCAGTGCAATGGATACCGGGCCATGTAAACGTTAGAGGCAACGAAAAAGCAGACACCTTGGCCTCGGCCAAAAAATCTAGGATGCCCGGCCTCAGCCATAAGCACCAGTCACTTATCGCGGTGTTAACAACTGGCTGGCAGACCATTTTCAAACAGAATGGTAAAGGCAGTGGGCAGACAGCACGAAAGCCAGAGGTGTATATGCTAACATATCGCTTCCTAGCAGACAGGATTCCTCGTGGAAATGGGGGTCGCCAACAACAGAGCCTGGTGACACAAATGAGAACCGAGCACTGCCCTACTAACACACACTTTCACAGGCTGGACAACAGGGAACCAACCTGCCGGGCAGTGGCGTAGCGAGGGGGGCTGGCGCAAGGGGGCATCATGCCCCGGGCGCTACTCACAAAGGGGCACCAAATGGTATATTTTACATATAATATTGTATGGTTTTCGAATCGGGGGGGGGGGGGGCCTAAAAAGGTATTGTGCCCCCGGGCGCGAGTTAAGCTCGCTACGCCACTGCTGCCGGGCATTGCAGCCTGGTCCCGGAAACCCTAACGGTTGGCTGTCCAACCTTTTTTGACAGCGTGAGCCCCAATAGTTTTTCCTGGAAGCCGAGGGCCGCCATTGACATCTCAAAATAAAATTATCAATATTATTAATATACTTCTTACCATATTATGCACAAGGAGTAATAGCATTAGTCAAAATGGACCCAGACACGCAGCGCCGCCATTCGCACCCGGGTACCATTAGGCTCAATGCTATTCGGATGTCATTTGTCGTAGTTTATTTTAGTAAAACTGAAGAATTAAGACGTCAATAGTATAGTACATTCAATTATCTTTCATGTGATACCTCATTTGTTCTTACAAACCCAACAATAATATTTTAAATCCTTTTTTAATCCCAACCTTTCAATTCTGGTACCCGTGTACCAATAGCCACTTCGCTAGAGAAAAGATGTCACTGGGGGCGCACCGCTTTCAACTTTGACCCCATAATGTCATCCCCATTTTTTAAAACGTTTTATTTCTCATTCACTCCATGCCTCCAGCCCACATCCAACTCCACATTATCTCAACCTGACCACACTCTCACAAACTCCGGCACCACCGTTCTCTCATACAGACTAATGTCATCACATCAAGCACCTCCCCCAAACGTCAGCTCTCAAATTAACCCTACCTTCTTGTCCTACCATTTGCCGAATGCTGTCCTACTTCACCTCATCTAGTACAGTGTTTCCCAAACGTCTGCACCTTGTTTATTAAACTATTATAATTAAATTATTAAAAAAAAATTATTTTGTCATAAACCATGTTGAAGCCATAATCAACCCAGTGGCGTTGCGAGCTTAACTCGCGCCCGGGGCACAATACCTTTTTAGCGCCCCCCAATACCTTTTTAGCGCCCCCTATTCGAAAACCATACAATTTTATAGTAAAATATACCATTTGACGACCCTTTGTGAGTAGCGCCCGGGGCATGATGCCCCCCCCCCTCACTACGCCACTGAATCAACCCGATTCGATTGGATTCTATCAACTATTACCGTTTGATGCTAGTCGTTATTCGATTTTTTTTTTGTGTGATGGCTGTTTAAAAAAAATCAAATAACTCAATAGCAGTTTCTTTAAACGTAATTATTTGCTTTTACTGTCTTACCTGCAGGGTGTGGGTGTGTCGTGCGAAAGTAATCGATACAAACTGACACGCAGTTTTAGGCATCAATGGAGCCGAGAATTCTATCAGACTTGTAAATTCCCATGACGTCATATGGCTTCAATCGACACGCCCAGTTGTGATGTTTTATCCCTGGGATCAAAATTTGTTTCCATAGAAACATTACATAGTGTTTTTAGTTTACAATTTAGCCATGATCTTTTAGAGCCAACACACTTTTAGAAAAATTATTACTTCGGACTCTTTTTGTGTGTAGTCTCATTGATAGGTTTCGCATTAACATTAAATTTAAAAAAAATCTGGCACACAGCGTCAACTTCCCATGCTCTTTGATATGGGTTCAAAGTTCAAAGCTCAGAGATAATCTCGTTTTAAGGCTATTTCGGAAACACTCCCCAAACGAGGCATTATTCAACTTTTTCCATCCAATTTCTTGACGCATGTTGTGCGGACCGATCACGGGAAGGTTCGCGGACGAGCGCTGGTCCGCAGACCTTCACTTCGGGAAACACTGCTCTAGCAACCAGTGGTCAGTAGCTTGTCTTAGCAACCAGTGGTCAGTGGCTTTTCTTAGCAACCAGAGGTCAGTGGCTTGTCTTAGCAACCAGTGGACAGTAGCTTGTCTTAACAACCAGTGGTCAGTAGCTTGTCTTAAATACCACTTGACACATGAGCTGATCGTTGAAACGTCATCTGGGAGCTCTTCTGTTATGAATATCACTTTCCTTTCCACAGTTTGCTATTGTTGAGGAATGATTAGGGTCTACATTAATCTCTCACCCCGCCCCCCCCCCCCCCCCAATATTTTTGCCATCCCATTCCTATGAAAAGTTTTTGCATTTTTCCGAAAATGCCGCCACTCATTATACAGAATGACCGCCGTTTATCCCCCCTCCCCCCTATGCGAAAAAGATGCTCTACCTAAAGAAGGCGACTTTTAACATGCTAAACATTCAACTCAATGCAATTGTTTATTTCAAGTTATGAACGAAATATTGCGTAATTTGCAAAAAACATTACATAGGGTCCACCCCCCCCCCCCAAATTATTCTGACGCCTAGGCTGCTTTTTACTTAGCCTTAAAAGAAATTAGTGGGTGCTCGATTATTAATTGCAATTTTAATATTATAAACATGAACCAGGTTATACATTTTATTCTAGAGTAATATCGAAACGTTATCTGCCAACAAAAGTTATCTCTATAATCAAAATACTCATTTATTTATCGTTTTCTGTTTGCTGAGGTTCTCAGTGAAAGCTTTTGGTCCTTGGGTTACCCCGTCAGGCACTAGCTACGCCACTGCTACATAGCATGTGTGCTTTTAAATGAGACGCGACCCCCGGGTTTGGAGGAGAGGATGGGACAGCGTAAGGAAAACCCCTATACCGACCGGTTGGTTTGGTCGCTACATAGCATGTGTGCTTTTAAAGGAGACGCGACCCCCGGGTTTAGAGTAGAGGATGGGACATCGTAAGGAAAACCCCCATACCGACCGGTTGGTTTGGTCTTTCCTTGCCCTCCCACCCCACACCCCACTTCATCCCGTGTACAAGAAAACGGTTGAATCTGTATCTGTTTCTCATTATTGGAAATTAAATTTAGACCAAGTCAAACCCACCAGGGAGAAACTAGATTCATCCTGCGGCAAATTGAAAAAAAAAAAGGGGGGGGGGGTGAGCGACATAGAATCAGCGCGGTAAATCCTGGAAGGAAGAAGGGACGCACACTCGTAAGGGAGAGCAGAGGGGGGAAAAGAAAAGGTCAAAAAAAAAAAAGGGACAGCGTTAAAAGGTTAAGGGATAAGAGAAATCCATTGAGGTGCTAAAAGTGTGGTTGACCAGGGCTACGAAACGTGATACTTGGAGTCGAACCTTTTAAAAATAATTGATTTCTTACATGAGCAGCAACTCAGATTTTTAGTGACATAGAAAAAATGTGGGGAAAAAGGAATTTTTTTGTTTATGCATAGCATTACTAGAATATATATATTCACAAATTTCGCAATGCTATTCCTGAAAGTCTGAACATTCCATTAACTGCATATTTATACCTCTAATGCTGTAAAAATACCAATCAATATTTTGTAGGACTTATTGCTACGATGTTGCCCATATGTTCGTGAAGTCGCTAGCTATCGCTCGAGTAGTAGGCCTCCTCCGTTAGTAGTCGTAACAGTAAAACTACGTGCGTGTGTGACGTATTTCGTTCGCTGGGCCAGCGGTTCCTGGAATTACTCGATTCCTGTGGCACGCACGCACGTCACTAGGCGTCATCTAGTAACTGTTATTGGTACTCAAGTGCGTTACTGTATTATTTTGCGGCACCCCTGTGAGAAATCCACGCCACACAGGACAGGACCGTGCAGTGGAAAGGTGGTGCCAGGGACAAATCCTGAAAATGGTGCTCCTCAAATTATGATAAAAGTGCCACCGGGGGTGGAACAGTAAAAAAAAGATTTTTGGCACCCCTTGTCCCTGTGAAGTAAATGAGATTTTATATTTTCCTTCACTATTAAGACCCTATCGAAAGACTATTTTGCGCCTGTGACGAGTGTCCCCTTCTCACTGCTCTGCCCGACGGCAATGCGGTACGCCAGGACGACGCGGCATATGTTTTGGGAACCCCTCATCATCATCATGTCCAAAGTCTTTGGACCGTTGGGGCGCCACAGATGACATGAAAACTATCCTTCTCCATTCCTCTCGGTCTCCTGCCCTATGCATAGCATCGCCTAGTTGTAATCCCGTCCTTTCTTTGATGTTATCTTCCCATCTTTTTCTCTGTATTCCTCTTCTTCTCCCTCCTCTATTTGTGCCCTGCATGCTTTCTTTGGCGAGCCCTTGTTTTATTGTCACGTGGCCATACCACTCAAGTTTGCGCTTTTTTACAGACACCAAGAGGACATCGTACTGCCCAATTGCTCGACTAATCCTTTCTTTCACTTGTTCATTGGTGATATGGTCTATATAGCAGATGCTAAGAATGACCCTGAAACATCTCATCTCCAACGCCCTTATTTTCCTTTCAAGCTCTGCTGTTAATGTCCAGGACTCACAGGCATATAAGAAAATGTTTAATTGCCTCCGTTTATCACACAGATCGAGGATATCAGCTGCCACCCATGTTTTTTTGGGTTGGTCGATGTTTAACAAGGATGTCATGAGCTGTGTCCGCCACAGCTGTGTTGAAGTTTTCAATGAGGGCGTCCATGTCTGAACAGTCGGCATCTATAATGTTTAGCGCTGCAAATTTTCCTCCCATCATTGCTTGGAAGGCTTCTGCTACTTTAGGATCCTTCAGCTTTTGAAGATCGAATTTGATTCTGGTATATCCCTGTTTATTTACCCTCTTTAAGGGCAGCCTAAAGGTCATCATAACTAGATCTTGGTCACTTCCAATGTCAGCTCCTCGGAAACTGCGAGTCTTGGCAATGTTTATACGTGACCGGAAACGTGTTTGCAATATGATGTAGTCAGTCTGATTGTGGTGTTTCCCATTGGGGCTATGCCATGTTGTTTTCCTGAATATTTTATGTGCACCCAGTGTGAGTTCTGTAACACAACAAGTTAAGTCACATGACAATATTATTGATTCGTATGCATTATGGCGTAGGGATATGAGAATAATGAGTCATATCACGAGAAAAAGCAGGAACTAAATTTTGTAGCGGAAGAAGAACTCATGATTTTATGTCTGTGGAGAATGTGCACGAAATTTTATCTGCGAGGAAGGACGCCATGTCGAATTTTACTAGGATGTGAATTTAAGGATATAATGATATTTAAAGTGTATTATATTCTTCATAATGTAACTTTGTTAGTTACAAAGATGTTACAAAGCCAAGGAGTTATTTTATCATTTGTCATGTAATAAAGAACCGTGAGAATTATTCAATTGGATTTATTCAGGTCTTCAACAAGTATAAGTAGCTATAGCTCAGCGATCAGATTACTGGCAGTAGTAATTAGTTAACATACAGAAAGTACAATTGCATTATGTATTGTTACAAGTTCGTTGAAGCTGGCGAATGTTTGAAGTTGCGTTACAGTGGCGTCCACATGCCCCTTTCCAGTTTGCATAGGCATATTTTCCTATTTTGACATTCCGATCACCTTGAACGACAAGAATGTCTTTCTTGAGGGTTTGGTTCAGCACATCTTGTTGTTGATGGTAGAAGTCATCCACTTCTTCGTCATCATAATCTGAAGTTGGTGTATACGCTTGTACGATGGTGATGTTAAAAGGTGTTGCCCTTAGACGAAGAGTGATGAGCCGGCTCGAAATTGGTCGACAGCTCATAATACTGTTCTTAATGATTTTTATGAACGAGGAAGCCAACTCCTTGTTCGTGGTTGTCCTCCCGTCCACTAAAATATAGTCTGTGGCCTTCTTGGGTCGATGTTTCTCCTAAGTTTTTCCATCTCATTTCGCACAGATCTAGGATGTCGCATCTGCGTATCTGTTCATTTCATGCACTAATTCCTCCACCTTGCCCGTTTCTCTCAACGATCTCACGTTCCAGGTACTGTAGTGTAATGTTATTCCTGGCACTGATATTGTTTTTTGGCTGAATAGTAGCATACTTTCCCTGTGGTCGCTAAATTGACAGCGATGAAAACAAGAGGCACTTTTTTTTACCATAACGTCACAAATGTCTCTAACTAAAAGGACTTTTTGGAGGGTGGGATGGTGCCGGGGGGTAGGGGGTGCAACAGTTGATTTTATGTACGCAGAGAGGATGAGTGTTACGTACTGTTATCCATATAGAGAATTTAATCTCTTATTTAAGTATATAGCTCGTTGAAACACAGCACACAACAAAAAGACGATATCATAAATTATATTCAATAATAAAGAAACGATACCCAAACCAGGGCTAATTACAATTAATAATTTTGTTAAGTTAATAATAAAATTACAAAATCAAAAAGAAATAAAAGTAAAACTATTGAATTAAAGTATAATGTTGGCTTTTACTGGTGCAATGTTGAAAAAGATACAATGTAAAAGGTATAATGTTGAAATAGGAACATACACACACATGGCAAACTATTAGTAAACAAATCTCTGCCTCGTATAGCAAGTCTCAATCGTAATAGTGACCACAAAAAAAATCTTTCTGCCGCGTATTTATATTCTATTTCACTGACATTTCTAGAAATGTCTTACACATTGTATAAGCACCTCGACCAATATCGTATATTCTAAAGGATTCTAATAATACATGCTATAGATTGTATTATTTGTAATCGAGGTCAAGGAAGACTATTTTTAATTAGCCACACCCTAATTGCACCGCCGAACTTGAGGTCAGCTTAAGTTCATTCACGAGAAAAGATGAATGAAAGTAAACGAGACGCCTTTAACAATGTGTCCAAAACAAGAGACTAAAAAGGGAGGGGGTGTCGAAAGTTATTTTTTTTGCGTACGCAGAGAGGATGTGTCCAAAACAGGAGACCTAGGGTGTGGGTGTTGAAATTCCATTTTTATTTTGCATACGTACTATATTTAGGGCCCCCTAGCATAAAAAACACATCAGCCACATATGAAATGACTGTTGCCATAACAATAACAGTTTTGTTTCCAGAAATACACAATTGTCAATAGGGAATTGCCAAATGTGTTTATTCACTAATATCGGATAGACTCATAGCGTTCCGAAACAACTCAAGTCCATGACACTGTCATTGACAGGGATACATTTATATCATCTACTCAGTAGCGTAGGAAAAATAGAGGGTTGGGGGTGGGGCGCTCTGATCCGGGCGTCATTTTTTTTCTTTTTATAATGTGGGTGGAATTTTCAACCGATGACACTAACCCTAACTACCCCACTGCATCTACTGTTAATGTTGCAAATACCACACTATCCCTTATGGTGATGGTTGCATAAACGATAATAAGCATACGTCACCATCATATCACTAACCCGGTACTATACATATTTTTTTAATTGATTCATAAACAGACCATTTTAGTATCGTTATTGTCATGATCATCTCCATATACCGGTACAATACAATTTAAACAAAAAAACAACAACAACAATTTCATACACTGAGAAGTATAGTTTATAAAACAAGAGGCGAAACAGTTCCATCGCCGTAAGAGAAACCTTTATGGGCCAGGCTCAACTTTCAATGAGATTCCACCAAACCTGGCATCGGAACAATTTCACAGACGGACAAACATTAGCCACGCAGTGAGTCCAGTCGAAAGTTGACACGTGTAATTACACCGCGGGGCCCCCCCCCCCACACACACACACTCCCTGACTTGAGCAGACAACCAATCTCCCAGAATGTGAAGCTCATTGATTGAGTCCGGTCCTACCGTCACTCTACCCAAATGCTACCTCAGTCATATAGAAGGCAAACAGTCCTTTTCATGCACCCGGCATATAGTCTTCTCTTATACCATACCCACATTTCAGTTATAAATAAGACACATATTCCATTCATATTTCATTCATACACCAGACACACATTCCAGCCATGCATCACATACACATTCCAGTCATATGTCTGAATCATATTCCAGTCTTAGGTCAGACCCATATTCCAGTAATGCATCAGACACTTATTCCAGCCATGTATCACACACATACGTTAGTCATACGTCTATCACATATTTCAGTCATGCGTCTGACACATATTTCAGTCATACGTCAGACGCATAATCCAGTCTCGCACCAGACACATATACCAGTCTTACATCAGACACATCAGAGACATTTTAGTCATATATCACACACATATTCTAGCCATGGATCAGACAAATATTCCAGTCATACATCTGACACATATACAAGTAATATAATAAATAAATAAATAAAATATATTTACTTAATTAAGCCCGCCAAACATTGGCGACAGCAATGCGTGAACTTCCCATCTACTAAAGTTATACTTGACAAAACATGAACTCAAGTAACGCACATTTAAGAATCCCAATTTTTGCTACACCCCTTTCCTCAATGATAGTCCCTAAACACACTTTTTATTTCACGCCCATGAACTATATTCAATATTCTGATGTCCCAACCAATTTTATACCAAATATTTTTTACACCATACTTAAATTGAGACGATTTCATTTTCCGAAAAGAAAATATTACGCACCAAACGAAGTTGCGTTATTTAAAAAAAATCATTTAGGGTAGTTATCGGGAATTATATTCTGCGCACTAGTGAACTCATTATTGAACCTTAAGTTCTTTCAAACATATAGAATTATTTGTAATATACTCTCAATACCAAATTCGCTTATTAGGAAGCAGTCCTTTAGGAAACAGCCCACGAGTCACACCAGAAGTGTAACATATAAAAGAGATTGTGTCATCAGCAATTTGTGATTAATTTGAACCGTGTTTGACTCAAGATTGTAGAAAATGACATATCGAAGAGCACCGCACTTACTGTCAAATAGAGTTTAGACTTTTTAAGTAGTTCTTTAGTGCTAATCTTGCAACTGAATAATAATTAAGGCTGATATTAACTAATTTTTAACGTTTCTTATAGCGGCTGCCATATTTCAATTTCCTTAAAAAATTATTATCATTTAAAATGGAAAAGCGTTGAGGTTAATTTTGTTGTTTAACACTAAAAAATAATTTAATTGCCTTCCCGCCTGCCCGGCATTGCTTTCCATTAACCAGGTTTCCCCGCATTCTTAGTGCATACTTTTTTTTAATCCAACATCCAAGTTGCCAGAATGTATTTCTCATAACTCGCATAAATGTACCGTTTTCCCGGCTCAGTTGGCCACAGTTACGAGGCGCTCAGTGTTTGATGACAGTTTGGATAAACGAAACCAAGGAAAATATTTACCCCATATGTTGGAGGTGATTGACATGCCGCTGGTCCCA
Organism: Omphiscola glabra; assembly: GCA_964017045.1. NCBI lineage: Eukaryota > Metazoa > Mollusca > Gastropoda > Lymnaeidae > Omphiscola > Omphiscola glabra. The sequence continues at coordinate 50,622,785 of OZ024794.1, read as the reverse complement.
GCTTCTGACCAGGTGGTTTACACATTTCGCAATCAAAAATTTCTCGATTCATTAATTTATTGAGCTTTTAACAGATAGTTCTTGCCTAGAGAGCATTACATGTACCCCAGTTTCTTCCATTTAGTGCTAACACTGTTGAGCCCTATAAATAGCTGTTAACATAAGAACACACACAACAACATTAACTGCAAATGTTGAAAGGAGAAAATTGTTTTGAACACCAAAGTTGTTTTCTCCTGGTATAACCCTTAGGGATGACTACTGAAATAAATCAAGTTGTGCAGCTAAACATCCCAGCAAGAGAGACTCAGAGGCGGAAATATTTTCGCTTAAGGAATTCGCACATACACATACCCAGGAACGTCATTAAATTTTTTTAAGGGATTTGGGTGATCCAATCCCCATAAAAAAAATGCAAATGACGTCCCTGTCGAAAAGTTACAAGCTTAAGAAATGTTTGAAAGGTGGGCGTTCTCCCGACTTGAGTCACTAAGCACAGTGTGCTGGAACACAGCCGTGAGCGCGAACACCACAAATATAAACCATCGCACAGCTCCATTTTAACATCGCATACAACCTAGATGTTTGTAAAGTCCATTTCCAGAAAGTGATACGTCCAAACTAAAGAAAAATGCACTGTGTGTTGTTTGAAGGGCATTAACCCAAGTTATTTAAAGGAATAATCTTATAAGATTTTCCAATAATAAAGTGATAGATGCTGGCGGGGTCTGGGGGGGGGGGGGGCGGCGTGGGGGGGTGGGGGTGGTGGACACACAGTTAACACAAATCAGCAGTGAATGTCGTGAGACACTTTCATTTAAGACACTACTCATTAAAGGTCTGTGTTTCAGCGAATAAGCCGTTGCAAAAAAAAAAAAAATCGTTCAAAATAAAAATTAAAAAATTAAAAATAATATTGTACTGTAAGAAAAAAAACAAACGATAACGTAATTGTCCACAGATAGTGTTTATTTCGTAATGAATGTTGCGACTGTAAGCATATCTATTATATGAAGAAAACTGCTGCTATCCCTAAGGGTCGGTTCACACGATCAAATTTTCCTTCAAGCATTTGACACAATTCGTGTATGAAGCCTTGTCACAGCTTTCAAATTACTATTTGATCAAATTCCCCCCAAAAAGAAACCATAAAGAGAATGGTATCTGCGTCTTGAAATACAATTAGCTTCAGCTGAAATAAAGAAACCATACATTGACACAAGAAGACAACAGATGATGCTACCTTGCTTTCAGTAAATAGTACAATGCCTTCATTTAATGAGAAATTATTTAAAACATGATTCGTTTCCTTAGTTGTCTCTCTCTAACTTCCTCTCTCCATTTCATTCTCTCTGTCTCTTTCACACTCTCTCTCTTTCTTTCTCTCTCTCTCTCTCTTCCCCCCCTCCTAATACGCGCAGAATGGAATTTATAAGTTAATAAAATATTTTTACTTTTTTAAAATACTTTCTCTCTGCTCGCTTTTCCAGACTTGTACATAATCTGTTTACACACGTGACATTCTAAGACTGTCTCGTGCGGTATTCACCTGGTGAACTGCTGGAAAACTTGGACAGGCGGAGACGGCTTGACACTGTCGCTTAAATGATAGTTGTTGACCGCGCCTGATTCGGGGTCTAGACAACGGGTGGGTTGGTGAGCTCAGATATCATTAAAAAAAAAAAAAAAGTAATATTTGGAGGTACAGAGCTAAGTCACGTCAACCAGGATTTTGTAAGTCTTCGATTTTTAAAAAGAAATAATTTTACTTTTGTCGATAAGTTTAGTTTTACAACTTTAATTACAAAAAAGTTATCAATAAAAAATAAAAATAAAAAAAAAACCTCACTTACGAAAGAGTTTCTATTAAAAAAACGTTAAAAAGTCGAAAAAATAGAAAATAACGTTAAAAGTTCTTAAAATTCATTAGGAACAGAAGGTATGTGAAGAGCCACGCCCCCCCCCTTTTTAAAAAAAACAACACACCAAAAAACAAAAAACAAAACAAAAAAAAACAAAAAAAAACCAAAAAAAAAAACAAAAAAAAAACCAAAAAAAACAACAAAAAAAAAAACAAAAAAAAACAAAAAAAAACCAAAAAAAAAAACAAAAAAAAAACCAAAAAAAACAACAAAAAAAAAACAAAAAAAACAACAAAAAAAAACAAAAATAAAAACAAAAAAAAACCAAAAAAAACACCAAAAAAAAAAACAACCCCAACATATTTGAGTTTCCTCTACATTCATTTCAAATCCCTTTGGTTCATAGAGTACGCACCTGAACAGTGTCTCTTTGCGTCATGCCTTTAAACCGAGAAATTTAAACTAGTCTTCTACTTTTTAAGTTGTGAAACACTCGTCTTTTAGAGAAAGTATTTTTTGAAAAGTTTTTCAAATATTATTTCATTAACGCTCCTTTAATTAGCAAGGAAAAGGAAACTAGCATCACTCGCGTCAATATAAATACATGATTGATGATGAGATAGAGAGAGAGAGATAAAGAGAGAAAGAGAGAGAGAGAGAGATAAAGAGAGAAAGAGAGAGAGAGAGATAAAGAGAGAAAGAGAGAGAGATAAAGAGAGAAAGAGAGAGAGAGAGAGAGTGTGATTAGAAAGACAAAAAAGATAGGTGGAGAAGTAGAAATATTTAGAGAAGGAAACAGGGGTGCAGCTAGGGTTAGTGCCACACGGGGCTAGCCAAAATTTTTTGTCGTCCCCTTTCTACACCCCCGCCCCCCCCCCCCTTCGCATCTTTTGCAGTTGGCCGAACTGCCATCCCTTCATGTAAAGAAAAAAAGTGCCACCCTCGTCGTAACCCTCTCCGCACCCTCCTGCCTATACCAATGGAGGGGGGGGGATGAAGGAAAACAGTAAAAAGAAAGAGGGGTAAAGAAACAATACCATACATTGAAGAAAATAGAGAAATGACGAGACTGTGATACATGTATTGGACTGGGTGGACACGTGACAGTGAACACGTGACAGTGGACACGTGAACAGAGCAATAACAATACGAGGATCATAAGCCACATTTAGTTTGTGTTCATTAGAGGAGGACAGAAAATCAAAGAGAGAGAGAGGGAGAGAGGGGAGGGAGGGAGGGAAATAGAGAGAGAGAGAGGGGAGGATGGGAAGGAGGAAGGGAGAGAGAGAGGGGGAAGGGAGTGAGTGATTGAGGGAAATAGAGAGGGAAGCGAGGATGGAAAGGAGGAAAGGAGAGAGAGAGCGGGAGGGAGGGAGGGACAGAAAAAAGGGAGGGAAATAGAGAGAGAGGGGAGGATGGGAAGGAGGAAAGGAGAGAGAGAGAGAGGGAGAAAAGGAGAGTCGCCCCTAAAGACTACAAAAAGAGAATTGGATTGGTTTTAATGTACATACATTGGACAAACTTAGAACTTCTATGGCCCTAATTTACAGCTTTAATTGTACGAACTTAGATCTACCCTGGCCCCAATTTACAGCTTTAATCTTCTAACACATTAAGCAGACCCCCGTCTCCATTTAAACAAACATATTCACTGGCCAGGTGCGTGTTAGGGTGGACATCCAGGCACTGACCCTTGCCTTTGAGCCCAGGCTGGTAATGAGGCTTGTGAGAGGAAAGCAGAAAGGCGGAAACGTCTTCAAGGGCAAGGTTGGGAGGTTAGCAGTCCAATGTAGCACGTCCGACGATCTGAATGTTGAAGCTGATCGCCTCTGTGAAGAAATAGATTCTGGACAAACTCTGACACGCTAGCAGTAGGATGTAAGAGTCGCGAGGTTATCTCAGTGCAGGAATGGTAAAACTTGTCTTACTTCCCATCGCCAGTCTCCAGCTAACATTTTGTTAATGGAGTTTAACCAAGTTCAAGTAAAATATAAATTGTCCTCTTTTACGAAACCACAGAGGCGTATATTGTTTGGGCTTTGTAGGATAAGTCTGTGTACATACCCAGGGTGGAAGTGGAAGTTGGGGAAAAGGCTACATGGTACAAGTTATAACCAACACCTATACACCTTTTTTTTATCCTGGTGGAAATTAAAACAAAAATCCAACACCTACTTATTTGCGACAGAGGTGCATCTCCATTACTTGCCATACAGGTGATGGCTGATTTGGACAAATGTAAAATTGTCGTCTAAAAAACCACCGCAAGTCATGGGATTGGACAAGGTAACATAAAAACACACAGGAAAGGACATTTCTTGCCTCGATTACAAGGTTTTATATTTTGGACTTTTAAAAATAAAGTAGTTTAACTTCAGCCATTGGTGGCATAGGTAAAACACAAGTTACTCCAGACTTGGAACGGTTCAAGCAATACGGTTACCGGCCAATATTTCTTCTGTGTGAGGAAGTTGGATGAAAGTGGTTACGCCAGACTTGGAACGGTTCAAGCAATACAGTTACCGGCCAATATTTCTTCTGCGTGAGTAAGTTGGATGAAAGTGGATACGCCAGACATGGAATGATTCAAGCAATACAGTTACCGGCCAATATTTCTTCTGTGTGAGTAAGTTGTATGAAAGTGACATAAAACTCGAAACAGATGACGCACAGGAAACAGGACGACGACGCTTCCTCGAACAGACATTGTTTACGAAAATGGACAGACATTTTCATGTCATATGGAACAGAAGCGAGTAGTACAAAGGGGTCAAAGGAGCGACACATGTTCACTGCGCCTTATTTCGTAATGAATGTTGTGACTGTAAGCATATATCTATTATATGGATAAAACTGAACTACTATTGCTATTCCCAAGGGTCAGTTCACACGATCAAATTAGCTTTGAAATTTCGCGTCAAATTTGTGTGTGAACGCACTATTTTGTGCGTGGTTTCTTTTTTTTTTTGTGTGTACAAAAATGGAAATTTGACCAAATAGTAATTTGAAAGTTGAGACAAGGCTTCATACAAAAATCGCATCAAATGCATGATCGAAAATTTGATAGTGTGAATTGACGATAACATTCTATATGTTTTATTTATTGTCATGTTCGTTAGAGGAAAGCATAAGATGCATCCAAATTATTGCTGGTCGCAAAGTAAACGTTGACCATACTCGAGCTAATAAGTTTGATATCGTTTTGGAAGTCTGCCTGTGGAAATGGAACGAACTTATTTAAAACGATGCTTTACCAAAAAAAATAAAAAATAATAATGTCACAGTGTCTCAGCCTGAATATGCAAAAAGGATGTCAATACATAAGATAAAGATCTGGGTGATAAAGCGAAACTTCCAGAAAAGCCGCGGACCTTTGTGGAAAGAAAAAGCCATTCACGGGCCGGACCTTGAGAGGCGTGACAGGGCGATACTTTGATTCTTCAGAGCGTCATAGAAATGTCTTCCCCCCCCCCAACCCTTTTCACTGTGTTTTCTCAGACGGACGTTGCGGAGCGCTCTTTGCTCAGGGCGATGGAGTCTCTCGCGGCATATTTTCATAAGCATGATATTAGGCTGCTCATTGATTGGGGGAGCTGGTGCTAATTTGAAGGCAGAAGCTCTGCCGGGGATAGAACGGGAGATCTTTCGATAACCAGCCGCGAGGCAGAGGTCATTGCACGTGAATTTGGTGACCCGATGAAACGTTAAACTTTGGAATCCGTTTAGGTCAAGTTTCACTTTTGCTTTTTCGGCTCAATATTTAAAAAGTGAAAAACCCAACAGATTTTTCCTTCTTATATCTTTTTTTTAACGGACATACCGAATTTTATTCTGCGTTCATAACACATTTAGTATTTTGCTGTTTGTATTGAGAAACATATTTCTTTGAGGTTAAGTGAACTAAGTAGCCGCTGCCATTGATCCAATGACATAGGCTGCACTGTCATGTATGTAATCGATGAACGTGGTATAAAGAAAACACTGGGTTGGTTGTATGCACGCAGATTAGCGGTATGGGTAACAGACATATAACAAAAACAAAGAAATTAACAGAGATCATAAGATGAACTCATTTAAAATAACTTGTCCGTTGACTTGCTTTAGTGGGAAAAAAGAGTCCCTTAAAATTCATTCAAGGATAAGCTTCAGTATGTGTGAACTTATAACAAATGAATCTATAACAAATGAATCTATAACCAAATGAATCTATAACAAAGGAATCTATACCAAATGAATCTATAAAAAATGAATATATTACCAAATGAATCTATAACAAAGGAATCTATACCAAATGAATCTATAACAAATGATTCTTTAAAAAAATGAATCTATAACAAATAAATCTATACCAAATATATCTAGATTAAATCTTAGAAGTACTCTCTAAATGTACTCTTGTGCTAATTCATATTTATTTATAATGTACCTTTTTTTTTGTCGCAAAATACAACTTTTACTATTGCTACATCTACATTTTGAAAGTTTGACTCAGATATTTAAGAGCAACATTGTTACTATGGATTTACCGTGCTACAATTACAACAAAAACAACAAAAAAAATAAATAAAAAAATAAAATAATAATAATAATTAAAAAACAAAAACAAAGCAATCTATTATGTTAATAGAAGTTATGCAGTTCCTTGTTACTTTCTAACACGGGTAAAAACACATTCTTAATTGCTGAAAATGAAAGAAAGTTAAGTTTGTTTTAAAAAAAATAAAATTTATATTTTTTTTTTAAATTTCACAATTCAGACTAATTAAACGATTTAAAGATATCGTCAGACGGAGACGGCCACCAAAAAGATGCTGTACGGGAGCGCCGCGCTCATCTTCCCGCCAACCAATGAAGTCGTTCTCGCGTGCAGCAGCACTTGCCACTTGGCACCATTCAAACTGTGGAGGACCGGTTGGCAGAGCTGCGGGGTGAAGATCCTCATTTTTGGGGGGTGCCTGGCCTGTACGATTCTTTAATCAGATGCCAGTCGCCTGTTTATTTATGAATTGCCGTGCACAGAAATAATTCAATGAGGAGCATCCGACGGTGTTGAAACTAACGAACAAACATAATGGGTCGTAAATACATGTTGGCGTGGGCCACCATGCTATATAAATAGCAGCTAGTTGGGAACACTGCAGTAATGTTTTATAATCGCGGCAACTAGCTTATAATTAATTAATTGGATCGTTATTACTTTTTTTCTTAAATTGCCATTTAAAGATTGACTATCCCACTATTTGGTCAGTTTTTGGATTTGTAAAAAAAAAAAAGGGCAAGTTATAGAGAGTATGAAAATTGGGAAGCGATGTTTTCATCCAAGTTTTTAAAATAAAACTTATACATGGCTGAGAAATAATACATTTTTTTTGTTTTTAAATGAGCACCCCGTGTCATCTATAGATAAGACAATAATGGGGGAATAACCTAAATAGTGGATGTAACCAATACTATTTTCATGAGTTAATTGGACGACTTTAAAGTTTGATTCAGGAAAATATTTGTCCACTACAAGGTGAGTGACTCGTTTCGTTAATAATAAATCTTTATTTTAAAAGCAAAACTGCGCCAGGATTTAAAAAAATGATAACATAAAATGTTTAAAAAAGAAAAGAATTACATAAAATAACGTATACACGAGCAAACAACAAAAAAACATACAAGAAAAGGCAAAACTTGGACCAGTTTGTCACTAATTAAATCTGTCTTAAAATAGATCTCATAACATATTTTATTTACAAGTATCAACGAATGTCGTTTAAGATAATTCGTTCATTTGATTAACCAGCGTCAGACAAGGCATTTTAGAGTCGTAGAATAGTTTATGATCCAGTTAAAATAACAATCCGAAATAATAATACTCTAGTAAAATTGAGGCATGTCTGACCATGTCTGCAAGTTTACTTGTTTGAGGCTTTTGGTCTAACCCTTCTTTCTTTGCCGTAGTTACCGGAACATTTTTAGCTGTATCTTTTTATTTCCTGCTATAGATATATAAATAAATTAATAAATAATCATGTTAAAACGTAACGCTCGAATGAAAGTAAAAACATAAACAAACAGATTCACGTGTATCAACACATGGTTTTAAATTTAAATCAAAGGTATTTCTAATCAATACATCAAAAAAAAAAAAAAAAAAGCGAGAAAGGGCTTAATTTTTCTAAAGTCTTCTTCTGCGTTTAGTTATCCTGATCTTTAACATTATACCTTGAGGCCCATTGTCAACTCGGAATGCTATTTATATGTTCAGGACACTCCTATTGTGTCCGCTGACCTTTTCAAGACGTTGTCTGGATTCCTAACTTTTCAAGTTGATTGTAAAACGACCGAGTGATCTGTTTAAGCACAACCCGATCGTATCTCTGTTCATTGTCATCTTCATCAATTTGTTTGATTTTTTCCCAACATTTTCTTATTTGTTTAGTAACAAAAATATTTTAATCTACGAAGTTGGAGTTTTTGATTTGTTTAAATAACCAAATGAAATCATCACAAAACACCTTTCAAATATAATTTTAAAAAAAAAAGGATTCAATTTTTTGCTTCTTTTTTTAACACCGAGTCAAAAATAGAACCAATAAATCAATCATTGTAGCATAAAAAACCCCGCTTTATAAACTTTTGGAGATATTTAGGTTTATTGAAATATTTTTCGAGCAAAGATCTATTAATTGTATACATCAGAGTGTATAAATAAATCATGTGTCTAAGCCAATCACTGTTGGATGTTTTTAAAATGAGATATTCCAACGCTGACTTGAATTTAATTCTGAATTTGGGTTTCACCGAATTTGATGACAATGCTGTCAACATAATTCACTGACAACATAGGTTGCCGAATTTGATGACAATGCTGTCAACATAATTCACTGACAACATAGGTTGCCATATAGGAAACGAGTTTGGTACAAACTGTCATTTTCATTTCATTATATATATTTTTTTTGAGTTAAAAAAATTACTATGCGTTATATTGCTCAGTCCAGGAGCCGGAACCATTTCCTCTTTGGTCAGTTGGTCAGTTTCAGACAAAGTTTTTGGAAATGTGTGGCTTGTGACATCAATGAAAATGTCTATATGACAGTTTCACTGTCAGAACATCATCTCATTATTTGCCTTACCAATAGTACCGCCAGAATTCAGTCTTTCCTTTAGAACATTTTATCCAGGGAGGGGACATTTCAGGAGTTGGGGGCGTGGGTGGTGGTTGGGGGGGGGGAGGGCATCTATCAGCCTGCAAATTACGGATATGACACCAAGTGGCAAACAAACCTGAATTGATTCCAGCGTAAGGCACGCCAAAGCGTATTTTGGGGGTCTTATTTTAGCTAGTTTAGTTCACCCCACCTCTAGTGTCACATTAATAGGTGTGGGAGAGGTGGAAAGCAGAAATCGAGGGTACCTATGGCTCCGAGCAAAAAGCCCGTGGTGGGGGGTGGAAGGTGATGCTGGGGAGAGGGTTCATGGAGGCCTTCTCTTGAAAATTTTCGAATTTTTTTAATACAAAAAAGTGGTGCATTTTTGCGCATTTTAACATACAATTGCAACATTATAAAATTAATCGGAGAGCTACCGATTTTGGTGTCACTGGCCCTTGTGTTTATACAAAATGCTCTCTTTAAGTTGTTTAAAAAATTATATCTTTTTTTAATTTTTATTTAAACAATTTATTTCGTTAAACTTCTTTATTAAAAGATAAATAAAAAAACAATCTATACAAAAAGCTGGCCACAAAAAAAAGCAAGTTATATAATTACATTTCCAAATATGTTCAACTCTTAACAGGTGAAAAAAAGTAATGGTTTGTAAAAATAGATCCCAGTTGAAAGTAAAAAGCCTTTTCCCAACAGAGCAAAGGGTGGGTAAGAGATGAGACATCACATTTGAAATTGATCTGGAACAAGTTATAGCAGTTCGAAAATCTAAATAAACGATTCAATCAACTGAATATTGGAAATTAATTCTTTATTTTTTATACGATTTCGCTCACATAAAATCACACATTAATAAATATATGATATCGTTTGTGAACAACTCACGTCTTAACATAATTATGCCGGTTATATACGATTTATAAAATACACATTTTTTAAATCCATAAAAATGGATTTGACTTTGGTAAAACTAGGAAATTTTTAGAAATAAACGTATGCTTTGGTTTCTCTTGTTCATTAAACATTTAAAATTATTTTAGCAATTCTTATTTGTGATTTTAAAACATTTGTGTTTGTAAATTCATTATTTTTTAAGCAGTTTATCCCAAAAACTTAAAAAAATAATAATTATTCAGTAATATAAAAAAATATGTATTTGTATAACACACCTGGTCAAGCAGAGACTTTGCTTGACTTTTTGTACCCCCCCCCCCTTTTCGCTACTTGCAGGTTTTGTCTTTCCTTACCTAGCGTTAAATGTTGATAATTAAACTTATTTAATTATTTTGTGCTCCCGATTCAGTGGATTTAATTTCAAGGCGGTCGTAGTGTATGACTTAAAGAAACTGTGATCACGTCCACGAAACCAGATATGTCATTGATAAGCAAAGAATTTGTACAAGCTTGTGAAGTTGTGCCGGTGACTTTAATTGGGTAAATCGCTGTCTATTAAGTCTTTTTCAAAAAGAAATGTCTATATCAATACCAAGAGTAAAACGTGTCCATTCTTACTCAATGCTTCGTGTTTCCAACCATCGTAGTATTGTAGGAGAAATTAGTATGCATTAGGTTGTATAATTTGTGAATCTCGTCAAATTCATAGGGTCCATGACATGCGCTAGTCAGCTCTCACAATGACATTTGGAAACCTTATGATGTTGACCTTTGATTACCCGGTAGCCATTCAAGACACCAAGTTGATGTTATGAAACTCTTTTTTATTCAACACTAGAAGTATTTCTAATGTTTATTTAACATTTCTTTACGTAATGAAATAGATTAAGGTTTTAGAGTTTGTCGTACGAAGTAAAGGGGGAAAGAAATGTGTTTTCTTCTACTGTTTATTTTTAGTTGTTTGGGGAAAGGCGCAGAAGCGTAGGAAGAGGGGGCGTGGGGTGTGGTCCAACGGGGTGGGTGATTGAGACGTGGGAGTGTCAGCATTGTTAATTTTCCCACATTTTGTATATTTAAGTTGTTTCTGGATTTAAATTGGCTGCGTGCTATACGCAAGAAAATACGGTAAAATAGAGGGGAGACAAAAAAAAAAAATAAAAAAATAAAATAAGGTAATTGTAATTGAGTAATATGCTCGTCAGTTGAAGGATATTTGAGATGAGGAAACCAATAGTTTTTTAAAGAATCAAAAGGAAGTAGATAATAAGTTCAAGTTTGGATGTCTGCCCATTCATTTGCACTCAATTTTTAAGGTGTGACTGCCTTGAACTTTGACCTTTGAAGAAGTTTATCAAGTTTTGATGTCTGTGCATTCATTTGCATTCGATTTTAAGTTGTGCCAGCCTTGAACTTTGATCTTTGAAGAAGTTGATAATGCTAATGATGGGCCAGCAAAATGCAGTCTAATAAGTACAGACATGATTTAATTTAAAATACAGACTAACATATAAATATTGGTAGAAAAATTGGAGTAAACTGATACAAATCACACCTGGGCACAACTGCCTCGGTAGCAACAAGGGTAATTATAAGTACCCGTACATAAAATTAGTAACATTGGCATCCTCGCACGCCCCCACGCCATTCCGCACGGTGTTCTAAGGATGAAATATTGTTACTTGAATCCAAACATCCCTCCCCGGCCCACTTAAAATATACCATCAAACAGGTTAATGGATATCAGACGTGGCAGTACCTGTGAGTATTGCGAACCGCGAATGCCATTGATAAATGGGATGTTTACATTGTCTTGTGACTGTGAACTTTGGTCGAGATATTACGACTCTATAGCCCTTTGGGGGAGGGGATGGAGGATGTGTGTGTGTGTGTGTGTGTGTGGGGGGGGGTTTCAATCGCTCTCCTTTTGCTTCTGTGTTGTTAGATGAGAATGGCGGGCCATTTGTTTTCTCCATGAATTCTACATTTATATTGAATTAAATAATAATATATCGAGTACTTTGGCCAAAACAAATAAAAATACAAAGAAACAACGAAACAAACAACACATTTAGAATTATATCACGGATACTCTACGACTTTTGTCATTTGGTATTCCAGAACACATTAGTCGTTCAGATTTCGTTTTTCCAAACAGTTCAATCACAGGGTAATTAGTCAATCCTTATTTGATCACCAATCAATAAAGCGCCCCCCCCCCCCCCCCCCCCCCAAGATTGCTTGACGAATAAATTTTCAGGATCGGCCGCGCGCTCATGAGGCTAAATTGAGAATACTGGGGGGCTCACAAGGGGGAAGCAACTTGTCAAGTTTACTCCCACCCACCTGAAAACCATGTCATTTTTGGAAGATATACAAAGTAAGAGAAAGGAATAAATTTTAAATGATGTAAGGCGAAACGCAACTAACTGAAACATGGTATTATAAGCCCAACATGGCGGGATCAATGTGAGCCATGCAAAACTTTGGATCGCCAGCGATAAATACAAATTACTAAATTTAATTGTATTTCATGATAAGTACTTAAGGGATGTGACTCTAGCGTCAGTTTGAATCCAATGTTCAAATGTCTGGAGTCATCTTCTGAAGTTTATTTCCATCTGAAGTAAGGTTTTATGTTTTACGTGAACAGAAAAAGAAATCTCGTGATATACCGCTTGTAATTTAACTGTAAAAATGTCTATGAATTTTTCGGTTCATTTTCAGCGATTTAAACTCGTCCTTTATAAAAAAATTTACAAAACTTCTCCTAATTAAATACAAATGATCTTGCAATGCAGCTTAAAACAAAAACAACTTTTCGATAATGAATTTCTCAGATTTATCCCGTGAAGACATCCGAAAACAGCCTTAGGTGAAATTACCATCGGGCACAAATACGGTATTAGAGCTTTTTAACGAGCATGTTGAATTTTGTTTATGTACTGCGAAATACTTTTCATAATTATTTATTATACATCATCCTAAGTCGGCTTAAATGATCTGATGTCGTTAATAACAGGGTATGTATGTCCATATCTCTGGTTTAAAGAAATATTACATTTAGAATTCTTTTGACTCTTCTTTTGTTTTTCTTTCAGAACCTTAGCATAACACGTCGTATAATTCATTTAGCGGTTAACCAAGTCGTATAATTCATTTAGCGGTTAAACACGTCGTATAATTCATTTAGCGGTTAAACACGTCGTATAATTCATTTAGCGGTTAAACACGTCGTATAATTCATTTAGCGGTTAAACAAGTCGTATAATTCATTTAGCGGTTAAACAAGTCGTATAATTCATTTAGCGGTTAAACAAGTCGTATAATTCATTTAGCGGTTAAACAAGTCGTATAATTCATTTAGCGGTTATAATGAGAATAGGACATGATAGAATTTACCTGAGACAAGGAATCTATATAATATGGAGATTTTATTTTCAAATAATGTTTTATTTCTAAGCACTTACATGAAGAAAAACAACAACCAAATATTCTAAATCCCCCCCCCCCCGGTCACTTGTTATTTAGTCCTTAACACTCCTAATTACGTCATCATCCACTTTGCTCTTTTCCGTAATGTCATTTATTATTTCGTGTCTAAACGTCTTTCAGATCTTTCTTGACTTCGGTTTTGTTACAAACCAGAAGACGTCGATATTTTCAGCAATGACGTAACATATTTACAAACTAAAGCTTTATATAAACACTTGACAAAAAAGATATTCCTAGACCCCCCCCCCCCCCCACTCCAAAAAAAATAATAACAAACTTTGCGGCCGTTAAAAATTGTGCTATGGAGCATTTGTGGTTATTAGGGTGGCTATGTGGGCCACATGTCCAGTACAGCGTTAAATGATTTGGCGCCAGACGAGCGTGAAGATATTCTACATTTGAGAGAACTGACCACGTCTGGTTAATCATGGCTGGACATTTAGCCGAGTACAGACAACTCTGCACAAACCACTCGCTCTTTTCAAAATCAATCAATATCGCCAGGCCATTGAAACAGTATATCCCGATGTCACGTTGATATATTGAAACAGTATATCCCGATGTCACGTTGATATATGGACAAAGTATATCCCGATGTCACGTTGATATATGGACACAGTATATCCCGATGTCACGTTGACATATGGACACAGTATATCCCGATGTTACGTTGATATATGGACACAGTATATCCCGATGTCACGTTGATATATGGACACAGTACATCCCGATGTCACGTTGATATATGGACACAGAACATCCCGATGTCACGTTGATATATGGACACAGTATATCCCGATGTCACGTTGATATATGGACACAGTATATCCCGATGTCACGTTGATATATTATTCGAAAATTAATCAATGGAAATATCGTAACAGAGTAACAGTGCAGGATTGTGGCAATGTAGTGGGTGGCAATGTAGTGGGTGGCAATGTAGTGGGTGGCAATGTAGTGGGTGGCAGTGTTGTGGAGCAGCATTCTACTTCTAGAGGAGTAACAGAGCATAGGGGGGCGCTAAAAAGCTATTGTGCCCGTGGCGCGATTTAAGCTCGCTACGCCACTGATTGTAGCCCCCCCACCCCACCCAAAACCTCATCTATATCATTGGTTATGTAAGCAAAATGAAAAGTTGTGTTTCTGCTGGTTGTTGTTTTTTCTTTTTGCTTATGCGCGCAATTTGTTTAAGTCCGCGTGTGCTATTGGAAATACTGGATTGGTAAAAGGAAAAGTTATTTAGGTAACGTTTGAAATGAAATTTCAAAACAAGTACCGCATTTGACAAATACTTATTTAATTGGCATTAGCCGCCCTACTCCACCAAAAAGAAAAAAAGAATCCAATTCTCAGTTGACATGAAGTAAATCCCCATCAAATGGCAACACATAAATGACACTCTGTGGCCATGTCGTGTCCTCGGCTTGTGTTTCTAGAATGGCCCTTTGCCCAATTACCCATCTGCCACATCGGCCCTAAACAGATATTTACGGGCAACTCAAAGTGTGGAATAAATCACTTTAAAGCTGCTATCGGCCCCCTGGTCATTCATCTCAACAAATATGTCGTCAAATAGAACACGTGACTGTAAAAAGTCGGTTGGCTGGACATTGTATATCCGGTTTAAAGAACGCTCGGCAGGATGCAGGTAGCTTTGTTGTCATGGAGGCTGGTAGCTTTGTTGTCATGGAGCCTGGTAGCTTTGTTGTCATCGATGCTGGTAACTTTGTTGTCATGGAGGCTGGTAACTTTGTTGTCATCGAGGCTGGTAAATTTGTTGTCATGGAGGCTGGTAGATTTGTTGTCGTGGAGGCTCGTAACTTTGTTGTCATGGAGGCTCGTAACTTTGTTGTCATCGATGCTGGTAGCTTTGTTGTCATCGAGGCTGGTAGCTTTCAGGTCATCGATGCTGGTAGCTTTGTTGTCATGGAGGCTGGCAAATTTGTTGTCTCGTATTCTGGTAAATTTGTTATCAAGGAGGCTGGTAAGTTTGCTGCCATGGAGGCTGGTAACTTTGTTGCCATGGAGGCTGGTAACTTTGTTGCCATGGAGGCTGGTAACTTTGTTGTCATGGAGGCTGGTAACTTTGTTGACATCGAGGCTGGTAAATTTGTTATTGTGGAGGCTTGTAACTTTGTTGTCATGGAGGCTGGTAACTTTGTTGACATTGAGGCTGGTAACTTTGTTGCCATGGAGGCTGGTAACTTTGTTGACATCGAGGCTAGTAAATTTGTCATCACGGAGGCTGCGGTAAATTTGGCATTACGGGGGCTGGTAGCTTTGCTGTCATGGAGGCTGGTAACTTTGTTATCATGGAGGCTGGTAACTTTGTTGTCATGGAGGCTGGTAACTTTGTTGTCATGGAGGCTGGTAACTTTGTTGCCATGGAGGCTGGTAACTTTGTTGTCATGGAGGCTGGCACTTTGTTGACATCGAGGCTGGTAAATCTGTTGTCATGGAGGCTTGTAACTTTGTTGTCATGGAGGCTGGTAACTTTGTTGACATAGAGGCTGGTAACTTTGTTGCCATGGAGGCTGGTAACTTTGTTGACATCGAGGCTAGTAAATTTGTCATCACGGAGGCTGCGGTAAATTTGGCATTACGGGGGCTGGTAACTTTGTTGTCATGGAGGCTGGTAACTTTGTTATCATGGAGACTGGTAACTTTGTTGTCATGGAGGCTGGTAAATTTGTTGTCATGGAGGCTGGTAAATTTGTTGTCATGGAGGCTGGTAACTTTGTTGTAATGGAGGCTGGTAACTTTGTTGTCATGGAGGCTGGTAAATTTGTTATCATGGAGGCTGGTAACTTTGTTATAATGGAAGCTGGTAACTTTGTTGTCATGGATGCTGGTAACTTTGTTGTCATGGAGGCTGGGAACATTGTTATGAAAAAAAAGCCTGATAACTGCGTAACTTTATTATCAACTTTTGAATCTTTATCGTCTTTGAATGTTTCTACGGTTGTTTGCGCAAAAGAAGTGAAATAAAGGAGAGGAGTAGTTTAATTTCCAAATCAACCTTCCCCCCATTTCATTCCCTTAGAAATTATTATTATTATTATTATTTGCTGTCTTATATAGCGCGGTACCCCAGCCTAGGGCTAGGCTCACCGCGCTGTACAGAAAAATATTTTAAAAGAGACATAATTGTGACAATAACATAAAATACATATATGTAATAAAGAACAGATGTATAGAGACAAAACAAAATCTCATGCATATTCACCTCATCCACACCAGAACTTTTACATGGCAAGCCATGGACGACGACCAGCAGCAGCGTTTATCTGTCAGATGTGAGGAATCAGTCGGGGTAGTAGAGTTTAAAGAGATGTGTTTTGAGTGCAGTTTTGAAGGCTGTGATAGTTGATATATTGCGGATGTGTAGAGGAAGAGAATTCCATTGTTTGGGGGCACAGTAAGAGAAAGATCTTTCACCGTATGTTTTTGTGCGAGTCTTGGGGACAGAAAGAATACGCCCGTCTGCGGAGGAGCGAAGCTGTCGAAGGGGTGAATAGACAGAGAGAATTTCGGTTAGATAGGAAGGGCAGGAATTCGAGAAAAAGTTGTGGCAGAGAACAGAGAGTTTATAGTCAATCCGTGCTTGTACAGGTAGCCAATGAAGTGAATGAAGTAGTGGTGTGACGTGATCACGTTTTTTCGCCTTTAAAACTAGCCTAGCAGCTGAGTTTTGAACCTTTTGTAGTTTTTCTAAGAAGTGTTTTGGTGAACCTGACAGAAGAGAGTTGTAATAGTCAAGACGACAGAGAACAAGAGCATAGACTAGGGTTACAGACATTAGTTGTTACAGACATTAGATGTTACAGACATTAGATGTTACAGGCATTAGATGTTACAGACATTAGATGTTACAGGCATTAGATATTACAGGCATTAGATATTACAGGCATTAGATGTTACAGACATAAGATGTTACAGACATTAGATGTTACAGATTACAGAGTGAAGCCTTATTATCACTTTTATAACAAAATCTTGTCCTTTTAAAGGGTGGGGGGGGGGGGGAGGGGGGGCCCGGATCGCCTTTTTCAAATCAGTCCTAACGGTTTTGACTCGCAAATGAACATTTCATTTGTCATCACAATAACTTCAACTAGATGTGATATAAACAAGACCAAGATATAAACAAGACCAAGATATAAACAAGACCAAGATATAAACAAGACCAAGATATAAACAAGACCAAGATATAAACAAGACCAAGCCAAGTTTGTTACCCGCGATCAGTTTAGCTCGACCTGCCAAGATCGAAGCGCACATCTACCCCCCGCCCCCCCCCCCCCTTTTCCTTTTTTCGTTGGCAATCACGGCCTGAAAACAAACAACTAGGATGATATTTTAAAGGAGGGAGTGAGAACCATGGGCGACTACGAGGCAGGGGTGGATGCGAGTTAGGAGGGGAGTGCGAGCCAGGTGGGGAATGTGATGTAGGGGCCAGTGAAACCCTAGGTGCGAATCAAGGATGAAGTTTATTCAAAGGGGAGTGAGCACCGGGAAGGGGGGGGGCGTGTTCTGCTTTTTTGACCTTGACGCGTGGAATAAAATTAAAGGTCATCTCTTTGTTATGACAATAGGAAGATTGCACGTCCACACAACCACTTTCACCGCAAAGGAAACCCCCTTTTGCCTCCCACAAAATTCCTTTCACCACCCAAAATAATTCCTTTCACCACCTCCAAAACCCCTTTCACTGAGTAGGAATAATAATCAATTTTTGCTTTGGGAGTATGGGACACTTTCTCCCCAGGCGCCCCCCCCCCCCTAATCTGGGTCAAACAACGAATCAATAATAAAATTTCAGATAATTCAAGAAGTATTACACGTAGCTGTACAACTGAGCTTAAATACTATAGAAGTGCAGGAGCCCTGAATCACTACTGCATGACTTAACTTACATTTTGTTACATGTCCATTGAGTGGGCAACGAGGTTGATACTCACTGACAGTACCTATTAAATAAATGTAAACAACGTGGGGCGTACAATGTCTAGCACCAACGTGGGGGGTCCCATGTCTAGCACCAACGTGGGGCGTCCCATGTCTAGCACCAACGTGGGGGGTCCCATGTCTAGCACCAACGTGGGGGGTTCAATGTCTAGCACCAACGTGGGGCGTCCAATGTCTAGCACCAACGTGGGCGTCCAATGTCTAGCACCAACGTGGGGCGTCCAATGTCTAGCACCAACGTGGGGCGTCCAATGTCTAGCACCAACGTGGGGCGTCCAATGTCTAGCACCAACGTGGGGCGTCTCATGTCTAGCACCAACGTGGGGCGTCCCCTTTCTAGCACCAAAAATATTAAACAACCTATAACAACAAAGGTTTTCGTATAAATCCTTTATTTGCATTTGCGTCTTAACGATGGCCACACTACGATGGCCACACTACGATGGCCACACTTAATTTATTATGAAATGTAACAGTTAATTAAAATAGTTGCTGCCACATTTAAGGGCAATAAAGCGGCATATTCATTTTATTGCAACAGATATTTACCTTTCAAAGTCACTTTGTAATTTGAATCATTCACATTCTTTGAGACATCAGGGCACAGATTAGGGACTCTAACGACGTAAGTGGTAACAACAGATTAGGGACTTCAACGACGTAAGTGGTAACAACAGATTAGGGACTCTAACGACGTAAGTGGTAACAACAGATTAGGGACTCTAACGACGTAAGTGGTAACAACAGATTAGGGACTCTAACGACGTAAGTGGTAACAACAGATTAGGGACTCTAACGACGTAAGTGGTAACAACAGATTAGGGACTTCAACGACGTAAGTGGTACATTTTAGTGTATTTTATTTTTTGTCTATCCAAAACAATTTACCATATTTCTTCCCACTACTATCCCGATATTCTATATTACTCCTGGATATTACTGAACTATCGAGCGTCTCCAGCGGCTGATATGCTTTTGGTTTCTGAGAAATGTACAGTAATGTGGAGTACCACAAGGGTAATGGCTACGAGTTGGCACGCCACCAAGATAAAAACTCAGGCCATGGGATTACTGACTAATCCTCGCTGACACCAAAAAAGTACTAGAGCTCTTCTTTATTACATTAGCGTGGTAACTATTTTCAGCGATAAACTCTTCAACCAGAGGCTTAGTAGCGAGATAATCGAACAAGATGTCGTCACTTATCGTATCCGGAAATGTGATCAAAAGAAATTTCGTCGACGGAAAATTGATCGACGGAAATTTGATCGAACGGAAATTTGGTCGAATCATTTTTTTAGTTTACACGTTAAAATTTTGACACAAATTTCTTTTTGAACGCATTATTTTGTTTTACTATATAGTATAGTGCGTTCAAAAAGAAATTTGACGAAAATTGTAAAGTCTGAACTGAAAAAAAGGTTCGACCAAATTTCCCTTCGATCAAATTTCCGTCGATCAATTTTCTGTCGACGAAATTTCTTTCGATCAAATTTCCGGTAACCGTCACTTATACTCTCCTGCTCTAAGTTACCTTAAACGGAAAAAAAAATCAATTATACAAAATATTGACAGGCAAAATAAATGGCATTTCCAGATGAACTCGGCTCAATCATAAAATTGCTCCAGAAAGACACCTTCAGCAGGAAGAGAAAACATGTCCCCGAATTTCGTTTCGATTTGCTGCAGGCTTAAATCAATAAAAATTTGGAAATATTTCCTTGCTGCTCGTCATTAAACATGCTCACACGAATTATTTGATGATTGTCACATGCCTTATGAGACGTAGTAAAGGTTTTTTTTTTTTTTTTTTTTTGCAAAATATGGACTTGGAGCTTAGAGTGTTGGGATGTTGTTCCCATCTTATAATTTCAAAGGAACCTTACTGTTATTATAAAATATTAAAATATATTACCACTAATTTAAGGGGCCTAGAAAAGCACACCAATCACTATAATGTCTTACAAACCACACTTGAACTGATCAGTATCCACACGCTATACTTGTGTCTCCCTCAAACACACAGTACATCCCACATATCCAAATACGATGTTTTGTTTGTCTTTTATGAATGAAGTTAATTCTTAAAATACGGGGTAAAAAATGTTAAATCATTAAATAGCGTTGAAGATTTATGAAGTGTTTTGATAACTTAATGTCTCGATGTTTGGCCCCTCAGAGCACAAAATGGCCGACTAAATGAGGTCACATGGAGCTGAGCCACTCACTTACAGTATTGTGTATTCTCATCGGCATGTTACGAGGTGAGTAGTATTATAGTAGTATCATAGTGAGATCTGGCCTGTGTGTATGTCATACGTCATCAACACACATCCACAACACGAGATGCTGGCTTCATCATGGTTTCTGTATCCATCAATTTTTCTCTAAGTTGTGACACATGTAGCGACTATGCGTTTCGATTTCTTTAAGTTATAAATTATTGTGACTTTTTTGGGTTAAAAACCTAATACCTCTGCACCTGTCTCTGAAGTGAAGCTTGGTTGAAACTAACATGTATAGAAGTATAGTTCATGGTGTCATCCAGAGATCTAGGAAAGTGAGGCTTCATTTACGCTTGTCTTGTTTGGGGAGGTGGTAGGGTTTAGGGCTCAGAAAAGGCTGGTAGGAAAGAAAAACAACAACAGGGCCTTGGAGATACAAAGTCGTCAGTATCTCCATGTTTTAAACAATTCTTGGGGAGTATATATTTTGTACCCCACCACCTAAAACAACTCCCCTTCCCCCCCAAAAAAAAAAAAACAACAGCAACAAAAAACATTAACAAAAAAACAAAAAAAAAACAAAAAAACAAAAAACAACAATACGGGTGTAGTAGATTCCCTAGCCTCAAACCAAATGGAACCAGTAACTGGTTTTTTAACTTTTGAAAAAGCTGATCGTTGATCAAATTAAAATAATAAATTTCAATAAAATTAAAAAATCAAAATACACAATCGGTACTCGTTTCGCGTGTCAGATCATGCCGACCACTGGATAATACATGCTATGTGAGGAACCATTGGGAGCCGGAATTTTTTCGTAAGAAAAGTACGAGGTGGGGTTCTTCTAACCATGGATGACTGCAATAGACGTTGCTAGTGCGATTTCTTCTGTAGATAGCAACAATGTAACAACTTTGATTCGGGTTAAGTGTCATTATAAGACACTGGTCCCTTGCAATAAATATAGGTTCCCAAACACACGCATACACTGCATGGTTAATAAAAACACTATGTACGGTGGGGGTGGGGGGAAAGGGGGGGGGGATCAAGTGCTGGTACCTAACTTTGGTATGACTATGAAACAGGGAAGATAGTTGCTTTGACAGGTCTAAAAATAGATAAAGTGTCACTAGTGATCTTTTACTAGATCAAGGTTAATCTGACCTTGTTTAAAAGGGGAAAATGTTTGACGGCATTGTAAAAAAAAACCGATAATCTATTTAAAACCGAATTTTTAAAATCGATCACTTGTTTGCCGAGAAGACCGAGATAAGGACACCTGATTTTAACCGACATACATACAATTCATGGAGATGAAGGTCGATTCTCCAGCAATAAAAAAAAAAGGAGATGCTATGTTCAAAATACCAAGTCCATACAAGAAATGTTAATCTCGCTGAAGAATTCACATTTACATTAAACAAATTAGGTATGTAGGCCATCGCGAAAAACAAGGCTAAAATGCTTCAATAATGTTACACGTAATCAAACTGTTAAAAAATCGAAATGATGACGTGTGAAGTAGAACAGAAGGAAGTACTCCATCTAGATCTGATGCCACTCTTTCACACCAGACAGATCGTGACGCTCACCAGAATAAATCAGGAGACCCTGTTTATTACAATATGAAATGTCTTGTTTAGATCATAAGGTAACTGTGCCGCATCCAAAGAGATGGTGGGACGGAAGGCCCCCCAATGATAAACATCAACTCATCGTCTCATATAACTCATTGTGGGATCAAAGAACTATGGCATCTTTTTTTTAAACTTGAAGATATTTTTACAGCCCCTGAATTGAGTCGGGTTTGTTTAGTTTGTCGTAGATGGACTTCTTTGAGCCCTTATTCCTCTATGTTTCCGACTACCTAAAGACCTGACAATTTGTGCACAGCTTAGTGGACATTTCATACACAGCTTAGTGGACAATGCATACACAGCTTAGAGGACATTTCATACACAGCTTATGGACATTTCATACACAGCTCAGTGGACATTTCATACGCAGCTTAGTGGACATTTAATATAAAGCTCGGTGGACATTTCATACACAGATCAGTGGAAATTTCATACACAGCTTATGGACATTTCATACACAGCTTATGGACATTTCATACACAGCTTATGGACATTTCATACACAGCTTATGGACATTTCATACACAGCTTATGGACATTTCATACACAGCTCAGTGGACCTTTAATATAAAGCTCGGTGGACATTTCATACACAGCTTAGAGGACATTTCATACACAGCTCAGTGGACATTTCATACACAGCTTATGGACATTTCATACACAGCTCTGTGGACATTTCATACACAGCTTAGAGGACATTTCATACACAGCTTATCGACATTTCATACACAGCTCAGTGGACATTGCATACGCAGCTTAGTGGACATTTCATACACAGCTCAGTGGACATTTCATACACAGCTTAGAGGACATTTCATACACAGCTCAGTGGACATTTCATACACATCTCAGTGGACATTTCATACACAGCTTATGGACATTTCATACACAGCTCAGTGGACATTTCATACAGAGCTTAGTAGACATTTCATACACAGCTCAGTGGACATTTCATACAGAGCTTAGTGGACATTTCATACACAGCTCAGTGGACATTTCATACAGAGCTTAGTGGACATTTCATACAGAGCTTAGTGGACATTTCATACAGAGCTTAGTGGACATTTCATACAGAGCTTAGTGGACATTTTATACAGAGCTTAGTGGACATTTCATACACAGCTCAGTGGACATTTCATACACAGCTCAGTGGACATTTCATACAGAGCTTAGTGGACATTTCATACACATCTCAGTGACATTTCATACACAGCTTAGTGAAGCGGTCCATTTTGATGTATACAATTTTGAATACCCGATATCATTCACTTCTCTAATAAAACTCTATGTCAATAACATACATCATATACTGCAGTTGCGTCCATTTTAAAGACGTTCTTTTTAAAAACAAAACCCAGTCAAGATAAAAGATTTTGAAAATACGTGCCGTGCAATAGAGCGACATTGGATTAAATGTAGAGATTACAATGGACTGCGATGAGTCGATTGTTTTGTCACGTGATAAGAGTAAGTACGAGTAAGACTTCCGGTAGGCTGTCTGCAACACTAGTCGCTCACAAATTTTTCTTCAAACAACTTTCTACCCTAAATCATAACTGAATTATAATTATTGTCACATTTATGAATGTCCTTTAAAAAAACACGTGTATTCAAGAATATTTTTAAAAGTAAAATTTTTAATTAACATTGGGGAAGCTCTGATGGCGACAAACATTTTGCTTTAAAATTAATGATAATGGCTGATCAGCTGTTATCTGTTGTTATGTGTAGCAAAGGCTACCGAAGGCTTACTCATATCACGTGACAAAACAAGGAAGCGACTCATCGAAGTCCATTAAGAGCGTTGGACTGCAATAAAATGTTGTTGCAAATTAATCTGATCTAAAATGAGGGCATTTAGTGAAATCTCGCATTTATGTGTATGTTCAGCTCACCGCAGTGCTGGGCTATTTTTAGCATCGGCATGTTCAAAACCATTAAGTTAGAGAATCCCTATGAAATAATGATATACATTTTCTAGTGTTTCAGTCAATTTTGTATGTGTTCATATAAGCAACTGACGTTTTTTATGGAGCTACTGTTCCAAATATGGGCATACGATTTACTTTACAAACCTCTTCTTTGAAATAGATCTCTTATTTCAGAGAGCGAGCAGGGTTTACAGGAAAGAAAAGTTCTGAAGAAACTGTTTGAGGAGTCCGACTACAACAAATATGAACGGCCGATACTCAACGAATCGGAGCCAATCAACGTCAACTTTGGCATCATACTGCAACAGATCATTGACGTGGTAAGTGACCTTCACCGCCGGACTGCGTCCATTGCTTAATGTCTCGGTGGACATTTGCATCGGCACATTTATTGCTTTTTTATGTAACACACAACGTGTAACCAAGCGTGATTGCCGAAGACATTGTACTTCAAGGTCATGAAATCGGCCATTTCCTGGTTTCAATCTAATTTTCAGTAAGTGAAAAAATAACATCGACGTCACATTCGTTATATGACGTCATCTAACAACACATCATGTTACTTTATATAGAGTCATGTCAAATTACTGCACATCTTACAACACACCATGTTACGTTACATTTAATCATGTCAAATTACTGCACATCTTACAACACATGTTACGTTACACTGAATCATGTCAAATTACTGCACATCTTACAACACATGTTACGTTACATTGAATCATGTCAAATTACTGCACATCTTACAACACATGTTACGTTACACTGAATCATGTCAAATTACTGCACATCTAACCACACAATACGTGAAAGTATTTATGTAACTTGATGTCTTATCACATAACTTCATACATCATCAAACCTCAGCAACAGCGAATCAATATAATAATAAATAAATGATCACCTTCTTACAACATAGTGATACTTTTCTGTAACAAATCGTTCTTTCACTTAAAGATAAGACAACATAAGGACCGGCCTAGAGAGTTCTAGGGTTAAGGATCTTTACATTTAGATTTGATCAGAAATTGATTATTATTAAAATGATTCTTACACTTTTAGTGAGATACTAGAAAATATGACCCGATGTTTCCGGGATAATAATGGCAGACATTTTGTGATATTTTATATCTGCTATTACTAAGACTCACCAGAATTCCTTATTTTAAAAAAGAAAGACACAGATTTAAAAATGTACACACCCAATTCCCTAACCCCTAAATACCTAAGAGGGTTTTATTATTTATCAAAATGATTCCATTATTCTGAGGCTCCTGGTTTGAATTCAGGGTTTGCCTTCACTTAGAAGGGTTGCCGCCCAAGGCTAGCGAGTCCCATCCAACCGTGGGTGCTTGGGATGTTTTTTGCTTGTCGACACCACCAGCTATTTGGATTGAGTTAGTTTAGACCGCTTGGAAATCCAGCACCCCAATTGTGCTGCCTGGGGCAAAATGAAAGTATCAAACCACCCCCCCACACACAGTTTTTAATACAAAATTAATAAAAATTATCCACGGGGATGGCATCCCCCTACGTAAGCAACAACTTATTTTTGCACGTCCATGAAATTACTTAAAATTCTAAAGTCCCTGATCCCTTTTACCACAAATTGTTTTATATTTTCTTTATAAAAAAAATCTGCGCATAATTCTGTCTATTGAAAAATCATGGTTATTTATATTAACATTAAAAACTATGCCAAAGTTCAAATCTGTCACATAATAGGATTTTGAGCTATTGATGTCAAAATGAACGGATTGCAGCTTCAAATGGTTTGTTCTTATGTGGATGAGTGAATAGTGAATTAGTGAGTACTATTTGGCTATGAAGTTTCGCTGCACTAATTTACGTAAACGGCATTTAAATGTTGCTTCCATATCTTTTAAGTCATTTAAATGAAATTTATTGGGGTTTTGGGGGGGGGGGGGGGGTTTACACCGAAATGACGCGTACCGTCCACAAAATTTGTGTATATAGATTTTTAAAAAAAATATGCGTCATGACACAAATTAAAATAATCGCTATTTGAATAAAGAAAACAGTTTATTTGTGATACATCATGAAAGCCACATTATTTAACTAGGCGGGCCGCGGGTTGCCCACCCCTGCATTAAGCCTAGGAACGTGATTTTACTTTTCATTAATATATTGTCGAAAGCTCGAGCAAGATGTATTGGGAGAAGGGAAGAGAATTGAGGGAAAAAAACTGAGGTATTAGAATTGTACAGCTGCTTTGTACATCTATCACTTTCGGAAAAAACCGAAACTAAACCGAAAGTTAAATTTTCTGTTTCAACCGAAGCCGAAAATAAACCGAAAGTTAACTTTTAACTTTCATCCGAAACCGAAACTACGCCGAAAGTGATGAAAGGGCAACTTTCGGCAGCAAAGCCGAAGCCGAAATTCGGTCGGTCTCTAATTCAAGCAATTCTTTTCCATGGGCTCATTTCTTGAGACGTTACTTCCCGCGAACACTAGATATCATTATAATCAGAGCCTGTGATTATCGGATACCTTCGGCGGCGGAGAGCTACTAAATACACATTAAAAAGCAACCGAACTTAAAACAGTTTTTTTAAAAACAAAAATTCGTTGCCTTGAAAAAGAAAGTTTAAAAAAAAAGGTATCGGTCTCCCAGCTGCAGTGTCCTCCACGTACTTGGTCGATACTTTGTAATCTTTTCCCAACATAATCGATACTTGTTATTTTCTTCAGCCTTCGAAATCATTCCCCCA
This sequence comes from Omphiscola glabra, assembly GCA_964017045.1. Classification (NCBI taxonomy): domain Eukaryota; kingdom Metazoa; phylum Mollusca; class Gastropoda; family Lymnaeidae; genus Omphiscola; species Omphiscola glabra. The sequence continues at coordinate 50,595,882 of OZ024794.1, read as the reverse complement.
CCCCTTTGCCCCCGTTTCGTTTCTTCTTTTTCTTTTTTCTCACGGGTAGCGCTGCCCTTAATGAGGGATAATTTGTAGAAAACCGGCGAAAAGTTCAATATTGACAGAGTTTATCGCATACATAAAAGACATACGTCTTTGACAATATTGCATTTCTGCAGATCCTGGAGTATCGCGCATTTGGACAGCTGCTGCAATTTTAGACAATCTTGTGTAGTTTTGGAAAATCTGCTGTTATAGTAATGGACACTCTGTTTTAGTTTTGGACAATCTGCTGTAGTTTTGGACAATCTGCTGTAGTTTTGGACAATCTGCAGAACTTTTGTACAGCTTGAAGCATCTTGGAAGCTTCTATACATATGGGAAATCGCTATACATGTGGCCAATAGTAGCAATTTTAGGCAACTGCTGTAAATTTGGACAGCTGCTGTCATTTTGGACAGCTGCTGTAATTTTGAACAGCTGCAGTAATTTTAAACAGTTGCTGAAATGTTGGATACCTGCTGTAATTTTAGACATTTTTTGTAATTTTGGACATCTGCTGTTCATTGGACTGCTATATATTGAGACAGTTACTGTCCATTTAAGAGGGTGGTGCATTTTTTGACAGCAGCTCTGTAGTTGCCCTACAAGAGGGCAGCTGCCGCTAAGTGAGACAGTGGCTGCACGTTAATAAATCATTATCTTCTGGATAACAGTTTAGTTAGTAATGCAAAATATAAAGCACACAATTCGCTTATTTTTTCGTCCCCATTTTTTTTTTGTATGGAGACACCGACTATCAAAGTGTTTTATATGCAGAATCAGACCAGACAATGCACTTTCACTATTGCACTTGTAAGATTTCTATCAAACCAAATCACAGGGTGTGTGGGGTGGGGTTGGGACACAACGATCAGACACAAATCAACACTAGACTCGTATATCACCGACAGCAATCGCCCGGAGGACAACACTTATACCCCTTTATTTGTGTTTTTAATGCCTCATTCTATGGTTATCCCCCTTCATTCTTGTGGCATTGTGTTATTCAAAGCCCCAAACTCAAGTTATCCCCCTTTATTCTTGTAGCATTATGTTATTCAAAGCCTCAAACTCAAGTTATTCTTGTGGCACCGTGTTATTGAAAGTCTGCTCCTAAAGTTATGTCCCTCGCTGACACCCGAGGTAATGATCGGGCCAAACACAATGGCGACACGAGACCAGCCCTGTCCGTAGGCTTCGTCGGGTCACTTTGACAAGCTGTCGATTCAATCTTTCTTGGCTTTACACGAGGGAAACAACTTCAGGAATACGTTGGTGCTGATTGGTTTATTTGAATTATAAAAAAAAATTATTGTGTTTTTAATGAAAAAAAAACATTAAAAAACAAACTAGAGAGGATTTATAAAGGATTAAACATTTTTTTGGCTTGAAAAGTAATGCGAAGAAAATCGATTTGCTTTCTATCTTTTCTTCCCAAATTCTAAATGTTGCGTGCCTTCTTTGAGATGCCAACTATTAAATTTATACACACGTGAAGAAAAAATGTCCGGCATCCATTTTCTGCATTGAATACCCCGGAAGCTGAACACCGCGAAAATATATTTTTTAAAGGCGCGATTAAAAAAAAGCTGAACAAGTCGTTCGCTTTACTCCAGGCTGAAATCCATACCGACTCCTCAAAGGGACAGCGCAGACAGACTGTCCGAACGGAACACGGCCACTTCAGCGGCTATCGAGAGACAAACAAGAGGGAGTACGTTGAAAGGAGGACGCGGATGCCTAAAAAAAAAGATTCAGAATAACGAGTGTGGGAGGCTGTCAGGGGACTAATGACATTTGAAAGGTGGAGACGCACTGTCGCCAGCATCGAGAACCTTCTCGAAATCTGCAATGTGTCCGACTTAACAAACACGAAAATGTCCCTAAAAGAAAACCCCCATAAAAAATGGTTTGTTGAATGGGATGGGAAAGATGAGGGTGGGAGAGGGGTGGGAGAGAGAGAGAGAGAGAGAAAGGAAGAAATGGAGAAAGAGTTCCGGAAGCGAAGTGGTGCACCTAAGAATGTGCAGTTTTGTTTTTGTTTTCAACACATTCAATATATATATATATATATATATATATATATATATATATATATATATATACAATAATAATATTTGTCTTATGGCTTCCTTCTCCATGTACTGGTTATCACATCTGCGCCTCAATTTTGTTCTGTATCCGCCAGTAACGAGAGAAAAGAGATGTGACATGTCTGAACGCTGCTCACTCAGCCAGTTAAAACGAGGCGAGAGTTGATATTTAGTGTCGCTCACACTTCGCTTGAGACTCCCTCAAATCTTTAAGTACGTCGAGTTTGCCCGAGTATCCCTGGGTAAACTTGGGCGGGAAATGATTCAAAGCGCTTCGGAGAACACGTCTTGCTTGATGATCCCACGACATTCTTCAGACTTCAGCTGCTCGTTGACAAACTTTCTGTAGAGTGACCCAGAAGTAGGTCACAAAATTTTAAGCTAAGAGTCTCTCAAAAGAGACCGAATGCATTTACTTGGGGGACGTGCTTTATGTTTTTAAAAGAAATTTATTTTGGGGGTGTGGGGTGGGGTGGAACGCTGCCATTTTATCTTCACAACTAGAAGGGCGTGTTGTAGCAAACTATTCAAAGTTCGGAAACACGATGAGACAAGTATATCTATGCGATCAGATATTTTTGTTGAGTTCCATCTCTCACGTGTCACCAGATGAGTCGGTTAAGTGATCCAGCCTTTGTTGGCTGGAACGAAACTCAGAACTGTATAAAGCAGGTTGGGTTTGGTCTATGTTTACTTGAAGCTTTATTGCGACGTTGTTGACTATTATGACAACAAAAAAAAACAATAGCGTTGTTTAAATAATGAAAAATGGGCTTAACCGGGGCAGTATTTACAACGGGTTTGAATGTTTTGAGAAAATACCCAAGTGCATCCAAGTGTTATGAAATGATATAGGTCGGATTTATTCAATAGGCCTTCAGATAGTCATTGGCCAAGCTTCCGGCCTTTAAATAATAGGTCTACAGACAGTCTTTTACCCTCCCTGCCATCTTTTTGTCCTCCACCCTAGTTGCCGGCCTTTAAATAATAGGTCTACAGACAGTCCTTTACCCTCCCTGCCATCTTTTAAACAACAAGTCTATAGACAGTCCTCCACCCTAGCTGCCGGCCTTTAAACAATATATCTACAGACAGTCCTTTACCCTACCTGCCATCTTTTAAACAATGGACCTACAGACAGTCCTTTGCCCTAGCTGCCAGCCTTTAAACAATAGGCCTACAGACAGTCCTACAGACAGTGCTACAGTTAGTCCGAAAGTTAGTCCTACAGAAAGTCCTATCTAATAGTCGCCTCCGAAAAAAATCAACCTTTTTACCAGAGTTCAACCGGTACGCATGACTTTTGCCAGCTTTTTCTTATTTTCTTTTTTTTCATTCAGTTCTATTAATATAAAACATGTTGCGTAGGGGGAGGGCCGGTTGTGAAAAGGAAGCAGCCACACCACAAGCAACATAATATATATAAGAGATGCTCATTGGTACCCAAACACGCTTCTCTTGTTGATAATGCATGGTCATCACCTAATCATAACACCTTCCGTGAAGATGACGTCGGTATTAAATACTGTTCTGAAGCTGCGATTGGGACGTTATGTTTCCACGGACCCACTGGATGAGTTGGGTGTCGCTACTGTAAAGGAATTAACGCAACAGAGGCGACTAAAAAGAGGGACACTGCCGCGTAAGAGGGGGGGGGATTGCCCCAGCCATACAAGTTTATCTAATGCACTTTTATAGTAAAAGCAAACACAGAAAAAAACCACACAAAAACACTCTCTTTTAATGACGACATCCTAAAATACATTACTTAAAATGAATTTAATACATTTCAGAAGTAAAATTTAAATCTTTAAATCATCTACGAAAGGATAACTATTTACATTTATTTAAAACACAACCACAGCAATGTGATCGTGGGTACACATCGTTTATTGCCCAGTCAACCTTCTAAACAAGAAGTCATTATAACACACACTCTGTGTCAGCAGCTCAGTCGGTCCTCAACAGCACTCAGTCGTACCTCGACAGCAACTCAGTAGTACCTCTACAGCAACTCAGTCGCTCATCTACAGCAACTCAGTCGCACCTCTACAGCAACTCAGTCGCACCTCTACAGCAACTCAGTTGTACCTCTACAGCAACTCAGTCACTCCTCTAAAGCAACTCAGTCGCACCTCTACAGCAACTCAGTCGCACCTCTACAGCAGCTCAGTCGCTCCTCTAGAGCAAGGCAGTTAACCTCTACAGCAAGACAGTCGCCACCCTTCAGCAACCCAGTCGTACATCGACAGCAACTCAGTCGCACCTCTACAGCAACTCTGTCGCTCCTCTACAGCAACTCAGTCGCACCTCTACAGCAACTCAGTCGCTCCTCTAGAGCAAGGCAGTTAACCTCTACAGCAAGACAGTCGCCACCCTTCAGCAACCCAGTCGTACATCGACAGCAACTCAGTCGCACCTCTACAGCAACTCAGTCGCTCCTCTACAGCAACTCAGGAGCACCTCTACAGCGAGGCATTCCCACCTCTACAGCAACTCAGGAGGACCTCTACAGCAACTCAGTCGCACCTCTACAGCAACTCAGGAGGACCTCTACAGCAACTCAGTCGCACCTCTACAGCAAGGCATTCCCACCTCTACAGCAACTCAGGAGCACCTCTACAGCGAGACAATCGAACCGTTACAGCAACTAAGTCGCCACCCTACAGCAACGCCTGTGTACGACAGATTGATGAATTTCCTTTCTTAATATGCAGCAATTATTTAATGACACAGGTCTGGAAGTACTATACTGCCTCAACCGAATGTCTTGACCGGCGTCCGCCTCCTTGTAAATTTACAATAAAATGTAACAGCTCCAATCTCATTCCGTCTGGTATTTTTATTGATTCATCTTATTTAACACGTATTAAAGTGCATCGATTAGACAGGATTTTTTTTTTAAAGTCCGTTTAATCGACATTTATATTGAGGAAATAGGGTTTCCCAATCTATTGACTCCACACTCCGCACAGCACCTTCCACCCATTCATACCAACCAGAGAACGCCCTAAAAATCACAAGCTTCTCACTGTCCATATTCCCCCCCCCCTTCCCTCCCCCCACCCACACCACCCACACCACCCACCCACGCACATTGTGTGGTCCCGGCTGTTGAAGTTCCCATCATTAAATAAGATTGTCAGTGTGAGTCAAACGGCGTATCGAATGCAGTGTTTGATTTTCTTTCAGGATGAAAGAAGTGAAAGCGTGGTTACCTCCCTGTGGCTGAGAATGGTAAGGGTCTGCAACCAGAATAAAAGATGGGCCCAGAGATAAGAGTGCATGTAACATAGATGTAGAAGCTTGTGGTTTACCCATAGGTCTTATCTGCACAATTTTTTTTTTCTTCTGTTGTCGCACTTTTTATTAACACTGGTTGCATTGGTTGCCTTCACAATGCCTATTAGAGCAATTAACCACACACACACCCCAGTAAGAGCAATTAATAAAATTAATAAGAGCAATTAATAAAATTAATAAGAGCAATTAACCAAATATGCCCAAGTAAGAGCAATTAACCAGTAAGAGCAATTAACCAGATACACCCTAATAAGAGCAATTAAATACATACACCCCAGTAAAAGCATTTAACCACATACACCCCAGTAAGAGCAATTAACCACATACATCCTAGAAAGAGCAATTAACAGCATACACCATAGTAATAGCAATGAACTACATAACCCTAGTTAGAGCAATTAACTACATACATCCTAGTGAGAGCAGTTAACCCCATACACGCTAGTGAGAGCAGTTAACCACATACATCCATGCTTTATTCCCAACCCCTGGACAGCCTCAATGATACAAACGTGACCAGTAACCACCTGTAATACGACTTAGTTTATAACCTGTCACCACCCCCTACCCCCAACTCCCGTAACCGTACCCGGTTGTGTGATACAAACATTAGCGTCACCTGTCTAGGTAGGTAAAGGTCACTAAATAGTTGTCGAGTGTTTACCCCGTACTTTTACCGCATACTAGAAATAAATTCAAGTGTACGTTGTCTGTTTCCTGGCTAATCTCAAGGGTTCTTAAACAGAAAGAAGCGTAGCGTAGTTTATTTTTTGCATAGCTCTATATTAAAGGAGTTTTACAAATAAATTGATTAATTCACTTTTTTTTTTTTTTTAGTTACCAAAGAAACGTATACACATTTTTTTGAAAAAAAAGATTTAAAAAAAAAAAAACCCACATCAACAACACTATTTCAAAGGTATTTATTCAGTCATGATAAGATTGTTACGTATGTAAAACAATAAACGGTATGGCCTTCATGGCTGTAGGATCAAGAAGTGACAGCAGTAACAGTGACAAAGTGGCGAGGGGACAGGTTTTTCAGGAACGTCAGATCATATCGTTTAAGACATGACGTTTCACGATTTAACACTTGAAGAATTCTACTTGAGAACCTTAAATATGTCGTGTATCATAGACAACCATATATGTATATAAATGTAAATAAATTATATAAATATATTCAAATATATACTATATATTCAGATAAATATGTATGCACATACACACATCTACATAGAAAAATATAAATACCGGTAGTTCATATGTCTGTCACTTCTACAAAACATCTTATTACATTCCATGCCCAATGCCCCTCTTAAGAAACAGAGAAGTAAAAAACTTAATTGAGATAAAAAAAATAATTTTAAAAAATCTTTGTGTTATGTGCGCTTTAAAATCTCAATAAAAAGCCGTCCCCCAAATTTAATTAAAACAATAATTATAACAATCAAGACTCCATTGGTTTATAACTAAAATAATGAATATAAGGACTACATCAAATCATAGAAGCAAATTATATCCGGACAAGTTGCTTAATTAAAATAATTAAAGAGATTTTAAAGACCCTGTAGAAAAATGTTTTATTATTTAAAAAAAAAAAAATCATTCTTGGCCAGTATGGGGACGAGCCCCCACGCGTCTATCAACACACGGGCTATAATTTGACCGGCCATTCTCATATGTCGAGGAAAAAGTCGTGCTCAAAGTTGACCTATAAGTATAACACGAGAAACCCCTCCGCTCCCATGTTTACTAACCACTTCCCGTTGCATCATTCTCTGAGTTGGATGTGTTGACACACAGGAGCTAACAAAGTACTCGGCTGCGACCCTCGCCCCGGCAAACATGGGCTCACGAGGTACTCGGCTCCGACCCTCGCCCCGGCTTCGTCTAACTCGCATGTTAATGTTGTATCCACCCTCTCGTTAACAGGATGAGAAGAACCAGATCATCCACACCAACATCTGGCTACGAATGGTGAGAGACATGGGCAATCACTCTGGTTAGAGAGATAGATTTTTGGGGAAATACACGTTATGGCCGCTGTTCTGCCATTTTTTTAACGTTAAAAAAAATTACGGGCAGGAATTTTGAAATTAAAGAATGAGATCATTGATGACAGAGGCGTAGCTAAGCGTTTTGCGCCAGGGGACAAGATTCATTTTAAATAGCCCCCCCCCTTTATTTTTTAATCTTTCAAACCCATTATTTTCATCAATAAAATAGTATCAAAGCACATTTTGGCGCCTCTAACTAGTCTGGCGCACAGTGACATCTGTCCCCCCTTAGCTACGCCTCTGATTGATGAGGATATAAGCCTATAAATAACTGTAAATAATTTACATCGGTAAAATTAGGGAGTTATAACGATGATGTCATTGAACATTTTGGGAGCTGTTCATGTTAAATTGCTCCTTATGATAGTTTTAGCGCTTAATTTATTTCAAATAAGATAAACATATTTCATATTGTTAAACTTTTAATAATTCTAAATAATTTTAATTGAGAAACAAACTTTTCAACTTTAAATACGCTGTTTAGTTAAAAAAACAAAACAAAAACAACTAAAAACTTATCTCCCCTTTCTTACATTTTGTGGGGGGTGTAAAAATTTAGAGATGTTTTGCATTCCAGTTTTTGATATATTAATTTTTACATAATATGGGTAATTTTTTATTTAATGTTGAATAAACATTCACAGATATTACTAAAACTTTATCAAAATTACATATCGATGAAATGACCTTTGTTTAAAGTAAGCCAAAATGAGTAAAGGAAAAAGCATATTTTAGTAAAATAATTTTTTTTTAAAAACTGTTTCAATTTAATCAAAAGAATAAAAGTTTGTTCAACTTTAAAATAAAATACACGTATAGTTCCTTAAAACTGAACCCAAAATTGCGCTCTTAAAATCAGCCATATTTTCCCTTTACGTATTTTGTATAATAATGATTCACAACTAGTATTTTGGTGGTACCAATCTATGTGAACTATTTCACTTAATGTTTTAAATATTTTATCGCCGTAAATAAAAAAAAAATGATATTAAATTTAACCTGCTATGTTTGTATCGCATACCTGCCAAGTAAATGATCTGTGTATACAACAGACCTGGAATGCTGCTAACCTCAGGTGGGACCCAAGAGAGTACGGGAACTTGACCAGCATCCGGGTAGCTAAGCAGATGGTGTGGGTTCCTGACATACTTTTATACAACAGGTCTGATTGTTTAACATTCGATTATTTTTAACATTCGGTTATTGAAAATTCAGTTACTAGACATTTGATTATTTAACATTCGATAATTTAATATTCAATTATTTAATATTCGATTATTTAGTCTTCCATTTTTAACTTTCGATTATTTAACTTTAAAAATTCTTACAAATACACTTAGATCATTATACCACTTGAAATAGGGGGGGGGGGCCCTCAATATTTTAATGGGTTTGAACCAGCTGAAGTTTCGTATTATTATGAAGACCTCCATGTAAATAAAAACTAGGGTTTAAATGAATTAACAAACACTCTCCCCCCCCCCCCCCCAAAAAAAAAGGAAAGAAAAAAAAAAGCTGTGATCTAGAGGGTGGGCACCATTGCATTAATCCACTTTGTTTATCTACCCGTCAAACAGCGCCAGCGATGACTTTGATGACACGTACCCCACCAATGTGATCATCAACCACAACGGTGACTGCCTGTGGGTGCCCCCGGGCATGTTCAAGAGCACGTGCGCCATAGACATCACGTGGTTTCCGTTCGATGACCAACGCTGTAACCTCAAGTACGGGTCCTGGACACACGAGGGGCAGCTACTCAATCTCACTGCCGACAACGATGATGGCGGGGATATAAGTACTTTTATAAGGAACGGGGAGTGGATGTTGTTAGGTAATGGACACCTGAATTTAGCTAAATATGGATGCTGTTAGGTAATGGCCCTTTGAGCGTAGCTACATATACTTATAGATGATTTTAGGTAAAGTCCCCCCGAATTTAGCTTCATATAGATATTGTTAGTAATGACCCCTTGCGCCACATATGTCTGTGGTTAGGTAAAGACGCTTGATCTTCACTAAATATTCCCCTTAAGATCACCTTTAGTGAAGGGCAGTCCTGTGGTCAGCTAAGTATCAACTTAAGAGAGTTGTTGGGTAAAGGTCACTTGAGCTCATCTATATATTAGCTTAGAGAGAGAGAGCGAGAGAGAGAGAGAGAGAGAAAGATAGATTACCTTTTTATCTCTATTACCTTTATATCCTCACTAACCTCCATTACCTCTATTACCTCCATTACCTGCATTTACTCCATCACCTCATTTACCTCTATTACATCTTTTACATCCAATACCCCATTACCTATTTTACCTGCATTACCTCTTCATGAAAGTTAAAGCCATAATGAAATAACATTACAAGATGCCCATTCTAGATTTTAAGAACCCAAAATGTCCAACATCATAAATCCCCCCCCCCCCCCAGGCGTACCGGTGACCAGAAATGTCCAGACCTACGATTGCTGTCCAGAGTTCTACATCGACCTGACGTTCACCATTCACATCAGACGTCGGACCTTGTACTACGGGTTCAACATCATCATACCGTGCGTGCTCATTTCTTCGCTCACCCTGCTGTTGTTCATCTTGCCGCCGGATGCCGGAGAAAAGATTTCTTTGGGTATGATGTTACCGCTGCAGTAAACGTGTTGACGACTGTAATGACAGTTAGTAAATACATTGAGTAACTATTTCGAACAAGGAATATAATGATACTACACAAAATAGTTATAGTAATATTAATAATAGTTATATGTTGAGAAAAGCGTTGAACTCTTAAAAAATCAAAGAGAGTTTGTAAATTTAATCTGAAATGACGTGAATTGATTAGCTATCGGTGAATGAGCGAGTAAAATTTTTTTTTTATAGTGATTAAAAGCTGGAGAGAAACGAGAAGAGACATTAAGAGTGGGAGGGAGAGAGATAAGAGAGAGAGGGGGGAGGAAAAGACAATGAGATGGAGGGAGGGTGAAAGAGGGAGGGAGAGAAAGAGAGAGATAGAATGAGAGACAGATGGAGAGAGACGGATGGATGGAGAGAGAGAGGGATGGATGGAGAGAGAGAGTGATAGAGAGTGAGAGAGGGGGGATGGAGAGAGAGTGATAGAGAGTGAGAGAGGGGGGGATGGAGAGAGATATTGATAGAGAGGACAGAGACACATTTTGTTCTGTGTTCTTGGAAGATAATCTGTGTGAATCTTCCTCCAGGTGTGACCATCTTGTTGTCTCTTATGGTTTTCCTGCTTCTTGTGGCGGAGACGATGCCACCAACATCTGATGCTGTCCCTCTTATAGGTAGGTCAAGGTCGATGCTAGAGGCACTTATTGATGCCAACACAAACACGCTCTACCCCACACCCTTTAAAAAGATATGGAAACATTAAAAAAATATATATATTTTAAACGCAACGAAATTTCAAACTTTGTTTAATGCATTAAAATAATCGAAAATATTTATATAAAGTTTCTCGATAAATTCCCCATACGTTTTTTGATATTTGTTAGAACGTCCATTTAATGAGACATTATTACATTTAACATAAAGTTACCCACAAATCCGTCTAAATCGAAACTATTAAAATATGATACGATTTTAAATTAGGTTTATTTATACTCTACTAACCCGACCAAATCTTCTGGGAAACTCGTTAACATTTTCTGTAAATAATCAGTGCATCATTGGCAGACAGAAATTATTGGCAGACAGAAGTTATTGACAGACAGAAATTATTGGCAGACAGAAATTATTGGCAGACAGAAATTATTGGCAGACAGAAATTATTGGCAGACAGATATCATTGGCAGCAGAAATTGTTGACAGCCAGAAATCTTTGGCAGACAGGCATTATTGGCAGACAGAAATTATTGGTAGACAGAAATTACTGATCAGTATTTAAATGATACATTTCTAGTTTTAAAAAAAAATCCCATAAAATATGTGTGACTCTGAATACATCAAGTTAAAGCATTCAATTAACAATGCGACTGTTATAATATTGATCAAATCCATAAAAATGTTAGCAACATGTATGTAACACGCAATCAGGAAACAGATCATTTGTCCAATAATTCTGACGCTATAAAAATAACCCCGCCCTCTCCGTTGAATAAAAGAGTCACTCCCGATGCGAACACGAACAGCTGTTTAGACAGCTTGACAGTTGGGCGACCCACTTCACCCACGTCACTGCCAGGTCGTGAACTAAACGCCCCACCCTAAAACACCCCTACCCCCACCCCCCACCCCCGAAACCCTTACCTCTTCAAATATTCCGATGACTGGGATTTCCCATGACCAAAAACAAAACCAATTTTACGCTCTTGCTTGTTAAAAAAATAATTGCAACATCCCGAGTAAACAATAAGAGGGGACGGCCCGTTTCAAATGAGCTTAACCATTCCTTTAAAATGATAATGTATAGAGTTTGCATCATTTTACGTGAATATATTTGATAGGTGACGTACCTTTTACATGATCCATTTCAAGAGTAATGTAATAATAATAATAAAAAGACATGGGAATAAAGAAGTCGGAAGAATTCTCTTCCACTACACATCCGCAATATACCGACAATCACAGCTTTCAAAACTGCGCTCCAATCAAATCTCTTTAAACTCTACTATCCTGACTGATTCCCCTCTCTGACCGATAAACGTTGCAGCTGGGTGCCGTCCATGGCTTGACATGTGGATAGTCATGGAATGGGTGGAGTGAATATGCATTTGTTTTGTTTTGTTTGATTGACGTGCGTTGATTTTTGGGTTCATTATTTTGTTAGATTGTATGTAAAGCGTGGTGAGCCCAGCCCTAGGCTGTGATACCTTGTGTGTACAGCGTGATGAGCCCAGCCCTAGGCTGTGATACCTTGTATTTACAGCATGGTGAGCCCAGCCCTAGGCTGTGATACCTTGTATGTACAGCGTGATGAGCCCAGCCCTAGGCTGTGATACCTTGTATTTACAGCATGGTGAGCCCAGCCCTAGGCTGTGGTACCTTGTATGTAAAGCGTGGTGAGCCCAGCCCTAGGCTGTGGTACCTTGTATGTATAGCGTGGTGAGCCCAGCCCAAGGCTGTGGTACCTTGTATGTAAAGCGTGGTGAGCCCAGCCCTAGGCTGTGGTACCTTGTATGTACAGCATGGTGAGCCCAGCCCTAGGCTGTGGTACCTTGTATGTAAAGCGTGGTGAGCCCAGCCCTAGGCTGTGGTACCTTGTATGTACAGCATGGTAAGCCCAGCCCTAGGCTGTGGTACCTTGTATGTACAGCGCGGTGAGCCCAGCCCTAGGCTGTGGTACCTTGTATGTACAGCGCGGTGAGCCCAGCCCTAGGCTGTGGTACCTTGTATGTACAGCGTGGTGAGCCCAGCCCTAGGCTGTGGTACCTTGTATGTACAGCGTGGTGAGCCCAGCCCTAGGCTGTGGTACCTTGTATGTACAGCGTGGTGAGCCCAGCCCTAGGCTGTGGTACCTTGTATGTACAGCGTGGTGAGCCCAGCCCTAGGCTGTGGTACCTTGTATGTACAGTGTGGTGAGCCCAGTCCTAGGCTGTGGTACCTTGTAAGTACAGCGTGGTGAGCCCAGCCCTAGGCTGGGATACCTTGTATGTACAGCGTGATGAGCCCAGCCCTAGGCTGTGGTACCTTGTATGTACAGCGTGGTGAGCCCAGCCCTAGGCTGTGGTACCTTGTATGTACAGCGTGGTGAGCCCAGCCCTAGGCTGTGGTACATTGTATGTACAGCATGGTGAGCCCAGCCCTAGGCTGTGGTACCTTGTATGTACAGCCTGGTGAGCCCAGCTCTAGGCTGTGGTACCTTGTATGTACAACGGGGTGAGCCCAGCCCTAGGCTGTGGTACCTTGTATGTACAACGTTGTGTGCCCAGCCCTAGGCTGTGGTACCTTGTATGTACAACGTGGTGAGCCCAGCCCTAGGCTGTGGTACCTTGTATGTACAACGTGGTGAGCCCAGCCCTAGGCTGTGGTACATTGTATGTACAACGTGGTGAGCCCAGCCCTAGGCTGTGGTACATTGTATGTACAACGTGGTGAGCCCAGCCCTAGGCTGTGGTACATTGTATGTACAGCGTGGTGAGCCCAGCCCTAGGCTGTGGTACATTGTATGTACAGCGTTGTGAGCCCAGCCCTAGGCTGTGATACCTTTTATGTACAACGGGGTGAGCCCAGCCCTAGGCTGTGAAACCTTGTATGTACAGCGTGGTGAGCCCAGCCCAATGCTGTGATACATTGTATGTACAACGTGGTAAGCCCAGCCCTAGGCTGTGATTCCTTGTATGTACAACGTGGTGAGCCCAGCCCTGGGCTGGGGTACAGCGCTATATAAAACCATTACTATTACTACTACTAAGATCTGGGAATTCAACACGTGGCTAATGGGTAACAAGCGCGTAATCTTCCAGTAGTACCACGTTTTCTAAAAGTCAAATTTGGGAAAAAAATCAAATTTTGGTTAAAGTATGAAGCTGACACTGCATGGCGGTATTAACTTTCCTTTATACATCTTAATTAAAGGGCAACAGAGTTAACATAAATTAAGTCCCTTTGCCGACTTAAGCTTCCATAGTTTCACATTTCTGTTCCATATGAGAGTTAAAAACCGAGTGGGTCACACACGTTTGCATTGTAGTACTGTAAATAGACTCGGTCAAATAATGTTCTTTATGTCGGGAGATGACAGGAAATGGCCAATGCTTGCTTGGTCATCTGTGTACCCACACACTTTGCCGTGATGAAATGTCCTGGCCATATTTAATAAGTCAAAGTGACCCTCCGACGGCAGACGATCCCATTACAGTAGGTAACCACGTAGAGATGAGCCGATATTCACGACCATTAAATACGTCTGACCCAGGGCTGGACATCAACATGAACTTAATACCCCTCCGGTCTGTGGTCATTGGATTACAATTAATCTATGGATGTTTACATAGAGGATAAAGACAGGAAATTGGAGTTGAAAGATGTTGAGAGAGAGAGAGAGAGAGAGAGAGAGAGAATGAGATAGATAGATAGTTGGATAAATAGATAGTTGGATAGATAGACCGACCGACAGACAGACAGTTAGATATATAGATAGATAGATCGATAGATAGATCGATATATAGATAGATAGATAGATAGATAGATAGATAGAAAGATAGATAGATAGATAGAAAGATAGATAGATAGATAGATAGATAGATAGATAGAATATAGATAGATATATAGATAGATATATAGATAGATAGATAGATAGATAGATAGATAGATAGATAGATAGATAGATAGATAGATAGATAGATAGATAGATAGATAGATAGATAGATAGATAGATAGATAGATAGATAGATAGATAGATGATAGCAACACCGAAAGAATATGTTAATTGAGTCCTTGTTTGAATTAGTTTAATTGACTTTCGTCAGTTTTCTTCCTGGGAGACACAAAGTGAAAGTAGCTCTCAATACAAAATATAAAATGTAACGCACATCGGAGTTTAAAAAAAACAACGACAAATAATTAGTGTAGCATCAGGGCAATGTAACTATATAAATATCTATGCGTTATTGCAGTGTCATTATCGCTGGACATCATTACGCGATTTTGCAACCTTTTGAGAAATTGTTGTTGACCTTTCAAAGATACACAATTGCAGGCACCGAGATCCTAGATTCAACACCAACGAAATGAAGGCATCGGCGTTGAAGCAACGAACAAACAATCTTCCATCTGTTCCCAACAATCTTCAATCTGTTCCAACAATCTACCATCGGTTTCCAAGAATCTTCCATTGCTTTATGACAATCTTCCATCTGTTCCCAACAATCTTCCATCGTTTCCCAACAATCTGCCATGGGTTACCAAAAATCTTCCATCGCTTTCCAATAATCTTCCAATAATCTTCCATCGCTTTCCAAAAATCTTCCATCGGTTCCTGACAATCTTCCAAACGGTTCCCAACAATCTTTCATCGGTTCCTGACAATCTTCCATCGGTTCCCAACAATCATTCATCGGTTCCCGTAAAACCCTCACTTTTTTAAAAGTGCAGAACGATTGGCCATGTTTCTTGATTTTTTAAATTATTTATTTTTTTCAATAGTCCCAATAATAAAAAAATCTTTAAGGGTTTTTGAAAACTTATAAGGGGGACAACTTTGCCTTACTCTAGCAGTGCGTAAGGAATAAAATTGAATGAGAAATCAATAGTTAACGAACCCTGGCACAGCCTACAGTTCTTTTGTGAGATAGAATAGCTAATAAAGTCGCATAGGAGATGGCGTCGGTGGGCCGTCGAGCGCGAGCTCTTAATGCCCCCCGGCGCCCCCCCCACACAAGCCAGCGCACTGAAGGTCTCCCCGACGCCAGCCCGTGCGGAAGGGCGCCGGGAACTCCCCCTATGCCTAGGGGAAGCCCGGTCGACCGATGACGCTGCGTTTAAAGCGTCCGCAGTCCACTCTCCGAGGGTTAGGACGGGTTTGCTTCCACTCCGGAGGGAAGGTGTTGCGTTACCACCCCCCACCGCCCTGGGAGTCTTTCGGTCGGGACGAGTAGTGGCGGGACGAAAACGGTTGCCTAGGAGCGGCTTTCTCACGGCCGCATAGCTAAAATCATATTCATGTTAGTCGCTGCTCCCGTTGCGTTGGAAGTCATGCGTTTGGCCGGGGTTTTTTGCTTCGGGTGGACAAATCCCCCCTACTAGTCTGCCACGCCACGAAGAGGCAAACCCCATGTGGACGCCACCAAGTCTCCTCGGGGACGCTGCCGTTTACGCAGCACAGAGATAGAATAGCTAAAACATTCTACCAATATAATATGTCCTTGTAATGCTTTGCCAGGGTCTATTGACCAACACTCCCCTCCCCCAACTTTGTCTCTTTCAGGTATTTACTTTGCTTGTATCATGGTGATGTGTTCTTTGTCCATTGTATTCACTGTCCTCGTGCTCAATTTTCACTATCGCTCACCGGACACACACACCATGCCAAGATGGGTGAGTACTTTAAGCTATGTTGTCAGATATCCTTTTTAAACTTGTTGAGATACAAATTAACATCTTTTGCCGATTCGCTGAGAAATCGGAATCTTTATAAGTTACAATAGGCAAGTATTATTTTACAATAGCCCAGCAGTATTTTACAATAGCCCAGTAGTATGTTACAATAAGCCCAGCAGTATGTTACGCGTCAAATCACTTTTCACAGGTGAAGTATTGCGTGTGCGGGTGGCTGGCCTGGTTGTTGAGAATGAGGAGACCCGGAGGCACGACCTCTATGAGGTCACTTAGTCAAAGAGCCCAGGTGAAAGACTTTAAGCACGGGGCACTCGAGGAAAAATCCCGGAGTCTGATGGCTAATGTCCTTGACATGGATGATGACCCCAGGATGACCAATGGAAACACCCCAGGATTTCTTTTAAAAGTAAACATTTGTCTAGCGATCCTGTATTAACCCCCCACCCCTTTTTCCCATCTTACCAACTTTTAAAAACAATTGAAGTTTTTGAATAACTATACTGCCGAGGGACGCCCAGAGAAAATACTTTCGTATATTGGCCACCTAGTTAAAATTATAAAGCTACTCACTGCAAACATATAATTTGCCATTGATTGCTCAAATTATATTTCCAAATGGGTTTTTGAGTACTCCTTGGAAAATAATGTGCATTCTCCATCGATTCTTTTCACTTTTCTTGCAAGTTATAATTTTCTTAAAAATAGTCCTAAAATAGTCCTAAAATAGTCCTAAAATAGTCCTTAAAATAGTATACATTAGAAAAGTAGCTACCATCACCATTATCCACGCTAACGTGATCATGTGGTATGTATGTTGATTCAGATGGAGGAAGGAATTGGAATTACACCGTCTGCTGTGCGACATGACATCACGTGCATCCTGCGCGAGCTGAAGAAGATCACGACCAAACTCCGGAAGTCGGAGGAGGAGGATGACGTCAAGAATGACTGGAAGTTTGCCGCCATGGTCATGGACAGACTTTGCTTTATCGTCTGCATCCTCTTCACCGTTGGCTCCACGCTGGCCATCCTAATGTCTGCCCCGAATTTGCTGACGTAACACGGTCGAGCGAGACCAATAATAAATGACGTAATACACTATAACACGTGACGCTGTACACACACTTGAAGGCGGTTAACAATGGACTACGATTAGTCACTTCCTTGTTTTGTCACGTGATACGTACCAGCCATTAGTAGGCTTTCTGCTACACATAACAACACATAACAACAGATAAACAGCTGATCAGCCATTGCCATTATCATTAATTCTAAAGCAAAATGTTCGTCTCCATCAGCGCTTCCCCAGTGTTAATTAAAATTTTACTTTTCAAAATATTCTTGAATACACGCGTTTTTTTAAAATGACATTCATAAATGTGACAATAATTATAATTCAGTTATGATTAAAGGAAGAAAGTTGTTTGAAGAAAAATTTGCGAGCGACTAGTGTGTTGCAGACAGCCTACCGGAAGTATTACTTGTTTTTACACGTATCACGTGACAAAACAATCGACTAATCGTAGTCCATTAACAGTGCAGCGAGCTGCCGCTAGAATCATCATCCTTGTGTGTAAAGTTTACCAAACTGTACGGTTGAGCCGTACTTTGTACGGTTTTCAGGCGGTTTAAAATGTGTACGGTCGTACATAATTTTGTGCGGTTTTTCAAGGATCAAGAAAACTAATTTTTATAATTTTTTGGATTAACTTTTTGTATGCACATGACACAAAAGAGTCATCTTATTTGAAAAGTAAAATTAAATCCTATTGGTCCGTTCAACATGACCCTTAACCTATTGTTTGTATTAGTAGGACATCTAAACATAAAATCTGAGCGAGGTGCGGACAATATCCACATAATATACCGAAGCTCTTACGGGGATCCTTACAATAGTAACTACTTTGAGTAGTAAACCATTATTATAGATCCTTTTATAATAATCTTTACAAAACTGCAGTGTCAGTAATTAGTGTTCTTTCAATTTCTATGTACTAGTTTAACTTATGTAACATCACTAACAATGAATAGCTTTAGGAGTATTCACGCCTATTTCTCGCTATACTAGTAAAATGACGAGTGCTATTTTCTTCGTTTTTATTAGTTGCCCTATAATACATTTAAAGCAGACATCACTTAGAAGTGTATATTGTATTCTTTATTTTACTTGTATTATTTTACTCCAGCTGGGGACTTCCTATTAAGCGGGTGAACCTAATTGTAAAAAGAAAAAAAAAAAAAAAGAAAAAGAAAGTTGAAATGAGAAACGTGTCGGGGGGGGGGGGGGGGGGGGTCGTTTCTTAGCCTAAGTGAGGGGCTGAACGACACCCTAGAATTATCGATGCTTCATCAATCGGATGATCACTTGAAAATTGTATATTTCTTCCCTCAGCCCAGTCATGTAGACTAAAATTCACAGGATAAAATTACAGGACAGAGTTCTTATTTGGAGATGTCATGGCAATCACATTAAGCATTGAAGAAATAAAAAAAAATTACACTTGATGTTGGGGTTTTCAAACTAATCAAGAAAATATCAAGAAGACAAAATTTGCTTACGTTCAAAATATGGATAATTCTTTTTTTTTTTTTTTTTTTTTTTTTTTAAATGAAAAAAGGTTATACATTATATTTTTTTCAAACCTTTCATTATTTTCTGTACACTTTTTCAAGAGCTGTTGTACAGTTTTTGGTAGCTTTTTTGTATAGTTTTTGTGGACTTTTTGTACAGTTTTTGATGCCGCAGGTTGGCATGTCTGAATGTAACATTCATTGATTGTCTTTATTCTTCTCTAGTTCCACTCTATATATTGACCAGCTTTCTCATTTTCGGGAATTTTTTTTTTTATTTAGGAGAATATTATCAAAATTCAAAAACAGCCGGATTAGCCAAATCATAATAAATTAAACATAATAAATTTTAAATTTTAAAAAAAATCCATTACTGGGCTCATAAATAATGTGTTTTATCAAAACAATTTTTTTCTTCCTTTTGAAATAATATGTGTCGGCCGGCCCTATATTGTTTTTATGCATTGCAATGTAGTGTATTAAAAATATGATAGATTAATTGACAGAGACAATGTTTCTAAAATTTAAAAAAAAATGCACAATTTACGCCCCCACCCCATGTGAAAAAATCTTGTGACAAACTCACTTTGCGAATGTTTAAAAAAAAAACATGGAGATTCATACTATTTAGTATATTTTTAAAACACAAGTAAATGGGGTACTTCGAACCATTTACAATATAGAGCAAATCAAAGTGGTCTGGAAATCCAGGAAAATTTAATTTTAATGAAAGTTGTACGAAGAAAATTAAGAATATTATTAAATAAAGATTTTTTTCCTTCTAATTTTAGATAAAGGCAAAAGAAAAAAAATCGTGTCGCTGAGGCTGTTAGGGCAAGTTGAGTAGGAGACATGCTTTAAGTGTTTTTTTTCGTAATATAATAGTAGATCTCCTTAGAGCAAATCGTTTGACTTGTAGGGGGCCCCGGGGCCACTTTCGGTGTCGTGGCCACTGCATTCAAAGTTGAATGGGGCGTTTTTTCCACATCATAAGTTTGGGCCCAGTAAATATGTGACCCCCCCCCCCCCCTTTTTTTTTTACGAGTCGACGACTTCTGTTCATATAAAAGGTAATATCTTAATGAACCATCTGATTTTGATAAAAATAAACTTATGATTAAAGATGCAACATCTTCTGATTTAAGAAATGAAATCTTCTGATACAAAGATACAAAACTTTCTGATACAAGGTACAAAACCTCTGGAGTATTGTGTTGTTATGATCTATTAACTCCCCTTGAAAGTGTTCCTATACACACGGTGTAATTAAAATACCAGTGCTCACAGCGTTTATTGAATTAAATATAAAATATAATAAATCATGTATGCTTACCATGCATTTTATAACTACTTTCAAAGTTAACATGTCGGCATGTTTCCAATGGGATCGCTTTGATGAAGCCCGAAAAAATCAATTCAACTTTTTAATACCATATTTATGTGCATGTTGACGAATTTGTACTGTTAAAAATATTTTTTAAAGTTTATCTTGTTTCAAAGCTGCTGCAGGTTGAGACCTTGACCAGGGTGGATAGCGTCTCCAATAACTATCATATAAGTCGCAAATATATAAGTTAAATAGAAAAGAGCGCTTAGTTAAATTTGGACATAAATCACAAAAGGACAATGTGACCAGTCTGCTCATTTCGCGCGTATTTCACATGAAATGAATATGTAGGTCAAATATTTTCAAATCAAAATAATCCCGAGGATCCATAGCTGACTCACACTAAAATGTCTGATGTCAACTCCTGGGCGATAACTCCGCAGTCCTCCCAACGCCACCTGGCAAAGTCGGGAGATCTAGAATAAATTAGAATTATTTATCACGCTCCCATTTACGTACAGCTTGCTGTTCACTTTCATTTGACAGCGTCAGTGAAGTTTGAATGACAAATTCGACTTTTTGTTCATTGCTGAATGGATGTGTCTTGAACTAATCACGTACCAGGTGTGTGTGTGTGTGTGTATTTTCACATACAAAAATTTTGAATATCTTAAATGTAACACAAATATTTTGTTATTGAAGACTGTACATATATTTTGAGTAATGTATCTAAAAAGCTGTTGCACAGCTCAGGATTTAGATGTGATGATATTTTTGCTGAAAACAGTAAGCTCTTTAGGACTGAAGCCCGCCTTGCTCACCCGTAGTTACGCTTTTTCCCGGGTAGGTCACTGAGCTGAAAGCAAACACCTTACTAAAAAACCACTAAAACAATGGACAGGAAGTCTACTTAAAGAGTTGTAAAAACCCAGATGAGTAAATGGGAGATACTGCTACAAAGTCATTGTTTTGTGTTCTTTATGCAACGCCCCCTTGCCAAAGTAAATTTTAAGAATAAAAAGGTTTGCACATTTTTGCAAGAATACTCAGACAAAAAAGTTACAATTTGGATGCCCCTTTCTTGGGACGGAAACCTTCCGGTCAGCTCTCGATATGTTGCCTGAATGTTGCAAATTGTGGTCGAGATTTGTCAACTACAAGGTTAATGGGCACATAACCAAGAATGACATCCAATCAAATGATTGTTGCAGCACTACAGTCATAATCCCGTTATTTATTCCATGCACACCCGAAGAAATATTTACATGACAGGTGTTTAAAAAAATTTCAATATAAGATCATATGCGCAATAGAAATAAATGCGCAAAAATGTTAGTACGTTTTATGTCATTTCCTATCATAATTTTTTATGGACGCGTCTACGATTCTATTAATAGACTTCCATTAATAGATATGATATCATTTCAGGTCAAATTACCATTTTACTCCCTCCATCAAAACTATTTTTGTAATTAGACTTCAGTGTACAATTTCTTTTAGTTTTCTTAACTTTATTCCTGCTGCCAGCTTTGGGTTTGGGAATGTTATGAATTTCTTATTTACTGATTGACATGTTTTACTTTTAGGTTATTTTAAACAATACATTTGAGCTTTAATGTTTGCATAGTTGTTAAAGTGAGTTAACGTTACTTCTACAAGACTTGATACTGAACTACTAAATATGCATAGTTGTTAGAGAGAGTTAGCGTTACTTTTACAAGACTTGATACCGAACTGCTAAATATGGTGGTTTGGTTTATGGAGAACTTTCTCCCTTTAATCCAGGGGTCACCAAAATGTTTTCACTGTGGACCGGATAACGGGAAAAAAATTGAGAGCGTGGGCCTGATTATCATTCTGTATAATACTTGCACGCCGGAACGAAAGCTCTGGGAAAAAATACGAAAAACTAAGTTTAGTATTCCATGTTAATCATGGGTGAGTGGCGTGCAATGCAAAAAAGCAAAAACAACCAACATATTTATTTACTAAAAAAGTTAGCAAAGAAGGTGACGTTAGCAAAAAGGTTACCGGAAATTTGATCGAAAGAAATTTCGTCGACGGAAAATTGATCGACGGTAATTTGATCGAACGGAAATTTGGTCGAATCTTTTTTTCAGTCCAGACGTTAAAATGTTCGTCAAATTTCTTTTTGAACGCACTATACTATATAGTAAAACAAAATAATGCGTTCAAAAAGAAATTTGACGCAAAATTTAAACGTATAGATTAAAAAAACGATTCGACCAAATTTCCGTTCGATCAAATTTCCGTCGATCAATTTTCCATCGACCAAATTTCTTTCGATCAAATTTGCGGATACGTAGCAAAAAGATACTTACATCAGACCTTGTGCGCACATATTCGAATATCACAAACTAAGCAGGAAGAAACTTTTGTGATATTTGTGAAACCGACGTTTGGCTTTCAAGATATCATCAATGTTTGGTTTTGAATTGATGCATCTAATCAAAATAAATTGCTTTCAAATGTTCAGCAATCCCTCTCATTCGATGAGTTGACTTCAAATACTTTATTTTTATAAATGTTTGCTCACAGACATAAGTTGCTCCATGCATGCTGCAAACGGATGCCAACTCATTACCTTGTCCAAGCTGACACCACAAATAAACACGAGAAGTTGTGAGAGATCAGAAGACTCATCCAGTGCCGGAGAATATCACAGCAAGTTCCTCGCTTTCTCGCGTATCTGTCGTGTCGCACTATGTTCTCTCAAAATTCTTCTGTTTTCCGCACAGCCGAACTTGTCGAAAGGATGTTAGTTCCAACCGCGGCGACTACGATTTTTAATGTCCCCCGTATGTTATCAAACGCTCTTCTTTCTTTCACCCATTTACTACCCAGTTTTTGGTAGTTATCAGACAATAATATATTAGCGGGAATATGCTTAATGAATGGAATTTGATACTTATTTTAAAAAATTTTAAACCAGCTTTTCCTAAAAACAACAACCTCAGGTTACTTGGTAGGTTTTTTAAATGATGTCATCATTTGTTAAAATTAATTCTTATTGAAACACATCTTGTGTTATGCTGATCTTAGTTCGCGTTTGAACCACGTTAGATTTCACCAGTAACTTATTTTTACCACTGATAGACTGTGATAATGTGATCTGGACTTTACTCAATATAAATTAATACATATAGCAAATACACGTCTGCAAAACAAAGTGATCGAAGATTGTATTATAAACGTCGGTCATCTACTTTTAGTAGTTAACTTTTTTGGCTCCAGCTTAACTCGATCACACCAGGCACTGCGATGCGAGTATTTATTGTATTCATTGTACAAACTGTGTGTTTATTTATTTACTATTAAGATACCGTCTTGTACGATTATGAGACGGTACTATACGATTTTAGGAGTTCGCGGGTAAACAGGTCTGTATAAACACGAAAATCTAGATACAATAATTCAAAATTGATAATGGTAAATTAAGGCGCATAGCGGCCGGGAGGTCTCCGCACGTGTGAAGATCTCCTATTATTCTAAATATAATATTGCAATTTAAATTGTATCACAACGTCTCGTGTTCCATACGTTTTATTAAGCAAGTGCAAGTACCGTCGGCGGGCCGGATGAACTGGACTCGCGGGCCGCTTCGGCCCGCGGGCCATAATTTGCTGACCTCTGCTTTAATCAATCAACGTATTTGTCCCCTTTCAAGATGTATAGATTATAGCTTTAGTTAAAATTTAAATAATATTTGTATTAAATTTTTAAATCTAAATAGACATAAAATTTGAAGGAAATAAAAGGAGAAAATAACTTAGTTCCGTTTGAATTCAATCCAATTAACTCCCAGATGTTTCTATTCCCAAGAGTATTACGTAGATGACGTGATTTCTTGGATTTTTTAAAATCGTTTTCATATAATGTCGTTATTATTTCAAGATGAAAATTTGATCATGAAGTTAATCATTGTATTTTCTATATCACGTTTTCAAACATTCTGTAATGTCGGACTGAACTATGATTGTATATGGAATATAATATTCACAATTATTAAAATATCATCCGTTTCGAAGACTTCTGTGTTTTTGTTGTGCTGCGACACAGGGATTCAGTCTTGTTGAATGTCTTCGAACTACAGAACACGGACTGTGCCGTGGCGTGAAAGGATTGAAATAAGGCTCAATGGTAATTGTGAAGACGAGGTAATTGCGTTTAGCCTAGTGCTTTTTTTTTATCATGTATGAATCACGGAAGAGTCAAGGCCTGGGCTCACCGCGCTGTACATAAAAATATTAGCAAACATAATCATGACATGAAATTACATACATTTATTTAATTTAAAATAGCTGATAAAAAGAAAAAAACAACAACAAATAAACAAAATGTATATTCAACCCACCCACCCGAAAACTATTTACATGTCAAGCCATGGACGGCACCCAGCAGCATCGTTTATCGGTCAGAGGGGGAGGGGGGAGGGAATCAGTCGGTATAGTAGATTTTAAAGAGGTGTGTCTTGAGTGCAGTTTTGAAGGCCTGGATGTTCGGTATATTGCGGATGTGTAGTGGTAGAGAATTCCATTGTTTGGGGGGCGCAGAACGAAAGGGACCCCCCCCCCCAACCGTATGTTTTTGTGCGAGTCTTGGGAACAGAAAGAATATGCGTGTCTGTGGAGGAGCGAATCTATCGAAAGGGTGAAAAGACCGAAAGAAGTTCGGTTAGATAGGAAGGGCAGGAATCCGAGAAAGTTGTGGCAGAGAACAGAGAGTATGTTGTCAATGCGTGCGTGTAAACGGAGCCAATGAAGTGAGTGGAGTGATCTTTTTTTTGTGCCTGTAGGTTGCACAATATCTAGGTTTCAGAGATCGAAGAGTCGGAAGAAAGCTTACAAATCTGATCCAGTGTACAATTTTCATAATTATAAATTTTCTTATATTGAAACGTTCTGAATTGAAAGTGAACTCAAAAATTTTAGAGAAAAAAAATCCAACAAAAATAAGTTTAGAGCTTCTCCATCGATGAAATAAATTTGTCTTGCTTATATACATGCACAGTTTCATGAACGCAAGCCCACGCCATTAGCTGCACTTTTTTGTCAAGCTTTGCTTGTAAATGAATTTTTTGCTTATTGGTTTACATAACATAACCCCCCCCCCCCCCCCCTTACCAACACTGGGTTTGTGACGTCGCAGTAAGATATTTTAATCCTATTAACAGTTACTGCATTGATTTCATTTGCTTTGGAAGGGAAAGGCTCTAAATGAAAACTTGTGGCAGTTGTCAACCAAAGCTTGAGATTGCTGTAGACGTCAGTGTCGGCTCAAACTGCTTATTTGATTGATAGTTTTAAAATGAAAGAATGTTACCCAGTGCACGTAAAGGTAAACTTAAGTTCTACTTCTTCTATGTGCTGAGGGCCCACGATCAATGAATTGATCATTTTGACTCCTAAGTTCATGAACTCAATCATTTTACAGTTTTATGGCATTAAAGAAAAACCACTTCAATAAAATGTTAAACATTATTAAACACAGACAGTTGGAAACAAGTTTAAAAAAAAATAAAATTGTCCTGTCTTCGTTGTTGCCGTCTGTTCCCGTTTGTGTGTTTAAGAAGTGAACTGTTTTGATGTCCTGGGGGACCTTCTTGGGTCATCAAACACAAACTTCGTTAAAGCAAATTAGTATTTCTGCGATAACGCCTCCCCCCCCCCATAATATTGACGGGGTTATCAAATACTAGTTATTTAACTGTAATAAAATATATCACTGGTGTTTTGACGTAACAGTTAGTTTATTGCCAATGTAAGCAAAAGACATATATATTTTAATTTATATAAAAATATAAACAATCATGAATTTTATTGAGCAGAAAATTGTCGTAGGAGGAAAAATACATGAAAAGGTGATAAATAAATTGACAGAAAATCATTAAAAAAACTGACTGGAAAATTATGTCATGAGAACATAAGAGGTCCTTTATAAATGCATATGTGTAAAATAAACTGCTTTATAATATTTTGTAACAAATAAACAATTAGCAAATAAAGGATTGACGCTTGTTACAAGCATGGATGTTTAAAATGGTGATATTGATAGAATAAAATGTAACATATATATTGAACAGAACTCTATCTACTCAAGTTTTAATACATATGAAGATAATCTTGATATTTGATCATTGTTTTAAATTTTAAGCAGTTAAGAAAAAAAAATCGTGACCACATAGTAATTTAATTATTAACTGTTTATTAAAACAATTGAACAGTGTTGTCATTGATTAAATAAATGAAAAAATAATTTGTTTATATGTTTCTTAAAAGCATTCCCATGCAATTAGCAATCTGAGCAAGAGGAATTAATATGATTTAAAATGTATAAAAGTACCAGTATTTTAAAAGGAAATGAAAAAATACTGATCTTATAACACCGTATATATATATATATATATATATATATATATATATATATATATATATATATATATTATACTTAATGCTTTGTCACAGTGCCTGGGGTTTGATGTACTTTATATATATAGGTCAGTGCCTCCACCCATATTGTGTTAAAATTTGCTACGGGTATCAATCCTAAAAACGGGTAATATTTTGGCTTTTACATGTGTTTTGCCCTCCACAGATAACTCTTAGATTTCTGCCATAAAATTGTATTACCTGATATGATTCCAAAATTTTCATTTTTGTAACGTTGCTGGGTGAGAATATAAATCAAAAGACTTCTAACTAATAGACGGTTAACAATGTCTCTGATTCGTTTCACTAAGTTAACCGTAATTGACAAAATGGAGTCCCTGGATATTTCAACATGTTTTAACCCACATCGACAATATTTAACTTACGAAGAAAATTTAACACATTTAAACCAGGGGTCTCAAACAAAAATTATTCGGGGGGCTGCAGGAGGTAGAGTCTGAGTGAGACTGGGCCGCATCAAGTATTCCACAGAAAGCGATTACGAGTTCAATCAAATACAACTTGTACAATATGCTCAACTTTTATTAATAACAATTAAAAACTTTTAGGCTACACTTTCTTCCTCCAACTCATTGTTGCCAGAGACCCGGTAGCGCTTCTTCTTACACAGCTGAGCAACATTTGGCTTGAGTGAAAAAGCAACTGAGACCCTGAGTGTAGCTTAAAGATGCTCATCAGTAAGTTTGGCCCTGAACTTTGACTTGTTAAAGTTCATATTGGAAATGAGCTTTTCACACAGATATGTACTCCCAAAAAAGGCACACGATATGCTTGAACATCCTGGAAATCTCAGGGAAGGTGGAGGACAATGCTCTCATTTATCTTCCTTGCTTGTCTGGTTTTAGGTAGGGTGAAAATAGGCAATAGGCGCCCTCTGGAAAATTATGGCGCATTGCGTGCAAACAAATACAAACATAACAATCAGAATTAGACTAGTCGGTTAGATTCAACTGAAACCGTCACGGAGGGTCACATTATAGATATTATAATGGGGAAATGTGCGGGCAGCATTAACATTAAACTTTGCTTTCAGGTAACGGGTCGCAAAATATCGTCTTGCGGTCCGCAAATGTCCAGCGGGCCGCGATTTTCAGACCCCTGATTTAAACAAACTTAATAACCGCAAAATTTGAAAAAAATAAAATAAATGTAAATGGTTTTAACATCATAGACACCATAGACAGACATCATAGACATCATAGTTCCAAACTTGAGAACGGATCACCGATTTTTGATGTTCATCAGTTGTTATATGTGCTCTACCGTGATTGGTTGATCTCCTAAGTCAGTGGCTGTTAGCTCACCAAGCAGCCGTTGTGTTGGTGACACACCAGTGGTGCAGATAATGGTGTTCTAATTGAATGAATTGCTATGGTAGAGTGAAAACTTAAAAAAAATAAAAATAAAAGTAAAATGATTTTGCTGTATGTTAATACCACTTGACGCCGACACATGGTAAAGGTGATCAAAACATTGACGTGTCGGACGACATTTATCCGTGCGCAATGACGGTGATAAGCGTAGCCCTGCTCTTTCATGACGTCACTCTCCAGTAAACATGATACCTGTAGATTGAATCAGATGGATGGGAGACGGGCAAGTGATGGATGGGAGACGGGCAGGTTATGGATGGGAGACGGGCAGGTTATGGATGGGAGACGGGCAGGTTATGGATGGGAGACGGGCAGGTTATGGATGGGAGACGGGCAGGTTATGGATGGGAGACGGGCATGTTATGGATGGGAGACGGGCAGGTTATGGATGGGAGACGGGCAGGTTATGGATGGGAGACGGGCAGGTTTTGGATGCATTTGAGAGATGGGGGGTTGAATTAAGTGGTGGGCCGGTGAGGAATTGTTGGGGGGGGGTGTGAGGGGGGGTAGAAAGAAAATTTAGAATTAGATCATTTTTTTTACGACTGGGATTTCCAAAAGTAAACCAGTATTAACCAGTAACATGATATAATGAAAATGCTTCATTCATAACGTAAATTTATGTTTAAGCTGTTTTCGTGAACCAAACCCTTCATAGAATAGGTTTTCAACGAAGCTGTTTCTAGAACTGTAGTATTTTAAGTTAACATCACCGCAGTTATATGCAGCTATAGAGTTTCGGGGTCTCTATGTTGGCCCTAGTCTCTGGACTGTTTATTCAACTATAAATTTTAAACACTCTTTATGATTTTGCTTTTGAAATACGTGCCCCCGCTACAGACCGGTTTTACAACTAAACACGGCATCCTGTATGGACCGGTAGTAGACCACGGTTTTCAGACTCAAAAAATTGCCCCATATGCTGACGACAAAATTGATGCCTATATGGATTTTCTTATATCAACATGTTTGTTGATTGTTTCATATCTGAACATTCAAAAAGTTTTCAAGCTCTTATGCGATATTTATATTTTAAAAATATCTTACTTGCGGGTAAGAATAATCACTCGAACAACCATCCCCTTTGAAAGTGTTTAAGGTTTTGAATGGGATCATAGAGCTTTATTGACACGTCAATTGGATCTGGCGGCCTGGAGCTGGTGCTGTAAGGTCAAAGTGCTATTTCCACGGCCAATGCGAACTTAGCGCTTCACACCCGTCCGATTTATCGGATATTTAAGCAGACGTTAAGCAAATAGTAATTCACGTTATCATTATGTATAGCCCCCAAGTAAATAATGTGCATGTATATATACAAACAGAACGTTGACAGCGATCAAAGAATTTGATGTTTAAAAAATTAAGATTTAAAAAAAAAAACCTTGCATAGGATGAATCTTGTTTAAGGGATCTGTGTGTGTGTGTGTGTGGGGGCAGTGGGGTTCTTGAACTGTCGTGTAACTCCCTTTAAATAGTGCTCTTATTTATACTAAGACACAATACAGCCACCCCCTCATCACTTCGGGGCTTTGACTTTCCCTCTATCGCAGTAGTGTCAAATGTAACATGGTATTCATTAAAAACAAGTTGTCGAGATAGTGAATATTATACAGCGCGCGCTCGCTTGTCTGAGTCAATTATGCACACCTGTATCACAATAAAATTACTGTACATGTGGACTCTAGGTCTAAGTATTCAAGCACCGCCCCCCCCCCCTCAGACTACTCAGAGGGTTAAATAAATTTTAGAGGGATCATGAACTGCTTATCCTGCTCGAACTACGCAAATATCCGATTTATAAAGAAAGAATCCTAATTCACTTATCGCGATAGTCTGGAACTGATTGACCGCGATAAACGAGAGACCCAACTGTACTGCGCTTCATTAGACGTCTCTTCACGTCAGGGAACTCGCATGAGGTCAGCCAAGGGTCATTCACACACCCCCAGCCTCTTGTTTGCTAAACAATTACTCGTATCAGAAGAAATGAATTTAAAAAAAAGTGACCCTTATCGGAGTTAAAAGAAACTTTAAAGCTCATGTCTTACAGAAATAAATTTGTGTCTTTCATCGGTTTCTTTGTAATGTTCCCATGGAATAGGGGTTTGGTTGAGTTTCTTTGTGTTTGGAAAGAGTTCAACCATGACACTTGATCTAAAAGAAGTTTACCTGCCACAGCCCCGGTGACAAAGTTTGCCAGGTTCCCAGCGACAAATGCGCGGAGGACTAATGCAATGACGTCTTTCTTCCTCTCTGGACACATCGGTATCAAGGTCCCCATACAGAAGCCAATGGCTGGGAAGGCTGAGATACCGCACAGGGCGTACGTGGTGATCACTTCAGAACGCTCCTGGTAGAGATAAATTAACTAGGTCAGCTTAAAGTGAGAGGATCGACGCCAAGATACAGCAGCTTGAGGTTTTCCCGCAGTTTGCTGTCATCATGGGTATTGTGATTTTCAAGATCTTTAAAAAGAACTAATTTTATAAAATGACAAAAAAGTAATGCTTTTTAATTTCTGAAAACATCTGAGATTAACAAATACCTGGAACAGGAATTTTCTAAACAATAGTGAATTTCTATAAATCAAACGACTTAGTATTACACAGCGGAAATACCATGTTAACTGACCATTTCACGGAATACTTTTGATTTACATTAAATTTCGCAATTTAATCTTTAAGAATGTCTTATTTACCGCCATGAAACCATTCACAAGAGTTGTATTAGTGGCTTCCAATATAACGTCACTTCCGGATGTTGACCACGTGCCATTCACATTTGTCACATAATCCTCAAAAATACGGCGGTTCTGAAATAAATTTGTTTTAAAAAATTAATTACTTGCCATCCATAATTAAAATCACTATTTAATCTTTTCGATTCAATAAAATGATACCCTGCAAAAAATTTAATAAAAGCACGCACGCTATTTTTACTTCGAAACAGAGCAGTTTGTTGCCACAAGACTTACTTCGATCATCTTGCCCAACTCTGCGTAAGCAACAAAAGGCGTAGCAAAAAACTTGATTCCAATCAGTGAACCGATCTTACCACAATCAACCGGTGGCGCCCCCATGACATAAGACAACGGAAACAAGATGTAAGAGCAGATAACCTGAAAAAGAAATAGACCATTAAAAAAATTAAGCACTAAATAAATGAATATCTCAGAATTTCATATAAAATGTTGAAGTCGCCTGAATTTATCAAAACAATTTAAAGACGCAAAGATAAAACCAAATGCCAAAAAAACATTAACAAACAAACAACAAAACAACAACAACAAATCGTAAGCTTAAATTTTTATAGTTGGGTGATTTGATACTATTTAGAAGGATTGCACCGTTAATGACCCACATCAAAGGTCATCCCTTGGATTCCAGCACGTTCTCCGATCCAAACCAAGATGAAGTCGATGAGGTTGAGCATAGACACGAAGGCCATCATGTTGACCATAATGGACGCCACGAGCTTGGTGGAGAAACCAGCTCCGTCCGATGCGGCTTGTAGGAGATTCCGAGGCGACCTGGTTGTAAAGTATTCGAGAAAGGTTTATTTGAAAACAAGGTTAACTTAGATGAGATATCTCTTGTACACTAAAGGAACTATTCTAATGATTTATCCTTTTTTACATTGCAATAACTTGACCATGGCTTAAAACATATACTGATATACATTCAACAATCGGTTAATATTTCCAAGAAATATTTCATTTACTCTTCATTCCTCATCTTGATATTTCTTTGACTCTCGTAATTTACTCTTTCCACTTCCGGGTACATCAGCTTTGATATGGCGAGGGCTGCAGGGGCAGATATGACAGCGGCAGTTAAGAGATGGCTGGCAGGAGCCTAAGATGAAAATGTTGATGCATCCTTAAAACAGTTTCGTCATAGAGTTGACATCGTCCGTAAGGTTTTGGGGGGTAGGATACTTTTTAAAATACAGTATCCCTGATGCCCGAAGAAACTCACTAAACAGTAAGAGCAACTTACCCCAGACTTGATAAACATTGCCATGAATGCTCCAGATATGCTGGCAAACCCACAGGTCATGATGGCATGGAGTTCAGACCTGGTCACAGTGGGTAGGTACGGACGGATGAGAAGAGGGGCCTCTGACTGACACACACAAGAAATTAAGGAATATATTTTTGTAGGTTCTTATAAAAAGTTAACAACTTTTGCTTGTATCTCTCCGGAAACCGTAATTGTTTAAAACAAACTTCTATTGAACTTTGAAGACAACCTTGCTTTTAGGGTAAGTACATTAGGGTAAGTGTACATTAGGGTAAGTGTACATTAGGGTAAGTGTACATTAGGGTAAGTGTACATTAGGGTAAGTGTACATTAGGGTAAGTGTACATTAGGGTAAGTGTACATCAGGATAAGTATACAATAGGGTAATTATACATCAGGGTAAGTGTACATTATGGTAAGTGTACATTAAGGTAAGTATACATTAGGGTAATTATACATCAGGGTAAGTGTACATTAGGGTAAGTGTATATTAGGGTAAGTATACATCAGGGTAAGTGTACATTAGGGCAAGTGTACATTAGGGTGAGTATTCATTAGGCTAATTATACATTAGGGTAAGCATACAATAGGGTATGCATACATTAGGCTAAGCATACAATAGGGTATGCATACATTAGGGTAAGTATACATTAGGGTAAGCATACATTAGGATGAGTATACAATAGACTAAGTATTAATGATAAATGCAGTTTTGAATGAAGCTGATCGTTCCAAATCATGGGAATTCAATTTGTACACCTATTGATCAAATTTTATTTTTCCTATCCATGTTTTAAATGCTGAATCTCTATACAATAAATCTTTACAAAACTGTTCAATCGCCAGTTGATAAATTATTTTAAATTTTAAGAATATCAGCCTGGTGTTGTGTTGGGTTATTGTTATCAGAGCCTGGTATTGTGTTGTGTTATCGTTATCAGAGCCTGGTATTGTGTTGTGTTTTCGTTATCAGAGCCTGGTATTGTGTTGTGTTATCGTTATCAGAGCCTAGTATTGTGTTGTGTTATCGTTATCAGAGCCTGGTATTGTGTTGTTTTATCGTTATCAGAGCCTGGTATTGTGTTGTGTTATCGTTATCAGAGCCTGGTATTGTGTTGTGTTATCGTTATCAGAGCCTGGTATTGTGTTGTGTTATCGTTATTAGAGCCTGATATTGTGTTGTGTTATCGTTATCAGAGCCTGGTATTGTGTTGTGTTATCGTTATCAGAGCCTGGTGTTGTGTTGTGTTATCGTTATCAGAGCCTGGTGTTGTGTTGTGTTATCGTTATCAGCTAAATTAGAACTTACCAGGCCGATGAAAATATTGGCGGCTGCAACAACAGACTCCACAGGGCCCGTCTCTAAACATATTGAGAGCCCCCTTCCGATTTTGAGGACGATAAACTCCAGAACACCGAAGTAGTCCATGACAAATATACAGGCATTGAAGAAAACGATAACACCAGCGGTCTGTGACAGATACAAGAAATTATTAACACAAGCAGTCTGTGACAGATACAAGAAAACATTAACACAAGCAGTCTGTGACAGACACAAGAAAACATTGACAAGAGCAGTCTGTGACAGGTACAAGAAAACATTGACAAGAGCAGTCTGTGACAGACACAAGAAAACATTGACAAGAGCAGTCTGTGACAGGCACAAGAAAACATTAACACAAGCAGTCTGTGACGGACATAGATCAACTTATTCATGTGTTCCGCTACGTTGTCGTATATCTTGATGTTTCCCATATCTTTAAAAAAAAACAAACATAATAGGTTTGTCTGTGATCACATCATATTGAACATTTAAAATATTTATCGCTTATAACTCATATATTTAAAAGCAATTAAATAAAGATGGCTAAATGAGATCCAATGAGATGACTGTACGCAGTAATGTCAACGCAAGATTAAACCATGACGTATTTAAAGAGAAACGACTACGTTAATATATGGTGGTTATTTTTGTGTACAAGTTTATAATACATTGGTACATGTATACCCCGACCACAAAACAACGCAGTAAAACGCGATCTGGGCACGAAGCAACCTCAAAGAAGAAGTTAAATGCAACCTGGGCACCAAACAACCTCAAAGAAGAAGTTAAATGCAATCTGGGCACGAACCAACCTCAAAGAAGAAGTTAAATGCAACCTGGGCACCAACCAACCTCAAAGAAGAAGTTAAATGCAATCTGGGCACCAACCAACCTCAAAGAAGAAGTTAAATGCAGTCTGGCCACCAACCAACCTCAAAGAAGAATCCGGCTCTCGCGGACCTAAAGCTGTCACCGAATACAAAGGTGGATCCCTTGTCGGAGAGACGAACGAAGCCATGGACCAGATCACCCATCCACTTGAACGCCTCGTAGCCAAGCACTGTCCTCAGGGTCAAGGTCGCGAACCCGAACTGTATTATGAATCCCCAAAACACAGGATGCCAGTTGACCTATGCAAAAAAATGTTGTAATGAAATAGCGGACTAAAACTTATGTACTTTTAATGGGAGATTTGATGCTATTAAGCTTCACGTTTAAAAAAGTCACTCATTAACACAGCGGTTCTCAACCTGTACCCTTTTAGGGGTCGCACGACCCTTTCCCAGGGGTCGCCTAAGACCCCCTGAAAACACATATGTTCTATAGCTATGAAGCATAACCGAAAATAATTTTGTGGCTGGGTGTCGCCACTACACGATGCTGTGTTAAAGGGTCGCGGCCATAGGAAGGTTGAGAATCACTGCATTAACACAAGAGGGGCATGGAAGACATTAGTTACACAACTTAGCATGTTATCCAGAGAAACACGCCGAATAATTTGCTCCTAATGCCATGTATTTTTGTTTCTATTACAAGGCAGTTTCTCGTCTAAATAGACTGACTACAGATCACTTGAATAAAGCTTTGATATATGCTACATGCAGACAACTAGGAGCAGACAGCTCACCGGTCGACCAAGATGTAGAGTAGGACTTGCACCATGCACCTGGGGGGTCCGCGCATGGAGACGGAAAGCAATGGATCGATCCGAATGGAAGGATACGGCGGAGCAGGCCAGGGCCTTACATATTCTGTAGCGCCACTGATGATGATTTTGCCCTATGCTAAAATTACACAGGAATGGTTCTGTGAGCATATTCGGAATGTAGAATCTTCAAGGCATCGACCATAGCAACCACGCCAACACGTTACGTTTCAATATCGCTGACTCTTTTCTTATCTACCATTTTAATTCTTATTTATGGAATAATTATTTTTCAATGTGTTTATAATAGTTTTCCCCTCTACGTTTAAGACGGTTTTTTAAAACTATTTTTTTGAAAGCTAAGACGTACATATATCGTTTTGTTTTGTCTTCCATAAATTTCTCAATTATTCTTTATAGACATACTAGCAAATGTAGCCGGCGTTTCCCGGGATTGCATTTGGAAAAACAACTTCTACAACCTTTTAATTAACATTGACATTAAGCGCCATGTGAATAAAATGACCTTTCCCTGTAAGGCCTGGATGACAGCACAAGGAATGATATGATCTTACCCGGCCAGGCCTGGATGACAGCACAATGAAGGACATGACCTTACCCTGCCTGGATGAAAGCACTATGAATGACGTGGCCTTACCCTGCTTGGCCTTTATGACAGGACAGTGAATGACATGACTTTACCCCTGCCTGGCCTCAATGACAGCACAATGAATTATATGGCCTTACCATGCTTAGCCTGAATAACAGGACGAATGAATGACATGACCTTACATTCCCTGGCCTGGATGACAACACAATGAATGACATGACCTTACCTACCCTGGCCTGGATGACAGCACAATGAATGAAATGACCTTACCTTCCCTGACCTAGATGACAACACAATGAATGACATGACCTTACCTACCCTGGCCTGGATGACAGCACAATGAATGACACGACCTTACCTTCCCTGGCCTGGATGACAGCACAATGAATGACATGACCTTACATTCCCTGGCCTGGATGACAGCACAATGAATGACATGACCTTACCTTCCCTGGCCTGGATGACAGCACTATGAATGACATGACCTTACCCTGCCAGACCTGGATGACAGCATAAGGAATGACAACACCTTACCCTGCCTGGCCTGGATGACAGCACAATGAATGACATGACCTTACCTACCCTGGCCTGGATGACAGCACAATGAATGACATGACCTTACCCTACTTGGCCTTGATGACAAAATGAAGCACGCCACCAGGAGACCAAATATGCCGATTAGAGCTTGTCCATTATGTGGGCTATATGTGATGACGTCAATGCCCAGATAGACACAAAGCAGGACAATGGCCAGCACATAAAGGAAGCTTAGATAAAAATGAGAAGAAAATAATTAAGTTTTGTTAACCGTGCGAGAAAAACCCCCCACATGGATTACTCTAGATTAAAGTTTTTTAATAAGGGGTGACCGCACCACATCGGTTGCGGGGGAAGTATCAGGGATGAGGGAGGACCAAGAAATAAAGGTTTATATGCATTTTTATTTGCACCTTTGATCGTGAGGAGTGCGGCAAATAGGTTTTGAAATCGAGAGGGTTGCGGGAAGTGTATGGAAATAAAGAGGAGTTGTGGCGATGTAATAAAGGTTAAGAACCCTTGCTCTAGATACAGCAAATTTGTTAAGAAAGTTTAAAATCTTTTGCAGACGTTATCCAAAGATGTAAAGAATCAGACTTTTCGTATTCATACGCCATTCACATGAACCCTGTGCGTACCCTCAATTAGAACTTGTCTCACAGGATTTTTGCTTTAAGCCCCCGGGCATGTGATGGCAACAGCCAAAGATTTGTAAGAGCTGTGTCACTGAGTTCATTCACTCCTTTACTCTGTGATTAGAACATGCCACTGATGTCGTCTTATCTAGCGCAATGATATTGCATCTTGCCCCACCTGCCTAACACACACACACACACACGCACGCACCTATGCACGAACGCACCCACACACACACGCGCACATGAAAATGGTGTCCCGTTGACCCTTTTTTTGTAGTGAGTATTTTAAAATTTCAATGTTAAAGTGTGGTTGAATTAGTTCTTTTGTATTAAAACACAACAGACCCATGTTGATTAGTTTTAGAATCACCGGCTTGAGAAGAATGCAAGGAGTGAAAACACAACAAATCCTTTTCATAAATCGTCGATGGGGTATTCCCGTTTCCCCCCCCCCCCCTTTTTTTTTTAGCAGGTTCCTTTTGGGTTCGTCTAAGACCACCTGAAAACAAATAAGCTCTATAGTTATGAAATATAACCGAAACTAATTTTGTGGCTGGGGTTCGCCACAACACGATTAACTGCATTAAAGGGTCGCGGCCATAGGAAAGTTGAGAACCACTGGTATAGGGCAATGTAGGCTGACAGCATATTTTTAAAGGAATGTTGTACAACCTACCCAATGAAGTTGTAGTTATTAAATGAAAGTTAGCGACCAGTTCCAATTAGGTAACTTAGAGATTTCCACGGAGGGAAAGAACAATAACTTGGCTGACGCTCTTCAATATTTTTGGAGACCATCGTAGCACGACTATCAAAATGAACTTTGAACTTACTATCTAATGTAGGTTCTCAAACGTTTGCTCTGCGGTGACGTGGCGTATGCAGTATAACACCTCAGTATAACGGCGTCGTATTTTGGTCCGCTGATGAAACCAAGGGTTATCTTGAGTATCAGCGCCCCTGTAACGGCAGTGAGAATATAAGAGCCCTCATCGTAATATCTGGGGATATCAAAATACATGGAAAGGTTACAAATTAAAAAAAAACAATGTCTGTAACAAATCAAAGGGTCGAAATGCAAAGAAAGATAACTTGTATAGAGTGTCATGTCGGTGACTTTTTTTGTGGTGGTTGATGTGGTTTTTGTGTTCGGTGTGGTTATGGCGGTTGATGTAGTTGTGGCGATTGATTAGGTTGTGGCGGTTGATTAGGTTTTGGCGGTTGATGTTGTTGTGTTGGTTGATGTGGTTGTGGCGGTTGATGTGGTTAGGGTGTTTGATGCGGTTGCGATTGTTGGTGCGGTTGTGGCGGTTGATGTGGATGTGGGGGTTGATGTGGTTGTGGTGGTTAAGGAGGTTAAGGTTTGGTAATTCAGGAAATGAATGAACTCTCTCTCATTAACACACCTTTACTCTCATTGTGAGTAGAAATCAAATTATAACGCAACACTGAGTCTTTTTAGGGTAATGCGCATAAGTTGACGGCTAAATACACCAACGCCGGCCTTAGGTAAACTTTCGCCCTGTGCGAAGCACCCGCTCGGCGCCCCCTTCCCTGTCCCTGTATGGCTCCGCTCCATTTCCGATTACAACGTAGGCTATGGAGCACGTGTTATGATGCTATACATGTAGCTAATACAACTCATTTTAACATGCACATAAATTTAGTCTGTTTAGTTTTTCAACGGTACCTTGTTCCATTTCCACACCCCCTTCGGGTTCGTCCATAATCTGTCTCTTTGAGGTAGGAACTATCGGCGCGTGTTTGTTAAAGGTGTATCCCCAGTAGGGCTTAAAGTTAGAAGACCGTTTCTCGACCCTAGACCCGAGGTTCACACTTTACTATATTAAACTAAGGGAATTTAAATTGTTACTGGGCCACGGCGCCCTGTGCTAAGGCACAGGTCGCACATCCCAAAGGTGGGCGTTGAATACACCCCCCTCAAAAATAAAATATAGCAAGAAGAAAACGTCTAGCATAAGACCATTCAATATGTTGCTTTCAAATTAACGATCCCGAGTCGGTGGTCCGATATACAAATAAAAGTGGATTTTTGACCTGTAACACTTGCAATTAAAGTTAAAGTATAAAGTTGTCATCGTCGTCTAACCGGTTGAACAGTCTCCATTCACTTCGGACACTTTTCTCTTCTAGAGTGTAACACCCAAAAGAAAAGACGTACTTCGTCTTCAATAAAGTCTAACCGGTTGAACAGTCTCCATTCACTTCGGACACTTTTCTCTTCTAGAGTGTAACACCCCAAAGAAAAGACGTACTTCGTCTTCAATAAAGTCTAACCGGTTGAACAGTCTCCATTCACTTCGGACACTTTTCTCTTCTAGAGTGTAACACCCCAAAGAAAAGACGTACGTCGTCTTCAATAAAGTCTAACCGGTTGAACAGTCTCCATTCACTTCGGACACTTTTCTCTTCTAGAGTGTAACACCCCAAAGAAAAGACGTACGTCGTCTTCAATAAAGTCTAACCGGTTGAACAGTCTCCATTCACTTCGGACACTTTTCTCTTCTAGAGTGTAACACCCCAAAGAAAAGACGTACTTCGTCTTTAATAAAGTCTAACCGGTTGAACAGTCTCCATTCACTTCGGACACTTTTCTCTTCTAGAGTGTAACACCCCAAAGAAAAGACGTACGTCGTCTTCAATAAAGTCTAACCGGTTGAACAGTCTCCATTCACTTCGGACACTTTTCTCTTCTAGAGTGTAACACCCCAAAGAAAAGACGTACGTCGTCTTCAATAAAGTCTAACCGGTTGAACAGTCTCCATTCACTTCGGACACTTTTCTCTTCTAGAGTGTAACACCCCAAAGAAAAGACGTACTACGTCTTCAATATAGTACCAACACAACACTGGCTCTTCAA
This sequence comes from Omphiscola glabra, assembly GCA_964017045.1. Classification (NCBI taxonomy): domain Eukaryota; kingdom Metazoa; phylum Mollusca; class Gastropoda; family Lymnaeidae; genus Omphiscola; species Omphiscola glabra. The sequence continues at coordinate 50,555,999 of OZ024794.1, read as the reverse complement.
GTATGGGCCACCACCACCGTGCCAGACTGCCACGGCAGTTTCGTGTCAATGGGTGGCCTTGCCCTGTTCTATATTTTATTTATTACGAACATTTAGCCAATTAACGGGAAACTAATTTTTTTATATCGTGAAAGCGAAATGTACGTCTTAGTAGATATGAAGGACCAGAAGCAGAGATACATCTATCTAAAATTAATAGAATTGAAATATTCAAGATTGAAATATTTCTCACTTTTTTTTATTTCTCCCTAAACTCTGATCTGACAAAACGTTCAGAAGCGTATAATAAAATCATGCTAGTCCCATAAGCTAAATAAAAAGTGAGAAGGTCTAGCTAATGTGTATCACAAGGACCATGAAGATCTAGCTAATGTGTATCACAGGGACCATGAAGATCTAGCTAATATGTATCACAAGGACCATGAAGATCTAGCTAATATGTATCACAGGGACCATGAAGATCTAGCTAATATGTATCACAAGGACCATGAAGATCTAGATAATATGTATCACAAGGACCATGAAGATTTAACTAATATGTCTCACAAGGACCATGAAGATCTAGCTTATATGTCTCAGAAGGACATGAAGATCTAGCTAATATGTCTCACAAGGACCATGAAGATCTAGCTAATATGTATCACAAGGACCATGAAGATCTAGCTAATATATATCACAAGGACCATGAAGATCTAGCTAATATGTATCACAAGGACCATAAATGAGGATGGCATTTAAAAAAAATCTAATTACAATGGGTGCCAAGAAAGTCTGTGACTTCTTTCACACTAGTGTATAGAACATTACATCCTTAAGACCATTGACTTCTTTCACACTAGAGGATATAACATTACATCCTTAAGACCATTGACTTCTTTCACACTAGTGGATAGAACATTACATCCTTAAGACCAATAACTTCTTTCACACGAGTGGATAGATAGTCAAATCTTTAAGACCATTGACTTTAAATCACTTATGAAACAATTCTCTGCAGCAGAATTACGCAAACGATTTTGTTGATATATAACAAATGATTCCTTAGAACTATCTGTCAAGAATAATAATTTATCTCCATCGGTAATTAATTAGACTGTTTGTAAACTATTATTGATTTTGAGTAATTTTGTTTTTTGTATCAATAAATTGAAATTAATTAATGTTTAACTTTATGGAACTTTTTTGTATTTATTTTACATTTTTATTCATGTTGGTGAGTTGGTTAGTTGGTGAGTTGTTGGGGAGCAGGGACTACACCAGGCACCACCGTCCCCCCCCCCCCTCCGATGTTTGCGACTAGGACGAGTGCCCCCCCCCCCTTTTTAGCGCGGACCTAATGTTTTGTGATGTTGAGGTGGGGGGGGTGCATTGCTTTGCCCAGCATCCAATGTTTTTAAGACGGCCCCGACAATGTAAAGGAAATAGATATAAGCTTTTGGCTTAGCTTTAATTTGATGTTTGTCTCCCACATGTTCTTTAAAGTGGAAATTTACGTCGAAAGTTTATCGGTAGACACAAGAATTAAATTAGATTGTGAGAGCTTCAGTGTGAACTTTAAAAGGTTGTGAATATAGAGCCAATTCAAAGCCAGACCGGTAAACAAACTTATATAGTTTGTAAATTGTTTTAGTGAGGGAAATCGCACAGACCACGCAAACAGATGGGTCTGTCTATCAGACCATACAAATAGATGGGTCTTTCTACCAGACCACATAATTAGATGTGTCTATCTACCAGACCACACAAATAGATGGGATATCTATCAGACCACACAAATAGATGGTTCTATCTACCAGACCACAAAAATAAATGGGTTTGTCTACCAGACCACACAATTAGATGTGTCTATCTACCAGATCACACAAATAGATGGGATATCTATCAGACCACACAAATAGATGGGTCTGTCTACCAGACCACGCAAATAGATGGGTCTTTCTACCAAGTCACAAAATTAGATGGGTCTGTCTACCAGACCATGCAAATTAAAATATGTAGGCATCTGTATTCTATATGTAGCAACATAACATTTTAGGTTGTCTTTACTTCCAAGACATGGCACCATACACATTTAAAGTACGCCTTTTCTCTAATAAAATAGTTTACATATAAAAAACTAAGGTCTGGTTTTTTTCTGGAACAAAGACTGATGAATTTATAGAAACCTGACGTATGATGTTGCCGCTCATAAAAAATATACCATCCAGGCGATTTCATTTTTTTTTAATGATAAACGAGAAAAATGTTATGAGAGCTGAAAAAAGTATTATAAATTTTAATGATTTTTTTGAAAATAAAGCATTGTAATTTCAAAATGGTTATTCATCATTGTAAAAATGTATATTTGAATCTTGTTACCATTTAACAATTATCATGATTTCACTTAAGCTTGGTGTTGTAACCACGTTTTAATATTAGAACATTTTCAAGGCTCTTCTATTTATTGTAATAAAAAAATTATTATTTTAAAATTCCGCCTAAAATAAAATTTCACGAAAGTTAAGCTAAGTTAATACCTGACTAAAATATGTTAAGCTAAGTTAACATCCTCATATCGTTAAGGGTTAAAATCCTGGCCATGCCAAGAGGTTGTTCATCTAGAGTTCTCCGGTACCACCCTACCCACACCCACCTCCCACTATCATCATACCCTCCTCATAACCTCCTCATACCCCCCACATACCCTTCTCACAAACTGATCACAGCACCCCCCCCCCGATAGACATACAAGTGAGCAAGAAACAAGAATTTTTTCATTAGATTATTCACCTAAAAAAAATTTTCTTCTTCGAAACATATCAATAAAGCTTCAAAGATTATAACTGGACTGGACATAAACCACCAGTGGCGTAGCGAGCTTAACTCGTGCCCGGGTTACAATACCTTTTTAGCGCCCCCCCCCCTTTTCGAAAACCATACAATATTATATGTAAAATATACCATTTGGCGCCCTTTTGTGAGAGCGCCCGGGGCATGATGCCCCCCTTGGCCCCCCTCGCTACGCCACTGTAAACCACAACCTGCCAATTAAAGATCTATTTCAATCTAGATTTATTTTGCAGCACAGTAATCGTTCCACATGTTGCACCCACACTTCAAAGAATGTCTTTCCTGTAGAGCAGATTTCAGTTCAGTAGCTGGGGTTATACGTTTTCGCAAGTTTTCACGACCCAGTTAGATCTCCCCCAGCTTTGTCATTGAGCAAGAAGGCTCTCCTGAACTGCTATTGAACATTCTAAATTGTAATGACAACATCAGCCAAAGAAAGTTAATATACCCACGTGTTATGAAAACAGTACCTAAACATAAGCCAGTGTATACTCACCTGTTATGAACACAGTATTCAAGGTTAGCCAGTGCACTCATTTTTTATGACAAAAGCACGTAAACAAAAGCAAGAGTACTCACTTTTTATGACAACAGTACCAAAAGTAAGCCGCTGTACTCACTTGTTATGACAACAGTACCCAAAGTAGGCTATATATAACACGAACAGTGCCACCTTGACGACGTTGCCGATCAGTTTACAGTGGCGTTTCCAAAAAGCTCTGACAGCGTCTTCGATTTTCTCCACCCACTTACTCCAGCGCCCGTGGGGGAACACACCGAGTTCATTTCCTGTTGATGTTACGATGAACACCTCTGTCTCAGGAGACGTGTCGTGCGGATCTGACGTCACACCATTCGCTAAAACGTCCGCCGTGCCATTTTCAAACAAATAATCTCTTCCGTTCTGTGGTGGTGGTGACGTCATCCTTTTTTCAGCTTCCATCTACCCTTTTCAACAAAAATAATAAATAAATAAATATATATATGTATATTATACGGATATTATTGATCAATTTATTACTGGTAGAGTTTCTTAGAATATATTTTTAGGCAGTGAGAAAGCCGCTCCTAGGCAACAGTTTCGTCCCAGCTTTCCGTCCCGACCGAAAGGCTCACTGGGCGGTGGTTGGGGGGGGGGGGATTGTAACGCACACCTTCCCTCCGAAGAGGAAGCAAACCCGCACAGACCCGCAGGGAAAGTGGGTTGTGAACGCTTTAAACGCAACGGTTTTGGCCGACAGGGCTTCCTCCAGGCCAGGGGGTAGGTTCCCAGCGTGCTTCGCACAGTCTGGCGAAGGTGAAACCTGCCCTCGTTTTGTGTTGGGGTGTGCCGGCCGGGGGGGGGGGGGGGTCGGTCACTAAGAGCTCGCGCTCCGGCCCACCGACATCATTTCCCTATGTGACGTATTTCGGATATATTTTTTGTCATTATAAGCAGGTCGAAAAAAATAATTCGTTCGTGGTAGAACGAAACACCAAAACAACAACGACCACAGATTGAAATACGTCAAAGTAGAATTCAATAAATGAGGGAAACGTTCCCGATTGTCTATGTCGCATTCTTTCTTTTCTGATCTATTGTGTTTCGCTTCTGATCTATTGTCTTTCTTTTCTGATCTATTGTCTTTCTTTTCTGATCTATTTTCTTTCTTTTCTCATCTATTGTCTTTCTTTTCTGATCTATTGTCTTTCTTTTCTGATCTATTGTCTTTCTTTTCTGATCCATTGTCTTTCTTTTCTGTTCTATTGTCTTTCGTTTCTGATCTATTGTCTTTCTTTTCTCCTCTATTGTCTTTCTTTTCTGATCTATTGTCTTTCTTTTCTCCTCCATTGTCTTTCTTTTCTGTTCTATTGTCTTTCGTTTCTGATCTATTGTCTTTCTTTTCTCATCTATTTTCTTTCGTTTCTGACCTATTGTCTTTCTTTTCTGGCGAGGATTATCCAAGTCTTTATTGGAAATCCGATTTAAAAAAAAAAAAGAATCATTCGTTTTAATATCAACTTTCTGTTTCTCTTCATTTCATATTGGGAAAACAGCGTGTATTTCTAGTACAATGTATCATTGCCAATATGTAGTTTTGGAATACATTAATAAAATTTAACCCTTTCGGGAAATAGAGTTCATCTCAGTCAGTCTTATTTGAGGTGAACAATTTGAAACGATTTTTATTTTTACATTTTCCAGGTGAACGTTGTTAGAAAGCACCTATCGACTATTTCTTCCTATACATAGAATATGACTTGAACCAGCTCCAGGTAAGACGTCGTTGTAGTTGTTGGTGTAGTTTGAGCTTACGTGTGCTTGCAAACTAACAGTAAAATGGTAGTGGGCGCAGAGTATCATATCTCCCATAGCTTACATAAGATGAATAATCCAGCCACTCATAACTATAATAAGATGAATAATCAAGCCACTCATAACTATAATAAGATTAATAATCCAGCCACTTATAAGTAAAATAAGATGAATAGTCCAGCCACTCATAACTTAAATGACTATAATACGATTAATTATCCAGCCACTCATAACTATAATAAGATGATTATGTCTAAGCACTCCTAAAATAAGAATCCATTATCCAAGTGCAAGTAGCATTATTTATAAATGTATACTTTATCACTAGGCAGTGCCGTAGCGCTGGTCTGAAATTTTTGCGCTCAGCGGAAAGCAAGTTTTTTGCGCCCTCTTATACCACCCCACCCGCCCATCATTGAACAAAAAACGCGTTGATTCCATTAAAAAATATATTTAATTAGTTTAAAACAATCAACGTTTCTTTCTGTCTCCAATCACAGACAGCGCGCCCCTATAAATTATAAACCGGGGCGTATCTCACCCTTTGTCAACTCCAAGTTACGCTACTTTCTCTGCACTTGAAGTATTTTATCTTGAAAGTACTAAACTAGAGGAGGGAGAAGAAGAAGAAGACAGAGAAAAAGATGGGAAGATAACACCAAAGAGTGGACGGGATTAAAACTAGGCGATGCTATGCGTGGTGCAGAAGACCGAGAGAAATGGAGAAGGATAGTTTTCATGCCATCTGTGGCGCCCCAACGGTCCAAGGACTAAGGGACATGATGATGATGACTAAAGTAATATGGTCACACCATAGAAATGCTCAAATTAAATTACAATATCGTAAAACCACGATATCATTAAAATGACAGGATGAAATCAACACCTCACCTTTGATTAAATCAAATAGTTACACCCTAACACTACTTAATAAAGATGGTGATATCTTACCACCACGCCCTAACATGCAATGTAAAATCTGTACAATACGTGAATCTAAAAAGTACTTTAAGAATTACGTAAGAACGAAATACATACCTTTTCTGTGTGCATCAGTCTATGCTTACAAGAAAAGGAAAAGTCGTGGCCAACAAATAACTTAGTGCCTGGCTGAATTTATCACAACGACCCAAGCACGCCCGAGTGAAGCGGGATTTCTTATAACTCTGATCACTGAGCTCAATGCTCAACCACTTCAACACCAACAAACTACAGTGTGGCTCTATTATTACCCCATTCTGTTGCTTATCGGGGGAAGGGACAAAAAGGGGCCTGATTTGAACGCAGATCGAAGTGTCACCAGCTGGTTTATGTAATTAAGTTAAACTTTCTCAACTCGATACAAGTCAACAGCCTTTTTTTTTTGGTCCTGTAAATGTTGAAAAAAACAACAACAACCCAACAACAACAACAACATTACAGTTTTAATCATATCATATCATATCATATATATATATAAAAGTGAAAATTTGTTTGTTTGTGGGTTTGTCTGTTCCACAAAGGCTTTTAAAAGAATTGATGGATCTTGACCAAACTTGGCACATATATCCATCGTTATCCAGAAGGAACTCTTAAGGGGTTGAGAACTTTTAATAACATTTCGTGTGGGGCCGGGGGCCCCGAATTCGTTTTTTTCTTATATGAGCTATATAAAAAAATTACAAACAAATACTCCTACGTGAATGGATGGATATAGATCAAACTTAGTACACGTACACTTGATTATCCATATTCACGTACCGATGGATACTGAACTCATAATATCCATTCTTCTGGGGCCGGAGGCTCCATTTCATTTTTCCTTATATGAGCTATATAAATATCGATAGGATTAGACAACACTATAGTTTCTATGTCAATTGATGGATATAGGCCTAGGGTGGTAGCAATACACTTCACTGTCCGTACAGAAATATCGGTGGATGTAAAACTAATAATATCCAATCTAGAATTTTCCAGAAAGTTCGATATTCTTAAAATGCTATATCTATGGCATTATTCAATAGATTTTATCGGGAAATGGGATAACATTAGAAAGCAGGGTCCTTAGATGGAACGGGATCATACAGAGAACAGTATCCTAACGGGATCTGTAGGCCACCGGGATCGGGGTCCTAATGCAATCCCGGGCCACGCCGGGTATATCGGTTAGTAATTTATAATCTTATAAAAATCGGTTTCTTTGAAATAAAATAAAGATATTGTTAGTTGGACGGGGAAGAAAAAAAATGAACTCTTTTGATTTCATTGAAAGCAAACATCGAATTGATATTAAAATCGGTTATAATAATTTGCGAGATATCAGAAAAAGAGGGGGACGAATTCACAGCGTCCTTATCAGGTATCCGTCATAGAAGAGGCTTACATAATGCAAATATCCTCTTTTTTTCCTTCACCGCATTCAGTATCTGCTGATTAATAAATTCTGTTTCAAAGAGAAGTGTTTGGCAGTCAGCAGTGATTGATTCAGACCACTTATTTATTCTAACGCTCCATGGAGACCGTGACAAAAAGAAAGGTGTTTGTACTTCGGCGTTGCATTTTACCCATTGCGAATTTGTTTATGCATTTGAGTAAATGTATAAATTTGCAATTTAAAAAAAAAATGAACATGATTAACAGAAAAGCAAATTTATCCATGTTTCATCACGGGAAGGCTGGGGTGGGTGTGTCGGTTTGTGTGAGGTGGGGGTGGGTTTGTGTTGGAGGTTGAGAGATCAAATTTAATATTTAAACAAACATAAAAAAATCCGATGTGAAATTTTATAGACCGGCGATACCAGGATTTTTCAAGAGTTTTTCTCTCATTTTACGTGATCTCCACGACACCCTTTCATAAATCTCCAAGACACTCTTTAATAAATCTCCAAGACACTCTTTCATAAATCTCCAAAACACCCTTTCATAAATCTCCATGAGATCCTTTCATAAATCTCCACGACACCCTTTCATAAATCTCCAAGACACCCTTTCATAAATCTCCAAGACACCCTTTCATAAATCTCCAAGACACCCTTTCATAAATCTCCAAGACACCCTTTCATAAATCTCCACGACACCCTTTCATAAATCTCCATGAGATCCTTTCATAAATCTCCACGACACCCTTTCATAAATCTCCACGACACCCTTTCATAAATCTCCACGACACCCTTTCATAAATCTCCAAGACACCCTTTCATAAATCTCCACGACACCCTTTCATAAATCTCCACGACACTCTTTCATAAATCTCCACGACACCCTTTCATAAATCTCTACGACACCCTTTCATAAATCTCCAAGACACCCTTTCATAAATCTCCACGACATCCTTTCATAAATCTCCATGGCCCTAAGCCGCTATAATTTTTCTCCTCAGCCCAGTGGTCGGCAAACTCATTAGACAAAAAAGCCAAAAATCAGCAAAATCAGTAGTGATTTCCAAAAAAAACAACTATGACATGAATAAAACATGATTACAAAGCAAAGGACATTGTTTCTCTGTGACGAATTATCATATAGAATTCCAGTAAAAAGACATGATCAAATTTAAACGTTATATTGTAGCTCAATGTATTCCATTTGAAAATTAGCAGGTAATGTGTTTATTTCGAATGGAATGTATTCGCAAGATTCCACAAAATTGATGATTTGTTTTCCGTGTTCTGTTTGTCATCGTCAAGTTCTGGCACAAATTTAGTTTTTACCTCGACTTACTTCCAAAAGGTAAAGGGTGCGCCCCCCCCCCCCAATTGTCAGCATCCATAAGTTTATGGAATTCCTGGTACTGGCAATGTTAATCTCTTCGCCCCTAATCTCTTCACCCCTAATCTCTTCACCACTAATCTCTTCGCCCCTAATCTCTTCACCCCTAATCTCTTCACCACTAATCTCTTCGCCCCTAATCTCTTCGCCCCTAATCTCTTCGCCACTAATCTCTTCGCCCCTAATCTCTTCGCCCCTGTGAAATGTTCAGCCTCGATCAGAATCTGGACGATGATATTTATATTGAAAGAAAAATCTCCTGTTATTGCGCACTAGTTTTCTTGTTGTACTGTCCAGTGATATTCCAACATACGTAAATGTTGGCAGGCGCTTGCATCGTCTCCTTTTAATTCTATAAGACGATTTCATTTACCTATCGTCACCAAGGCACCAGGGTAACTATACCAGATATGTTCACAATGGACAAAGAAAGAAAATCGCTTTAAAATATATTTCCATTCTTTGTATAAATCTCTTGCGTCAGCTGAGTCTTTTAATGACACTATAATAGCGATTTCTTCAGTGATTTTATATTCGTCATCTATACACGCAAGCTTAAAAATGTTCGTAAGTTTACGATCCTTGTTTGAGGCGCCGTCGTAACAGTCCTAAGCCGCATGCGAGCTGTTGCCGTTGGTTCGACACGCCTAGCATGTCCCATAATTATCATACCTTGTTGCTTGCCTTGCAACGAACATACTATTTGAACATGAGCCACAGTCACCAGACTAAACTTACCATTGGCGTTGTTCTAAGTTACTTCTAAATTAATTGGGTGCTTTGGGGAAGGACGAGACATTCTCTAACGCAGTGGTCGACAAATCGCTGCTCACGAGCCGCGTGCGGCTATTTAGCGCCCTGAGTGGGGCTCGGCCAGTCGGCCAAAAATTGGTTTTGACTCCGAAAAACATGACTCTTGAAAAGAATTTTGGCTCTAAGAATGTGTTTAATCGTTCTGCTGCTGAATTTTGGCTCTTTTGACTAATGAGTTTGCCGATCACTGTTCTAACGTGAGAAGGGATTTCTGAAATTACCTTAATGCGACTGTTTGGTACGGGTGTATTCTTTCTTTTCTTGTGTTGATACCAGTTTTAAAAAAAAACGTGGTATAAATTTTTTTTTTTTTTTTGGGTTGTAATTCTTCTATAACATTATCTTAGGTTATAAAAAACACAGAATATGTTTGAAGTTTAGTAATAATTTATTTTTAATGCTATGAGATTTAAAAGCATCAATCAATGCATCAATCAATCAAACAAGCAATCAAGCAATTAGTCATTATTTTTTACACAGAACAATAACAAACTTATTAGAGGACACATGTCAGATTAAGCGTGTTTTTCCAAAGTCGGTGCAATGTTTGTTTAAAACAGATGGTATTTTTATTTTACTTATCATTAAACCTCGTATATTTAATGTTCAACCGAGTTAAAATAAAATATTTACATTTCACGAATGGCTGACTTTTAAGCTATGAATTGTTGTGGTAAAAAATTAACCCCCCCCCCCACCCCCCCAAAAAAAACAAAAACAAAAAAAAACAACAACAGTTTTTTCAGGAAAAATAAGTATTTTTGTAAATTTTACCTTTGCTGTCTGTAGTAAAAGACTTTTAAATTAGCTTTTTATCACTTGCCTAAAAAATCATTGATGATCTTTACGACTGGAAAAATTAATTTTAATGACGATAAACAGTTATAAAAAAATTCTAGTTCGTTAATCTCAACACTATTTGAGGAGCATTCAATCGAGCACATCAAAAACAAAAGAGTTCTACTTTAAAAAAAAGACCACAAAAGAACCCAAAAAGAAGAAAAGAGAATGACCAACTTACATGATCTTAATGGCAAAATATACTTCATGAAGATAAAGTCATCGAAAATAACATTCGTCAATTGTTAATTCCTTAATTTCCTAGAGAACTAAAATTTAAAATTTAAAAATAATTTTTTAATATGCCCCATGCAGCTTAAATTATTCAAAGCATGTCACGTATTAAGATGCTTACCGTGGGTATGTTGCACCGTTTCCATTAAAAAAATTTTGAGCCATGTCGAAAGGCGTACCACCCATCACTTTGAACTTAGACCGTGCTGCCGTGTACAAACCCGTCATGGAATTTGTATTGTCAAGCTCATCCATTGACAGCGCCTTACGTCAGCTCAATAGGTAACGCCCCCACCTAGGTCCGTCATAAGGTACAGTGTGACAGCCCTACACCACACCACACAGGACGTGTGTTGTATAACCCAAAATCATGTCGCTACAAAGGAAAAGTGTAAAACCTTAGACCATTTCGCCCAAAGGCTATAGTGTAAAACCTTAGTTCGTATCACACCTGTGTTTAGTGTAAAATCCTAGAATGTATCGCACAAAGGGTATCGCATAAAACCTGTTTGTGGTATGGTTGACATTTTTGTAAACATTTAGCACATCTAAAAAACCTAATCATTTGGCAATTATGAATCCAATGATATGTAACATGTTATTGTTGTTATGGTCTTCATTGAAGAATCGGCAAGATTGCAAAGGTACCGGTTCCTAATGAGAGAGAGAGTGAGAGAGAGAGAGAGAGAGAGAGAGAGAACCAAACATATTTGAGAGTTAAGCAAAACTATAACAATACTGAAAAGTTAAATGACATGATCAACATGAACGTGACAGGAATGAAATAAAACCATTAAGTAAATCTGATTAACATGTTAGACACAAACAAAATTCTAGGAAGACACAAAAGTAACCCTTCTTGCACTAACACCGCCTGCCCTTGTAACGACATGCCATTGTTTAAATGTAAATACATTTAGCAGTAAGTATTACTCTTAGTGCCACTCAACTCATTTCATCTCTTCTCTTAAGAGTCGATTCCCTGAAAAGATATCAAACCCACGACCTCTCGGTTGCGGGTTTTGATAAAAAAAAATAATCGATACCACTTTTTTGTGACACGCTCAGTTTTTTTTAACAGGATACTTAATACAATCAATTATATTAATTATATTTCTGCGAATACAAATATCGCAATGGGATTCATACATCACAATTCGTTTGATTAAAATTGGCAGAAGCAAGCAACAGCTTGAACTGAAACTCCGCCGATCTTGGAAGAGAAATCAATGGACGAGATTGCCGGGTGCTGAGATGTTGAACGTGTTGATCTATCATTAGGAATGTACTAATGAGTCTTCCGTGTAGAGCAATCCTATTGAAAAATAATAAAATTAGTGCGTTGCATTTTAAAACGAACGTGTCCATTCTACTAACAGCGAACATACGCCATAGCAAATAATACATAAAGAGCACACCGTCAAAAGCGTCACCTTCGTCTCGTCACCGCCCAACTGAACCTATTGCTTCGCAGCATGCCCCGCACATTTGGTGGACCGGGAGGGCCGCGAAGCTGCACGTATACGGAAGAAACTGGCCTCGTGCTGAGCCAACATCATTATTAAATAAGGAGGCAAGGTTACCCTGGATGCTCTCACAGTCAGACGCCATATTCTTCTAAACACCGAAGAGGCCTTGCAGTTTTAAATATATTTGTGGATATTTATCATCGGCCCGTGCCTGCCCACTATGTCACCGCGGGCAGAAAATGACCGTCCATTGTTAGGGAATTAAGCTTAAATTAGAAATTTCATAGTCAACGAGGAGACCATAGCTCGAATGAAGGAAAACCATCGGTATATTTTTTTTTACTGTAACATAGCCATAATATCATATTTACCGTAACGTAGTCTTAGCATCATATTTTACTTACACAATCGTAACATCATATTATACTATTACATAGCCATATCATCATATTTTACGGTTACATATACGTAACATCGTATTGTACTGGAATATAGCCACAACATCATATTTTACTGTAAGTGTAGCCATAACATCATAGTTTACAATAATGTAGCGTTAAAATCATAGTTTACTGTCAATAAACGTATTATTTTACTGTTACATAAACGTATTATTTTACTGTTACATAAACGTATTATTTTACTGTTACATAAACGTGTTATTTTAATGTTACATAAATGTATTATTTTACTGTTACATAAACGTGTTATTTTACTGTTACATAATCGTAACATCGTATTGTACAGGAATATCGCGACTATGTTTTCAGTATGATGTCAAGCGTTTTGAAAGAAGAAGAATTCCGAAGGTATTTCTACATTTGTAACTAGTTAGAGACCTTTCGTCAACGGAGTCCCACTTGGACTTTGCAATCTGCTTGAAAAAACTCTGAATACATATCACGACGATACATTATACAACAAGAGCGCCCCCCCACCCCCAAACTCCTTGAGGATTTTAAATAAATATTTGAGTTAAGCAATGCCCCCCTCTTTCATCTTCTCCAATATTGATATTATTTAATTCTATAAGGCGGGTTGCTCAAAAGATTACCACTTCTGATAGACAAGTTTCACCCCCCTAAGATAAATCTATGTCAATCTTCGTCCGTCATGGCTGGGGTCTTGGGGGTCGTCGGGTGCTTCACCTTAGCAAGCATTACAACAGCGGTTCTTGAGTTTGTGCAAAAATAGTCAGCTCTCTCGAAGGTGCATAAACGAAACAGAAGCGTGTGTGTGTGTCTATTGCATCAGAATTCAAATCTGAAAGTGTTTTTTCAACTAGTGATGTTGATCCCTTTTTTTTTCTCCGGTTAACAATTTTAAAAATCCGGTATTTTATAAATCATAATAAAAAGAATTTGAAAACCGGTTCGTAAAAATCAACAACAATTTACCGGTTTTACAACCAAAAACCGGAAATTCGCTTTTCCTTTTGATATCCGTAATATTAACAAACGTGTTTTAGAGTGAGAGTCTCGCGCTATAGGAGACTGCAACTTCTCTTGTCACCCAGAGTTATCGTTCATACTGGGGAGTACAAAGAAAGTACAAAGATGGCTGCTCACATGGCGAAAACATTGCGAAAACAGCATTTGAGACCTGGCGAGTTGAAGAAATTAAGAATTTTTTACGGGAATTGCATCAGCGGTATCTGGAAATTAAGCAGAACTTGTAGATCGGGCACGCGGCTATGCAGCGTTGCGAATTTGTCGGGAAAAAAACGTATGTATCTGAGACATTTTTAAAAATTTCTAGGCGAAAAAGATTAACAAGGGCAAAAACACCAGCTTTTAAGACCTTAGCAGTCCCCTCTAGCGACGGAATGAAAGAGATCAAACGTGGAACGTGTTGCGCTAACAATATGGAATGTTTAAAAAAAAATGCCAATCATGTTTTATTACACCATTTCCTTACAAGGGCTGTTCCGATGTTTTTATTTATGCGAATAACCTAAAGTCAATTTTGTACAACTCTTATTTCTTTTTAGATTGAACAAAGACAAGAAAAGCATAAAGCCTCACACTGAGTAGCATAGGAAGAGTCTGTCATTTTGGGACCATGTTCTCACAATCTTATCAAAACCGGATAAAAGAAAAGAAGACACTTCCAGAACCTTTCTCCAATGTTGAAAATTGCGATTGAAAGTAGGATTATTATTTTTATAAAAACATTATCAAATTAAATCTCAACACCTTTATGTCCCCCCCCCCCAAAAAAAAATACCGTCCTCCCCAAAAATTTCATTGATTGTTAACACCGTTGATGTTAACACCATTGATGTTAACACCATTGATGTTAACACCGTTGATGTTAACACCGTTGATGTTAACACCATTGATGTTAACACCGTTGATGTTAACACCGTTGATGTTAACACCGTTGATGTTAACACCGTTGATGTTAACACCGTTGATGTTAACACCGTTGATGTTAACACCGTTGATGTTAACACCGTTGATGTTAACACCGTTGATGTTAACACCGTTGATGTTAACACCGTTGATGTTAACACCGTTGATGTTAACACCGTTGATGTTAACACCGTTGATGTTAACACCGTTGATGTTAACACCGTTGATGTTAATACCATTGATGTTAACACCGTTGATGTTAACACCATTGATTCTAACCCCGCTAATGGTAACACCAATAACAATAGGTAATGGGATAAAGCTGAGCAAGAAATAAACATATAAAGTGTATGTTACCCGCCACGGCGCCTGTAGCAAAACTTGCCACGTTCCCGGCAAGAAAAGCCAAAAAGACCAGCTCTATGATGTCTTGTTTCCGGCTCGGACACATCGGGACCATGGTGCCGATACAGATTCCTATAGCTGTGAAGGCTGAGAAACCACACATCGCGTAGGTCGTGATGACCTCAGATCTTGCCTGGTGGTAACAGAAAGGGACAAACGTATTAATGAACGCTGTTCCGTTTTTTAAAAAAAACATGTGTTGTTCATCTATTAATTTGCATCACGTGATTTCATTCTGAAGCGGGGGTTATACCAAAGTAATGACTGTACTTAAAGTTAAAGACGTACGTTATACTTTGAAATAAGCCGTACCGTGCCCCATGCAGCAAGGTGAGACCAACATGATTGTCTGCATTTTGATAAGTCGAAGTAAGCAAGAAGTAAACAAGAAGTAAGCAAGAAGTAAGCAAGAAGTAAGCAAGAAGTAAGCAAGAAGTAAGCAAGAAGTAATCAAGAAGTAAGCAAGAAGTAAGCAAGAAGTAAACAAGAAGTACGCGTTTAATAAATCAAGTGGTTGAGAAGTCAATACAATTTTATATCTAGGTTTATGTACCAAAATCTTTATGGTTATATTACCCTGAAGGACTAAGGTACACATTTTCCTTTTACTGAAATAGATGAATAACATCAGCCAAATTCTTGCTGTGATCCGTTCCAGAAGCACTATTGGATCTATCAATAATGAATAATCTACATATTTACGAAATTCACATGAAAGTCACTTAAGCTCTTTATAAAAACACAACTTACTGACATAATACCATTGACCAAAGTTGTGTTCATACTATCGAGTATAATGTCAGCTCCTGACCAATGCCACGAGTTGTTGCCGTTGGCCACGTATGATTCAAATATATGCCTGTTCTTGATGTCAAATAGATTTCAAAAAAATAAATAAAAAATTGCGTTAATGCTGATCAAAATAATAAAACATAAAATGTTTAGTAACATGTTCATTACCTTGTTTACGTTGAAAAGGAAACCTTTGATTCTTTTACAGAAGCTTTACTTACAAAACTAACTGCTAAAAGACTAAAAACGTACTCTGAAGAAATACTAGGTGACTACCAATGTGGGTTCAGACAAAACCGTATCCGGAAATTTGATCGACAGAAATTTCGTCGACGGAAAATTGATCGACGGAAATTTCTTTCGATCAAATTTCCGATAACCAGACAAAACAGATCAATGAACAATCAGATTTTCACCATCAAATGCGTAATAGAGAAATGTTATGAATATAATATCCCAGTACATCAACTCTATGTAGACCATAAAATGGACATACATAATCAAAAGAAAATATCTATATGAGACTCTGCAGGAATTCGGCATACCCAACAAACTGACAAGACTGTAACACTGAACAACTCATAAAGCAAAATCAAGGTTCAAGGATAATATTCAAGGGAATTTCAGACTATACGAGGCCTAAGTCAGGGAGACTCACTGTCTTGTATGCTATTTAACCGAACATAAGAAACATACATACCCAAGGCACAATAACAGGAAACTGTCTGATAGAAACCCAAGACACATAACCAAAAGGCCCTCTCTACAACCAACCCCTTCAGTATCATGCATATGCTGGTGATATATATTAGGAAAAGTAGTAAAAACATAACAAAATCCTTTATTGAATTAGAAGACGCATCCCTACAGGCACGGCTGGAAGTTAACAACAGTTTTTAAAAAATACATGACTATGTTAAGAGAGGTATAGAAGTATGAAACATTAAAATTAGAAACCAGACTTTTGAAGAAGTAAAGCAATTCAATTACCTAGGATCTTTAGTAAAGGAAAGAAATGAATTACAAAAAGAAATAAAAGAAATAGTATCAGCTGGAAACAGGACATACTTAAGTAGTAAGAAAGTATTCAAAAGTAAAAAGATTACAAGAAAAACAAAGTAAACTTTATATAAAACTGTAACCAGACCAGTTGTAGTATACGCAAGTGAAACTTGGACAAAGAAGACACAAATCCTATTAAACACATGGGAAAGAAAAGTTCTTAGGAAAACATATGGAGCAACAAAGGATGAATATGGATGGAGAATACGAAAAATCCAGGAATCGTATAGTCTATATAAGGATCCCACGATACAAGCTGAAATAAAAAAAAAAGGACCGGCTTCGCTGGCCGGGACACTAAAAGAGAATGCGAAATGACTGCGATTTGAAGAGGGTGCACCGCCAAAACCCTAGAGGGAAACGGCTCCAAGGCAGACCTAGGCTTAGAGGGATGGATGATGTGGAAACAGCAGCTGGGAATACAAGCATGCAAAAGAAAAGCATTTGTTAAGTCTGAGAGGTAGGAATTGGTGAAGCAGGCCAAAAGCCCTACATGGGCTGTAGCGCTACAGGGATGGATGGATAACAATTGGAGAACTATTGACCTTGATGTATCTGCGGCAATTTTTCTTATCAGACAAGGGCAATAACAGTTTTAAACATTTGTGTTTTTAGTTACTGTCCTTAGCTCTTAAAAGCTCTTGTAAATACGAGTGTAATGTTAAACAAAGGACATGTTATTTATTTATGTATATTTAATGAGCGATCTTCCTTTAGATTTTTGTCTGATTAATTTATTTAGAAATTTGACTTTATAATTAAAAAAAAAAACAAACGACTAGGATGTAAAGGTAAAGTTATGTTCGAAAAAACACGTATCTTACAGGAATAGAAGTGAATGTCTAGTCATAAGATAAGTGAAGACAAGATTCTTTTATTGATCCAAAAAATGAATGTTTATTTATTATATCGTAAATATTCATTTCAGCACATAACAAATACATGTTTTAATCAAGATATTTTACAAATAGAACAAATTTAAACACAAGATATCGAAAGTAGTTCTCTAGCGTAGGAATCAAACATCACACACCAAAAAAAAAAAAAAGAAAGAAAGAAAGAAGTGCCAACAAGGAGATATTTAGCCTAAATGTTACCATGCCATCATTAACTAAAATTTGACACACTTGTTATTTTATAAAGTGTTTAAACATGTGTTTTTTTGGTCTCACTTTGATAATCTTGCCCAGTTCAGCATAGCCCACCATTGGTGTAGCAAAGAGCTTGATGCCTATAAATGTCCCGACCTTGCCACAATCGGATGGTTCGGCTCCCATGGCATAGGCCAGAGGGTACAGAACATACGAGCAGATTTTCTGGCAAGTCAGACATAATACGGAATAATTAAAACAATAGATTAATATTTTGTTACATTGCACTTCATAAATTAATAGTCTGATTTTGTTTTTATGTAAATTTGGCAATTTCGTAAAGCTAAAACATTTAAGAAAAATAACTTAAAATTACTCAGGGACATTTCTCTGTTCTACTGGCATTTGAAATGATTATATTCAAGCTTTATGGAAATTACTGCCCTATGTTGCATAACGTGCGACACATCTTCACGACAGAGAAGCAAACAATTCACACGTCAGTGTTTTTACACGTGGACTATCTCATCCAATGAACTTACTGCAAACGATAGTCCAGCGATCCCGGCACGTTGTCCCAGCCAGTCGAAGGCTGCGTCAATCAGCTTGAGGATGGACACCAGGGCCAGCATGTTGGCCATGATCGCGGTCACAATCTTGACAGCGGACACAGCCCCCTCAGAACACGCTGACAACATGCTGCGCGTAGCCCTAGCCATAACGGATGATATAAATATGGTCACGTATGGATAGGAACTGACATGTCGCGTGTAGCCCTAGTAATGACGGATGATATAAATATGGTCACGTATGGATATGAACTGATATGTCGCGTGTAGCCCTAGTCATAACGGATGATATAAATATGGTCACGTATGGATATGAACTGATATGTCGCGTGTAGCCCTAGTAATGACGGATGATATAAATATGGTCACATAGTTCATGTGTCTTAATTATTAATTGACTTTTACTAACCTGTCTGATTCCTAACTGGACGATTCCTGGGGGTCAAGATGGTATAAACATCCCTCCCCCAACCCCCCTCCCAATGTTTCGTATTATAGCTACTCATTTCTGCACCGATGACACACCAGCTTTTATGACATATTTATAAATAAGTATCTAAAGCGAATTAAAACGGAGAATAAATATACTTCCCAACGTGAAGTGGTTAATCAACGCGGCTGTGAGATTGTTACTCAAATGCGACCGGAAGGTGGCTACTCAAATGAGAAATAAGGTGGCTACTCAAATGAGACAGTAAGGTTGCTACTCAAATTAGATCGTAGGGTGGCTAATCAAATTAGATCGTAGGGTGGCTACTCAAATGAGAAATAAGGTGGTTACTCAAATAAGACCATAAGGTGGCTACTCAAATGAGACAGTAAGGTGGCTACTCAAATGAGACCGTAAGGTGGCTACTCAAATGTTATTCAAATACGACCGTGCCAATGAACAATAATTGCTTAAATTATATGCTGAGAAAACGGTAAAATTGAATTATTGAAATAAAAAAAATAAGACTCTTTAAATAATTTTGAAACTTGTTTTATTTTTTAAAAATATTTTTAAAAAAGTTTATATTATTAAGTTACACAGTGTCAAGTTTTGCTGCTACCCCACTAAGTGTTAAGGTGTCAAATTATCTTTTTAGTTTTTAATTTGTATTTTTTTTTTGCGCGACCACCCGATGGATCATCCTAATAGATTGTCTGGTAACGCATTGTCTGGTAACGCATTGTCTGGTAACGCATTGTCTGGTAACGCAATGTCTGGTAACGCATCGTCTGGTAACGCAATGTCTGGTAACGTATTGTCTGGTAACGCATTGTCTGGTAACGCATTGTCTGGTAACGCATTGTCTGGTAACGCATTGTCTGGTAACGCATTGTCTGGTAACGCATTGTCTGGTAACGCATTGTCTGGTAACGCATTGTCTGGTAACGCATTGTCTGGTTTGGGCTGATCCTCGCCATGCTGGCACACAATTAGTGTCCAGTCTAACATAGTGGTGGTTCTATCGGTTGAAAGCCAAAGCCGGAAAACTTCTATGACTGAGTGCCCATAAAAACGCGTTGAGCTACATAAATTTGACGTTCACATAATTTTGACAGCAATAATATTAAAAGTGTTGAATTTAAAAAACAAACAAACTATTGCATACAAATTTTTCTCGAATTCCTGCCCTTCCTATCGAACCGAACTTCTCTGTGTCTATTGACACATTCAACAGCTTCGCTCCTCGGCAGGCGCGTGTATTCTTTCTGTCCCCAAGACTCGCACAAAAACTTACAGTGAACGATCTTTCTCTTTCTGTGCCCCTAAACAATGGAATTCTCTTCCATTACACATCCGCAAAATAACAACCATCACAGCCTTCAAAACTGCACTCTAAACACATCTCTTTAAACTCTACTATCCAGACTGATTCCCGCCTCTCACCGATAAACGATGCTGCTGGGTGCCGTCCATGGCTTGACATGTAAATAGTTATGGATGGCTGGAGTGAATACACATTTGTTTTGTTTTATTTAATTAATGTATGTTAATCTTTAATTCATGATTATGTTTGTTAAATTGTATGTACATCGTGGTGAGTCCATCTTCTTTGATGTTCAGTACATGTTCATATAGTAAAAAAATTACCAACTTTGTTTCTTCCATTATCCTCATGTTAGTTTGAGCTGACAAGTCCGTTTCCTCTGTCTCGGGATACACCAGTTTCGTAATGGCCATTGCAGCAGGGGCGGAGATAACGGCTGCAGTGAGGAGGTGATTCGCTGGAGCCTGGCAAAAAAGAATTTTGAGCTTTGATTTCACAACAATTCAGTGGCATTCAAGGAGACTTAGCTTACACAGAATACGTTCAGGGGCCTTCGGTGTCATGGGATTATTTGTCATGGCAGAATGTCACAAAATATAATGCATGTAGTATCAACAACAGCAAGAGATCGCTTACAAAATACCATACCCCATAGCTGATAAAGAGTCCCAAGGTGGCCCCAGAAACACTTGCAAACCCACAGGTCATTACCGCACACATTTCAGATCTGCTCAATTTCGGCAGGTAAGGTCGAATCAAGAGAGGCGCTTCAGACTGATTTTTTAAAAATGACCAAGTATGGTTTTAAAAGATATTTTCGAAATCGAATAAAAATAAAATTCCTTAAAAATAATATTCAAATATCCTTAAGCTAATTTATATATTTTATGAAATTTACACAAAATAAAAAAAAATAGTTTGTTTTTTTACACTATAAGCCGATGAGCTTTATTTTTAAGCTGTAAATAGCAGATACCAATAAAACACTAAAGTTTTCAACATGAAAGTTGTTAGCTGGTCCATTTACCATTCCAATGAAAATATTTGCCACAGCTATTATGGACTCCACAGGTCCAGTTTGCAGACAGTAGGCCAGAACTCTGCCAAGCTTGACAATGATAAACTCCAGCACTCCCCAGTGAATTAACAGGAAGATGATGGCGTTGAAGAATATGAGGATCGAGCCTGACTTCGTGACGAATACAGACAATGAAATATATGAGACATATATGTTTTATTTTCTCAAAGATATAAATTTATTAAAAGCTATTTCAATATCACACGAATGGAAAAAAAATTGATTGTATAAAAACAATATCTTGACCGGGGGGTCATGATAGCAGTTAACGGGTCATATACTAATACATATGCACATTGGGAAATGGTGTCAATAGGCCATCGAGCGTGAGCTCTTAGTACTTGTAGTAATAAATAAAAGTCGATAATAGTTACTGAATGAATTCACAGTATGAAGGAATAATGTAGAAAGAAGCAAAAAAAAAATTGCAACAACAACAAAAAACTTACTCGATAGGCCAGACCCATCTCTTTGAAATTATTGCCAAGAACAAAGGCGGCTCCATAATCCGAGAAGTCAACCAGCGCCGTCACGGCGTCCCCCAGTCTTTTAAACAACAGGTAGCCGATCTCAGTCCGCAAGGTCAGTATCGCAAATAGAAACTGAATGACAAACCCCCAGAAAACGGGATGCCAGTTCACCTGTAAACCAAACATGGTTGTCTAAAATTATACATATATATATATATATATATATATATATAAACGACTCATATCCCACTAGGACAACGCGTGTCCCACGTGCGGGAAAGCTTTCCAGGCACAAATAGGACGGGCAGGCTGCCTGCGTACCCGACAGGTAGTATAGCCTTGGTCATCTCCGCATGCGTAGGACGAACAACACAGTTATATTAATGGGACTGGTTTGTCCAGTCTTCGGGTCAACTGTGTTCTTGTATTGGAATTGAATTTTACTTTGTGGATATTTAACAGCAATCAAATTGAATCTATTAAAAAATAAATAAATGATTGTTAACTAGATAGATGACGTACCCTGCTCGATTTCTTGGACAAGATAAAGCACACCATGATGAGAGAAAAGATTCCTAGAATAGACTGGCTGTTCTGTGGGTGACTGGGCAACACAAGGAATCCAAAATACAGAGCTAGTCCCGCAGTCGCCAAAAAATAGAAGATACTGTAGAATAATTAGTATAGAGTCTTATGCAAGAAGAAATTTTTACAAATATATTTTAAAAAAAACAACACATATTGATTACAATCGGAAAAATACAAAGTTGAGGATAAACATTCAATTTTCTTAACACATTTACAAAGTTGGGGTAAACATTCAATTTTCTTAACACATTTACAAAGTTGAGGATAAACATTCAATTTTCTTAACACATTTACAAAGTTGAGGATAAACATTCAATTTTCTTAACACATTTACAAAGTTGGGGTAAACATTCAATTTTCTTAACACATTTACAAAGTTGGGGTAAACATTCAATTTTCTTAACACAATTACAAAGTTGGGGTAAACATTCAATTTTCTTAACACATTTACAAAGTTGGGGTAAACATTCAATTTTCTTAACACATTTACAAAGTTGGGTTAAAACATTCAATTTTCTTAACACATTTACAAAGTTGGGTTAAAACATTCAATTTTCTTAACACATTTACAAAGTTGGGTTAAAACATTCAATTTTCTTAACACATATATAAAACCTAAAACAGTTTATATGCAAACAATGTTTATCTTTTTGTTTGTTTGTACTAATGTGCCGTGAGGGACGGATGTGGTTCCGGAGGTGACTAGAGTTTAAGTTGAATTCGATTGAGCCGGTGGGATGCAGGCTGTTGTCTCTGTCAAAAAATTCATGTTGCAGTGAGAAGTCATGAAGGCAATGAACACACCAGTCTGCTCACACACGGCTGGCCCATGAGACGTAATACAGTTGTTATCTTCAACTGTAATAAACTATACTTTTTGTAAACATAATTTCAAGCCTATGCATATTCTTTTATTTTGTTTCCAAGCCTGGGAACGGGCCGAGTTATTATTTTCTTTTTACAGGAATATGGAGTTGGGGGGTGGGGTGGTATAATCAACACCAAAAAGGTATATATTTATCTACGTTTTTACAACTTAGATGTTTGTCATGTTCATGACATTAGAGGAGATCAAAAGGTCAAGAAGCCGCCAAAGGTGGCCGACGGCACCACTGTATTGCCTAAGCCTAAACCTAAATAGTTATCGTTCTAGTTCCATTTCTATCAAAACATCTTCCCGTGTGCTTACTATCGCATGACTGTGAGCACCCTCTTAGCCTTTGTCGGATCTACGAACTTGGCACACTGAAAAGGTAAACCACAGGTGTAACCTTTAGATGACAACACTGTGCGACACATGTGAATAGCGAACACGGATGTCCCAATCAGCAGAACAATAGAACCCTCGTCACCAAACCTGTGGATAAGAACATTATTTAGTTAATATACCTAAAAGCACGACGGAAAAACCTATTTAAGAAACAGAATGAATGCACGTCTTTCCCAGAGATTTTTGTTTTCTTGTGAACAATAACGAACGGAGAGAAGAGCATGGGTCATACACTTTCTTTAACTTTACACTCGTAAAAATTAGTTACTAATATCTTATTTAAACCATTGTATCAATAGTTAAGTCATCTCTATTAGTCATCAAGTATAGATTAAAGGAACTCAGTAAGCATCTAGAACCCAACTAAAGGCGTCCATTTTCGATTTTTTTTTTACTGTCTTTGCCCCGCATTCTTACCTGTACTGCATACAGTAAACAAAGTAAGCCGTGTAGGCCATCAGCATTACGACCTTAAAAGCCACCTTTATGTGTCCACCAAAACGTTTGTCGACTTCAGCCATGGTCGTCTCCACCTTCTCTACGCACGACACAAACCCGCCCCTCCCTCTCGCCTCGACCATTTTAGTGTTTTGATCTGTGATCTCAGACTTGGAGGTTCCATTGGCGCTCTCCGCGACCACTACACTCACCAGCTCCACGGTGTTATCTGATGTCATTGTGGAGTCTCTGCACACTGTCATCTGTTGGACCAAATGTAATGAACACTATCCGACAGTAAAACTCTTAGTACAAGGGCACGTTTAGTTATGAACACATCTGAAACTTAATTAAAAGGTATACGCTATAATTAAATGTGACTACCCAGCTATTTTATCTGGAAAATTGTTTGACAACATTAGTAGTAGGATTTTTAAAAAATGCTTGTTAGGGGCCGTCCATAAAGTACATCACCTTATTTTTGGAAAATTGTTAACCCTTTCCTTCCCCCGTCACAACCATTCTCAGCGCCAGTAAACCTTAAGTACGTCACACTTTCAAACCAAAATCTTGTTAAAAAATTATAAAAAAACAAAAAAAAAAAAAAGAAAAAAAACAACAAAAAAAAAAAAAAAAACGAAAAAAAAACCCAACTTCAAATTTACTCTAAAACTCACTTTAGTATTGGATGATTAAATCTATACAATTGACACATTCTGTCAGAGTGCATATATCACAACAGCAAGTTCAACATCCATGTCAATTTCAGGTATATGCATGATAAAAAAACAACGTGTGACTTCGCACACTATCTTTATTCCCACATGTCACGAACTAAACTGTCACACTTTCTTAGAAGCCCCCCGACACACCCCTTCCGGAGCGGATGTACTTTATCGACCGGTCCTTTATTGCACGCCCTCTTACTGATTTCGAAACCATCGGCTTACCTTATATTTCGAACAATTTATCTTAAGCCTTATTTTCTTAGATTTTTTTCTTAAAAGCAACACATAGAATTGAAATCCTTCAAATGGCTGCGTCCTAACTTATGAAAGACACCCAATGAGACCAACGTTCGTAAAGTAGCAGTTCTTCGAGTTGTAGGTTTCCCACAAAACCATATACAGCTATCGATATAGACGCATTTGAAACCTTATCGAGAAGAAAAAAAAACGACGATTTTTAATATTGTTATCTTTACAGGCACACGTTAGTAATTATTAACCAACCCTAAAAGTTTTATATTATTTTATTTTATATTAATACTCCAATGTCCCACCCGCTTTTACACCGCAGATTTGTTTCAGAAACTATTGCAGTAAAACAAAAGACAATATTAAACCAAACAACTTGGGTATTTTCGATTTAAAAAGAATCCCATTAAGCGCAGTTATCGTAAATTGTAGTTCGTGAACTCGGTGTCATCATACTTCCTTGACCTTCCCCTTGATAAACAGGAAAAACTGATTTTCAGGAGGTTGGGGTTGGGGGAGTGGGGCTGAAAATTTGACAGAATGTGTCATCATCGGCAACAAGTCTATGTGCCAAGTTTCAACTCGATATGTAGAAGGGAAAAAAAAGTTTTGCCAGCCCAGAAACACACGAAAAAAATGCGAGGTTAAAATAAAGAATTAAAAAAAAAGAAAAAAAGTACATGTATTTATATTCTTGGCTTACCTTGACGCCGTGGTAAGCGTTCAGAAGTCTCTGACTTGCCTCCAAGTGACTGGCATCCTGTAAGATGGTAATATAAAATGCCACTATTGCTCTTTTTTAACAAATTGAGCCGTTGAGCTTCTTTGTACAGCCACGTATATAAATCACCAGAACACAAGTTCGCACGAACTAAGAAAACATATTACTATAACATCGAGGCTCTCGCGTAGAGTTTCTGTTTGATTTGCATTCTTCATCACACACCGACCAACCAGCTCAGCGATGCACACACGAACTGCACAAAACACTTAAGTCAAAATTTCAAACACATTTTAAAAAAAAATGTTAATTAATAGAATTTGTGTTGTTGATTAACACGAAGTGGAGCAGCTTTCATACGTCTGTTTGATAAAAAAAAATTCCGATGAAATAAGTAATTAGCAGATTGTAATTAAAAAACAACTCTACAAGCATCGTGGTAGATTTTTCTTTGTAGACTTAAACACGGTACAATCAATTTGTTGAAAAAAAAAGGAAAGAAAAAAAAAGAGAAAGAGGAAAGAGAGAGAGAGAGAGGCAAAGACAGAGAGATAACTTTTTAAAAAAAAAAATGATAGTATCTTTATCTTGTTCGCTTGAATGAACCAAATTTACCTACACGGTAACATATTGTTAAGAGCTGTCAGACAGTACATCTGTTTTGATAAATCGTCGCGGATCCAAATCACGCCGTATCTCGCATTAGCAATGACCGGAAAAAGATATTAGACTTTAATGTTTAGTTAAAGAATCAAAAGCTATAGATTTTTTTTGGCCACTAGGAAACTTTGTATCTGTTTTTATGAGAAAAATAATTTTTTAAAAGATAATCTAATTAAATAACTAACTGGAGTTTTTAGCGTTCTTTACAATCCTTATTCAAGAAGCACCCATCGCTGGCTGTAAATCAACACAATAAACCAGTGTCATAATTTGTTAATAAATGTCATGAAATGCTATCAGCATGACCAAGCAATAAGTACATACCATGACATCCGATGACGCACGAAGTTCTTTATCTTCACTTTCCCGAAGCCGTAAAAGTACGATTACAGCTGCACTTTACCTCGAAGTTCTAAACGTGATCTCATACTGATCCCTCGTGCGCCTCACCCGTCCACACACAACCCGCTCTGGGATATCATCGTTCTTTTACAGCGATTCGAAGGCGTTCTGATGCCAGCGAGACGAAAAGAGTTGACGAATGGTGTCACCACAATGAGGACCAGGACAATGGTAAAGGCCAAAGATAAGTTAAAATGGTAGACGCCGTTTATCTAACCTCCAGTATCGCCACCACGGTTGTTCAATTAGCAGGGATGTACTCGGTGCGTGACGTACATCACGTATGTCAATTTACTAAAGATATTATGAAACTTGTCCCGTTGAACCGGACACAGTTTTGCAGGCTAGATTTGTAGTGCTTGAATAGTGTTATACAACCATGGTTTAGTTAATGTTGAATATTGAGAGTCTGGCGTTACAAAGAGCACAATCGTTTCTTTTTAATTCTGACGTTGAATCGTAATATATATAAGAGATTGGTGACACAAAGATAGTCATGACTTATTTGAAAATTAGGAAATAAATGGCATAACGTTGACTGAAATGGGATTATTTCGAGCGACAGTATTGCAAATTATCTTCACCTAACCTGACAGTGCCAAAATTAGCCATCATAACTATCAGGTACAATACTAACCCCGCCCCTGCCCAGCATGAACTAAATTTATTCCATTTGATGTGTTTGAGGGTATGCATTTTGCCCTAGCTTTGTCTCGCAACTTAAAATCTTTATAGTCGCCAGAAAAACTTGATAAATTTAAAATGCAAGAATGGGTTTCAGCACTTATATAAAGTTAGTCGTGCATCACTCTGCAATTAATCAGAGAGAAATGGGAGTAATGTTAGGTACACATTTAGGTTAAATTGTATCTCAGATCCATCTTGTGGGTTCTGCAATCCCTGCGACTGGTGATTGATATGGTGGAGCTTAAAGTTGTTACGTGGACACTTTTGAATGAAAGGTGGAGGAAGGAAGAAACCTAAAAGTGGCTGGGGGCTTGGAAAAGTCAAGCGATGGCTCTGCTTGACCTAGTTATGTAAGGTGGCTACTCAAATGAGACCGTAAGGTGGCTACTCAAATGAGACCGTAAGGTGGCTACTCAAATGAGACCGTAAGGTGGCTACTCAAATGAGACCGTAAGGTGGCTACTCAAATGAGACCGTAAGGTGGCTACTCAAATGAGACCGTAAGGTGGCTACTCAAATGAGACCGTAAGGTGGCTACTCAAATGAGACCGTAAGGTGGCTACTCAAATGAGACCGTAAGGTGGCTACTCAAATGAGACCGTAAGGTGGCTACTCAAATGAGACCGTAAGGTGGCTACTCAAATGAGACCGTAAGGTGGCTACTCAAATGAGACCGTAAGGTGGCTACTCAAATGAGACCGTAAGGTGGCTACTCAAATGAGACCGTAAGGTGGCTACTCAAATGAGACCGTAAGGTGGCTACTCAAATGAGACCGTAAGGTGGCTACTCAAATGAGACCGTAAGGTGGCTACTCAAATGAGACCGTAAGGTGGCTACTCAAATGAGACCGTAAGGTGGCTACTCAAATGAGACAGTAAGGTGGCTACTCAAATGAGACCGTAAGGTGGCTACTCAAATGAGACCATAAGGTGGCTACTCAAATGAGACCGTAAGGTGGCTACTCAAATGAGACCGTAAGGTGGCTACTCAAATGAGACCGTAAGGTGGCTACTCAAATGAGACCGTAAGGTGGCTACTCAAATGAGACCGTAAGGTGGCTACTCAAATGAGACCGTAAGGTGGCTACTCAAATGAGACCGTAAGGTGGCTACTCAAATGAGACCGTAAGGTGGCTACTCAAATGAGACCGTAAGGTGGCTACTCAAATGAGACCGTAAGGTGGCTACTCAAATGAGACCGTAAGGTGGCTACTCAAATGAGACCGTAAGGTGGCTACTCAAATGAGACCGTAAGGTGGCTACTCAAATGAGACCGTAAGGTGGCTACTCAAATGAGACCGTAAGGTGGCTACTCAAATGAGACAGTAAGGTGGCTACTCAAATTTCCATCACAAAAAGCACTCCTAACATTATTTTACATGTTGCACGTAATGGCAAAAATACAAGTATAATAAATGCATTTCCAAATATTTCCAAGTTTTACAAGAGTAAAAAATATAAAACAAACAATCAAGTTCTTTAGAAAATTCTACATACTTTTTTTTGGATTTGCGCCTGTTAAATTTTATAATTTTTGTATTGTTTTAGTTTATTTAGCCCAACATACATGGAGTAGAGTACATAAATAACGATGGTAATAACTATATAGTTTTTTTTAACCATGAGGCAATCATACACTTTTTTAAGTAACTTTAAATCCTTACTTTAAAAGTCATGCTTTTATGATAAAATAAAGTTTGAAAACAGATTGCACATGTTTGAAAATTAGCAAGGATTATGTTACAATTAAAGGCCTTTAAATTGATGTGCAGGTAGTTAGAAATACTGTTTTAAAAGTCTTTAAACTTGTGAATTTGCCAAAAAATAATTAAATAAAAATACCGATTTATTTCCTTCACGGTGCAAAAAGATTGTTGTACCTTAAACACAACAAAACAATTAAGAAACATCCACATCAAGAACTATTCTCCAATTTACTTTTCCCAAACATTTATTTATCATGTTGTGCTATAAATATGAATGATTATTATTAGCAAACTTTCTCTGTCTATTTATTTCTTCTTGTGACTTTCCCTGCCATTTCTTCGGATATCGCCAATGTCAAGGTCCCATGGATTGTATTTTTGATAGTTACAAGTTTAGACCAGTACTGCTTTAACGAAGTTTACATTTGTTGGTTATGTGGCTCACAAAAAAAACAACATGATAAAAACATTACGCTTTATCTATGTATTGTTTTAGAAAATCTAATTTAAGGTATCACTGTATGGAATTTAGGGGTATTTATTTTGAAATATATTTTTAAGAGACTAGCAGCTAGCTAATCGGGCATTGCGCAAAGATCTGTCTTGCGAGATATAACTTTTTGTCAAGGTGTAAGATTCCCTGAGAGTCTGTGTTGTGCCTGAATGCTATCGGACTATAGGCGTAGGGATACGAAAGGCAAAGGAGGGGGGAGTACGGTAGGGTAGTAGTAAGTAGTGTGCAGGTGGTCAGTTGGTCAGTAGAGCAGGGGAGAGCGAGTGGGTAGGACGCTGACCGTATCAGTGGACCAGTGTTATCGTTAGCTGGTGTTAGGAGTAGTGAATAGTAGTATTGTGATCCACGTGGTATGCGTGGTTAAACTTGTTAGCGAAACCCACATTACTAAAGTGAGAACTTATTAGATTAGAAAGTAGTGAAATAAAAGTTTAGAACTAATAACTAAAAATGACTCTTAGACTCTTGTGTCCAGTGTTTGTGTCCAGTGTTTGTGTACAGTGTTTGTGTACAGTGTTTGTGTACAGTGTTTGTGTACAGTGTTTGTGTACAGTGTTTGTGTACAGTGTTGGTGTACAGTGACAGTGTGTGTTAAATTAGAATACCCCTAGACAACAGAGTCACACGCGAACAAATTCGCGACACTTTTCAATCAAAGATGAACATCCCCCTTACTAGTTCGATAATTGAAAAAAAAAGAGAAATAATAAAATTAAAATATGAACCAAGTGGATTTATAAGTTTCATTACTGTATAGACAACGAATGAGAATTTATAACTTACACTACTCTTTATTATTCAGACAACGCAGTAGAACAAAAATGGTGGAGCACAACAAACTTCTAGTTCTTCGTTCAAGGGAAGGTATCCATTCTGGCAAATGGTTTACGGGATGATCTCCTTGACATGCATAAAGCGATCGCCATCATATTTTGCTCCTGGTAAAGGCCAAACTTAATTAGTTTAATTAATTTATATTTAGACAACATTGCTTCACCGTACGTTGGAATGATAGAAATGGGGCGATGTCAGAGCGATGGCGATGTTAGATTGATGGCGATGTTAGAATGATGGCGATGTCAGAGTGATGGCGATGTCAGAGTGATGGCGATGTTGCACGAGAATTTTTAGCGTAAATGTTTTAAAGTTCAAGATGTAGAGAAGTGGCTCTCAAAGTGGGCGGATGTCTCAGTGGAGGGGGTAAAATCTGAGTAGATTCAAAAGGGGGGGGGGGCGCTGTGGCTATTTAAGGGGACTGTGATTGATTAAATCAGAAAATTAAAATTACATAAAATTTGGATTAAAAAAAAAAGATTTCAATTGTTCGGGTCATTAACGGCATGGCAAACAGAGTCATCAACAGACCAAAAGTCAAACAGTGGAGTTTTCTGGTGGCACCCTGCTGTGGTGACCCTTTGCAATTGCATGAACTTCTATGTCTTGTAATACACTGATCTGGTGGCACCCTGCTGTGGTGACCCTTTGCTCTGGCATGAACCTCTATGTCTTGTAATACACTGATCTGGTGGCACCCTGCTCATGTAATACACTGATCTGGTGGCACCCTGCTCATGTAATACACTGATCTGGTGGCACCCTGCTCATGTAATACACTGATCTGGTGGCACCCTGCTCATGTAATACACTGATCTGGTGGCACCCTGCTCATGTAATCAACTGAGTTTTGATTTGAAACGGACTTCAGAAAATATTGTCAAACTTTCAATTTTCCATTCATAAGGACCCCCCCCCCCCTGTGAGGGGGTCATCCCCCATGTGAGTGTATCATCACCCATATTATGGTTTAACCCCCCCTTGTGAGGGGGGTCATCCCCCATGTGAGTGTATCATCCCCATATTATGGTTTAACCCCCCCTCACAAGGGGGGGTCATCCCCCATGTGAGTGTATCATCCCCATATTATGGTTTCACCCCCCCTTGTGAGGGGGGTCATCCCCCATGTGAGTGTATCATCCCCCATATTATGGTTTAACCCCCCCTTGTGAGGGGGGTCATCCCCCATGTGAGTGTATCATCCCCATATTATGGTTTAACCCCCCTTCTGAGGGGGGTCATCCCCCATGTGAGTGTATCATCCCCCATATTATGGTTTAACCCCCCCCCCCCACCTGTAAGGGTGTCATTCTCTGTGTGAGGTTTATGTACGTCGCACTCCAAATCCAGGAGTGATGTTAATGCTTAAATAACTTGTGTCCGTTTTGAATATGAGCTCTTATAATTGTTTCTGAGCGATTTTTGTTATCTTATTTAATTAAAGTTTTAGATTAGGGGACAAATCCATTTTTTAGTTGCAGATGCATTTGGGTAGTTTGAACATCTAATTCCTAGGTGAAGCCAAGGCATAATAAATGAAAGACTGCGTTCAAGATGTGTGAAGGATATAGAACCACAAGGTGTGTTGACAATAAGAGAAGAAAGTTTCGGCTAAGAGCCTTCCTCAGCAGACAAGACATGTGAAGAAATGGCAAGAAATAGAAAGTATTCCACAAATTGAAGATCAGGAAATACACTTTGGAGTTGTGGACTCAGAACCAAATGTCATGTTACTACTTGGCACCGTAGACAAGAAATTGTCATGTTACTACCCTGCACTGTAGACAGTGGTTAAGAAGCTACTTCTTTCAAAGAAATACTCTCCTCATACATGAAAGTGTTGATTTAAGAGTGTTGTTAAGCTATCCTTTAACTAGATTTTGAAGTAATGGTGTCACTCATCTAAGCCCATCCAAAGTAATACAGTAACCATATTTGAGCCCTATAGACGTAAGTTACTAATACTAAGTTCATAATTACTATCCCAATTTAAGATAGCTGTTGTATAAATGGATCTTGTTATGCAATTTATTATTGAATTAATTTAAGCGAAAGGATTTTTTAAAGAATAAAATATTTAAATTAAAAACTCAATCACAAAAGCCAATGTTACATTTTGTTGTGTTGCTATATTCAATTCTGACTGTTTTGTAATTTCCCATACAGAGTTGTGCTAACTATTCTGAATTTTTTTGGGGGCGTGGGGGTGGGGGTGCAACACAGTGGGGCGCTAGTGAAGGGTTTATGGTGCCAAGGTGGCAGTGGCAAATACAGTTTGAGAAACACCGATATGAAGAAAGAAAACACACACACTCTCACTCTCATTCTATCTCCCTCTCTCTCCCTCTCTCTCCGCCAACCACAGCAATAGTGCGGAGTCATTTGTTGACATTTGTTCAAACACAAGGCATGGCGAACACCGCAGACAGAGGGAGACGGCCACCACAGAGGAGACGGCCACCACACAGACGGTGACCTTTTATGACAACTATTTTCTCATTATCTTACAGGAAAGTGCAATCAACATTTCATTGTTACAAGGGCCAATCAATGTCAAGGCCTCAAGAAAAAAAAAAGAGAGCAGGACTTCATTTCAACTGCATTCTGGGACATGTAATACGCCGCCTTTGAAAAGCTTCTTCAACTCATTTTTTATGCACTCTTGTATATGATTTATAAACTTACATTTTAAATGCCCAAAAGCTCTATCAGCGTCAGACATGCAAAACCTCCAAATACATATCGATTTAACATCATGGTGAAATAGGAATCGTTATGACCTAAAGAATTTCTCCTCTTGAATCTTTTATATTTCATCATCATCATCATGTCCCTTAGTCCTTGGACCGTTGGGGCGCCACAGCTTTTATATTTCATCCTCTTGTTATTCATAATGTTATTTATAATGTATAACTTTCAAAATAGAAATAAAACACAAACCCCCCCCCCCCCCCCCAAATTTAATGATTTGATAACGCCTCTGGTTAGTTCGCCTATTGTTTTCTAATTTACAGAAAAAGATATTTGCATTGTAAACAGTTTGCGTTGTTAGGCTTAAAAAAAGATGGATTTCTCCTAAATTCAGTCATGCCCGGCCTTGTGGGTTTGCGGGTTGGCCACCGGATCCCATAATAACGGCTGCGAAGGTGGGGGGCCTGGCCCCGAGGACGCCATGCTCCGTGAGTCACCATTCAAGAGCTGGTGATTTTGGAAATGTTTCAACAATTCTATGTCTAAATTCAGCGCTCAATACTTTGGGACACAATTAATGGTTGCTGTTATGATTAATAAGTTAATGTAATTTCTTATAAATGGATTTTATCCACCCAATGTTATTCTAAAAATGTTCTGAAGAACATTATTTAACATGCGAGCTCTGCAACGGAAAAAAAAAGCTTACACACGAAGGAGTCAAACAAATAGCCACCCAAAATATGAATACAGGTTTACACAGGAAAGCGAGCAAAGAACGACCTGCCTCCCAAGCAAGCAGATATAAATTTATATAAAAGAAACAGAGAAATATTGTTCATTTATAATGATAACATAAGTTTTATTAACACACCTCATTCAATCTCTGGCTTACTGTTAAAACTCTGATAATACTCAGTCAGACATCAAAGGGCTGAGACGGTGTCGTGTTCGCACAGTGAGTAGGCGAACATGACTAGTCCCTCATTGATTCATGCATGCAAAGTCCAGTCCAAATCCCTAGTTCAATGTCTGTGTTTTTTGTTTTAACCATGATGCATTTGTCCATGCATGCCACCGCCTTGACCACTTCCTCCTTTTGAAGAATATCCACCGCTTCCTTTACCTCCATGTCCTCCACCCATTCTCCCTCCACCGCCTCCACTCATACCGCCTCCCGATCTTCCTCCACCGCCGCCACCTCCACTCATACCTCCTCCCATTCTTCCGCCGCCACTACTCCTGCTGCCTCCGCTACCACTGTGACCTCCTCCCATTCTCATTGATTTGCCACTTCCGCCACCATAACTTCCACCGCTCATGCCATAATTTCCACTTTTACTTCCTTGAGATCCGCTGTAACTACCGGTGCCTTTGTTCGATCCATAATATCCACCGTATCCACCTCCACTGTTGCTGCTTCCACCTTTGCTGGACCCATAACTACCCCCACTCATCATTGAACCACTTCTGCTGCCACCACCTCCGTGACCACCTCCACCTATTCCAGAACCACTTCTGCTGCCACCACCTCCGTGACCGCCTCCACTCATTCCAGAGCCACTTCTACTGCCACCACCTCCGTGACCGCCTCCACTCATTCCAGAGCCACTTCTACTGCCACCACCTCCGTGTCCACCTCCATTACCGCCTCCACTCATTCCAGAACCACTTCTGCTGCCACCACTTCCGTGACCGCCTCCACTCATTAATGAACCACTTCTATTGCCACCACCTCCGTGACCGCCTCCACTCATTCCAGAGCCACTTCTGCTGCCACCACTTCCGTGACCACCTCCATTACCGCCTCCACTCATTCCTGAGCCACTTCTGCTGCCACCACCTCCGTGACCGCCTCCACTCATTCCAGAGCCACTTCTACTGCCACCACCTCCATGTCCACCTCCATTACCGCCTCCACTCATTCCAGAACCACTTCTGCTGCCACCACTTCCGTGACCGCCTCCACTCATTATTGAACCACTTCTACTGCCACCACCTCCGTGTCCACCTCCATTACCGCCTCCACTCATTCCAGAACCACTTCTGCTGCCACCACCTCCGTGTCCACCTCCATGACCGCCTCCACTCATTCCAGAACCGCTTCTACTGCCACCACCTCCGTGACCGCCTCCACTCATTCCAGAGCCACTTCTGCTGCCACCACTTCCGTGACCGCCTCCGTTCATTATTGAACCACTTCTACTGCCACCACCTCCGTGTCCACCTCCATTACCGCCTCCACTCATTCCAGAGCCACTTCTACTGCCACCACCTCCGTGACCGCCTCCACTCATTCCAGAGCCACTTCTACTGCCACCACCTCTGTGACCGCCTCCACTCATTCCAGAACCGCTTCTACTGCCACCACCACTATGACCTCCTCCATTCATCCCTGATCCACTTCCTTTGCCACCACCTGATTTGTAGCCACCATTGGAGCCAGAACCTCCACCAGACTTGTAGCCCCCTTTACTTGATGAGCCCATACTTCTACGAT
Organism: Omphiscola glabra; assembly: GCA_964017045.1. NCBI lineage: Eukaryota > Metazoa > Mollusca > Gastropoda > Lymnaeidae > Omphiscola > Omphiscola glabra. The sequence goes on along the minus strand of OZ024794.1, from coordinate 50,520,202 downwards.
CTCGTCCTGCGTCATCTTCATCTTCACCTTCGTCACCCCGCCCTTGTCTAGAACCGCCTAGAGATTTGTGTACAGCTTGACCCTGGCCTTGATTTTGGCCACCACCACTGAGTTGTTTGTGGAAAGCTTGGCCTTGACCCTGGTTGCTTCCTTGTCTGGAGCCCCCACTTTGACCTTTGCTTTGGCCACCCTTAGAGCTGCCGTCGTAACCTTGGAAGGATCCACCATTTCCACTCTGACCTTTGTTGTTTCCACTGCCACTTCGACCATAATCCTGGTTCTGAATGTAGTCTTGTCCCTGACCTTTATTTTGATCTCCACCACCTAGAAGTTTGTGGAAAGTCTGGCCTTGACCCTGGCTGCTGCTCCCTTGTCTGGAGCCGACACTTTGAGAACCCTTTGAGCTGCCGCCGTAACTTTTTGAAGATCCACCACTACCACTCTGACCTTTGTAGTTTCCACTGCCACTCCGGCCGTAATCTTGGTCTTGAGTGTAATCTTGACTTGTTCCCTTAGATCCATTACCACCTTTGCTGCTATAGGAAGATGTTCCGCCCCTGCCACCCTGGCTATCTTGGTAACCCCCACTACCTTTGCCGGAAGAGCCTCCTACTCCATTGCTGGTCTGTCCTTGAGCTTTGCTATTGAAGGAGTAGTCAATGAAATCACCACCTTGCCCTTTGCTGCTGCCATAGCTTCCGCCTTTGCTGCCACCACTGCTGCCACCATCGCTTCCGCCTTTGCTGCCACCACTGTTGCCACCATAGCTTCCGCCTTTGCTGCCACCACTGCTGCCACCATAGCTTCCGCCTTTGCTGCCACCACTGCTGCCATCACTGCTGCCACCATAGCTTCCACCATAGCTTCCACCTTTGCTGCCACCACTGCTGCCACCATAGCTTCCACCTTTGCTGCCACCACTGCTGCCACCATAGCTTCCGCCTTTGCTGCCGTCATTGCTGCCGCCATAGCTGCCGCCTCTGGAGCCACCATAATCACCTCCGTCATATCCAGAGCCACCTTTCTGGCCCTTTGAACCGGACGACTTGTCACCAGGGGACGCGCCACGCTTTGTCCTCTCAAGTTGTTGACCAGCCGCTAGAAAAAGACCTGGAAAATATGTTTTGTGATTAATATTTTGTCTTCTCCTTTATACATAGTAACATTTATTTGACCCACAAGAGATGCATATGAAGTTTTCTTCTTAAATCTTTTTATATTAACTTTCCTTCTGGATTTGTGGCAAAATCTTCGGAAGCCTACCCCCCCCCCCCCCCCCACAACCCCCAGAAATCAGTTTTTCCTTTTTTCAAAGGGAAGTTCAATGAAATATGATTTATTCAATAGGTGCGGTTTTTGGTGTGGAGATTAACTGTGTATCTGTGTTCATTATATTTGTTACGTATTGTGGTTTATATATATATGTTTTACATGCACTAAGTTTGAATAAAACTATTCCCATACAAAAAATCAGTTGCTACAATTACATAAAGGATTTATAACGTACACTTACATAAATGCAAAAAAAAAAAAACAACAACAACAACAACATACAGAGGATTTATTTGAAAAACTTTGTTTTTTAGGTGGTCTTAAAATTAACTCCAAAATCGTCATAATAAAATGATCAAAACATTCTGCGGAGACTCCCAAATATAAACCGTAGTCAGATTTATAAAACAAAACACTTGAAACAATGAAGTTGTTCTTTACCTTTCTAGAAGGATCCATATCTAAACGTTTCAATATCTTGCAGCCAATCAACTACACTTACAGTATATAAAATACCACAATCATAAATTCCACAGTCCAACAGCGGTCTGGCATAACGGTGGACCGCTTACAAATGAACTTTGGACTCATTGAAACGTAACTAGATAACATGTTGATTTCGAATCCTGTCACCATTTGGTGGCTAGTTCACGGGTAGCAGCATCTAGGAACGAGAACGGTTAACAAGTCGACCTTCACGGAAACAATTCATTTCATGTCTTAGATCTTAGCCTCTGCCTGAGATCGACCAAGTCCACATCGAGGGCTAGTAAAATTTACTTTCGTATTTGTCAGAGAGTATTTTCAGTAATTGGCTCATGATTTGCTTAATCTAAGTTTGTCGTGTCATACGACGCTCAATCAATCGAATTCTATGGAGTGAGTCATTCATCTATTCTTATTTTAGTGTCAATACAATAATCATGTCATTAAAAATATATTAATTTTTTTAAAGTTAAAAAAGTACAGAACTTTTATTGTTAAAATATTCTATTAAGTTAATTGTGGTTGTTTGCCTGGAATGCACATGTCTTCTGTAGTACAAGACCAACAAAATTAAGTGTTGATTTTAAGTTACAAATTTTTTTTTTTAAATCACTGCTCTCAGAAATATAAATCTCAACAACATCTGCAGGTATTGAAAATATACAAGATCAATTTATAAGATAACCAGAAATAATAATATCCCTTGTAACGAATCCTAGAAGCCCTAATTTAAAGAACACATTTCCAATAGTCACTTACATAGGCCCAAGGCCGTGAGAACCAACAGCTTCTTCATATTTGGCCGGCTTAGAGCAGGAGATGACCACTAAAGCCGAACCTAACGGTTGGAGATTCTGTGGGACATGGGCGTCCCATTCTTTTATATACACCCGCTGACTGGACACACGGTCGCGCAACGCTGATTGACGCACAAACCACAGAAATGGAGACAGAAACGAGTGTTTTTGCAGGGCTAATTGAAATAGTGGGAGACAATACGTTTACTTAGAGCTGTGAGCTTGTCCAACACACGGTAGAGGGGTAAAGTGGGGGGGGGGGGGACAGGTATGCTGAATTAACATTTAAAAAAAAGAACGGGAAGGTAGGTCACACAGACCTGAGTTGCTTTAACAGATAGAAGCGCAGGTTGGATGAAATCCCGAAACACTGATGAAACCGATTTTCTCTTAAAGCTCGATGCCGTCATAAGGGTTAGTGTTAAAACAACTTAATACTACACAATATCAAATCACTGTAACATAGACATTTCGTGATATATTTCATTTACCGGAAAAGTATCATTAATAATTGTCTCAGCTTATGACGTATAAACATATTTTTTTTGTTAACTGTAAAGGGACTTGATTGTTGTTACAGCTTAAGGCCAATATGGCATTTCAGAGCAGCTACTATCTTAGCGGGAAACAGACTCATCTGTACTTGTTTGTGGATTAGGGCTCTTCTCAAAAAACGTATTCGTACATGTCAAAAGGTTGGGGGGGGGGGGGGGGCGCTCAGAATAACTTGCAGTGTCATATCTCGAGGGGTGTTCTTACATTTAAGGAATGCTCTTTTTTTGTGTGTTTTCTGTTCGGGGCGCTCTTCGAAATCGTGGAGCGTCCCACGGTATAGCAAGTTTAACACAAAAAAAAAGGTTTTAAACAAAATTGTGGTCCTTTTAAAAAAAAGGAAGTTTTGATGCAATCTCTAGACAAGATGAAGGAATGTCAATCAGCGTGACAATGTAAGGCAAAAAACTGCCCTCATTAGTTAGAGTAGGCGCTTGCATTTACTTAACAGGTCAAATGAGGGCGATTCCGAAATAGCGAGCAATTCTTGACATGGGCTCTCTACTAATGTTAGGAGGGCAACGTGTGAAGGTGAACACAGAGACCGACAGAAAGTCAGGGTATGAATGAGACCGTTTGGGGGGGGGGGGTGGGGAGTCAGTGGATGGAGCTATGACGTCACCAGCATGAGTTTATTCAGGAAAATGGCCGCGCTTTACTATTTGAGCAGCAAACGAATTTTGAGAAGTTTTGGGAGACCCTATTTGATGCAATCGTGCGTTTGCTCAAACCGCATCGCACCATGGTTTTAATTTATATACGGAAATATTTGGGTTTTTTTATTGTTCAGAGATGGCGCGTCAAAGCTGAAGAATGTTGATATATTTGCACTAAGTGTTTGACCATTTTTACCCTAAATATTACCTTGTAAACTGTTTACTAAAAGATTTGAAGCCAGTTTTTTGTATATAATAAATTCCAGTGATGGGATTTAATCACCGTGTCGCTGACCTAATGACCGCTTAGGGTTTTAAAAACAAAATGATAAACCGAAAGTATGTTTATTATTTTCTGTAGTAAATATATAAATAAGAACAATAAGAGACTTGCACAAAACTAGATTATTTCAGTCAAAAAAGAATAAATTTTTAATTGAAAAATTATTTAATAATAAATGGCATAACTAAGCCACCGGTTCGCCGAACTTAACAACAATTATAATATGGTTTAACCCAACCGGTGCTTACCAGCTGAAGCCCGCCCAGCAGCGTTCTGGAACCGGTTCTTTCCCGTTCGTGCCAACCGGTTGGTAAATTTGGACCACTCTGTCGAAATGGTTGTTCAAAAAAGGGCAAAACATTTATACAAATTTCCATAGCAATATATATAGAAACTGTTACAAATTAAATCATTTATAAACTTGAAATTAAAGTTTTCTAAGTCCCTGTAATTATTATGACACTTTTAGTTCTACAGAATGGGTACATCGTTCTACAGAATGGGTACATAGTTCTACAGAATGGGTACATAGTTCTACAGAATGTGTACATAGTTCTACAGAATGGGTACATAGTTCTACAGAATGGGTACATAGTTCTACAGAATGGGTACATAGTTCTACAGAATGGGTACATAGTTCTACAGAATGGGTACATAGTTCTACAGAATGGGTACATAGTTCTACAGAATGGGTACATCGTTCTACAGAATGGGTACATAGTTCTACAGAATGGGTACATAGTTCTACAGAATGGGTACATAGTTCTACAGAATGGGTACATAGTTCTACAGAATGGGTACATAGTTCTACAGAATGGGTACATAGTTCTACAGAATGGGTACATAGTTCTACAGAATGGGTACATAGTTCTACAGAATGGGTACATAGTTCTACAGAATGGGTACATAGTTCTACAGAATGGGTACATAGTTCTACAGAATGGGTACATAGTTCTACAGAATGGGTACATAGTTCTACAGAATGGGTACATAGTTCTACAGAATGGGTACATAGTTCTACAGAATGGGTACATAGTTCGCAAAGCGTCTGCTCGCAAAAGCGGCGGATTGGCTCCCCCCCCCCCTTCTTTCTATAACCCACAAGTCCCCAACCGATTGCTTGCTTGAATGACAGAACACCGTTGATCCCCTCACAGATAAATCGTAAAAAGGACAAAATAAACGATTGCTTCAACCTGGGATAGGAAAAGTGTCAATGTAGGGGCAGACCAGTGTCCTACCCACATGACCACAGGAAGACTGTTACAGTTTATAGTTTTTCTTCTGTCAGTCTATTAAAATTTTTTTTAGGAAAGTTGTACGTGTTAAGAACTGTATTACATAATACAGGTGAGTATTCTACAAATACAAAAAATGCTGTGGCGTTTATACATAAGATAAGATTCTTTTATTGATCCAAACAAATGGAAATGTTTTTTTGATTGCATTGTACATTTTCAGCACATACATAAAATAATTTGAACACAAGATATCTAAATTAAATTATTTCACGAGTGAAAAAAAAACCAGCCATTTAGTGAATTCTCTAAACCATATCAGGGACTTATTAGTTCTCATTAAGTTTTGTGACTTCAGGGAGCAGGTTGGTAACTTTGCACAGATTGGGGAACCAAAGAATTGTTATATCTTTTAGTCCTCGCCCTGAGAGAAATAATTCGTACCGAACGGGCCGATCCTAAGTATCTGTGATGAACAGAGTGCGTTGTATCATCCAAAATGTGTTTAGTTTTACAGTAACATCTTTCTTCAAATAGTTCCTCAAGTGAAGGCTGTTTAGTTTGTGTTATGGTCCTAGCTTTCTTGGTTAGTCTGTTTATTCGATGTTTAATTTCAGACGATGAATCCCCACACCAGCAAGTAGTATTGAAGTGAAGTATGCTTCCAATTGTTGCACTGTAGAATAAGTTAAGACTTGTTTGTTTACGCCTAAATTTTACAGTTTTTTGAGGTAAAGCAGTCTTTGGTTGAATTTCTTATACAGCATTTGGCCGTGCTCATGCCATGTTAGCTTATTATTAATGGTGACACCTAAGTACTTATATGTCTCTACTTTCTCTACATTTTGAATTTTTATGTTGAGATCTGTAATCTGGTGTTTCCCCTTCCTGAAATCAACAACCATTTCCTTTGTTTTTGAGACATTCAGCTGGAGAAAATTTGAGCTGGGAGGCTAAACACCCCCCGCCCTTTTTTGTGTGTGTGTCTGCTTTTGAAATCCTTCAGGTAATAACATGTTGTAACTGAATATTCTAACAATTTTTTAATTGTAGTAATTTTTGGTTGTTACTAATATTCACATTAAAATCTCGAATTAAATACAAATACTAAAACAGACAGAATTGACCAAGGGCGGGTCGGCTTCCACCACTCGCGGGGGGGGGGGTGATAAACGCCCCTGCGCCACAGTGAAATATTTCACCAGAAATAGGTACAATTAATATTGAGATTTCCAATGGCATTTAGATACTCTTCCATGCATGGACACCGAGCACTAGTCATTATATCATGCTAATGTCCTGGGCTGGCCAACCCTTTCCCCGCGAGCCCCATGTGGCCGAGGTCATTTCATTATGCGAACAACAAGATGGAGGCTGCATCATAAATAAAGTTCAATTTTTTGTTTGCTCAATTAATGTGCGCTTCTTCTCTTTCTTTTATTATTTCAAATTTGACAGTTTATTTGTTTAGTTAAACAACCCCTTAAACAACCTTTTAAACAACCCCTTAAACAACCCCTTAAACGACCCCTAAACAACCCCTTAAACCACCCCTTAAACAACCCCATAAATATCCCTTTAAACAGCCCTTAAACAACCCCTTAAACAACCCCTTAAACAACCCCTTAAACAACCCTTAAGGACAAAGTTTTTTGAATACATCCTTTATCAAATTTTATATTGAGCAATTTTGGGGGGGGGGGGGGGAAGCTGAAAATTTGACAAAAGATGCATACAAGTAACGCACTTTCAAGAATCGCAATTAGAGCCCTCCACCCCACTCCCCCTCAAGGCTCACAGCCGCAAAATTTTTTTTTCACGCCGCTGAAACATATTAATATTCTAATGACCCACGAGCTTTTCAGAAGAAAAAAGACCCGGACCAAACGCAGTTGCGTTATTTTGTTAAAGAGAATCTCATCTAGCGCAGTTATAGGGAATTTTATAGCATTAAATCTTATTTCCTTCAGCTGCATCGTTAAAAAAAAAAAAAAAAGGAAAAACGAATTTTTGGGGGATGGGGCAAACAATTTGATAGAATGTGTTGCTATCGACGAGTCTATGTGCCAAGTTTTAGCTCGATAGCTGGACGAGAAATGGGGTCAAGATTTTGCCAGCAAGCCAGCCACCCAGCCAGCCACCCAGCCAGCCAGCCACCCAGCCAGCCAGCCACCCAGCCAGCCACCCAGCCAGCCACCCAGCCAGCCCGCCACCCAGCCAGCCACCCAGCCAGCCACCCAGCCAGCCCCCAAGCCAGCCACCCAGCCAGCCACCCAGCCAGCCACCCAGCCAGCCACCCAGCCAGCCACCCAGCCACCCAGCCAGCCACCCAGCCACCCAGCCAGCCACCCAGCCAGCCACCCAGCCAGCCACCCAGCCAGCCACCCAGCCAGCCACCCAGCCAGCCACCCAGCAGAGCCAGCCACCCAGCCAGCCACCCAGCCAGCCAGCCACCCAGCCAGCCACCCAGCCAGCCACCCAGCCAGCCACCCAGCAGAGCCAGCCACCCAGCCAGCCACCCAGCCAGCCACCCAGCCAGCCACGAAGAAAAAAGAGAAGTTAAAAGTTAAGGATTCAGAGGTTTATCTTAATTAAATCCAAACAATTTATTTATTTGTATGTCTGTCCACGTGTTCTTATCATCTGAGATTATACGCAAAAACAATAAAAAGTGTTTATTTTTTTTAATAATAGGTGTAATAACATGGAGCAGCGGAAGGTTTACTCGCGATCAAAATTGTCCGATAAGTCATATTAGTTTCAACCCCTGCTCATGTATCAACAAGTAAACAATACAAGATTCGTTGTTTTTTTTTGCCAAGTTAATTTTGGTTGTCTGAGAACGAACATGCTCAATAGCCATAATGATGCGTTCACACTGAGAACCTACTTTTTTTTTTTTTAACGTTTTCTTATTGTCACTCTCAGTTAATAGCACTGAAGATTTCGTGTCTATTTCCAGTGCACATTTTAACATAAAATTGTCTCGACACTTGGGGGTCGTCTACACAAATTAAGCAACACAAAGCCCTCGTCGTAATCCTACAATTTCCAGTTTCCTGTTCCACCAAAAAAAAAAAAACACACAAAAAAACCAACAAGAAAAAAAACCCACCCCAGAATACCCCGAGGTAAATTAGCTACGTTGCTAATGTTATGTACGATGTGAAGGGTTCAGTCGAGTGAAGGAAGAACATCTGGTCAATGCGAGTGCTGGCGTCATCGGGTGGTAATTAGACTAGCCAGTGGCTCTAAAACAACGTCCTCTTACCGGAACGAGATGTAGAGGATCTCTTTTGAGTTTTGAGAAGTTCTTTCTAAGTTGTTAACAAAGAAACATTTATCCATCAATCATCTATCCATCCATCCATCCATCGATCTATCCATCCATCCACCCAACCATCCATCCATCAATCCATCGATCTAAACATCCATCCATCCATCCATCCACCCATCCATCCATCCATGCATCCATCGATCTATCCATCCATCCATCGATCTATCCACCCAACCATCCATCCATCCATCGATCTATCCATCCATCCACCCAACCATCCATCCATCGATCTATCCATCCATCCATCCATCGATCTATCCATCCATCCACCCAACCATCCATCCATCCATCCATCGATCTATCCATCCATCCACCCAACCATCCATCCATCCATCCATCGATCGATCTAAACATCCATCCATCCATCGATCTATCCATCCATCCGTCGATCTATTCATCCATCCCCCCATCCATCCATCCATCGATCCATCCATCTATCCATCCATCTATCGATCAATTCATACGTAGATATCTACTGAGTTTTGAGAACTTCTTTCTAAGTTTCTAACACAGTCAGTGAGACATACAGCCTAATACGTATCTAGGTATAAAGGTGGACAAATAGGGAGGGTGTACATTGGTAGAAACGTTCTTCAACAAAAAAAAAAAAAAGGACACGACAGAAAAAGTTAGGCCGCAGGCTGCCTATTCATCAAATGTACTGTTGACTATCTACTGTGGACTATGTACTGTTGACTATGTACTGTGGACTATGTTCTGTTGACTATGTACTGTTGACTATGCACCGTGGACTATGTTCTGTGGACTATGTTCTGTGGACTATGTACTGTGGACTATGTACTGTGGACTATGTTCTGTGGACTATGTACCGTGGACTATGTATTGTGGACAATGTTCTGTGGACTATGTACCGTGAACTATGTACTGTGGACTATGCACCGTGGACTATGTACTGTGGACTATGCACCGTGGACTATGCACCGTGGACTATGTTCTGTGGACTATGTACTGTGGACTATATACTGTGGACTATGCACCGTGGACTATGTACTGTGGACAATGTACTGTGGACTATGTTCTGTGGACTATGCACCGTGGACTATGTACTGTGGACTATGTACTGTGGACTATGTTCTGTGGACTATGTACTGTGGACTATGTTCTGTGGACTATGTACTGTTGACTATGTACCGTGGACTATGTACCGTGAACTATGTACTGTGGACTATGTACTGTGGACTATGTACTGTGGACTATGTACTGTTGACTATGTACCGTGGACTATGTACCGTGGACTATCCAGAGAGAAACAAACAGCTGGTGGCTAAACAAAACGTTTCAAAGATTGCCTAAATATGTCCAACAGATCCATGGACATCCACTTGAACTAACTGGAAACACTTGCCTTGGATCACACAAGTTGGTGAATCGTCAACGTTCACCGTGGAGGGCGGCTCGTCTAAGAGAAGGCAATCTCTGAATGCAAGCCGAGAGATGGGGTGTCATAGGCGGCATGACATTGGCACGATGAAGATTCCGACAACTCCCGCGACGTGGAACACGTAAGAGCACAGTGAAACACGCAAGACACAGTGAAACACGCAAGACACAGTGAAACACGCAAGACACAGTGAAACACGCAAGACACAGTGAAACACGCAAGACACAGTGCAACACGCAAGACACACTGCTTGTCATCCACTGCATCATTGGTCTATTCCCAGTCGTCTTGACCAAGTCTTGCTATTTGATCAAATAAGGCAGTAGTTCTCAACCTTTCTAATGCCGCGACCCTTTAATACAGTTCCTCGTGTTGTGGCGAACCCAAACCACAAAATTATTTTCGTTGCCACCTCATAACTGTAGAGTATATGTGTTTTCCTATGGTCTTAGGCGACCCCTGTGAAAAGGTCGTTTGACCCACAAAGGGATCGCGATCCACAGGTTGAGAACCGCTTAAATAAGGCAAGGCCGAGAGAGTGATGCTGACGAATTGGACAGCTTTCCCTTACCTTAAAGGAGATACAGCTCAGGTAGTGGCTACTGCTAAAGTCGAAAATTGCCTAGTCGTCTTCGAGTGCAAAGGACGCACAATAAAACAATCTAAGATGGTTGGATTGATACGTCGTTCAACAGTCCATTTTTTTAAAATAGACTCGGAGTTCTGGACGTACAAGAATAAAAAAAAAGCAGGTCCTTAACCATTCTGTCTTAAGCGTATCAAACTTAAAGATATTCTTTTACTGCCAAACCTGTGTTACTGGCACTACGGAAGTTATATTTTTTTTTGTTACATCTTATTTATCAACTTATTTCTTTACTTTATTTTTGCCAAAACCTTATACCCACCAGCTGTCCATTTAAGTTTATTTCACTAAAGCATTTATTTTGTTTGTCCCTGCCATCAATTATAGAACACAATCCATTCCATTTATTGAAAGGTTTTAAAAATCCTGTTTGGAGGATAATGATAATGTAGCTGTATAGAGTTTATTTTTTTTAAAAATCTGATCAATTATTATTTTATGTCTGTAACTCTTTCGTTAACTTCATACAGTTACATAAAAAAACAACAACTTGAAATGCTGAAGGTTATTTCCCCTGGCTTTAACGTTCAGTTGCCTTTTCATGGTTTCTATGTCCACATTTGTCTTTTATGCCACTGGTCTGGCATTTATCTGGTCATATTTTTTTTAGTGCAAGGACATAAAACTATTTAAGAAGACACCAAGCTGACTTGTACAAAATCTCTCTGATTGATGAAATTTACGTAAATAAAAGAGACTGCAAGATTATTAAAAAAAAACCACACACACCCAAAACTCAATACAAGAAATACAACAGAAAATAGAGATATGCTTGCATTTATTTTATACGTTTGGACGTTTTATTAAGGAGCTGACAAACTTTCGCTTGCATTGCAAAATTAAAATTCCTTTTTTTTTACTATTTAACTATTTTTCAATTTAAATTTTAAAGTAATTCGTGGATGTATAAATACAATACAAACGTTAAAATAAAAATTGGTGGAGATGAGGGAAGATAACTTTCCTGCATTCAAGTTGACTGGGGTAAGTAGGGGGCGGTAGTCGCCCTTACCAGCTTCTTATTTACATGTTGACCTAAGCTCTGTCAGCACCGCCGTAGAACTATGTTGTATGGGCAGCCACTCGGAGGAAATATCTGTTTCAATGCTGGACGGCAATTAAATGAAGGCAATATTTTTAATGCAAGCACGACTTAAAAAAAACCGACCAACAACAAAAAACAACAACAATAAACGGTTGTGTTATAAGCAAAATCCGTAATTGCTATCCATGGATCAAGTAGACACAAAGACGTTTTTAAAAATTAAATATCACTGGTTATTTGTACTTATAGAAATACTTGGTTTTCCCAAAACTTTCGCAGGCTTAAAGCATGTTTAAAATACAGAGGAAAAAAAAAATTAAGGTCATAACTTTACATATACATATAAAAAACAAGATTCTTCTGTTGAGATAGGAATCTCTAGTCACGAAAGACAAGCTGTAAGAGGAAACTTCAAACGGAAAAACTCATCAACTTATTTTTCTGGATCTGAAATTGTAATTTTGGTTCACAATAAAGATTTTATGGGTCGATGAAAATGTAATGTCGCAAACTGAGGAGAATTTTTCTTTTTATTGTTAATCAAAGGTGTATCAAACATGGCGAATAGCTTTACTCCACACGTTGTATGTTGTATTTATTATTCGTGCGCTTCGATACTTGAGCTCACGCCTTCATGTGTAGCCTTCCTGTAAATTCTAATTGTTTCGTCGCCGCCCGACAACGTAAATCTGTGACCAAAGTCTTGTTCGCAGACAGCTTAAGTGAACTCTTAGGGGAGATCAGGCATTTATAAATAAATAAATAAATATCGTTCATTTACTAATGAAGAAAATAGAGGAAGAAGGGGAGTGTGGTGAGTCAAATGTCTTGACAATTTTAAAACTACATACAACAGAGCGTCGATTTTCCGAACGCCGATTTTCCGAAACATCTATTTTCCGACATGCCCATGTCTTTTATTATTTAGCTTGCAGTTTTGGCTGTTGGTGTGTAAAATCGTGTAACTCAATTTTCTACCTGTTCCTTTCGTCCTATGGACTTGAAACGTCGCATGGCTACTCAATCGTGCAATAAGACAATATATGATCTTGCAATTCAACTTTGACCCACTCCCTGACGTCCGATTGAGCTGAAACTTTGAACAACTACCCACTCCCCAATGACAACCTTTTATTGGTCCCCAGTGACCACAACTAACCCTTGAATGACCTCCTCGTGTCCAAATCATGCATCTCAGTTTTGACGCATGTGCTGATGTCCAGTAGAACTGAGACTTTGAACACTTACCTTCCCCTAGCGACAAACTACCCTTCCTGATCAGTAGGTTACCAATGACCTTCACTGACCTCTGACTTGACCTCTGTGTTTTAAATATTGCATCTCAATTTTGTCCCACTTCCTGATCTCCATTTGATCCGAAGCTTTGTACACTTACCCCTCCCGATGACGTTACAAACATGCCATGAAGGATGATAAATATATGATAATATAGCTCAACAAGTGCACACACAAAAATGTTTGACGCCCACGCTATTTTATTGCAGACATAATTCATTGTCAGAAAATCCTGGTGTATCTCAAAAATATTATCAGGTAATTTTTATTGCATTTTAACAAAAGCGTGTGTTAAAAAGTTCTAAAAATACCTTTTTACTCTTATTATTATTAGTATTATTATCATATCTCACAATGCGCATGGCATTGAAAATTCGTGTACATCAGCACCGGAAAAGAATTCCGATCCCTGGCGCACAATCCCTGTAATATCTAAATACGTACTGTACATGCAGTGACCAGAAAGGGTTAATGCGATCTGGCAAATTATTGATTCCTGTATATCGCTGAATACACACTGGCAAAGACAAAGTGACTCCAGGTTGTGTCCAAGTTTTAGTCATCAATTTGGGAAAGGACCTCCTTTGGCTGAAAAAAACTCCAGTCCTTGGCGATTAAAAAAAAATCCATGACCAAATGCGATTGACACGGTGCTAAAAGTGGTAAAAGCATTGCACGATACATGCATAAGTATAATATTTAGAAGTTGTTTTATTCAATGCGCCAAATTCACCGACGCACCCTTTCCGTGGGAGCGTTTGGCTATCCGTAAATTTTTTTAATCCAAAGTACCCTGCTCCCAATCTGTTTGAAGAATCAAGATTCCACTGTAATTATGTGCCTCTCCTTTCCGTTATGTATCCTGTCTTTTGCCTAAGTTAGTCACAGTTTGTTTCGTTTGCCTACGTTAGTCACAGTTTGTTTCTTTTTCCTACGTTAGTCACAGTTTGTTTCTTTAGCCTAAGTTAGTTACAGTTTGTTTCTTTTGCCTACGTTAGTCACATTTTGTTTCTGTTGCCTACGTTAGTAACAGTTTGTTTCTTTAGCCTAAGTTAGTCACAGTTTGTTTCTTTTGCCTAAGTTAGTCACAGTTTGTTTCTGTTTCCTAGGTTAGTCACAGTTTGTTTCTTTTGCCTAAGTTAGTCACAGTTTGTTTCTGTTTCCTAGATTAGTCACAATTTGTTTCTGTTGCCCAAGTTAGTCACAGTTTGTTTCTTTTGCCTAAGTTGATCACAGTTTTTTTCTGTTGCCCAAGTTAGTCACATTTTGTTTCTTTTGCCTAAGTTAGTCACAGTTTGTTTCTGTTGCCTATTATAGTCACAGTTTGTTTCTGTTGCCTAAGTTAGTCACATTTTATTTCTTTTGCCTAAGTTGATCACAGTTTGTTTCTGTTGCCTAAGTTAGTCACAGTTTGTTTCTTTTGCCTAAGTTGATCACAGTTTGTTTCTGTTGCCTAAGTTAGTCACAGTTTGTTTCTTTTGCCTAAGTTGATCACAGTTTGTTTCTGTTGCCTAAGTTGATCCCAGTTTGTTTCTGTTGCCTAAGTTAGTCACAGTTTGTTTCTTTTGCCTAAGTTGATCACAGTTTGTTTCTGTTGCCTAAGTTGATCACAGTTTGTTTCTTTTGCCTAAGTTGATCACAGTTTGTTTCTTTTGCCTAAGTTAGTCACAGTTTGTTTCTGTTTCCTAGGTTAGTCACAGTTTGTTTCTTTTGCCTAGGTTGATCACAGTTTGTTTCTGTTTCCTAGGTTAGTCACAGTTTGTTTCTTTTGCCTAAGTTAGTCACAGTTTGTTTCTGTTTCCTAGGTTAGTCACAGTTTGTTTCTTTTGCCTAAGTTAGTCACAGTTTGTTTCTGTTTCCTAAGTTAGTCACAGTTTGTTTCTTTTGCCTAAGTTATCACAGTTTGTTTCTGTTTCCTAGGTTAGTCACAGTTTGTTTCTTTTGCCTAATTTGATCACAGTTTGTTTCTGTTTCCTAGGTTAGTCACAGTTTGTTTCTGTTTCCTAGGTTAGTCACAGTTTGTTTCTTTTGCCTAAGTTGATCACAGTTTGTTTCTGTTTCCTAGGTTAGTCACAGTTTGTTTCTTTTGCCTAAGTTGATCACAGTTTGTTTCTGTTTCCTAGGTTAGTCACAGTTTGTTTCTGTTTCCTAGGTTAGTCACAGTTTGTTTCTTTTGCCTACGTTGATCACAGTTTTTTTCTGTTGCCCAAGTTAGTCACATTTTGTTTCTTTTGCCTAAGTTAGTCACAGTTTGTTTCTGTTTCCTAGGTTAGTCACAGTTTGTTTCTTTTGCCTAAGTTAGTCACAGTTTGTTTCTGTTTCCTAAGTTAGTCACAGTTTGTTTCTTTTGCCTAAGTTGATCACAGTTTGTTTCTGTTTCCTAGGTTAGTCACAGTTTGTTTCTTTTGCCTAATTTGATCACAGTTTGTTTCTGTTTCCTAGGTTAGTCACAGTTTGTTTCTGTTTCCTAGGTTAGTCACAGTTTGTTTCTTTTGCCTAAGTTGATCACAGTTTGTTTCTGTTTCCTAGGTTAGTCACAGTTTGTTTCTTTTGCCTAAGTTGATCACAGTTTGTTTCTGTTTCCTAGGTTAATCACAGTTTGTTTCTGTTTCCTAGGTTAGTCACAGTTTGTTTCTTTTGCCTACGTTGATCACAGTTTTTTTCTGTTGCCCAAGTTAGTCACATTTTGTTTCTTTTGCCTAAGTTAGTCACAGTTTGTTTCTGTTGCCTATTATAGTCACAGTTTGTTTCTGTTGCCTAAGTTGATCACAGTTTGTTTCTGTTGCATTAGTTAGTCACATTTTGTTCCCTTTGCTATAAAGCTCACAGCTCCAGATCCCGTTTCTATCATTCTCCCTGGTGAGGTCCTTTTAACCATTCGCTCCTTTGGCCTGTCTTCTCTTTTTAACAACCTAAATATTTTAGTGTTTGGTATTCCACGACAGAGACTGTCTTGCTACTGTGAAATCTTTTCACACTATGTCGTCTGCTGGCCAATCCATCTCCATTTCCTTCTCTGAACTTCCTGAACCATTTGGAATAACTCCATGATTGATTTTTCTCATACAAATATTTTCTTAGGTCATTTTAAAAACTTGTTCACGTATTGTTGGAGCGACTGTTGCAAATAAAATGTACTGTCTTGGAAATGGATTTGGCTATTTACCACTTTTCACAATTTAAAAAAGAAGAGCAATGGACGATACTATGCATTTCAATTTTAGCATGAACATATTTTATGTTTTGTGGGGTTCTTATGGTTACTAAACATACTTTTCCCTCGAGATGTTGGCCATTCGCCTTTGTGTTTAGATCAGTTAATTAATTCTCCTTCGCCAACATTACTTTTATTTATAACTTTCAACAAAAGATTTGGAGGGAACTTCATTAATATAATAATATATATCTATATATTTTCTGGAGACAATATTTTAATAAGAGGACTGATTAAGAAGATTTCTATTGTGGATCGTTACCAACCACTGTAAAGTGTTAGACTAGATTACATAGTGTAGTACGGTGACGTTGGTACGTGTTTCGAAAGGCTTCTGCTGCTCACGGCGTAATTAATTTGTTCATTTACATTTTTTACGAAGCTGTTCTTCTTGCAACGACCCTTAGACCAACGTATGATATTTACTTGTTGGTTTACTGAAAAAAAAAATATTTAAAAAATAGATCATTGTACAGTGAGAAATGTTTCACAATATAACAGACATAGACTAATTGGTTGTCTTAAACTTTGCTAAACACAAAACACAATTTTCGTGGAGAATTTGGCACACATCTAATTGTTCATTAACAAACAAAGTTTCATGTCTCCCATTCTGGTCTCCCTTTCTGGTGTCACATTCTGGTCTCCCATTCTGGTCTCCCATTCAGGACAGTTTGGTTCAACACAGACCAAATTCATATGGAAATTTAAAAAAAAATAAATTAACTTATGTCAATGTAACTGTTCTAATATATTCCTTTAGCACCTTTAAAATTCAAGTAATATACATTTCTCATACACTTTTAACTGACACATATGTAGTGCATGTGTTGTGTGAATTCATTCTTAAAATAAAACAAAATCCAAATTTTTTCAAATCCGAAAACGACAAAATTATAAAAAAAATATGTTAAAGAAGGTAATGAGCGAGCTCAACAGGAAGAGGAGACTGAGCACAGGGCCGGGAAAGACGATTATAACGGTCGCCTACAGCGGTCGATCAGTCACTGCAGGAAACAGTCTCAGCGAGAGAGTAACACGATAGAGCAATCACATTGTCGTTAGCACTATGGCTGGCGGCGGCCTGCTTACAAACACCATTTAACGCTGTGGAAACGTAAACCTGTCGATGGGGCGGGGGGAGGGAGAGCTCGGGGGAGTGGGACGATGACGATGAGCTCAGGGTGCTGATGGACGAAGGGTCTCCGTTCGTCAGAGGACCGGGGGCGCTCGTTTGGTCTTTGGGATACAAAATGCGTGAGATTCGCGGGGTGAGAATGCAGGGCTGGTGGCGATGCCGCTGGTCCTCCGTGGACGAAAGCACGCTGAGGTCATGGCGTAGGGACGCTTCCATCAAGGCGATCTGATAATGGCATTTGGACTTACACGTAGAGCAGACAGCAGAGTTGATGGTTTTGTCACGGTAACTAATAAGGCCCATGGGCTTGTTGCTCTCCGAAAGAACACAGCCGCAGTTCTGGTAAGGGTGAGAGGAAATGCTGTTGTGGTAATGGTTGGTGATGATCCCCAGACTAAGGTCGTGCTCGGGGTCACCACGCAAAGCGTTCGACGCAACATCGAGGGGAGACGGTGGGCACCTCGACATTTTGAGCGACGTCAGCTGCAGATGCTGTTCATGCTGTTTCCGGTGCTGTCGTTGGAGCAGGCGCCGGTGTCTCTCTGCGGGAGGCTCTGCCCTCAGCTGCAGCTCGGTAAGGGACACACGAGGACGCAGGCGACACCGCCTGCAGCAGAGGATGGCCAGGAAAGCTCGCCTGAACTCCATACTTGAGCACGTGTAGATGATGGGGTTCATGGTGGAGTTGCAGTAGCCCAGCCAGAAAAATAGCTTGAATAGCAGTGGAGGGACTGAACAGTTAGGGCACAATGAATCTGTTGAAGAAAAAAAATAGAGACACAATGAAATTCAACAGCTGTAACATTGTCAAAATATATGTGTGACAGGCAATGTATACATAGGTGCTGTCACTAAAATATCATTATGACGGCATACACATACATAGGTGCTGTCACTAAAATATCATTATGACAGGCATACACATACATAGGTGCTGTCACTAAAATATCATTATGACAGGCAACACAAACATAGGTGCTGTCACTAAAATATCATTATGACAGGAACACATACATAGGTGCTGTCACTAAAATATCAATATGACAGGCAATACCTACAGAGGGGCAGTCACTAAAATATCGATATGACAGGCAATACATATAGCGGTGCTGTCACTAAAATATCGATTTGGCAGGAAAAACATACAGTGGCGCTGCACTAAAATATTAATATGACAGGCAATACATACAGACGCACTGTCACTAAACTATGTGGCATGTCCTAAATAAATCATAAGGCTGGGAATCTAAAAGTTAAATTCAGTTACTTTGAATCGAGGTTCCAATTTCTTAAAGCTTGGCCATATACAATATGAAGAGAGCTTTCAATCTCTAGCAATTTGTTCGTCCGCTTTATTATAAACGTAAATCTACATTTTAAAGTAAAACTTTGAAACAAATTAAATTAAATAAATTACAAGCTTCTAGTTTAATTGTGGGTGGCAATATTTAGAATTTAGTTTCTTCACGAAGTTTGAGAATAATTTATTTTTAGGCAATATTTTTTTTTGCCTTCAACACATTAGCAATATCCAATGCTTATTATTTGATTACACCTTTAATTAAAAATAAATATGTCTTTAATCAATCTTCATAGTCTTTAAAAGAAACACACACCAAAAGAACAACATGTTCTCCTCAGATAGGAAGCCTTGTTCATGGCAATCAAGTCTGAGCAGATGTCCGACTACGCAAGAGCCACTACGCGAGCAGATTCCCGACTATGCAAGAGCCACTTCACGAGGCTAATCATCCTTTGAAAGAGGAATTCACCATCTCTAAGTCCGACCAAGCAAATAGTGTGTGTGGGGGGGGGGGGGGGGCTTATTTCCTGGTGTAACAAGGACTTGAGCCATTGAAGTTTCCGTCTCAAGTTGGACAAAAATTTAAAAAAGAAAAAAAAACAACAATAAAATAATGTGGATCATGCTGCCATTTGGGTTTGCAGTTAGGGCAGCCATTGATCTGGATATCATTCGCCTGGAGACTGGTCAGTTAGGCTGGGTTTAGGGGGGATAATTAGGGCAGCCATTGATCGAGGATTTCATTAGCCTGAATACCGTTCAGTTAGGCTGGGGGGGGGGGATGTAGTTAGGGCAGCCACGGATCGAGATATCATTAGCATGGATACCGTCTGTTAGGTTGGAGGGGGGGGGGGGTGAGGATACTTAGGGCAGCCATTGATCGGGATATCCTTAGCCTGAATACCGTTCAGTTAGGCTGGGGGGGGGGTGTAGTTAGGGCAGCCACGGATCAAGATATCATTAGCCTGGATACAGGTCCGTTAAGCGGGGGGGGGGGGGGGTGTGATATCTCACAGTTATCTCTGGCCGGTAAGACAAGAAACGCACGCGTTTGTTTCGACGTTAGGTAAGTCCTAGGTGCACAAGAAATATCCCACTGCTTGTTACACGTTGAAACGAGATCATTCACTCAGTTTTTTCTAGAACATGTCACAAAAGAACAGGGGAAAAAGAGATCATGCCGAAGTAAAGCATTATGAAAGTGAACAGCGGGGGAAAAAACAACAAAAAAAACAAAAAAAAACAGAATAGTGAAAAAACAGGAGTTAAAAAAACCGAAACCGAGAAAACACAGAACAAAGGTAAATAAAAATAATAATTTTTAAGCATATATATTTATTAATGACTTGTCCACATAAAAATATTAAAGAAATAATTATATAATTAAAAAATCAATCTTGGCGTAAACAACGCAGCTGTTCTTGAATTTGATATTACTGCACAACTATTGCTACTTGATTACAGAGAGTCTAGTATCTCAATTTCCGGACTACTGGGGGGCGTGATGGATACTGGCTAATAATATACGCTGGCATGCAATATCTCGTCTTACTTCATTCCTATAGGTTCCAAATGCTTTGGTGATTGCAATGAAACAGTGACTTGAAGGCATTGTAAAAGTCTTTACAACAGTTTGCAGTTTTGCTGATCTCTCAGCAACGGCCTCAAATTTATTCCATATTATAATTAGAAAGGGCGCCAGTAATTCTGCAACTCCTTCGATGTAGTTTGAGAAGAGGTATGTGAGAAATTAATTGTATCATCACCTGGGGATGTCGCAGCTAGTTGGCCAAAGACAATTCTTATATCTTGTATTGGCACAAAGAGATTTATTACATCTGGTATTGGCACACAGACAGTTCTTACATCTGGTATGGGCACAAAGAAAAAAAAACCAGGTAGTGACTTCAACTTCAACATCAGACTCGTACACTTCTTTTAAGACAACACCGTTTATCTTACTAATAACACTATGGTAAAGGTCAAAGTTCACCCTTTTACTTATGCTTGTGGAAAATCTACTTGAGCATCCGATATACACAGACGAACATGCTTTTTTCAAAGTGCATTATCATCTTTTGGGCTGTTATACAAAGCCCCAAGTTTTGCATTATAAACAGGACCACACAATGAAGCTGCCAGTAGCGGAATATAATATAATAGTGGCGGGGAGTTGTCTAAATCCAGAACGTACGTGTTAGGAAGGAGGTTGTCGCGGGATTTCATGCTCTTCAGACTTTTTAAAAAAATAGAGCACCTTGTATAAAACACAAAGTCTCCCCATATGGCTCTTTATTTAATGTTCCACAAGGGTGCGTCCTAATCCTTGACACACAATTCCTGAAAATTAAGAACTCCCAAATACCTCCATCGTTAATCTCAACATTTGCATCCATTACCTGGGATCTCCGTCGTTAAGCACAAAAATTTGCCTGGGAGGTCCGAAACTTAATTTGTTAAAGAAGAAATCCACTCAGTCCCTAGACTGTGAACATGTATGAACTTTGACCTCTTCACACAACTGTCAAAACTCACAGCAATTTACTGCCGCCTCATACCAGGCACACAAACAATGGAGTTTTGTGCCACATCCATACTCTGAGCTCTGACCTAGTTGCTCGCTACCGAATTGTGATTAAAGTCAACCTGTGAGGCATTATAAAGAAAGTGAAAGTGATCACTGTCAACACGTGACAGGTTACAGGAAGTAAAAGTGATCACAATCACCACGTGACACGGGTTACAGGTAGTGAAAGTGATCACTTTCATCACGTGACACATGTAACAGGAAGTACACGAATAAAGGTTAAATCTTAATTGTCTAAATTCAGTCAGGGAAATCGCTATAAAATAAAAACATTGAAACAAAGGAAAATTGAGAACTACTAATAATTACACTGATCAACATGCTTTATTTTCCCCAATGACCTTATTCGCCATGTCCCTTTTGCCATAGTTCTGTTATGTCATAGTCCTGTTATGTCATAGTTCTGTTATGTCATAGTTCTGTTATGTCATAGTCCTGTTATGTCATAGTTCTGTTATGTCATAGTCCTGTGTTTTCATTATTCTGTTTTCCCATGTTCTGTGTGATCGTGGAACCGATTTCTTAGACCTATATTTATTTTTAGCGACCTTGATTGATGGATGTGACATTGACTGAGCTGGTTATCTGGATAGGCGTTATGTACTATCAGAAGTGGTCTGGCCGAAGAGCCCAAAGCTAGCTACCGCCTCACTCATAAACAGGGCAAAAAAAAAAAAAAAAAAAAAAAAAATTACGTTTAAAACATTTTTTTTAAACACTCGGTTTTGGCTGAATCTATTTCAGGATTTGCTCATTAGACCGAAAGTTTCTAAGTCGCATTTAGAAACATTTTTTATTTAATAAATTTATGATCAGACAGAGGCGGTTTCTAGATTAAAAGAATGTCAAATGAGTTTTATGCAATAATAAATTAAGAGGAATGTTTTCTATGCAACACTTGGCTGCATTCCAGTAGTAGGCACTTTTGTCTGAAAATTGACCTACTTCATTGGCTTTAATTGCAAAAAAAACTGGTTAAAATTAAATACAGAGAAAGATTTTCTGACAATTTACTTGGATATTTTGAAATGATGGGCATGTTAACAAAAAAGATTTAGAAAAGTGATTCCTTTGCCAATGGTTCGCAAACATTTTCCCACCATCTCATCATCAGCGCTCTCCTAATCTTACCCCATAATAATCATTTACAATATATTGGCCTGTAGGAAAATCTATCGAAAATACAAAAAAAAAATATAAAAATAAACATAATAATTGGTAAGAAACATCTTTATAAAGTGGGAAGCTTAAGATTATTGAACAAAAGTTGATTTTGAAGGTTTTCTTAATGAAACTCAGTGAAATTATAATAGTTTTTTCAATCTTTGGTTTAAATTCTTCGGGAAGAATATTCACGCCACAGCGTTCAGAAATTTGGAGCATATTTTCTTTGCTTGAGGCAAAGTTGGAGGACTGGATTGAAACATTACTCCGCATCTCTGGAAACACGATGAAGATTTTCCGAAACTCTAGAGACGGGTAGCAAATAAAAAAATTCCTTATGTAGCTTTATCTCTAGAAACACGATAAAGAGTTTCCGAAACACCAGTGAAGGATAACAAAACAGCAAACTCCACCTGAATCAGATAAAATCACTTTGTACGATTTAAAATAAAACTTTTTGCTTCAACTCAATAGCATTTTAACCACACGACAACAAATCCAACTCGTAACCCGCAATGACAATTTTCACTGTAAGGAGATTCTAACATGTCCCAGGCCACCTTCAGATAGCATATTTAAAGAGCTGGTGATTACCGTCTTATTCCCCACGTTTTGTTTTCTTTGTCGGCCAATAGCGCTCTTCAATGAAGTTAAGGTTTGGTACAATAGAAATAAAAAATACAGATTTAGTTTGTTTAAAATCAACGCACTCCCAAGGAACTGCAGATTTCTTTAACTGAGTTATCAAACATTTAGAAAATTAAAACCACATCTTGTCTGATTGATCACAATTCCACACGAAGAGAATGACATGAAGATCTTCCAAAAAATGGTCGAAACATTGATAAAATAAGGTGTAAAAAGTGAGCAAGGAACTTTCCTTTCTCTTTTCTCTTTCAACCCCCCCCCCCCTCACTATTTGATGACATCGTTCAAAACCTTGCGCATTGCTCTTCTGGAAACGATCTTCTGGAAACGCTCTTCTGGAAACAGACAACAGCCCAGAGCACTGATTCTAATTTTCTTTTCTGTTGCAGTAATGACGGAGTTTAATGACGTGAACGGGCGATGACTTATTTTTAAACCTTTTTCTTTTTTTTTTTTTTTTTTTGGGGGGGGGGGGGTGCTAGCAACCCAGACCTAGGTGTGGAAGGTAACAATGAATGTTGAGGAAATCTGAAACTGTTGCCGCTCAAACACCCCCCCCCAAACACACACACATTAAGAAAAAAAGCGCTAAAAAGGGTCAACTTGATACGGGTAGGCGCATATGAGATAGTGTCACCGTTGTTGTTCATCAAAATCAAGTGATCAAAAAGTTCTTTTGGTTTCCTTTGTTAATGGGGTGATTGGTGACCTCATTTACATATAACTTAACAATTAGGTTCAAATGCAAAAGCTCGTGTAAAGGGAGCAAACTCACGCTGACTTATTACGAGTTGCCTACCTTTTTTTTAAAGAACGTAACGTGGCATGATCTAGATTTAAAAAATAAATGGAACAACAAATTTTAACAATGGAAAGATTGTTTTATAATAGTATTTTAAAGCTCGCATATTTCATTTCCCTAAGACCCTAAAAAAACATATTTTGAAGCTTTAGAATTAGATTTTAAATATAAGGTAAAATTTCATAGTATATCCTCCATTCCAAGCTTTTTTCATAGTATATCCTACATTTCAAGCATGTTTCATAGTATATCCTACATTCCAAGCTTGTAGAAGATTCAACTGAAGTTCAATTATGCCTTTTTTTACATCCTGACCTGCGTTGTAACATAATATCAAATAAGTGAAATGCGCTCTTAGTTGATTAATTAAGCAGAAGCAATAACTTTCTCAATTGAGACACTTTTCCCAGAGCTTCACCGGCCTTACAAAATGACAAAAAAAACAATGGATGAGACTGCTCTGTATAACAGGTCATGGTCGATAGAGCCAACCTTGTAATGAAGCGGACAGCGGCAAGGCAGAGCCATGTCGTCCATCACCAGAATTGACAGATTATTTTCTGGAGAATAAATCACCACCTCTTCGTGTACTTTACCCTGTTCGAAACAGTTCCCAGTTAAAAACAACAACAAAAACAACAACTACAAAATTTCAATCAGAAAACTAGAACAACATTTCCATTGGACTTTAAAGGACATCACGTCATGACGAGGTAATTAAGTGAACAGTTCAATGGACAGATAAGACGCGAACAAAGGTTCGACAAGCCACGCATGAAAAAGTGTGTGTGACTGAGGTATCTCCCGTTTCTCACGTCATTTTGAATAACTTGACTTTCATTGACTTGTCCAGTTTCTGGTTTCCCCGCTGAGACCAACAGATTGTGAGACAGTGACCAAGGACGAGCGAACTTGCATCATATTATTAACAGTATCATTCAAGGGGGTCTAAAAAAATTATTAAAATAATTCAAAATTTGGAGATGGACCATGTTCAAACTTATGTGGTGGACCCCCTCGTTAACATAGTTCAAAATAAATGCAATATTAGCTAAATTATAAGTTTTTATATCACGCCATGGAGATATAATTTTTGGTGTGCATGGAGGTGTTGCAGTGCAGGTCTTTGGCACAGGCGGCATAGACTTGCCAGGTGGATTGCCGGCCTGTGGTGCAGGCGGCATAGACGGGTTGGGTGGATTGCCGGCCTGTGGTGCAGGCGGCATAGACGGGCTGGGCGGAATGCCGGCCTGTGGTGCAGGCGGCATAGACGGGCTGGGCGGATTGCCGGCCTGTGGTGCAGGCGGCATGGACGGACTGGGCGGCTGACTAGCGCGACACTTTCCAAGGCGCGGAAAATTGTAGAGAAAAGAAAATAAAAGGACAAAAACTATGAATAAAAAAAGCAAACTGAACAAATTAATAATAATTTCACTTTCATAATTTATAAGAGAAAAATCAATTTAGAATGATTTAACTTTACCTCATTCATAGAAACGTTCAAACGGGACATCAGCAAATTGGATTTGTTAAGTTATGTGGAAAAATGAATTTATCAGATCATTATTTATAAAAAAGTGATGGCCACGTTTGTAAAAAGATGTCTGCCATTTTTAAACTTTACCAAGTCTGGTGTCGACCAAGAGCTTCGTGCTCAGTGTAACTTCTGCCGATTGCTTGTCAGGTGTAGGTATTGATATTTTACTATTAATGAATATCTATTTGGTTGCAAATAACTGAAAATACTACAAAACGTATTTAGTTAATGAAAATAAAATGAAAATATATGAGGGCTTTACTGAAAGCTTTGTTGGTGTACATCATCGCGCCAATTATAATAATTGAGACCAAGTAAAGGTTGTGTTAAAATATATAGTGCATTGAGTAAATAAATTAAAAAAAAAAAATATATATATATATACATATATATTAACTTATTGTTATTCAATGTTAAAAAAGCCATCCATGTATTACGCGGGCAAAGATTTTTATCGCCCCCTTCTATGAAAAGAACTCTGCAATTTTCTTAAAATACAGCTCTTTGTCAAGTATGGGAGTTCAGTAGTTATTGTTGCGTTTGAACGCATGTTTATTACGCGCGGTGTGTGAAAGAGTTTTTATTAGCTATTGAACGCGCTTGTCTGAATGACGTAATTTTATGTGTATTGTGACGTAAGTAGTAGTCTTGCGGGGAGTTATGGTGTAGA
Organism: Omphiscola glabra; assembly: GCA_964017045.1. Taxonomy (NCBI): domain Eukaryota; kingdom Metazoa; phylum Mollusca; class Gastropoda; family Lymnaeidae; genus Omphiscola; species Omphiscola glabra. The sequence goes on along the minus strand of OZ024794.1, from coordinate 50,494,129 downwards.
ACCTTAGGGAAGAGAGATGTGTGCCTTGTGTTTCCTGATAATTAAAGTTATATTTACTAAAAGGACTTTGAGTTATTTACTAATGATTGAAATAGTGTAAGAACTTGATGAAAGATCCAATCCAGGAGTATAGAAGTTGAAACTCTTCTATTTTAGAAAAAATGCCAGCCGGGGCGTACCGCCTCCCCGCACCAGTCCGCCTACGGCACTGAGTGCGTACATGATGCTGTTGTGTAGATAGGCTTGTTTGACCAAATGCCCACATGTTTCGTGGAAGTGGTGTCAAACATCCTGGACCGCCCCAAGCGTCACCTACCATTGCTATGACAAAGAATGTATGCACACATTCTGCATTAATTATCCTGAAATTCTGACAGTCCATGAAAAAGCCTTTTCTTATCTATAATAAAGCCAAATCTCACCTTAGAATCGATCAAATCCTTGATTTCTAATTAGTTTCGCCACAGTACTATATAGCCTAGGCCCTAGGCAGTCAGACGTACGCTTTGCAGAGGCTGGTTGTGCGGGACGACACATACACTTTTATTTGAATCCAAAAGATTACTTTAAAAGAAAGTGCATATTATTTGCAGCAAATATTTTGGTGTTTAATTTTGTATGTGTTTTAGTCGCATACCCCCCCCCCCCACCCTTTAAAAAAAATAAAAAAATAAGAAGTTAATTATAGAAAGGAAAACACTCTAGCTGAATTTCTCCCAACGATAACGTGTCTCAAATAATTATATTTATCACATCTGTCGCTCTGCGTTCACCGCTATCTGTCAGATCAGCTCCATCCGCCACTACCTCACAGTCAGCGTAACAAAAATATAAGTTTGTGCTCTTGTTCTCTCTCATCTTGACTATTGTAACCCTCTTCTGTTAGGTTCACCAAAAAAGTTCATAGAAAAACTTCCAAAAGTTCAAAACTCAGCTGCTAGGTTAGTTCTAAAGGCAAATAAACGGGATCACGTCACTCCAATACTTCACTCACTTCATTGGCACACATTCATTACAAGCTGTCTGTTCTCTGTCACAACTTTTTATCTGGCTCCTGCCCTTCATATCTCACTGAACTTCTTACCGTCTATTCACCCCTGCAAAAGCTTCGTTCCTCCGCAGACACGCATAGTCTTTCTGTTCCCAGAGTACGCACTAAAACATATGGTGAACGATCTTTGTCTTTCAGTGCCCCAAACCAAAGGATTTCTCTCCCATTCCACATTCGAAATATAATGACCATCCCAGCCTTCAAAACTGACCTCAAGACCCATCTCTTCAAACGGTAATATACCGACTCATTCTCACCCCCTCTGACTGATAAACAATGCTCGATTCTGCTGGGTGCTGTCCATGTCTAGACAAGGGTAGATAGTACATGGGTGGTGAGGTCAAGCTTTTAACCAATTGTTGTTTTTAAAGTATACGTTTCTGTAATTGCTAATTATTACGTGAAGCTCGCTGAGGCTAGCCCTGTGTTGGGGTAATGCGCTATATAAAACCACCTAATAATAATACTATTTTCAAACTTTTTAAAATTTTATTATAATACTTTTTATCCAGGGTAGGGTTGAGGGTGGTGGAATGGTGAGAGGAGATTGGTGGGACATTGGGAAGAGGGTGCGGGGAATGTTTTGAAATCGTTGTGGGCGTGGCGCTGGAAAAGGGCTTTAAAATAACATCATAAATCGTTTCATGAAGGAATTGAGTTTCTTAAAAAAAATATCCCCCAATATTTTGTTGGCATGTCAACACATCAATAGCTTGATTCCTCGAATTGGGAAACAACTAGACTGGTCGCTCTGAAATATGGAGATGGAAAATATTTGTGGAAACCAGACGTTTTGCAGTTTCGTGTTCAGTTTAATTTCGCCAAAGGCAAACAGGCGACCTCCAAACTGTCTCACAGAATTTATCGACTAAAACTCTAACTTCGAGGTTCTCAAACTAATGTGAGGCGATGACAGTTTTTTTTAATGTAAAAGAAGGCCATGTTATTGCCAAAAAAAAAAGGTCGCTGTAAATAATATATAAGGAACAGGTAGGTTTTTTTGAGGGAGAGCCGAGATAGTGTTTTAATTGTTAGCATCAAAGAATAGAGTAGAAAGGGCATCAATCACTTAACATTTTGTTGTGGACACAGGAGGACAGATAAATATCAGTGACCTGATACATTTCATTTTCGCGTAGCATTATAGTTATTTTTTTCTTTATTTTTATATCTTAAAATAGTATAATATTTGATTATTTTCAAGCCAACTATAGACAGAAACTACTGAGACACACTATTTGTCGTAATGCTTTGCATTTTCTTTTAAAAGACGAGTTTGTTTATAGTAAGTTAATTTGTTATCATGCTTATATCGAATGTATATCTTGGAAAACTTAATAATAATACGTTACGCTAGGGATAGGTTTGCTGAAGATGGTGTAAGGTAAGGTGGCCGGTAAAAAAAAAAAAAGCTAGACTTTTAAATATTTCAAAATTGAAACAAGAAAATATTTAAGTCTTTTGGCGCCATGGGTATCCAAAAATAAACAATTATTTGTGTATCGCGAGAGCTCCTCTGTCAATGAGGCTAACTCGTTATTCAAGATGCAATGCGGTCGTTTTCCCGAAGAGCTATTCTGTCAGTGTGGCTAACTCGCCATTCAAGATGCATTTTAGTCTTTTTGCCGGTGAGTTCTCTTCTGTCAGTGAAGCGTTCTTTAGCAAAAAAAAAACCACAATTATATAGCTGCCGATTCTGATTACTTATCTTTCTTTTAGTTGTTTCATTTTTGTTCTGCCCGTCTATCAGTATGACGTAATCGATCTGTTGATAAATTAAAGAAAATAATTAAACTCTACTTGTTTCATTGAGCGCATGAACAAACCATGGCAAAGGGGCAAACACCAGTAGAGTCCAGGTCAAATCAGTACTAATAGTCACCCTTAGCTTAAGGGAACCAATAGGGGGTATGACTAGAGTAAATTTTTAGAACCACTTCAATGCTCCGATTGAAGAAATTGATCTAAAGTAGTGTACTGGACCTGTCTACTAGCTCCGTATGTTACGTCAAGTTTTTTGTATGGTTTTTTTTTTTTGCTTATAAACGTGACCAAAGACTATCTAATGTACAGAAAATATAGAAAGTTTTCCCGAATCCTGGCCTTTCGACTGACAGTGGTCGAGAACCTTCGGCCGTGGAGCAGCATGCAGCTCTTTGAATGAGCAAACCCGGGTCCTTTCGTTATTAGACATTTAATATTTGTATATTAATCAATAAATGAATGTGAAATCAATCCACCAGCGCATAAAATGGCTCTTATATGTTTTTAAAACTATTTATTTTTTGTTTACGGTTTCGGTGCAATGCTCTCAGCGGATTATTTCTTAAGTATACGAATAGACCAACATTTTTGGAGTCAGGTCGATAAATTTACGAAATAGAAAACCGATAAATAGACAGATACACGGACAGACAGACCAACACAGACAGCGAATGGATGAATATGTGGATTGATGGGTGGTTGTATCGGTGCGTGAATGGAAGGGTGGGTGGATAGATCTATATATGGATGGATGGATGCTTAGAAAGACGGACAGAAAGATAGACAGAGGCAGACAGATTGACGGAGCATAGATAATTGATGAATGGATAACGGATAGACAAACTGATGCGTGATGAATTGTTTGGATGGATTTATGGATAGGTAAATGGATACACAGATGGAAAGAATCACAGTAAGTTCATTCCAACCCAGGACTAAAAAGACAGCCCGTTGCCACCGGTACTTGTTTGAAGCAGATTTTTCTCGACCTTGCACGCCAAAGCGGCTCCAGAGCACTCAACGACGTCTCACCTCAGCGTCGGCTCCCCTTAGATTGATGGCGCAAAACTGTATAGGGAAATCTCCGCCACAATTGTTTGTGTGCGTGTGTGGATGTTTATGTGTACGTGTGACGCCAGGGACGGCGGGTGTGGAAAGTACTCCGATGTCCCCATCCCCACACCCCCATCCCCTCACAGAATGTGATGTGAGGAAAAGATCTCATTAGATTAGCCGGAGACATACAATGGGGGTGGTTTATGGTGTGGGAAGGAAGGACAATCCTCAACGACCATCAGGGGTTGATGCTCACGGGAACACAGCCGCATTGAAACGCTGTAATTTAGCTATAGAATCGGTCGAAATTTTTCCCTCCTATTTCTAATCGGGAATGTTGTTTCCTGTTATATAAACTTCTTTCCCCCTCCCCCTGCCCCAGTAGCTGAGGCGTGTTTTTAAAAAAAAAAAAAGATTATTTACTTGAGGGGGAACAACAACTTGGAAAAAATAATATATGCGCCGTATTTTTAAATCGGAGTACAGCAGTTGAGCATTGGGTCAGGGTAGGGACGGGGTAAGGACGGGGTAGGGACGGGGGTAGGGTTGGGGATAAAGAGTTAAATGATCATGGAAAAAAAAGAAGCTATTTTGAATTTTTACACTGTTAAAACTGTTTTTGATGTCAGCGGATCATATTTAGTGTTCGAGGCAATGAATGGTTCCAAAGTCTAATTTCCTAGACTTGATAGCACTGTTTGACCAATTTTTATGACATTATCCAAGAATCTAGAGTTTAAGTGTCGATAAAATTATTAGATAAAAGCCGAGCCCTGGAAATCTTTATTGGAAGCAAAATTTCTTTTGTGGTGTGAGTGTGGGGTGGTTGTGGTGGTGGTGGTAAGATGAAAGACGAAAAATAGATATTGATAAGTATAAGGCTGAAGAACCTGCGCATAACAATATACATTACTAGGAGAAGAAACTGAAATGAATTGAGAACCCATGCAGAGCTAGTATAACATGTTGATGAGATGGATTAATTTAAATTTGATGTGACAGAAATGAAAAAACGATTTCGAAAAGCAATTTCGCAGAAGGAAAAATATTTATTAAATTGTTTTTTTAAAAAATGTATCAGCTTTACAAAATTAGGCGCAGTGGTCTCCAAATGAAGTCGATTTCCTCATATTATTACGAAATCAGATGAGATCTCAGTACTTAATGACTAATTACACCGCTATTGCAATCAGTTTCACCCGTGGTCCAAGATATTTGCGGTAGTCCCAGTCTTCCCGCTGGCAACCCTAGAGCTAGTTCAATGACATAATTTGATAAGGGTGCAAGCAGCATTTTACATTTGTCCAGACTCCACTAAGTGTTACAGAGTGCGCCCTTGATAAAGTACAGGTCAGCCGGGAAAAGGGGATGGGGAAGGGAAGGGGGAGGGCCAGACAGCTGTCTTATGTGCTTTACATTTATTAGAAAATATACAGGAAATTTATATGAAGGAGCTCTGTGAACAGAAAATTGGAGGAAAATTTGAAGATGAAAAATGGGGTCGGTCGGTGTGAAGTTGGAATATACCGAGCTTCGAAGTGTTTCTTTTCGTTCTTTTTATCAGTTATTATAGGCAACCTCTATGGATCCAACCACACGTCACATGTGTGAATGGACCCACATGTCGTTTATTAATGGACTCACAGTCACCTGTGTTAATGCACCCACACGTTACTGTGTGTTAATAGACCCACACGCTACTGTGTGTTAATAGACCCACATGTTATATAGACCCACACGTTAAATAGACCCACATGTTACGTAGACCCACACGTTACATAGACCCACATGTTACATAGACCCACACGTTACATAGACCCACACGCTACATAGACCCACATGTCCTTTTTTAATGCGCCCACAAGTCACCTGTGTTGACCAGGAACTTTTAAAATTATTTAATGCATTAGGACTTTAGGGAAAATGTGACACAGATTTGTTTCGAGTTTATTCAAAACAAACCCTGTCAAACAGTTGCATGGTCTCACAACGAATGATTTGTACGTATTTGAAAGATGAGAACCCACAGAGTGAAAGTGGAGTGCCTTGATTTTCAAAGAAATAAATGGAAGTAATGTAGGGGAGGCGAGAATGGAACAAACACACGCACACATATACACACACACACAGAGACACAAACACACTAGCACACACACAAACACACACAAACAGACACACACTAACACACAGACACACACACAAATATCGAGAGAGAGAAATAAGAGAGAGAAATAGAAACATAAGAGAGACAGAGAGAAATTATGAGAGTGAGAGAGAGAGAGAGAGCGAGAGAAAGGAAGAGATAACATTGAGAGAAACATGAGAGAGGGAAAGAGAACCAGAGATAGAGAAATATATTGTTTATGATATTTTGTTTACGAGAACTTGGACACTGCGCAAATTGGGAAAAATCTTGAGCATGACAATTTAAAATGAACCAATTTAGTGGGTTATTGGATTATTATTTAAGAGTACTTCTAGCTCGCATTTCCATAAAGAATTTGTAAAAAATAATGTTATCTTAAGGTTCTCATAATATTTGTGCACCCAGGAAATCTGCTTATTTCGCTCACATTTATTTAAAGAGTTTTTAAAAACTTCCACTCTAACATCTGGGCTTCGGATCAAACAATATTGTTTTAAAGATTCTAAGATTCCCCAAGAAGGAGGGCCAGAAAGGTGGCAAGACGGACAGTGAAACGTCGCGATAACGAGTAAAAGTTGGGTCCATAGCAACGGATCGATATAATATGCTGTAAAAAATTCGTCGTTCTACAATATTCCACGAGAAGAGCATTAGGATTAAAAAATTAACAACTAGAAAACTGTAAAAAAACCGACGTATTTTTAAAATGCATTGAGATGAGTAAACAAAGTGTTTTACTCGTTACCTTTGTTTTATCGGTGGATTTGTTAGTGAATACGAGATTATAGTTTTCATTTTTTTTTTCAACATACTTAAAAAAAAAGTATAATTCATATGAACATGAATACATATGAAATTATGGGAGCCATGTCACGACCAATGTATCTATAGGTCTATATACGAATTCGCGATACAGCGGGGTCCCAATGTATTTTGAAAAAAAAGGGGGATGGTGTAGAAGAAGTGAGTCCCCTAATATAGTATGAGTTCTGGCTTTCCTTTTTTTTTAAATCTAAAAAATATGAATATTTAAAGATTAAAACAATTATCTGAACAGGATTCGTAAATGATCCCCCCCCCCCCCAAATCCAACCTTTTCTTAAAAAAATGTATAATACACACAGTGGCGTAGTGAGGGGGGGCAAGGGGGGCATCATGCCCCGGGTGCTACTCACAAAGGGGCGCCAAATGGTATATTTTACTATAATATTGTATGGTTTTCGAATAGGGGGGTCGCTAAAAAGGTATTGGGGGGGGGCGCTAAAAAGGTATTGTGCCCCGGGCGCGAGTTAAGCTCGCTACGCCACTGAATACACACGCGTGTGTTTTTAAATTTATCTTGATCGTTTATTTTAGACTGGCCAAAAATGTATCAAATTACGTGAACGTGAAACAATAGTTAAGATAAGATAATGTTTACTTAAATATGCATGGGGATATATATCCTGCAAAAAAAAGTACACAAAGTGCAATGGAACGGAAAGCGAATGAGAAAGGGGAAATAAATCGATTCTGTTGTTACAGCAAGAGATTCACCCTACCCCCTTTAAAATAAAAATAATATTATAAATCTTTAAAATTATAAAAAAAATAATTTCATAGTCACCCCCAGACGAACATTCATCCATTATAAAATATTGCATAATTGCAATTAGGTTTTATTGATAGACATTTTAAAATGGACCTCAATGGTTGGCTTTGATTATACAGTGTCACTAACGCACTACAGCGCACATGTATGATCTGCCAGGTAGCAAAATAAAGCAGACATTTTAAACCTGGCAATTTCCTGGCCTTTTTATTTGCATGTTAAATTGACCAACTCTTCTCTCTCCGGTTGGCGAGTTCGAATCGGACGACATCAAAGTTAACGAATTGAATCAATTTAAAAACAAAAATAATAATTTTTCTCTATCCCAGAGTTCACCACCACGGCCACGCCTCTAAAAACAAGGTTAATGTGTTGACACGCTCCTGTGACGTCAATCCTAACACAGTGCTCATTTATTCAACATTGCTGTCTGTTGACTTCGTCCCAATAAAGTATTTTTCAATTTGACATAACGCGATCGGTTTTTGCTGTTCCTCGACCACACATCAATCCAATTAACGACCACATGTCCATGCAGTCCTCAACCACACATCCACCAAACCCTCGACCACACATCCATCCAATCCTTGACCACATATCCATTCAGTCCTCGAACACACATCCATCCAATCCTCGAACACACATCCATCCAATCCTCGAACACACATCTAGTAGTCCTCGACTATTGTTATTGTTTGTAAACAAAAGTGCACAAAGAATGAATGAAATGTCAGATGCGATTTTCTTCCTGAAACTTATTCTTAAAATAACTTCTGACACTCAAATATTCTTGCCCTTCTTCTATATTTTGAGGGCCCACGATCAATTTATTGATCATTCTGGCTCCTGGTTTGAATTCAGAGTTTGCCTTCTCCTAGATGAGTTGTACAAAGCTGAGTCCCTTTCACCCGGGGTCCTGGGGGATGTTTCTGCTTGCCTAGGCTTTGGTGGGGATTGAGCACCATACAACCAACTATTTGGATAAATAAACTTAGAGCTCTCGGCCACCCAGGACACAATTTGAATTTCTTATCTTAAAAAGACCGTTTCGTTTCAGAAAATTTACATCTACAATCTCACCCCAATTTGAGAACCTTATTTTTTTCTTCCCCTAAAAGGAAAGTTTATGTTCTCCCAGCGAAAACATGTGGAAAAAAAATTGTAATGAGCTCTAAGAATCGCAACAGTCGATTATTGGGCACTTGACGGACCCATCTATAATGTGATTAAGTCCTGGCGGAACCTCACACTGAACATTTTGAGAAGCATTGATTTAGCGGAGGAAAAAAATAAATCATACATGCCTGATTATTTTTGCATTCGATGTAAGCATGATCACAAATTAACTTATTGAAAACAAACTCGTCTTTTGGAAATACAACCTACATCCATCGTTATCAACTTGAACTTGTATCAAAAGAAGCATGGATTCGGTTTTCTCTTGAAGCAATGCAGGATTATTGATGTCACACTTACCCCCCTCAGCCCCCCACCCGTAAAAAAAGGAGAAGTCAATGACCTACATTGTTTTGAGAAGCAGTACTGCGTGTCGCACTACTTGGTAAACGACTCTTAAAGCCTGTCCGAACACTGGAACGTAATCTATCAAGGGACACTAAGAAAATTCCAAGCCATTTAACAAAATCACGAAATCGAGGGATATGGAACGATCCATCCAGCCTTCTCCCCACCCCTCTCAACCCTTTTTATCGACAGTACCCCCGGGATGGACTAGCACTGCATGAGTAAAGACGATGACTGTTTGATGAGACACGTCCCTGGAGGCACCGGAGAAAAAAAATCACGAATGATGGCTTGGTCGTAGTTAAGAGATTTAATCAGTCGATAGATGAAGAAATTGAGGAAAATGATGTGGGGGTGAAGATTATTATGGCTGTATGAGGAAGACACAGAAAAGAGGTTGGGGAGAGTGGTTTTGGTTATGTGTGTTGTTGTTGTTGCACAGAGGAATAGAAGGGGGCGTAGGGAAGTGTAGAGCAATGAGGAATTGGGCGAGGGTAGGGAGGAATGTGGGAGGGAATCTACACCTGTTTGTGCTTAAAAAGGGAGCGTGTTCAATAAATGAGAATAATGTGAGGTTTTCGTTGGATGTGGGGAGAGGGGAATGCTCATATCAACTCAAACTGTGTGTAGTATGTATGATTAGGCATGCAACTATTTGCCAATTAATTGAAAAAATAAAGGGCCTTACAGCTAATTAATCGAAATAAATATAAAAGAAAATACAGAATGGCCCATGGGATTGGTCCCGTCAGAGGAAATAAAAATGTCTAGTATTTGTAAAGTGAGAGAGAAAAAAAAGCCACATGTATCTGCTGCACAAAGCTGACCATCACGCTGTTTGTCTGTGCTTTCACATCAAGAAAAGACTTTGAGATTATTAGAATGTGGAATGTTTTGGACCTTGCGTGTTCATTCATTTATTTTGTGAAGCGGTGTCTGGAATATCTGAATAGTTGAAATGAAGCGATCTGGTGTTTGGAATAGCTGAATAGATGAAAGGAAGAAATCTGGTGTTTGGAATAGCTGAATAGATGAAATGAAGAAATCTGGTGTTTGGAATAGCTAGCTGAATAGATGAAATGAAGAAATCTGGTGTCTGGAATAGCTAGTTGAATAGATGAAATGAAGAAATCTGGTGTCTGGAATAGCTAGTTGAATAGATCAAATGAAGAGATCGGATATTTATGTCACATTAGGAAATGTCACATTAGGAAATGGCGTCAGCGGGCCGTCGAGCAATTGCTCCTTATGCCCCCGCCAAGGCATCCCCCTAAGCCCAAGTATCGGGCCGCGAAGCGGAACGTTGGAGATGTACATTTGCCAGGACAGCCACCACCCGAGTCCGCTCGATCGGGATTTCTGCTGGGGGCCGGCCCGACCCGGTCGATCCGACACTCCGCATACACACAGTGCACACGATCGACTTTCCTATGAGTTGGAATGGTAAATTTGTATCCTAATATCTTCCCCCACCCATCCCGGGGAAGCGTCGGACGCCCTCTAAGAGGGGTTCTACAATGGATTTCCACATACCAACTAGTTTGCGAAGTAGCTGGAACGAAACGGTTGCCTAGGAGCAGCTTTCTCAGGGCTGCATTTTTAGAATCATCGACCAGAGACTTCCACCCCAGCCTCTCGTCTCATATCCCTCAACGGCAACGTGTAACCGTGATCCCTAACCTGTCTCCGCCTTTTCTTCCAAATGTGTAAGCATCAAAGCTGGCAGTCCTGTAGGAACTGTTTAATGTCGGCAGGTACAATGCATGCCTTTGTCTGCCCACGCAAATCAAAGGACATAATATCTAAAATCCCATTTGTTAGAGGCTTAAAAAGAATGTAATCTCTATATATTCATTACATTGTCCGTAAAAGTTTCCCGAATAACATCTTTAAAAAACTCACGAATGAAATTCTAATAGGATGTTTCAAGAACGACAATTTTGTCAAATTTCTGAGCTAAAACGGTCGTAACCATTCCTATGCATGTAGTCCCAAGTCTATTTATATGGTATCAATAAATATTTATCCCCGTGGTAATATTGTGTGTGTGGGGGGGGGGGGGTGGGGGGAGGGCAATGGACGCTATTGCTTCCTATGGGATTTTTAAGGTCGTCTTAAAGTAAATTTGCGCTCGGCCCAATTTGTTGTTGATTCACATCACGGAATCGGTGACATTGCCACGGGCTGTATACCGGGTCAAAATGTCTTTACATTCTTCAGTACCATTAAAAGCGTTCATTGACGACTACATTAGACAGTCAGATGGGGAGATTAATATTAATAATATTATTTTTTGTTGTTGAAAAATTAAAGTTTCTTTCCCACTGATGAACGCCATAGGCTAAGGAAAAAAAACCACCGGAGAGCAGCTAGAAATGTAACTTGCCTGTTTCATACTTTATCTTTTCAACGACAAAAAATAAGATTAATAATGTAATGACTGTCTTATGTAGTCGTCAAGGAGCGCTTTTAATGGTACTGAAGAATGTAAAGAATTTTTTTGCTGAAAAACAGTTTTAGTTAAAAAAATAATAATAATAAAAAAAAAAAAAAAATTAAAAGTTTTAGCACGGGTAAATAATTTGCATACCATTGAATTGTATAAACCCACCTAAAGGCAAGATGACGAAGAAAGGTAGCCAGCACGTTATGAACACACCAACAACAATACCCAGGGTCTTGGCGGCCTTCTTCTCCCGCTTGAACTTAGCCACTTTATTGGAGAACGTCAAGCGGCTGTTCCTCTGCCGGCTGCTGTCTTTCTTCGTGAACTGATGCGGCACGCTGCTGTAGCCGCCGAGATCTCTGAGCTCCTCGTCTGCTCCTTCCAGGTGGCAGCTCGAACGCCTGGAGTCCGCGGGGGCCATCCGCCCCGTGTGAATTCTCAGCGACACGACGTTCTCCTCGTCCACCTTCGCCGTCTTGGCCCCGGACATGAGGCACCGGGTGTACTTGACCGTCTCGCGGTAGATCCGGAAGTAAACCACCAGGATGATGAGGCACGGGATGTAGAAAGAACCGGCCACAGAGAACAGAACGTAACCAGGCTGCGTGGTCACTGTACACACCCTGGGATCGGGGTCAGCCTCCTCCTTCCAACCGATGAGCGGCGCCACGGAGATGGCCATGGAAAGGAGCCAGACGAAAATGATGACGTAGACAGCACGGGTGTGCCGCATAATCCGAGCGTGCTGCAGAGGGCGGGTAACGCCAATGTATCTGATACGAAAATTGAAAAAGATTGTTAAAAATGTTGTTTAAAAAACAATCGAATTCCCCATTTAATAGTTAATTAACCATTTTAAAAAAAAAATCTTAAAGCAAGCCTGCACAATTTGCGACGCGCGAAGTAACAAAATATTCTTTAATATTATTATTTTCTTAATTGCTCCCCCCCCCCCCCTGTCCTATTATCTTTCGGCCCGCGCACGTTTTTACATTTTGAGTTGTGCAGACCTGTCTTAAAGTGTTAATAATTTGAATTATGTTAATCTGATGAGAATCGGACTTTTACCAGTGAAATATGTTTCCATTTCTCCCCATCAAATGCATTTCAATGTTGCCATCAGCCAGCTGACACTCCCGTCCGAATATCTTTATTTTTGTATTACCCAAGAAAATGTCAAAAGTAAAGAAATCTACCACAGCAAAAGACGCGCGCCTCTTCACAAACTAACATTAAACCGCGATTTCACGAAATAAAATGCCGTGTATTTGAAAGGAATCATCTAATAACCTAAACATTTAATCCAATATTTTGTGAAGCCTTCTTTGCATAACAGTTAAATGGATTTATGATGAAGGAAGTGAAGTTCTTTTCTTTTTTGTTTTCAATGTTTCCTTTTAAGCACACATTTTGACATAACACCCAAAGACAGCAACCCCGATCGTATAAAATATCAATGCCAAGAAAACCAGTGGTCGAACACACCCCTGAGACATCCAGTAGAGAAATTCAACTCATTTACTAGGATTGAAAACATCACACGACATTTCAACCTTAAGGGAGTATGTGCCGAGTCGACCATAATGGAGTATGTGCCGAGTCGACCATAATGGAGTATGTGCCGAGTCGACCATAAGGGAGTATGTGCCGAGTCGACCATAATGGAGTATGTGCCGAGTCGACCATAATGGAGTATGTGCCGAGTCGACCATAATGGAGTATGTGCCGAGTCGACCATAAAGGAGTATGTGCCGAGTCGACCATAAGGGAGTATGTGCCGAGTCGACCATAAGGGAGTATGTGCCGAGTCGACCATAAAGGAGTATGTGCAGAGTCGACCATAAAGGAGTATGTGCAGAGTCGACCATAAGGGAGTATGTGCAGAGTCGACCATAAAGGAGTATGTGCAGAGTCGACCATAAAGGAGTATGTGCAGAGTCGAGTATTCAAGATTCGGAATTTCTATGAAATAACGAAAATTTTAAACGGCACCAGGAAACTGAAGCCGTCTCCTGAAACTATTTTCCCATAAACCGAAGCGTGCATCTGAATCACAGCACTTTAGAGAAAACAGATTGCATACTGATGAGTTAAGTAGCCCGGCACTCTAGCCTGGTTAGATAAAGTTATTCCACGAACCATTAAGGAGTTTTTAAAAAACACCAGAGTACATATTTAACATAACTTGAGCATATTTTTCTAGAACCGTAGCAAGAATTATAATGCCTCCAATATGCATTTTGGATAGCTGATATTTTGATCAGATAAGAGATTAATACGAAACAAACAATTTGTGGAAACAAAACAATTTAGGTTTGGCTTTCTTAATGATCATACAGAATACAAACGTAATCGTTTCTGAAAATGTCTTTATCAATATAAAAAAAAATCATATAAGTAAAACTTTAATTTGCATAATATGTATATTTATATACATGTACCCTAAAAGAATAAGATTAGGCGCTCGAATTGTTTTACTTGAAAGATTTAGCGAGGTCTATAACTCGTATAATTAGTTAATCCGATAGTAGCTCCGTTGACAGTTATAACACTTATTACTCTTTTTGTATACCAGGGTGCGTCTACTTGAAAATGTTTTCTCTATAACATCACTGCACTTTTATTTTCATGATGACTATCATCTTTGCAAGGAATGAGTACTTGATTTCAGAGTGTATCATTTTAATTGAATATTTGAAAATCATCGTCAATATCGTGATTTCTTAAAAACACAATCTATATCGAATTAAAATACAAATTATTTTATCCAATTTTAAATAAGAAACTGATGATAAATATACAATTAACTTACATTTTAAAAGTCGTTACATTTTATATATAAAAAATGGTCGTCGTCCCCCCCCCCCCCCCCCCCCCCCCCAGATCTTTGAGAAAAGACATTTCAAACAAAAATCCAAACGACTTACATGCGTTCCATTGCACTAAATAGATTTTAGGTAGGGAATTAAATAAAATAATCGACAACAACTTTGACAACAACAAATCTTCCAGCTCTGCACATATAATTCACGTAGTCTTTAAAAATAAATGGGAAGATTCAGGATTTGTCAAAGACAAAAAGGCCACAACGATACATTGAAACGGTTTCTTATTACTCGACACGCGTCTTTTCAGCTGATCGTGTTCGACAAAGGCACATGATGTACGAAGTATTATGGAAATCTGACAAGAAATGTAAAGACGTCAGATGTTACATTGGGAGCTGTATCGAGCTCGGAGAATGATTTCAGCGTAAGACTTTTTTTAAAACTGCAGAGTTATAATCGATATTTCATAATAATAATAAATGGCTAACATTATATGAAAATACACTGATAATACAGGTGTGATTAGACTTTACAATGCCCAACTCACCTGTCTATGCTGATGGTCGAAAGGTGTGATTAGACATAACAATGCTCCACTCACCTGTCTATGCTGATGACACAAGGTGTGATTAGACTTAGCAATGCCCCTTCACCTGTCTATGCTGATGACGCAAAGTGTGATTAGACTTAACAATGCCCCTTAACCTATCAATGCTGATGACGCAAGGTGTTATTAGACTTAACAATGTCCCCCCACCGGTGTATGCAGATGACGCAAGGTATGATTAGACTTAACAATGCCCACTCACCTGTCTATACTGATGACGCACAGACTTAAAATGGACGCCGTGCAACATAGGACGTCAATGGCGGCCCAGACGTCACAAAAGAATTGTCCGAACACCCAGTACTGCAGCACCTCCAGCGTGGCCGAGAACGGGAGAACCGTTGTGCCCAGCAGCAGATCGGCGATGGCGAGATTGGCTATGAAATAATTGGTCGTACTTCTCAAGTTGGCGTTGAGGACCACCGACGCTACGACCAGCACGTTGCCGGTGATGGTCAGGACCACGATCATCCCGAGGACCACTGTCAGGAGAATCGTTGACAGGCACGATCTCTCGGGGGCCGCGTCGCTGGTGGAGTTGTTGTCGTAGGTGCCGTCCACGGGGTGACTGGGCTGCTGCTGTAATCCATTGGAGCTGTAGTGCAGTGAAAAATGAGGGGGTCCCAATGTCGTTGAATAAATATCCAAGGTGAAATCCATGACAGTGGATACAGATTTAGTCGAGACCCATCTCTACATTATGAAGCACGCAGTGTCAGGTTCACAATGTTGCAACAATTTGTCTTTTAAACATAACTGTGGGGTTGATAATGTTTAATATAAGGTTATTAATGAACACTTATTAAAGTTGATCATGGCTCTGGATGTTCCTATGCACAAAGCATGTCGGCTTAATCCCAGGGTATCGTGCGGTACGATTGCAGTAAAATATTTTGAGAATCCAACGCTTTCAAAATCGACGGTTTAAAAAAAATTAAATCTCCACGTCACAATATCTGAATATAAAAATATAATATCTTTAACACATTTTCAATAATCTACCATGCCTGGCGTAATTCGCCCATGTTAAATTGAGTTTGCTTCCTTGCCATCTCAAACTTGTCAGGAAAACATCTTTTAAAATCAATACAATTTTGAAGAAACGTCAATCCGGTCAAATTGTCTTTTAATTCAAATCTATATCGCATGGCTTTGAGAGCCTAAACAGTGATAATCCCAGACGCCGATCCAATGATGTTTCCTGGCGGATGTTCCATGTATTGTTGGGCCGTATTGTGTCAATGCGGTGCTAATAGGATTAATCCCGAAACTGCTAGACAAGCGAGATGGCATCTAGTCGTCGTCTCCTCCGGACACCCTTACAACTTGGTCTGGCTGAACAAGATCGTTGCAACGAGTGAGACATTTCAAAACTCGTAGGCGACATCCCCCCCTGGCTTGAGGACGGAAGAAAATGTTCGCCTGTTGGTTGAGGTGTGGGAAAAAAGAGGGAGAACAAGATTGATGAGATTAAATTAAATAAGAAATAATAATTTGCATTCAATTAATCGATTTTCTTTATTTATTATAAAATTTGTTTTTTGTTTTTTGTTTGTTTTATTTTGTTTTTTGTAATAAAAAAATTATGCTAGCTCTAGAAATGTCTGCGTAGAAACCGGTTTAGACTGTCTTTGTGGAAATGTGCGTAAAATGTCTTCCTAAAACGTGCTTAAAATGTCTTCCTAAAACGTGCTTAAAATGTCTTCCTAAAACGTGCTTAAAATGTCTTCCTAAAACGTGCTTAAAATGTCTGCCTAGAAACGTGCTTAAAATGTCTGCCTAGAAACGTGCTTAAAATGTCTGCCTAGAAACGTGCTTAAAATGTCTTCCTAAAACGTGCGTAAAATGTCCCCACAAAGATTGCAATTTCTGCCTTGTTCATTTCGGTCAATGTTGATTAGGAGTGGAGAACTGTCGAGGGAATCTACAAAATACTTAATTTACAAAGCACGATTTCTGATGGTGTTGTTGACGTGGTGACGTGGATACATGGTGATTGTGGTGGGGGTGGTGATGTGGGAGCAGGTGGATATCACATCAATTGATGAGGGAAACTTCACAGGGTAGCTGGTTTTCTCTGTTTTTATTAAATAAAAAAGTTGTCATTATTCTTACTACAACAGTTAAACTACAAACATGTTTTCCGCTCTAGATTCCTGAACAGTTGAAAGCGTTGAGGTAGTCTGTTATTGTCTTGTTTGGCAAACGGGGGCTTGAACTGTTAGAGTTAAACGTTTACAATAACATGTATACCATGGTTGTAAACGTTTAGTTGGTAAGCCTTCAAGATATTATTGTAGGATCAGGGTCTCTCAAACTGTTCTAGACTCCCCCCCCCCCTTAATAATGCATTTTAAAATGGGGCAAAAGAAATAAAGACCTTTCATTAATTTTCTTTTGAACGTAAACTGAACAAATGTGAAATGAACAATTGACTTATAATCACATAATGTAATATGCTATTGAGGGTATAGCAAACTAATACCAGTAAACGTTGCTATATTTCAATCACTCGTCTGTTACATTAGCCCCTCCTAGCAGCCCCTGAAACGCCATATCCCTCAACACCCACCACCTTTTTTGGTGGGGTGTAGGGGGGGGTTACCAGCACCCCAAGCTGAAAGCCCTGTTTAAAATCTTAGCAAAATACTTGATGTAGAATATTTGAATTTAACAAGTAAACATTCATCTAAAAAGAAGGATATAAATGCAACTTAGATTTGTTAATCATATTTAAATATAGATTCAAGGAATTAAGGGGGCTGTCAAGGGTATGAGATCACAGTTGTTATAATTGCTACGTAAAACATGTTTAGTTAAAGATTATATGTGTAGCTGTATATATTGTGTGAGATTTTTGTGACGTATTTGGGTAGGGGGAGATGACGTGTTAGTTTAGTTGTTGTTGTTGAGTGTGCAGAGATGGCCGTTGGCCGTTAGGGTGTTGCTTAGTGTGTTCGGCTGGAACAACTTCATTATTATGTATATCCAAGATAGTAAACAAGTAATTGTTAGAGAATAAACATTATCGTACAACAAATCCGGTTGGTGTTGGTGTATCGGTAGTGGTTGTCATTGTTTACACCGGCCCATGAGATGAGGTAGGGGGCACGGTCTATCGAAGTATACATTTATAGTCATGGCTAGATGAACATAAGGATATTAAGATCTCACAGCTCTTACACAAAGATACTGAGATGCAACGTCTCATCAGTGCCATCCGAGTACTTGGTTAAAACGGTCAAAACAAAGTCATTACATTTTAACGGGGACTATATAGTTAGTCATGTCTGATTACTTTTTTTAAAATAGACATTTCTTCACAACAACAGTTTTAACGTCAAAAAGTGTAAGGAAAAAGTGTAATATTTTGAAAAGCACTTTTCGAACAACGTGATGAGTTCACATGAGCGCACTGCTACAATTTCACTCACTCTCTGCGTGTTTGCTACTCATGTACGTGGCTGGGCACGGGAGAACCTGTTCGAAACTATGATCCACGTTTCTCTCGTGCTTGGTGGACTGGGCACCAAAAAACAACAAAAACAAAAACGGGGACCTCTTGTTAGTACAAATCTCGCATAAAACACACCGACCAATCTATATTTCCTCATTCATCTGTTTAAAAAAAATATTTTTAGAAATTGAATAGAGAATTAAACTCCACATCCTAGAGAAGTTTGTCGGCAGTCAGTGGCTCCGTGGCCCGCATGTGGCTCTTTAAATGGTTCATGCGGCTATATTTAGACTAGTCTATAATGAAGTGCGACTCCCAAAATCTTCTCATAGCAGATGTCAATAAAAAATGGTTCGCCGCACAAAATGTATTTTGACCCTTGCCCTAGAACAGTGGTTCTCAACCTTCCTAATGCAGCGACCCTTTAATACAGTTGCTCACGTTGAGGTGACACCCAACCATAAAATTATTTTCGTTGTCACTTCATAAAGATGTGTTTTCCGATGGTCTTATGCGACCCCTGTGTAAGGGTCGATCGACCACCAAAAGGGGACGCGACCCACAGGCTGAGAACCGCTGCCCCAGACGAATCACATCACACCGTTTATGGATATTTACCTGTCTAGGGGGTAACAGGTTAGTTTTACAAGACTTTTCATTTGCGAAAAGCTGGAGACATTTCGGCACGAATTAGAACCATTTGCGTTTTTGTTTATAACGTAGCAAATGCCACCATTGCACTCTTGGGCCACCATTGCACTCTTGGGCCACCATTGCACTCCTGGGCCGCAAGCTGCATAGATTGAAAATTCAGTTAACAGTTTAAATAAGAATTGAGTGTTGCCATGGCCTACACCAGACCCCGAACCAAACATTGTCATACCTCAACGACACACAAAAATACGACCACCTGGGTAATGTAGCCTCTAGTAGTGGTTTATTGACCTCATTAGACGCGAGTCACCATAAAACAGTGGGGTTCTCTGTAGAGGCTGGGGGTGGGGGGGAGAATAAGGGAAACAGCGGAGAATCAAATTGGTAAATTTCTTGTGATCTTGTCTAGAGACGATCGCGCGTTAACTTTTCTCAAATAGCCTCATTTAAAATTTCACGTGGGCTCCGTCTGCACGTGCCACGATTTTATAAAGTGTTTACTTGGACCACGTCTCATTTATGCCAGCATAAACAGGGCACCCTATTTTCAGGATGGTTTCATTTTATTGATGATTTAAAAAAAAAAACCACCAAAGAATCATAAGTTGACCAGATTTTCTTTAAGACCAGACACAATTTGGAGTAAGATAAAATCAGAGACCTTTACCACTTTTAATCTCTGGACTCAAGAAAACCAGGATTAACCTATAAAACAAAAGTTTATTTACAACTATTAACCTGACCCACACAAATGATTTATGTTCTTAATTATTTTTGTATTTTGTGTTGTGTTCATGAAACACTTTCTAGACAAAAGCCATTGCGTGTCGAAATACTCTTTAAAAAAAAAAAAAAAAAAATCTTGTATGAATATATAAACAATAAGGGAAGACTTTCAATCAAAGAATTTTTTTTAAAAGTGTTAACATTTTCCAGAAATTATTTAACATTTCTTCTCATTAGTTGGCATTGAAGCAGGATCTCATTGCTAACCAAACAAAGCAAAACATACACCATTAAAAACAAATTCTTTACTGGTGTGCTTTGGCGTATTACTGTACTGATGAAAATTTGCTTTGTTTCTATTATTGTATTCGTCAAAACGTGCTTTTTTTAAACGTATAATCGTATATTACCCCCCCTCCCCATTTCTGTATCTTTTATATCATTTAATCCACTCATTTTTTGTACCTAAAACTGTATTCATCAAACCTTGTGAAGTATCTTTTATTGTATTCATGAAACCATATGTTGTACCTGTGATTGTATTCATCAAACCTGGTGTTGTATCTGTGATTGTATTCATGAAACCATGTGTGGTACCTGTGATTGCATTCATCAAACATTGTGTTGTACCTATCAATCCTTGAGCTGTGCGCATGATTGCATTCATCAAACCTTGTGTTGTACCTGTGAGTGTAGTCTATCAATCCTTGTGTTGTACCTGTGAGTGTAGTCTATGAATCCTTGTGTTGAACCTGTGAGTGTAGTCTATCAAACTTTGTGTTGTACCTCTGAGTGTAGTCTATCAATCCTTGTGTTGTACCTGTGAGTGTAGTCTATTAATCCTTGACGTGTGCGTATGATTGTGTTCTATTGATCCTCGTGACACCAGCCATTAGACGACTCAAACTGTTAGGTCAGGGAGAAACATTTTCAGCCTCTAATACGACCTTCTCACTCCAATGCTCCTCGAATAAATTTGAAACTTAAAGGAAACAAATCGTTTTTTTTAACATGAATGAACCTCACACTGTCCAAGTTTTTTTAAAACCTCAATGAAACTCACGCTGTCCAAGTTTTTTAAAAACCTCAATGAACCTCACACTGTCCAAGTTTTTTAAAAACCTCAATGAAACTCACGCTGTCCAAGTTTTTTAAAAACCTCAATGAACCTCACACTGTCCAAGTTTTTTAAAAACCTCAATGAACCTCACGCTGTCCAAGTTTTTTAAAAACCTCAATGAACCTCACACTGTCCAAGTTTTTTTAAAAACCTCAATGAAACTCACGCTGTCCAAGTTTTTTAAAAACCTCAATGAAACTCACGCTGTCCAAGTTTTTTAAAAACCTCAATGAACCTCATACTGTCCAAGTTTTTTAAAAACCTCAATGAACCTCATACTGTCCAAGTTTTTTTAAAAACCTCAATGAACCTCACACTGTCCAAATTTTTTTAAAAACCTCAATGAAACTCACACTGTCCAAGTTTTTTAAAAACCTCAATGAAACTCACGCTGTCCAAGTTTTTTAAAAACCTCAATGAACCTCACACTCTCAAAGTTAACAAAGACAAATTGGCTAAAGCTATAATTCAGTTTCAGTAACAAAAATAGATTCTCAGCACAGACTTTGTTTAGTTAATGCTTTCACTCATTACAAGCAGCAGGACGACATGACGCACGGAGTATTCCGTAATCTAAACACAAACAACATTTAAATCGCACGACGACTCAGGACAAAGGAAAAAAAAAACATCTAACATTAAATTTACATGCAATATCTTCAGCCTTTTGACCGGAATGAATGCACGACTGCACGACTTCATAAATATTATAATTAAAGACAGCTGTTGAACCACGAGTGAAAGCGAGCTGTCTAAATGGTGTTGGATTAGTCACTAGTTCAATGCACATTGATAGAGATCGGAAAACAGGTCTTCGCTGATGCTCTCTATACGTGAAACTAAGATTGGTCAAAGCTGATAGTTCTATCATAAGCAGGCTAATTGAGGAAATGGCGATGGGATCACAACAAATGACTAAATGATATTTTTTTTTCATTGATGACATCAGAGGTCATCATTTAGAACGGACGCCTGGTCCACATCGGCCATAGAAATAGGGTGAGAATTAGAGTATGAGCACCAATTACCTCAAGTTTCCCGTTAAGGATACAATTTTACTTACAATAGTAAGAGGTGGAGGCTTGTCACTACATTTTAGTTAGAGAAGATGTGATTTTCTATAAGAAGAATAGATTCAATAACACACCAAAATATTTAGATGATAAGATTTACTCCGAGTTGTATTGGTTACTGATAAGCGAGTAAAAGAGGCAATAAAATAAATCAGAACAGATGAATTAGGCAACAGATTGCAAGTAAATGTGCGTTTCCACGACAATTAGATATGATTCTCCTTATACATTAACATTTTATCAGACTTTCTCTCATCTTGAAAGCTTTTTTTAAAAAAACAATCTCTTAATTTTACGTTCACCAGAGCTTACAAAAATCTGTTCATGGCGCTGTAACCTGTCAGCATTCTCACTGCGGAGTTTATGGGAACTTGTCGAGAATTTATTAGCACTAAAACTGGGAAAAGACTCTGGTTTAAGACCCAAAATAAGTTCACGTCTTTGGCGCAAGAAGATGAAGTGGTTTTTGAAACGTGAACCAGGATGAGACATTAAATCTGAGCATGCCCTTTCACGACCCGTACGTGTGCACTCGGTACCGTTATGCAAGTTGGGAAACGTCTTCAGATACCGTTATACATCACTTGTCCTATTTTTGACCCGTACGTGTGCACTTGTTACCGTTATGCAAGTTGAGAAACGTCTCCAGAGACCGTTATACATCACTTGTCCCATTTTTGACAAGTACACGTGCACTCGTTACCGTTATGCAAGTTGACAAAAGTCTTCAGGCAGTTATACATCCTCACCCCATTTTTTGTTCTCAGAATAAGTGGCAACATGTTTTATTCACCAGAGAGTATTTTAGGAAGACTGAAAAGTATGAAATGACGACCCGCTCATATAATCTTCAACACAAATGCCCCACCCTGGTATTGTTCTTATTTGACGTTAAAAGACGTCTTTAGATATGAACTAACAACACTTATTTTAAGTTGAAAGTATGAGAGGTAAAAAAAAAGTACAGTTGACACTTCAATCTCATCTCGTGTAGAATAGAACTAAAGGAAAAGGTCAAAGTCATTTAGAAATTTATATGTATTACATGCGTCCCCCAAAGTGTTATGTCCCATGTCCCACCTGTGTACCTGATGTGGTTAAATGACTCCCTCCTCCCCCACAAGCAACCCCCTTGTCGTAACTATCATTTTCTCCACCACACTTTGAAATTTAAATACGTGACTATTGGGTTTAACGAAATGACTGCGCACGTGTGGCTTATCCTTTACAAGATTTTATTTGTTTCAATGGACTTTACCTGTCTGTGAATTCCTTCACTAGGAGTTAAGGCATTAGCATGTTAGCTTCAGCAAATTTTCCTCATGGAGTGGGAGGGAATATTAGAAACCGGAAGTGCCAATAATGCAGCATGGCCAGTCTTGTGTTACTTTAAAATGTAAAAAAAGAAATATAAATATGAGAAATCCAATAATGCGTTTGGAATATGTGGAGATCAGGACGATAAGATCAATGTACTTTGAAGAATTAATGTTCAGCTTTGCATGGTTTAAGTGAACGCTCGCCACCGGATGTCAGATCAATGCTTGTGATTTCCACTTGGACGGAAGCATTCAATTCCAGGTCGACTTAGAGATGCACGTCAGAAAAATGTACTTCGCAAATGGGAAATGGAATGTGGTGTCCGAATTCAGCGTTTTAAAATATCTGTTATTAACTTCACCTTTGTTCGTGGGTGACTGCCTGGCCTGTTGGAGGGCAAAGATCTTCGGACGGCTAATTGACCCACTTTCTGTCAGCTTATCGAGCTGAAATTTGGCACGTAAACTCGTTGCCGATGACAACACATTCTTTCAAATTTTCAGCCCCACCCCCCATAATTCTGTTCTGTTTTTAAGAGGAACATAAAGGAAAATCCCCGACATGAGCGCTAAATGAGATTCTTAATAAAAAATTTAACGCAAATGCGATTGGTGCGTAGCATTTTCTTTTGAGTTTTCTGAAATTGTTGTTACATTAAATATGTGGTGTGAAGAGGGTGGGTCATTAACATGTTAATATAGTAAAGGGGCGTGAAAAATAGTGCGGTTGCAAACCGTGAAGGGGGAGAGCAATAATTGGGTTTCATATAAAGTGCGTTACGTCTATTCGCGTTTTGCCTAATTTTGTGCGCCATCCAACATTTCTCTCTATATGTAATATCTTATAAATGATTGACACGAATAACGTTGTTTTTAGGGTTTGTCTAATTTTGTGGATTTTGTTTTCTTTTGTCTAATTAGCATCTTTTTTAAGTCATGAACCAGTTGTTGCATATTTTTGTGTAACCTTCCATAAATCATTTGATGATAAGAAGTTACCGCAGCAAATATATTAGAATACATTCAAATCTATATAACCATTTGAAATTGTCTCTCCCGCATCATATCCCTTTCAACACTTCAGCAAACTAAACTCACAATGAAATGTCCGGTTCCTGCCCTGTTAGAATTTTTTTTAAAATATGCGTGCCTTGTCATTTGTAACAATTTTTTTAAAAAATGAATATATATTAAACCCGACTGTTAAATATTTTGAATCATAAGACTTGGGTGCGGTGTTTTTTTTCGGGGTTGTGTGTGCCAATTAATACCATAAGATTTGTTTAGGGTTTGAGATAACTCTCTTAAACCACCGGCCAGTACAATGGTTAAACCACTGGCCAGTACAATGGTTAAGCCACTGGCCATTACAATGGTTAAACCATTGGCCAGTACAATGGTTAAACCACTGGCCAGTACAATGATCAAACCACTGGCCAGTACAATGGTTAAACCACTGGCCAGTACAATGGTCAAACCACTGGCCAGTACAATGGTTAAACCACTGGCGAGTACAATGGTTAAACCATTGGCCAGTACAATGGTTAAACCACTGGCCAGTACAATGGTCAAACCACCGGCTAGTACAATGGTCAAACCACTGGCCAGTACAATGGTTAAACCACTGGATAGTACAATGGTTAAACCACTGGCTAGTACAGTGTTCAAACCACTGGCTAGTACAATGGTTAAACCACTGGCCAGTACAATGGTCAAAGCACTAGCTAGTACAATGGTTAAACCACTGGCCAGTACAATGATAAGCTGCTCCATCCGTTGAGCTGTGCCTTATAACATTTTCCTCACGTGGGGCTCTCCCCCCGCCCTGGCCTGTTTTGAAACATCTATTGACGGTCATTCGGTCTACATACGCGGTAGTGTTTATGGGATAAGACTGCAAGGCCGATAGGCCGGGTCCCTGATGATATCCGGCCAACTACAACATTAATCGAATATTTCATTCATAGACTTTTTTAGAACCAAACACATAGCTTAGATTCACTCTTGAGATAGAAAACGACACAGTTTACACAAATAATAATAACTTTGTAATCAGTGGCCGGTTATCAGGAGAGACATAACACGACAAGGGTTGGCAAAAAAAAAGGTCTGCGATCAATGGCATCAACCAAACGGGAAAAATCTCATTTTAAAACACGCCAAGGATATCAAAACAAACCATGTCCGGGACGGGTTGGGGCAGGGGGGGTGGTTATGGGTGGGCCGAGTATAGATTGTAATTATCCAGCGACTCCGGCACTGCCAAAAAATAGTTTTTGGCTGCGTCTCTTGGCTTGCTACCAGATGTTAAACAAACAATCCTGCTCGTAGACTAAAGACTTTAAAGGATTCTGAAGCTTGTATTTATGCAGATTGTTTTGCTATTATGGTAACACAGACGGTAAAAATAACTGTGCGATGCTTGTTAACACTGACGTTTGACCGGTGCCCGCAAGGGGGACGATGAGGAGGGGGACGATGAGGACAAGCATAAATAAGTGATGTTTTGATATCGTGTCTATTGATGTCCAGCTTATTGAGCAGAAAGGTTGGGGGGGGGGGGCGAGATTAAACAGTCATACTAGCTTGTTCAAAGAAAATAATTTTATGACATCGGTGGGGGAGACATATCTAGACAGACAGAAAGAGAGGCTGAGAGAGAGAGACAGATTGTGAGACGAAGAGAGAGAGAGAGAGAGAGAGAGAGAGAGACAAATCAAGAAAGAGAGAGAGAGAGAGCGAGTGAGTGGATGAGAGAAAGAGGATGAGTGAGGAAGAGAGAGACATATATGATACAGACATAGAGATGCATAGAAAGACAGACAAACGTCGAGAGAGACATACAGAAAAACAGAGTGTGAGGGGAGAGAGAGAGAGGTGTGTAAATAATAATGATTTGAACATCAGCCCAAAATAATAAACGCTTAATGAGCGCGTCATTTTGTGACTTTCCTGGCCGTAAACGACTGGCGGGACTCCAGGGGAACTAAATCTGACAACAAAAGTACAAGTACAGATAACCAAAGTATATACAACCAGGGAACAAACCGTGTGCAGTTTTTTTAACACTGACTTCGGATACTTTGAGAAAGTATCCGGGGGGCCAAGTGTCAAATAAAAAAATTAAAAAAAGTTTAATTCTAATTTTATATAAAAAAGGCCTTAACCCGGTGGAGCTTTTTTTTTTTTTGACCCGGTTCCGCGCACTCTGAGAAGATTTTCCGTAGGTCCAAGAGTTACAAAAAAGGGTATACTTATTATTTTCTATAATATATGCCAGCCTTTAAACAAAACAGAGGGTTCTACAGCCTACCTGCCGGCCTTTGAACAAAACAGAGGGTCCTACAGCCTACCTGCCGGCCTTTGAACAAAACAGAGGGTCCTACAGCCTACCTGCCGGTCTTTGAACAAAACAGAGGGTCCTACAGCCTACCTGCCGGCCTTTGAACAAAACAGAGGGTCCTACAGCCTACCTGCCGGCCTTTGAACAAAACAGAGGGTCCTACAGCCTACCTGCCGGCCTTTGAACAAAACAGAGGGTCCTACAGCCTACCTGCCGGCCTTTGAACAAAACAGAGGGTCCTACAGCCTACCTGCCGGCCTTACGCCCTGCCTGGAAGAATTTAAACAGTAGCCCTAAAAACAGTCCTAAGCCATACCCCTGGCACTTTATTGATTCCGAAAGAAATCCACCATTTTTACACGAGTTCAACCGTCACGCATGACGTTTTCTGCTTTATAACTTTTTTTTCCATCAGTACTATTAACATAGAACATGTTGACTAAGGGAAGGGCCATTTGTGAAATGGAAGTAGCCACACCAGAGGCAATATATATACATATATATAAGAGATAATGGAATGCATTTCAAAACCATCAAGAAGAAAAATGCGCCCCACTCATGCATGTGATATTTTTTCAAATGGATTCTCTAGGATCGTCTGATCGTTAAAATCGATGTTTCTCAAACCAATTGAGACAAACTCCCTTTTGATTAGCGAAACACGACTAATCCGCCGCTGACATTCTGATATCGCTACTTTGAATCTGTGCTTGCCCAACACTAGTTATTGATGAGAAAACATCCCCTTACATTATTTGATTGCGATTGTTGTCCCAGTGTGAATGGAACACGAAGAACCAGTGCTGCCCAGAAAGAACCAGTGTTGGCCAAAAAGAACCAGTGTTGCCTAGAGAGAACCAGTGTTACTCAGAAAGAACCAGTGTTGCCCAGAGGGAACCAGTGTTGCTTAGAGAAAACCAGTGTTGCCCAGAAAGAACCAGTGGTAACTAGAGAGAACCAGTGTTGCCCAGAGAGAACCAGTGTTGCCCAGAGAGAACCAGTGTTGCCCAGAGAGAACCAGTGTTGCCCAGAAAGAACCAGTGGTGACTATAGAGAAGCAGTGTTGCCCAGAAAGAACTAGGAGTGACTAGAGAGAAGCAGTGTTGCCGAGATTCCTTCATCAGAATTGTGTGACTATTAATCACAATTGACAAGGGTCCGTAATGCTTAAACACAAGGGCTTTTTTTTAGAAAAATAGAAAATATCCCGTTACTCACATCTTGATATTCTTTTAAGGGCCCTCTGTAATGACGTCACAAATAATTCCTTGACAAAGGTTCGGACGCGTTCTACGATTTAAAAAAAAAAAAAAAAAAAAAAAAAAAAAAAAAAAAAAAAGAAAGCTTTGCTTACATATATCATTTTCACTTGGAGAGAATTAATACATAAATATCAAATATCCCCTACGTCCCGAACAAGAAAAGTTCATAACGTTTCAAATGATTTCCTTACATTTCACTCCTGTTATTGTAATAAAGAAACATTGCTTAATCGTTGGAAGTGTTTAGCCAAATGTAAGTTAAGAAGACAAACAGCATGAGCTGGGGAGACAGTTTCTTTGTAATTTTCTGAGTTATGCCCCGCGAATCAAGTTGAATCGCACACTATCGGTAAAAATGACAATTACGTTGCCATTTATGTGCAGAATCCATTGTTTTCGATATTCCCATTTCCATGTGTGCGTCAAGTGAAATAATTATTTCACAAAAAACTAAACACTGACAGCCTTTCAATATTTAATGCCACCTTCTAGGTTTTGAATCTTTAAAAAAAATAAAATAATTTTAAAAAAACAAAAATGGAAAACAAAACACTTCAATCCAAAGTTAGAATTTTGTTGACTTTTAAACGTGTTAAAAGAACACCTTAAAACTTTGAGTATGCGCAAATTGTTTGACATTTTAATGACCCGGGAACAAGCACGACCTGAATTCGAAGGAGCCTAGATAGTGGACGTAGTTTTACAATTACACAGCTGAAAGTTTTGTTTGTGGCATGTCACGTAAGAACACAACAGTTAAATTTCAGGTTTCCTATAAAATCGCAAACCTTAACAATGTCAACTCTTTTAACTTTAAAAAAAATAAAATCCCCAGAGCTAATGTAGAAGAGTTCGGTTATTTAGCCCAACCTCTTACGCTCAGTTATAAATAGACCGTGTCGCAGGCTAAAGCAAATATTGTCATCAACGCTGTCTGAACCAATAACTTTCTATGAACGGATGCTTTCATATCCAATCTACTTCTCTCACTTCCACACAAGAAATCAATATTTTACATTTCCACAGATAAAAAAAAAAGACGAAAGCACTTTGTGAAGTGTTCAGCCGCATCAGCCGGTACTAACAGACTGTTTTTCAGGACAGGATGCTGGAGACTAAATTGACCCAAAGAAAGTGTTTTTATCTTTCAGCTGAACAACTCACAATTCTATTCCACGGGTTCACAAGGACATCATAGCTTTTCTTGTAAAACTATGGGTCTCTAAATTTGGGCACTTACCGTAAATACTCGTCTATAAGATGAACTCGTCTGAAATCGAGGGCAGTTTATTTTTTGACCTACAATTAGGAAATATGCCACGACCCGTGGATAAATGGAGGGTAAAACATTGGGGACTATGATTTCGGTGACATTTATGTCACATTTCTACCCGACAGCAAGCGCTGCACTTGATACTTAAACTCTTGCCGATGTAAGACTAAACTCCAGCGTTATCACACCAGATGCTTGTATATTTTTTTTCATGCGTGTGCACGTGCCCAGTACCGACGTACACTACCGGTAACTCGACATACCCCCTGCATTCAGTGTACACAATCATGTCGAAAACAGCGCTGACCCGTGGATAAGTCGACTCTAAATTTTAAACTGAAGTTTACGACGAAACTTTCTCGACTTTTACACGAGCATTGACGTTATTATTGTCAGGGAATTTCTTTTTTTTTTTTTTTTAAAAGAATAATTTTAGAAGTTGGGTGAATGCCGCATTTACTAAGCTTTATTAAATTATATATCTCTGTTTGAGTAACTTTGAAACTTTTTGTTATCTCATATACTGAGAAATTATGTCTAATATACTCGATGGCCCGTCGACAACATTTCCCAATGTGACGTATTTCCCGATGTGACGTATTTCCCAATGTCACGTATTTCCCAAAGTGACGTATTTCCCAATGTGACGTATTTCCCAAAGTGACGTATTTCCCAACGTGACGTATATCCCAATGTGACGCATTTCCAATGTGACGTATTTCCCATTGTGACTTCCGCCAAAAACGTACGGTATTATTTTAGTAAGGATCATTTGCATTGAGCATCCCCACTTGCTGTCCTCCTGGATACCACATTGCAGCCAAGTGTTTATTTTTTAATGTATATTTATTTTAATGTTGTTTGTTCCCCGGAGAAGTCTTTGCGCCGACACGTTCGTTGGTTGGTTACGTCCTCCACCCCCACTCCAGGTTTTACAATACTTTGTTTCGCTCATTTCCTATATACGTATATACTTGATTTTGTCACACCTGGATCGAGAGCCTTGCTGCAGTACTCAAGATCTGTCCTTCGTGTCTCAACTACGGCGTCGACAATTTTTCATTCTTAAAAATCGTTCTCGGCGCCTTCGATCAAGTCATGTGATAAGTTCGCTATGTAGACTTAAATATATGGTCATGGGACGCAACACAAGGTTGTTGTCGTTTTTTCCATCAACCATCGGGGCACCACTATATTGGCGTCATCGCGGTACTACATCGTCTCAAAGAAAGCAGTGTCTGATTCACGAGTTCCCGTCGAATCAATAACGTAAAAAGTACAGAAGATGATCATGTGATCATCATCATCAAAATCATGTCCCTTAATCTTTGGACCGCTAAGGCACCACAGATGACATGAAAACTATCCTTCTCCATTCCTCTCAGTTTTCTGCACTACGCACAGCATCGCCTAGTTTTAGTCCCGTCCACTCGTTGATGTTATCTTCCCGTCTTTTTCTCTGTCTTCCTCTTCTTCTCCCGCCTCCCGTTGTGCCCTGCATGATTTCTTTGGCGAGCCCTTGTTTTCTTGTCATGTGGCCATACCATTCCAGTTAGCGCTATTTTTACAGATCGTGTGATAGATTTGAACAAGTGAAATCTGAGAAAAGTGCAACACGGGCCACAGCCATTAGTGACACTGGGAGAAGACGAATGTTTCAATCTTCCGCGTAGTTTCTTTGTCCATCGTGCGTCTATCTTGGGATGTAAACATTCTATTTTCACAGTGGAAAGCTTGCGTACTTGAGATGGATAAAAAACCCAACAAGAGATACATTTTGTCAATGTATGAAGAAAGCATAGGAGGAATTGAGCTTCTTTCTGTTCAGAGAATTTCTAATTTTCTAAAGATCATTAGCCAACGAATCTCAAACTGTTTCTCCATTTACCGCTAACAATCATACACTTCTTTCCTCGTCATACACTTCTACCATCATCAGACATTTTTTCCCCATCATGCACTTCTACCCCTTCATACACTTCTTTCCTGATACACTTCTTTCCTCATA
Source organism: Omphiscola glabra (assembly GCA_964017045.1). Classification (NCBI taxonomy): domain Eukaryota; kingdom Metazoa; phylum Mollusca; class Gastropoda; family Lymnaeidae; genus Omphiscola; species Omphiscola glabra. The sequence continues at coordinate 50,462,881 of OZ024794.1, read as the reverse complement.
CACTTATTTCCTCATACACTTATTTCCACATACACTTATTTCATCATACACTTCTTTTCTCGTAGTCTTCTTTTCTCATACACTTCTTTCCTCATACACATCTTATCTCATACACATCTTTCTTCGACATACTTCTTCAATACTTTTTTTTTTCTTATCATACACTTCTTTCCTCGTAATAGACTTCTTACTTTATACACTTCTTTTCCCAGCATACACTTCTTTCCTTATCATACTCTTTTTTCCTCATCACACATTTCTTTCCTCATCATACTTTTCTTTCCTCATCATACACTTCTTTACTCATCATACCCTTCGTTCCTATGTTTTTCTTTTTTATTTGATTAATCTTGAAATGCCATTAAAATATTACATCAATGCGATCTTATGTGTAACTTATCAGCATCTTCCAAAACACTCTCACAGTCAGACAGAAACATCTATACAGTCACACACATACAGACATAAGCATACAGACAAATACATACAGACAAATACATACAGACAAATACATACAGACAAACACATACAGATACGTGCAAACATATTAATACGTACAGAAACATATACAGACTGACACACACATACAGACACACACAGACATGTAGATACAGACATGTACATACAGACACGTACATACAGACATGTACACACACGTATGAAATGCGTATATATTCTCCTGTACTTATGAAACATGTACTGTCAACGACGTGTTACATTGGGTCTCGAGATGAACTTCTGTCGGTGCTGGCTGGAGAGTCAACCATCCAAAAGAAACTTAGAATTGCATCTGTAAATTAGATGTCAAAGAGAAACAGAAGGCAACAGTAATTTTAAACAGATGAATTATGACCAATAAGACTTGAACCACGAAGTGATTCTTATCTCCTGGGTAGGTGGTTAAAATATATATTTGATTGGTCTCGGCAGGAAATAGTATCAATTGGTCAACAACAAAAGCGTTCAGATATATTCAAGGAAATATTTTTTTTAAAAAACTATTAAAATGGATATCGATTATTTAATGCGCCGGTTTTCGGAAGTAGAAGTCAAAGAACCACTGGAGACGACTTACTTTTCAACAGACCTCAAGTTATTGCCAAGATACGTGGTTTAGAAAAATTAAGATGCAAAAATCTTTCATCGGATTATTTTTAATAAGCAAAGTGAGGCTTGTTTAAGCCATCGCTAATAGGAGACAGTGGCTTGTTTAAGTCATCGTTAATATGAGAAAAAGTATTGTGTTGTGTCAACTATTTAACTGAAGAGCCCAATACTAATGTAGTTACAAAGTGATCAAGTGCTCCTGTCTCTCAGCAATCACTTTGTCAACGGTATTTAACCAATCATGGCATATTAATAAAGACAGAAAAATCTATTTAAAACATACAGAACTACACAAAACAAAGCCTCTACATTAGAGGCTATGAAGAAAAAGAGCAATTTTTAGATAAAGGTAAGGTGGAACAACTGGTCATTTGTATCCTACTTTATCCTACCTTGATTCTATAAACCACTTTTCGTTGGGTTGAAAGAATGTACCCCCGAATCACTTAGCATTTTCGACGTGACTAAACCTAAAGCACCGACGCCATTTAACATACGACCTCATTAGTCATTCATTTATGGGATGTTATGGTATTCGTTATTTCGTTAGCACTGAAGTCAGTCCCACAAAGAACAGGCAGACTGACATTCTCCAGAAGATTCCACCACAACTCTCTCCCCCCCCCCCCCCAACCTTCCACACCTCCTCTCCCTGCAAAACACATTTCCGAGGCTTCGATTTGGTTCATTGTTCAACCCTCCTGGCTCATTTCGAAACCTTACTTAGGGTCATTCATGGTCACTAATCTCTTTTCGACCCACATCCTCTATTTTGCCCTTACCCATCATCCCATAACCAGCCCCAGCGAAGAGATAAAAACACCAAATAAAGAAGGGAAAAAGAAATGCTTCGCTAAAAATGACTGCCAGTTGTCGATCTTGGCATTTTCCTCCCGCTTGAATAGTATGATATATCCGACTCTTCAGTCCCCGAGGTGTCTCTGAGGTTGTGAGTGATGCCTGTGGATAGGAAGGGTCGCCAGCGTTGTTGATTAAATCTAAGCAGCTCTTCGCAGCTCTTGGGTGGGACCATGGGAAGATACGACGACATTACGGGGTCGGGGGTCACGTGGCTTAAATCTGATAGTGCTGTGTCATCACAGGAGGTGGTAGGTCAGGTGTCAGTGTTATTTTGTTGGCAAGTTTGTGTCTCTGCCGCAGACTGTCTTTTTTTTGTACTTCGACGGACATTGTCTGTCATTTTTTTGTACCGTAGATGGACATTGTCTGTCATTTCTTTGTACCTTAGATGGACATTGTCTGTCATTTTTTTGTACCGTAGATGGACATTGTCTGTCATTTTTTTGTACCGTAGATGGACATTGTCTGTCATTTTTTTGTACCGTAGATGGACATTGTCTGTCATTTTTTTGTACCGTAGATGGACATTGTCTGTCATTTTTTTGTACCGTAGATGGACATTGTCTGTCATTTTTTTGTACCGTAGATGGACATTGTCTGTCATTTTTTTGTACCGTAGATGGACATTGTCTGTCATTTTTTTGTAACGTAGATGGACATTGTCTGTCATTTTTTTGTACCGTAGATGGACATTGTCTGTCATTTTTTTGTACCGTAGATGGACATTGTCTGTGCCTCAGTCTGACATTACGCTATGATGTGAAGCTCAAGTAAAAGGATGCCACGCTGAGGTTGAAAACAAAGACATAATCTCGGTACATGAGTAACACGGTCGAAGATTAGCAAGAGTAGCAATGTAGCAGGGTAGGCTGGTAATGATTCTAATCTCGAGCCTTGAGTCGTAATGAATTTCCACGAGACTTATTCATAGTAGACACATTTTCATATGGGGCACATTGAAAGCGTGCTCACGCTTGTCAACAGTGCATATTTTTATTTGCCACGTGTTGCTAGCAGTGGAAATAAAGATACGTTTGGCAGTTGTTGTTGGAAATGGGTCTCTCGACGAAAGAAAAAATTGAATTCATACTTGAGTTCTATTTTCGTTAATGCGTAGGGGCTTGTGCAGAAGACAGTGTTTTCAAAAAAGATGTCGAAACCATTCGGAGAGAGATTTAAAAAGACCGCACCATGTAACCAGGTTATTTCGTCCATTGTTACAGAATTTCAATGTTCTGGAAGTGTACAGTGTCACCGGAGAGGGGGAGTCTGGTCAACCAGTACACGTATTGACGTATGATAATCACGCATGTGTTTATTAGAAGGTGCTGTTTTCACAACGTCTGCTACGAACATCTTTGAAACTGATCATTTATTGATTGGATAGTTACACAGCGCTGGTATCCATGCTACTTTAGCATGCTCACTGCACTCTGGTTTTCTTAAATCCATTTAAACAAAAAAATCTTTAAATATTTCTTAAATGATTTTTTTTATCCTTTTCAATACCCATCAAAAATTGAGTCAAAATGTTCCATAATTTGGCGCTATCGCTTCAAAAGACCTTTTTCCTGTGTTCATCCACATTGGGAATTGTCAGTAAGGACTGTGTTGAAGACCGCAGGTTCTTTAAGGATACTTGTTTATGAATCAGTTCTTTAAGATATTCCGGTGCAGAGCCTTCTATGCAGCTGTACGTCAGGGACAGAATTTTGTGGTTAATGCGCTCACTCACAGGAACCCAATGGAGATCTCGTAGAACTGGGGTGATGTGGTCAGATTTCTTTATCCGCGATACAATCAGTGAAACGTCTGTCTAAGGACATAGGTGCTGCTTCATTCCTTACATTTTGACTCAGATTTTGCGTTTTTTTTTTAAAAATCAATCGTCGGTTGTTAGAGTTATCTATCGATCTTTGAAATCGTATATCCGTCGTATTATTTGTAATACCTTCAGCTAACTTTTCTCAGACACTTAGCAATGTCCGATATGTCTGAGTAAAATTATAAGCCTACTTTATCAATATGCAGATTACTTTAAAAAATTTGTACTATCAGTTGTAATATATAATTAATAATTGTATAAATGATAAAAAATGTGGGAACATTGGAAAGTATAGTTAATATATTTAGTATATTTTGTAACTATAATATTATGAATTTAAACCTAGATCACGAAGAATTTATCCATGTTTTAAAAAGAAAAATATTTTGATCTTGATTAGAGCTGAGAACGAAACCTTGTTTAAATGTTTATTTCATTTTGTTTTAGTAGACGAAGAACTGACATAAAAAGCTGGCACACAATTTTTAGTTTGTTTTCTGTTTGTCTACCTCAAGTGTTCAATTAAACAAACAACAAATACAATAATGACAAGTTCAAACGTTTGCTCACTCTAAGAATCGAGACGAATACGCCAAAGATTTTACTATCGCAAAAATTCAGTGTTGATTCGAGTGAAGAATGCGTGCGCAAACAAAGAACTATAAAAAAAATTTAATTGACAAAAAATAAATCAAAAATTTTAACTGAGTACCGTTATTACAAAATACAAAGTTCCCAGTAGCACTGTTGAAAGATACAAAGTTCCCAGTAACACTGTTGAAAGATACAAATTTCCCAGTAAAACTGTTGAAAGATACAAAGTTCACAGTAACACTGTTGAAAGATACAAAGTTCCCAGTAACACTGATGAAAGATACAAAGTTCACAGTAACACTGTTGAAAGATACAAAGTTCACAGTGACACTGTTGAAAGATACAAAGTTCACAGTAACACTGTTGAAAGATACAAAGTTCCCAGTAACACTGATGAAAGATACAAAATTCACAGTAACACTGTTGAAAGATACAAAGTTCAAGGAAAGTGAAGATATTTTTGTTTGTTGCTAAAATATATTTCCGCAACAGCAAGTAGTTTAAGTGCTACTGACACATTTGTACATAGCAGAGTCAGATAATCTAATCCTACAATCCTAATTAGTGCGCTGTTCAAGGCCCTAAACTGCACATCTTTTTTCACGCCCCTGAACTATATCATTTTACATCACAGATTTATTTCACCAACTATTTCTGTAAGACAAAAGAAAATCTTAATGCATCAAACGCTCTTCCGATATTTTTAACAATCTCATTTAGCGAAGTTATCGGGAATTTTATTTCGTGAAATCAGTGGCATCTGGTAGCGTTAGAACTGATTTTTGGGGCTGTGGTGTGGAGCTTAAAATTGGAAAGAATGTGTTGTCATGGGTACCGAGCCTATGTGCCAAGTTTCAGCTCGATAGGATGACGGGAAGTGGGTCAATTAGACATCCGAAGATTTTACCCACAAACCCAGGAATAAACATGCGAAGAAAAGCGAAGCTAAGGATTAAAATAAATAATAAATAAATTGTGTCACCAAAAATTGTATGACTACAAAAACTCCTGTCCTTGACCACACATCTTCAACTTGATAGACAAATTTCGTGGGTCTCATCAACGCACTTAGAAAGTTTTATAGTTGAGTAAAGGCTTAAGGTCATGCCAGGAACCCTAGCCTGATAAATGTACATTTATATCTTTTATCAAAAAACCTTAAAAGAATCATCGACCATAGTGCATTTTATGTGATACCCAGAGAAAGATTCATTCATTGGAAGTAACAGTTTATTATTGAATCTGTTAAGGACGCTGATAAATCAGATATTATCCCCCCCCCCCCCCCCCATAAAACCCCTCTTCCGTATTATCTGCGGCTATGAAGCAAGACGCCAGTGATATTGACAGATCCATTTCTGCACTGGTGCGCACGGGGCTGCCCAAAAAAGCCAAATATATTTCCAAGAGCTTTGCAGCTGGTTTAGCCTAAAAAGATCTTCTCAATTTTCAAGGTTTAACGCACGTCAGGCTTGACATATTTAAATTTAAAAAAACGTTGTACCTATTATTAACAATTTAAAACGATGAATTTCTACAGCTAATTTTTCTTCCGAAACTAATGACGTTAAATGCACATTGCATTGATATAAAGATTAATGATCCATGTCGGACTCGGCCAAATCAATAACTGGAGCAATAACCAATAAACCACGCTTGAGAAGCACGAATCTTGAATGACAAATTTAGCTGATTTTAATCAGGGACGGTCGGGTAGGTGGGCCAGGTAGGTGGACCGGGTAGGTGGACCGGGTAGGTGGACAGGGTAGGTGGACCGGGTAGGTGGACCAGGTAGGTGGACCAGGTAGGTGGACCGGGTAGGTGGACCGGGTAGGTGGACCGGGTAGGTGGACCGGGTAGGTGGACAGGGTAGGTGGACCGGGTAGGTGGACCAGGTAGGTGGACCGGGTAGGTGGACCGGGTAGGTGGACAGGGTAGGTGGACCGGGTAGGTGGACCGGGTAGGTGGACCAGGTAGGTGGACCAGGTAGGTGGACTGGGTAGGTGGACCGGGTAGGTGGACCGGGTAGGTGGACCGGGTAGGTGGACCAGGTAGGTGGACCGGGTAGGTGGACCGGGTAGGTGGACCAGGTAGGTGGACCAGGTAGGTGGACCGGGTAGGTGGACCGGGTAGGTGGACCGGGTAGGTGGGCCAGGTAGGGGGACCGGGTAGGTGGACCGGGTAGGTGGACAGGGTAGGTGGACCGGGTAGGTGGGCCAGGTAGGTGGACCGGGTAGGTGGACCGGATAGGTGGACCAGGTAGGTGGACCAGGTAGGTGGACCGGGTAGGTGGACCGGGTAGGTGGACCGGGTAGGTGGACCAGGTAGGTGGACCAGGTAGGTGGACCGGGTAGGTGGACCGGGTAAATGGACCGGTTGTATGATAAAACACGAAATAGCATGCTAGAAACAACAAAAGCCTTAAAGTGAAAATTTGATGTCAACCCCAGGTCTAGGCATTTTGATACTATTTGTATATTCATAAATGTAAAAACGTAGCAATAATAAAAGGAGGTTTCATGTAATTAAAGCCGACCATACACATAATGTTTCTATTATTTGAACTTATCAGTATGTCAGTATTATTTTGGATATTTTCTTTATATTTGAGTATGCTTGATTATTATTATTATTATTATCAGTTGTCTTATATAGCGTGGTACCCCAGCTTAGGGCTAGGCTCACCGCGCTGTACATAAAAATGTTAGCAAAAGAAACATAATCGTGACAATAACATAAAATACATTTATGTAATAAAGAACAGATGTATAAAGACAAAACAAAAACTAATGCATATTCACCCCATCCACCCCAGAACGTTTACATGACAAGCCATGGACGGCGGCCAGCAGCATCGTTTATTGGTCAGATGTGGGGAATCAGTCGGGGTAGTAGAGTTTAAAGAGAATTGTTTTGAGTGCAGTTTTGAAGGCCTGTATGGTTGGTATATTGCGGATGTGTAGTTGGAGAGAATTCCATTGTTTGGGGGCGCAGAAAGAGGAAGATCGTTCACCATATGTTTTAGTACGTGTCTTGGCAACGGACAGAATACGCGTGTCTGTGGAGGAGCGAAGCTGTCAAAGGCGTGAATTGACAGAAAGAAGTTCGGTTAGATAGTAAGGGCAGGAATCTGAGAAACATTTAAGACAGAGAACAGACATCTTGTAATCAATGCGTGTCTGTATAGGAAGCCAATGAAGTGAGTGGAGTAGTGGAGTGACATGATCACTTTTTTTTGCATTTAGAACTAGCCTAGCAGCTGAATTTTGAACCTTATGCAGTTTTTTTATGAAGTGTTTTGGTGAACCTGATAGAAGAGACTTGCAATAGTCAAGCCGAGAGAGAACCAGAGCACAGACTAGTGTTTTTGTTGCGCTAACTGTGAGGTATTAAATTCCATAAGTCGTATGTATATACCAAATGCCTGTATTATATGATGCATCAAGTCATTTTTATTACGACATAAGGAAGACTATGTCATTTTACAAAGTAAGGTCAACGTCTGTTTCCTATATGTCATTAAAGTTTTATAAATGTATATATGACAATATATGGCCCGCTGTTACTGTAGTAATAATGGAAGGCATTTTACGCTACTTTCTACCTGCTATTAAAATTTCCAATTTTGACGTATTTAATTGAAATTGGTTGTGATGTATTTTAACTTTAAAAAAAATAATTAAAAATTGCCTAAGACAATTTTTTCCACGCCCTTGAAAATTATCTTTAGGAAATAGTAAATTTGACTTTCCTTATTATCAAAGAAGTTTTTATTTATAGATTTTAACCTTTCTTACATCTTTGGGTTTCGTTCCAGTTTTAACTTTTATATAATAAAAATTTACGCAACGATTTTCCCGCTTCGGAAACTCTGAGCCACAAAGAAACATATTTTTTAAAAAATTATAAAAACAATATATGGCCCTAACAACATTTTAAAACATCTCTAATAATGTCAAATTTTGAACTATTGGTATCTTCATTAAAAAAATTCCCCAACATTTTGCCTCAGTCTTGAAATATATTATAGGTTAATGGTAGAACACATAATTATTATAATATCTAAATAAAAATGTTTCAAAACGCTATTCACGTCTGTAACAGCATTTAGAAATATAAATCTCATAAAAATGTACCCGCACTTTTTCCATAACTGTACCGTGATCTTATTTTTAAAAGACAATCTCAACCCATCTTTCACATGGTGACTGTGACTGGGGCGGGATGTCACTGGTTGACTTACTGGGGCGGGACAAGAGAGAGCTCATTGTTAGGGTAACGTATATGTCACGAAGGACTGGGTCGGGGTACAAGACAGAGCTCCATTGTTAAGGTGACGTATAGGATGGACTTAACTTGCTGTAGTTTTGGGACATTGCTAGTTTGGGGTTAACGACGGAAATTCCTAATTGACCTGAAATTAGAAGGCATTGATGGTTCGGGTGTCGTTGACTAATCATCACAAACTCGTGACGATGTGCAGATTCCAGTACAGAGAGACAACGAGAGACGCCAACAATCACGACCATAGGGCAGATTCGCGAGGGGCGACAGTCTTGCAAGACTCCACTTCGTCGTATGGTAGCGTTTCGCTTGTATGATTCAGAGTTGCTTGATATTGAGAATCACTATTATAATGTCATTTTAGTAATTATATATGTACGAAAATCATCCTATTACTTCAAAGTGTATTTCTTCATAGCGCATGCTATTATTTCATTGTATATCACTTATTTCTTTGTTTAGTATATTTAAATAATAAATTAGCTTCGTCTTTTTAAGTTAAATTGAAGACTTCCTTTGTTTATTGCATAGTTATTGTGTTTCCTTGGGCACATCAAAACAAGGTGGTGTCAGAGGTGTTGTAGAATATAGACCAAGGGTCACTTGGCACAATGGAGCTCGTGACACCATCCCTTGTTTCTGTCACGGGAAATAAAAAAAATAATGGTTCTACTATAAAAAAGAAGAAAAAATTACGTTTGTAAAAATGATTTGTTATTTTTTGAGATATTGTTATCAACATAAAAATTTTCCAACTTTCTTTATTTTGCACTTGAAACATATAACCACGGGATGTTTCCAATTCATTTTTAATATAAAAATGCTACACCCTTTTACCATGCAATATACTACATTTAAAAAAACACGACAAATATATAGGTTTCAAAACATATTTCCTTATATTTAAATAATGTAGTTATTTAAATCCACACTGAGGTTATAAAACGATAATCACACGCTTAGATGGGATCTCGGCAGATTAACAGTTTGGGGGGTGGGGGGTGGGGGGGGGGAGATAGAGGTTGGTCCCAACATTACGTCGTCGTTCAACATTGTACAACCTTTTTGTCGTAATGTGAAGCGAGGCACTGGACATTCCAGTGGTCATTGGATAAGCTAGATATTTCTTAAAGATGTACGACATGCCGAGGCGTAGCTAGAGTGTTGGGACAAGATTCATTTTAAAAAGCCCCCTTTCTTTTTTTTTTTTCAACTCAAAAATCCATTATTTTCATCAATAAAATAATATCAAAGCACATTTTGGCGCCCACAACTAGTCTGGAGCCCAGGGACATCTGTCCCACTGCCCCCTTAGCTACGCCTCTGAATGATTTTGGCAGATTTGCCGTTTTGTGTACGCACAAATGTCTTGCCAGACTGTATAACACATTTTCTGTGGTCGATTACAGTATAAAGCAGATGTGGGTCGCGACCCCTTTTGGAGCCGAACGAGCCTTACACAGGGGTCGCCTAAGACCGAACAACCCTTATACAGGGGTCGCCTAAGACCATAGGAAAACACATATTTATGAAGTAGCAACGAAAATAATTTTATGGTTTGGGGGGGGGGGGGCGTCAAAAGAACATGAGGAACTGTACTAAATGGTCGCGGCATTAGGAAGGCTGAGAACCACTGGCATAACACATTTTATGTAGTCGACGACTGTATAACTCATCCTCTGTGGTCGATGAATCTTTAACACATTTTCCTTCATAGAATGCCCACAACACGTATCTTCCCAAAAGGAATATTGTTTAGTTAATTTCTTTCAGGAAGGGAAATTTTAAAAAAACATTTGCTGTGGCAGATAACTTTGGAATAATGAAACAGCCTGGCATCAAAGCACAACCTGGTCTCACATAACACTTACAGATAACTTGGTCTCACAGAACAGTGGCATATAATATAGTATCTCAGAAGACTTACAGACATCCCGGTATCATAAAAAGACTTACAGGCAAACTGGTCTCATAAAACACAGTCAACTTGGTCTCACAAAAGTCTTACATTTAACATGGTCTCATAGAACACTTAGAGAGAACTCGGTTTCACAGAAGACTGGCAAAAAAAAATCTAGTCTGAAGGAAACACTCAAAAAAAAAAATTTCACAGAACGCTTGCAAACAACCTTTGTCTTACAGAACACTCGCAGGCAACCAGGTCTTACAGAAAATCAAGGGCTCACATAAGTCTTACCGAAAACCTGAGATCACACAAGTCTTACAGAAAACCTAGTCTCAGGGATACACTTGATATAAAACGATCTCACAGAACACGTGTAAACAACCAAGTCTTGAAGAAAACGTACAAAATACCTGGGTGGGCTCACAGATGACACGAGGACAACCTAGTGTCACACCACACTCACAGAAAACCTGGGCTGATACCACTTACTGAACAAAATAGGCGAGTTAAACCCAAGAGAAATATATTTTCTCCTTCTGGACAATTACTTTTGCCCGCCTCCCCCACCTGTCTCGCACCCCCCCCCCCCATCCATCCCACTCTCGATCTCTCGATTTCCCGTGTTGTGCCTCGACAAACTGTTCTTTTCCATCTCACCCATGTGACGTAGTGCCACGTGCCCGTCTGCCTTTCAGATCGAGTGTGTAATCGAATGTCTTCCTGAAATAAGTCCCTTTATGTGATCATCAATTGACTGTTAATTAGATGGAACATGACTTGAATGTCATCAAAGAATTTCATCACATTCTATAAAAAGCATTTTGCTTTCCCTTTTTAACATAAAAAAAAAAGAAGATTAAAATACACTTCTCCTAAATTAGAACCAAATAAATCGAATAAATTAAAAACTTTTAACGCTCAGCTGTCATTTCAAAATTGCTTCAGGAATACATCTTTTTTATTTCTCTCTAACATTTCCGAAGGCTCTCGTACACTGCACATACCCACCCCCCTTTTCTGTTTTTTCCCCCTTTTTATTTTTCCTTTCCTATCACAGGCTTTTAAAATTTCTTTTACATCGGGAGTTTGACTTCGTTCGCTTTCATTGCGATGTGTTGGAACAGGCCGTGGATTAAAATATATAAATATGTATACTCACTTTAAATTTAGTTGAATACAAATTTAATTTATGCTGAAGTTCATACTATTCTAAAAAAAATCAAGACTTTAGAATGATCTAATTATAAATATGATGTCATGTTAAAAACAAGGGAAATATATTATACATACGCTAAATTGGAATTCCAATGATTGTCAGACCAGAACTTATTATTATAGAGTCTAGGGCTGTGGACGATTCAACTTTTAATTTTTTTTTTAAAAAAAGGAAAGAGAGTTAAGTGGGAATTTTAGAAATAAATCAGTTGTATCCAACATTATCAGGACAGTAATTGGCTTACGTCTGATCACAGGGTATTCTCACAGTGAAGCAAACAAGTAAGCTGACGTTATTTGGATTTTTTTTTTCTTTTATAGGGCACGTGCAGGAAATGATATCTCGAACACGACACAGAGACGCCATTTTTTGAAGCCGATTACGTCAAGCTGAGCTGCACATTGTTATACCGTTGTCTAGGAGAGGAGGGCAAGGGGAGGTGACGCTCGATTGCAGTCAAGCTCATTTATCGGTCAGAGTCGGTGTTCTTTGACACTTATTAGTTGCCTGCAGATTCACTGCCCCTCGGGGCGCGCGAGGTAATTGAATTTGTGTCAGTGGAACATATTAGGGGTCGTTCGCAAATTACGTCATGCTCAGGGGGAGGGGGGATCGAGAATTTGTGATATTTTGTGACGGGGGAGGGGGGTGTCAAAAATTTGAGACAACACGTTTTAAAAAAAAAAAAAAAAATTTCAAATCAAAAATATTTCTAATTTTGAAAAATATGTATTTAATTAATTTTAAAATCATAAATTTGATGTTGAAATTGCCTCAGGTATTATGGGTTCTATGAAACTCAGTCACTCACACCTTTTGCGCGTAAAGAAAAATTGGACACGTTTATAAAAGTCAGTCATAGTTATATTTGCTGCGATTGAGTTTGGCATGATCCACTCCAGGAGGGTCAGATCTGGATGTAAATGAGATTGTACACACACACTTATAAAACAATAATGCTTATTTGCCTTTTAGTTTTGCCGCTGTGTTTTCATGAAATCACGGGACTAATCTAATATACTTTAGAAAAACAGTAGACTATCGAGCCGAAGCTCATGAAGTCTTCCACAACGCACCCTCCGCTGGACTCAACTAGCCATCAATTACTCCCCCAGCAGTCTTTATTCCAGTCGGGTCGCCAAGCGGCACGCCGGGAGCTTCCCGCCCCTGAGACAGCCTCACATACACTTCCACTCGATTGACTATGCGAGTGGGGCGGCACCAGAGAAGGAAAATCTCCCAATATAATAAATTGTTAATGACGACTAAACCACTAGGTATTACATGAGTTAAATCATACATCAAGCAGTGGCGTAGCGAGCTTAACTCGCGCCCGGGGCACAATACCTTTTTAGCGCCACCCCCCCATTCGAAAACCATACAATATTATAGTAAAATATACCATTTGGCGCCCCTTTGTGAGTAGCGCCCGGGGCATGATGCCCCCCTACCTGCTCCCTCCTCACTACGCCACTGATATCAAGCCATATCGTAGTTCTATGGTTTTGAAGAAAGGGATATCTGCATTCTTGATGAAACTTTCAAACCTGAACAGAGGCGTCTACCGGTATACCAGCGGGATTTACTTTTAAATTTGGGTGATGGGGGGCGAACAAAAACAACACCAGCACCTCGGGTGGATGTGACTCACTAACGTTGGATGGCAACTCATCTAAGAGAAGGCAGACTCGGAAACGGAGTCCCGTAGGTGGTATGACATTGTCACAATAGAAATTCCGACAACTCTTGCAACGTGGAACGATTAAAGAGCACACGAAATACACAAAAACACTGCACGTCATCTTTTACATCCTTGTCTATTTCCAGTCTTGATAATGTATCCAAATTGTTTTATGTTCAAGGACGAGAGCGTGAGGCCGACGAAACGAGCAGCTCTCCCTCACACAATACAGCTCCAGTCCAGGCGACTACCTCAGTCGAATATTGCCTCGTTCATCTTTGCAAGTGAAGAACCATCAATCATAAAATAATACTAAAAAATAAAATAAAATATAACGCCTTCTTAAATTTCACAATGTTCCCAGTGAAGCAGCAGCTCGCAATGTAACGAATACAACAATAATAACTCCGTGGACTTGTGAACTCAGAGAAGATTCCATCGAGAAGAGAAATGAAAGCTTAATTCAGTTATAAATGTCCGCAGAGTGGGACATGTTTTCTAAGATAATAAGTCGGGAAAGTTATGGGATAAAAATTTAGAGTGTGAAAACTTTAATAAAAATGAAAGAGAAATAAGGGGGAAATTGCGATTATCTTCTACGAAACAAGAAACATGGGGCTGGGAAGGCCTGGAAGAAGTCAAAAGAATGCCAGGAACGTTTTGCAACATGCCCTCTTCTTCGGCGAACAAAAAAAAAGGTACATTAAATTTATTTTTAATTAAAAGAATTATAAAATCATATGCTGTGTCCGAAACAAAATAAAACGTGAATACAGAGGATAAACCCATTAACAATAAAGGCCCTTTATGACGGCCACAAATCAGGATATATAAAATCTACCAGGGGAAATGTAACTGAATTAAACTTTATCAACATGTTCACAGCTTGTGACAACGGCTTTATCTAAAATATATAAATATGATGCCTGTAGGCCGTGATATCGGCTATACTTATGAACTATATAAAACCCGGAGGACGCTATTAAAAACACGATATATCATAATGAGACCTTAACACACATATAAGACCACTAGTTGGCCTTTAATGTACTTCGCAGAAAAAAATAATCAAAGTTAAAAATACACAGTCTTGCATTTGTCTTGTGCAAATCCGATTTCAGAAATTCTCGTTGCCTCTTTGTGAAACCATCTCAGGGCGTTAGCCATTTCTTTTTCTTTTTCTTTTTGTTTTGCTTTTGGTTTTTTAAAGAAGCTTACTTACTGGGTAACTCCGGCTGTTCCATAACCCGAAGCCTTCTGAACAAAAAAAAAAACGTACAGGAAGAAGTTATTTCTGTATTCTAAAGGCAGATTCACACATTCTAATTTTCTATTCTCCTATATGCCTTAGGTGCTCTCTGTGGTTTTAGCAGAATAACTGAGATATATGTAATAAATACAACGAAGATTGATTTTGAAAGTATCTAATGTCAATTAAAATTGTTTCATTTTTACAGATTTAACATGAAAAAATTAAATGAACTCATATTTATTCAATAAAAAAATTACACAGGAACAATCATTTTAAAGTCTAAAAAATCAACAACTTAATAATTTGTAATTTTGTAAAATACCTTCCCTATTAAAATGTTTACTTAATTAGAGAGCAATCCCGGGAGTGGAATATGATATTTACTGTAATAGTAAGACTTGACATGCGCTGATTTGATGTAATGAAAAAAAATCACACAAGGCACGTAACACGATACAAGTTTTTAAATATTTGAGAACTATTTTGTGGGCGGATGAAAAAAAATCACGAAAGCCGCCATTTTGGAATGGAGTTAAAATTTTGATGTTCTCAACAGGAGGTCGTGTATAAATTACTCTCGGATGTAATTTGGCCTGCGTGTGACAAACATAGTTATGTACTAATGTGTAGTATGATAAAATTTGACCAGCGCTGTTTAGGGAGAGAGTGGTGTACATCGAATAATAACGGATTGATCAAGTTGACTGAGTGGTGTACATGGAACAATAACGGATTGATCCAAGTTGATTGAGTGGTGTACATCGAATAATAACGGATTGATCAAGCTGACTGAGTGGAGTACATCGAACAATAACAGATTGATCCAAGTTGATTGAGTGGTGTACATCGAATAATAACGGATTGATCAAGCTGACTGAGTGGTGTACATCGAACAATAACGGATTGATCAAGCTGACTGAGTGGAGTACATCGAACAATAACAGATTGATCCAAGTTGATTGAGTGGTTACATCGAATAATAACGGATTGATCAAGCTGACTGAGGTAAAGCAGCCTACAAGACAGTGTATTACCATTACAAAGAATGCAATAACCACGTAGGTTACATTAGCAGAAGACGATTTTTAACAAACGTGAGATAAAACAATACGACCGGTTAACTTCTCAGCCCCATATGGCCCGCGGGCCGTATGTTGTGCAGGCCTGCTCTAGAGGAAATGCCGTTGAAACATTTAATACAACGATGCTTTTGTTACACTAAACAGTTATACATTTTCAGGTGGTAAACGGCCATCTAAACATAGATCCGTCCGTAAAAAAATTATAAGCAAAACAATTATGAAATGACAATTCAACTTGGGTATTTACTCGAAGTTAAAGACTGAAATAAAACTATAACTCCAAAATGTGTTTCATTTGAGACGCTGAAACAAAAATGTTCACGGCTAAACAGAATATATTACTAATATCCATGCATTTTTCACGCAAATAGAATTGTTCTTATCCATTATTTTTCTAAATTTTTGTTGCCCCATTTTCTCTATCTTACAAAATAACCCAAAATCTACCATCTATCTTTGTCATGATGATTTAATGATCAGTCGAGACAAACACAATTTAAAGAACATAAAGAAATCTGCTTGGTGTGGCTTGATCAATTGATCTCCTTACAAAGGTTTTTTAGACTCGGTCGAAATTCTATAAATATCCCTCAAAAAAAAAAAAGTCAGCATCAGCCGTCAGACGGTCGGCTGAATGGTTTCCTCAATTGGCCAAAGGTTTCTCGTAGGTTTCTCAATTTAAATGCCCAAAAAGCCCGCTGACCGTGGCTTAAGATTACGCCGTGAAACCCGATAAGGGAGGGAAGACAAACGGCCGCCGGCCAGTGATCAAGACGGTGCCCGGCTCCAGGGCCTTTCTTTTGCCATCACGTTAAATCCCAGGCGGGGAGTTCCGTGTCGTTGTCACCAGCAGAAATACCCAGAGTCTCATTCGGTTTCTGGTGATGTTTAAGGGGGGAATTACAACCAGATTATGGATGCAATTAAGGGAGTCGGTAGGAATGAAAAAGCGGTGGTGGGAATTTTGTGCGAGGTCTGACAACAATGATTCTGAGTTGCAACTATAAAGGGATGAAGAATACATTTGTAAAATGTACAACAATAAAAGAGTATTAAAATACATTTTAAAATACCCCTTTCTCAAAAGTGTAGTAAAAAAAAGTATGACATAAATGTTCCCCAAAACTTCAGAGTTGTTACAGTCCTACGATTGAAAAGCGTTGAGCGCCCATGCAAGACAATGATGTCGCATGACTTGGCAAATACAATATTGGACACATATACGTTTGCATTGCTGAAAGTAAGTGTTATGTCACACAAGTGATATGATATATGACTGTAACAACTCAGAACGTTTGGGCGACATATACTTTTTAGTACATTTTGGAAGTGTTTTATTTTTTTTAATAAATATTTTTTTATACTGTTTTATTTTGAAAAAAAAATCTTGAAAGATATAATATGACATCAGAAAGTGGGTTGAAACAAAGGACTAAAAAACCACAGAAGCCAGGTCGAGTAATCAGAGTCAAACACTCACTAAACGCTGACGTAACGCTGAAAACCAGTTAATTTTAAATGAACTTAAACATTGATGAAATCTGGATAGGGAGGGAGAAGAAGAGGAAGACAGAGAATAAGATATGAAGATAACATCAAAGAGTGGACGGGACTAAAACTAGGCGATGCAGTGCGTGGTGCAGAAAACTGAGAGGAATGGAGAAGGATAGTTTTCATGTCATCTGTGGCGCCCCAACGGTCCAAGGACTAAGGGACATGATGATGATGATGATGATAATGATGATGATGATGATGAAACATTTGGAAACAATACACATACATATTGATGACTTCACTTCTATTCCCCCATACACAGGTGTTGGAGCACTTTTTCAATAGGGAACATTTCATCAGAGGATTACAAATGTCTAGAGAGGAGCTTCGCAAATGTTAAAAAAACTATTACACGTTGTCAGACCTGCAAGGAGTGCGCATTCAGCACAGAAAGAGAGAATGTTATAAAAGATATCAGGCATAAAAAATGGTTCATCATGTTACATTTTTTGTGTGGATATTTTAATCCAAATTAAGATATTAAATTACCCCCCTTTTAATGTCGCGTCATAAAAGTCCCGTATTTAATCACCCCCCCCCCTTTTAATGTCGTGTCAAAAAAGTCCCGTATTTACCCCCCCCCCCCTTTAATGCCGCGTCATAAATTCCCGTATTAAATCCCCCCCCCCTTTTTTTAATGTCGTGCCCTAAAAGTCTCGTATTAAATCCGCCCCCCCCTGTTTTTCATGTCGTGTTATTAAAGTCCTGTAATAAATCCCCCCCCCCCCCCTATTTAATGTAGTGTTATTAAAGTCCCGTATTATACCGAGTTCACAGCCATGCACTGCTCGATCAATCCTTTGTTTATACAAAGAGAAACCTGGGAACCTGTAGTCGTCAAAATACTTTAGGCGAGAAAAAATAACATAAACTGTTAAAGTGCTGTACTTGTAATAACACGGGAAATACGTGTCCATGAGGTGCTACAAAAACTCATGCTATAAAAAGAAATATCAATTTTCTAAATCGATTTATGGGACAGGAGGTTATTGTTTCCGAAGTCATTATCAGGGTTCTGAAAATTGAGGACACACATCCAATGATCTTTTGGGCGAGATTTTGAAACGAAATTCGATAATGTTACACCATGTAACTGAGAGCCACCATGTAACTGAGAGGCACCATGTAACTGGGAGGCATCATGTGACTGAGAGGCACCATGTAACTGAGAGGAAGCATGTAACTGCGAGGCACCATGTTACTGAGAGGCACCATGTAACTGAGAGGCACCATGTAAATGAGAGGCACCATGTAAATGAGAGGCACATGTAACTGCGAGGTACCATGTAACTGAGAGGCGCGTGTAACTGAGAGGAAGCATGTAACTGCGAGGCACCATGTTACTGAGAGGCACCATGTAACTGAGAGGCACCATGTAAATGAGAGGCACCATGTAACTGAGAGGCACATGTAACTGAGAGGCACCATGTAAATGAGAGGCACCATGTAACTGAGAGGCACATGTAACTGAGAGGCACATGTAACTGAGAGGCACCATGTAACTGAGAGGCACCATGTAACTGAGAGGCACCATGTAACTGAGAGGCATCATGCAACTGAGAGGCACCATGTAACTGAGAGGAAGCATGTAACTGCGAGGCACCATGTTACTGAGAGGCACCATGTAACTGAGATGCACCATGTAAATAAGAGGCACCATGTAACTGAGAGGCACATGTAACTGAGAGGCACCATGTAAATGAAAGGCACCATGTAACTGAGAGGCACCATGTAACTGAGAGGCACCATGTACCTAAGAGACACCATGTAATTGAGAGGCACCATGTACCTGAGAGGCACTATGTAACTGATTGGCACTATGTAACTGAGAGGCACTATGTAACTGATAGGCACTATGTAACCGAGAGGCACCATGTAACTGAGAGTCACCATGTAACTGAGAGGCACCATGTACTTGAGAGTCACATGTAACTGATATGTTTCTGAATATTTCAATAGACATATGACCCAAGATTCATGTACAGTTTATGAGAAGATCTGTTTAAATATAGATTGGGTGTAGACATGTAATTATACCATATATATAAGAATGAGCTATAGGGACGCTTAAAAAACGAAAATATTTTGATACGTTTGGACTCTTAAAAACAATCATAGTTATTTTCTATTATTTTACGGAAATCGAATAAATTTACATGCGCAAAAAATATTATAGTTCCGCTTTTATTTTTTTTAAAAAGTTTAAGTATTAATATTATAAATTACAAATACATATAAAGAAACAACTAAGGAGCAATCTTAAGCATTTTATATGCGTTTGAACGTTATGAAAAAAAATTAAATAGAAAAAATATGATCAAAGAAATACACAGTAATCATATTTATCGGGAAAACCTAAACATCAGTTGTTGTTAGTGCGTTCTTTAGCGCGTTTTCAATAAGGCGAAATAAAATTAAAATTAATACGTTTTAAATAATCAAACAAATGACGTCATAGTGCGAATTGCCTATTTAGCCGAAGCTAAAAGTTACCTGATTTAATAAAAGAGCAATACAAAACTGATGATGTACATTCCCCTTCTTATAAGTAAAATTAATTAATAGCATTGATTTCTTTTTAAATTGCTAAACTTAAATACTAGTTTAGCTTTGTATTTTTAGCATTTAAAAAGTTTGTACTTTTTATTCATTCCAAAAATAAACTTTTATGAAATTTATAAAATAATAAAAGCTCTACATTAAAAAAAAATATAAGAAAATGCCGTTTAATTAAATTGGTGCAGCAAAACTAAATAGTCAAATAGCATTTTTAATGCACTTATCACTGATCTAGATTAGAACAAAGCATATTAAATGCAAAAAAAAAATATTTTTGCGTAAGTAAGGGGCTACAACCAGTGGATGATTTATTTATTTTTTTAAAACTCTGTGGGCAGGGAGTACAATATAAATTCATTTTGCCCAATGCAGCACAAGATAAGCCTCAGAATAAATTTGATCAATAAGTAACCTTCTTCGATACATTTATATCGATGGTATGAAATTGAGTTCATGCATTTTTATTTGTTTGACAAAATCTTTCAATTCAATGACATTTCAGTTGTAAAAAATGAAGCTATATTCTCATTTTACATATGAACATTTGTTAACAAATTAAGAAAATCAATGATTTTAACAAAAAATAAATATATTTACATTATTATACCCATGGATATCAAAACTCAATCACTTTACAAGTGGAAATTTAATTTAAAAAATAGAGATTTTATTACATAGAGATATAGACAAAAAGTCAGACAGACAGACAAATACAGAGATAGATGATAGATAGATAGAGATGGAGATAAAAGATAGATAGACGGATGGATAGATGGATGGATGAAAGGATAGATGGATGGAAGGGTGGGTGGGTGATCGGATGAATAGATGGATAGATAGTTAGGTAGAAAGATAGGTAGGTAGGTAATTTGGTAGGTAGGTAAGTAGGTAGATAGATATGTAGGTAGGTAGGTAGGGAGAGAGGTAGATAGATAGATAGATGGGTAGATAGATACAGACCTGTTTACTCTTACGATTTAAGCGTACAGTGTACGATTTTGAGGTGTATTCATTATACACACTGTGTGGGTTTTTTTACTGTTAAGATAATATATTGAACGATTTTGTGATGATATTGTACGATTTTAAGATTTTGGGGGTAAACAGGTCTGTAGACAGTAGCTGCATAGGTAGATAGTTAGGTAGATAGGTAGGTAGGTAGTCAGGTAGGTAGGTAGGCAGGTGGGCAAGTAGGTAGGTATGCAGGCAGGCATGTAGATGCTAAATAGGTAGATAGGTAGATGATAGATATATAGGTAGATAGATAGATTAACAGACAGACAGACAGGCAGTCAGACAGACAGAGAGACAGAAGGAGAGACAGAAAGAGAGACATTCAGAGAGAAAAACAAAGAGACAGAGATACAGACAGAGAGACAGACAGGGAGACATACATAGAGACGGACAGACAGACCGACAGAGAGACAGACAGAGAGACAGACAGAGAGACAGACAGAGAGACAGGCATATAGACAGACAAAGAGACAGACAGAGAGACAGAGAGAGAGACAGACATAATGACAGAGAGACAGAGAGATAGATAGAGAGCCAGAGACTGACAGTGAGACAGACTGAGAGACAGCTTGAGAGACAAACACAGAGCGACAGATAGACAGGCAGAGAGACATATAGACCGGCAGAGAAACAGAGAGACAGACATAGAGACAGACAGAGCGACAGAGAAACAGACAGAGAGACATAGAGACAGACAGAGAGACAGGCAGAGAGACGGACAGAGAGACAGAGAGACAGAAAGATAGAGAGACAGACATAATGACAGAGAGACAGACAGAGAGACAGACAGTCAGACAGACAGACAGACATATCATCCTTGAATAATTGCAAAAAAGTTATCTTAATTCGGTAAACAATATCTATACATATATAAGTATATCCCGTATGTGCTACTATACCAGGGGTGGGCAAACTACGGCCCGGCAACTGATATTATGTGGCCCTCGAAGGCATTTAGAAATTTTAAAAAATTACTATGTTTTTAAGTTATTTTGTTGAATTTTATAGAATGTCATGCACCGTTATGATTTTTAAAACATTTTTGATCAACTTTCTTTCTAATTTTCTATTTTTTAAAACAGTCCTTGACCTTTGTCATGTAATGCTAAAATACGAAACTACCGATTTTAATATAGAGAAATGTTTATCGATATTTAAAAATTGGACATAATATACATGCTGCCCTCCAATAGCTTTACCTTTGTCAATGTGGCCCTCCGCACAAAAGTTTGCCCACCCCTGTTCTATACCATTAATCCAAAGTGATGAAAATTTTGTGAATTATAAAAAAAATGCAAATGTTTCTGAATTATTACACACATTTTACAATATTCCGTTTTGGGACTGGGGACCTAAATTCTTTTTCGCCCCCTTTTATGAGCTAAATATAATTTTCGTATGCGTTCCTATACCATTCATCCGATTGCGTTAAAACTTTGGTAAGTTGTTGTGTGCACCAAAACTTTCTGAATTAGCTTATCCATTTTGAAATATTCCTTTTCGGGCTGGAGCCCCAAATCATTATTTTTTCTTATATGAGCTATACAAATATAATTTTAATCAGTGCTATTCATGGGTGGCTAGAAATCAATCAAATACAAGCGACATTTCAGTTTGTGTGTGACATAAGTACAACCATTTTAAAATTTAGCGTTTGGGGCTGGGGGCCTGATTTTAAAAATAATAAATATTTGAGCTGTCTAAATATAATTTAAAACAGAGCTACTGCGTGGGTGGATCAATCGCTACAAGTGTGTGGACTAAATTTTGAAAATACATGCTTCTCACGTGGACAGCTATATGTTGCCTGCTCACGCATTAAAAAAAACTTCTAATTTATTTGTGTACGCACTAGACGGAAAAAAACAATGAATGTTTTCTATTTAAAAAATTACTTTGAAAATTAATTAAAACACAAACACTTTTTTCATTGAGTGGCATGCAACGCATGCCGGGTTCTCGCTAGTACTAAATAAATAATATTTGGCAACTTGGAAAAATCGTTTCATCCTTTAACATAGATCTAACTGTATTACCCGAGCAACGCTTTCAAAATCTTCAGATCTGTTTCAAATGATTTCTACATCCTGCGACTCAGATTGCCAGAAATAGTTTCGAAAGAGTCAGAAAATTTAATTATAACGAACCTCGGGGCAAGGAATTTAATAACCAGAAAAATTAATCTTTGATAATATAATCTGTGGATCGATTGTCATCGAAAGCTATGAAATTAAGCAATGCAAATATTCCGATGCCACTTGTTTGGAGCTTCACTTACATGAAGAATTTTTATTTCAAGATCGTCATCTATAAATCTCAATTTCTAATAGAAATTTCCATGTGAATTTTTGTTACTGTGTTGCTCAATCGAAACTATTAGTATACAGCATCCCCCCCCCCCCCCGGGATTCCGGTTGACAAGTCTGTAGTGGCTTGCCGATTTGGAAGCGCTGGCCACCGACCCCCTCGGCGTTAACCCGGGGCACATTACCACCATTGCGTGTTCCGCGTGGCAGACAAGGGCATGCATGGTAGTTGCTGGAATAAACGGCTCCTACAGGGCTGCCACCTGTGATACTTCGCAGGGGGAAGAAAAGGCAAACACAGGGTAGGGATCATGATTACAAGTTGCCGTTAAGGGATATGAGGCGATAGGCTGTGGTGGAAGCCTATGGCCGGTGATTCTAAATATGCAGCCCTGCGAAAGCTGCTCCTAGGCAACCGTTTCGTCCCAGCTACTTCGCGAACTAGTTGCGATGTGGAAAACCCACTGTAGAATCCCTCTTAGAGGGCGTCCGATGCTTCCCCGGGACGGGTGGGGGGAGATATTAGGACGTTAATTTACCGTCCCGGCCCCTAGGAAAGTGGACTGCGGACGCTTTTAACGCAGCGTCTTCGGTCGACCAGATGTCTCCGGGCGAGGAGGGTCTCCATCGGCAAACCCGATCGAGCGGTTGCTGGTGGGGACGGTTCACGCCCGGGGAGATCTCTGACGTTCCCCCGCACGGCCAGACGTCGGGGAAACCCGGCGGCTGGCAAGTGAGGGTGGGCGCCAGGGAGGGCATAAGGAGCGTGAGCTCGACGGCCCGCTGACGCCATTTCCTAATGAGATATTTCAGTATACAGCATAAACATCTTTCACAAACGATATAGCGAAAACAGCGAATCTCCAGAGCAACACATTTTTGGCGTCTGATTTCATTATACAGCAAATCTCTTTAAAGAGCCTCACTTTCTCCATCTCATTATAGACCCTCACTTTCTTCATCTCATTATAGACCCTCACTTTCTTCATCTCATTATAGACCCTCACTTTCTTCATCTTATTGTAGAGCCTCACTTTCTTCATCTCATTATAGACCCTCACTTTCTTCATCTCATTATAGACCATCACTTTCTTCATCTCATTATAGACCCTCACTCTCTTCATCTCATTATAGATCATCACTTTCTTCATCTCATTATAGACCCCCACTTTCTTCATCTCATTATAGACCCTCACTTTCTTCATCTCATTATAGACCCTCACTTTCTTCATCTCATTATAGACCCTCACTTTCTTCATCTTATTATAGACCCTCACTTTCTTCATCTTAATGTAGACCCTCACTTTCTTCATCTTATTATAGACCCTCACTTTCTTCATCTTATTATAGACCCTCATATTCTTCATCTTATTATAGACCCTCACTTTCTTCATCTCATTATAGACCCTCACTTTCTTCATCTCATTATAGACCCTCACTTTCTTCACCTCAATATAGACCCTCACTTTCTTCATCTTATTATAGACCCTCACTTTCTTCATCTTATTATAGACCCTCACTTTCTTCATCTATTATAGACCCTCACTTTCTTCATCTTATTATATACCCTCACTTTCTTCATTTTATTATAGACCCTCACTTTCTTCATCTTATTATAGACCCTCACTTTCTTCATCTTATTATAGACCCTCACTTTCTTCATCTTATTATAGACCCTCACTTTCTTCATCTCATTATAGACCCTCACTTTCTTCATCTCATTATAGACACTCACTTTCTTCATCTTATTATAGACCCTCACTTTCTTCATCTTATTATAGACCTTTACTTTCTTCATCTTATGATAGACTCTCACTTTCTTCATATCATCATAATTACGTCTCACTTTCTTCATTTCAGTTGTTCTCGGATTAAAATAATCATATTGTTAATATCCTTTTTAAAAAAAAACAAAAACAAATAACATTATAAATTATGCGTACATGTAATTAAATGACACATTTTGTAGTAACATTTATTATAATTTTCTACTTCTGTATTGCAAGGTTAATGGGAGCGTTTGCGACTGTATC